>BSQZ01000018.1:10190535-10875535 GCA_033239005.1 Lamellibrachia satsuma
TATTAAATTCATTTCGGTACGTTATTGTTCATACACATAACTTGGGCCTTTTAATGACGTGCTGTCTTAGCTAATGGGGCAATGTCTGATGACCTTCATTGACATTTATTGACCCACATTTGTTTGTATTTATTTCATTTTAAACCAGGGCATCTGTAGTTAACAGGTAGTTAATGTTAGAAAGAAATTCTGGCCATTTTCAATTTATCTGGTGTTGCGTTGTTGCATTATACTAATGTCGATATCTGCACCGGTCAACAGCGGTATCAGTCTACAGGTTGTAGGTCATCAGTCTACAGGTTGTAGGTCATCAGTCTACAGGTTGTAGGTCATCAGTCTACAGGTTGTAAGTCATCAGTCTACATGTTGTAGGTCATCAGTCACATGTTGTAGGTCATCAGTCTACAGGTTGTAGGTCATCAGTGTACAGGTTGTAGGTCATCAGTCTACAGGTTGTAGGTCATCACTCTACAGGTTGTAGGTCATCAGTCTACAGGTTGTAGGTCATCACTCAACAGGTTGTAGGTCATCAGTCTACAGGTTGTAGGTCATCAGTCTGCAGGTTGTAGGTCATCAGTCTACAGATTGTAGGTCATCAGTCACTACTCGCCGCTATTCGCCGGCCGCTAGAAGCCGACTTAAGGTTTCGGGGGTCGGCCTATTTACGAGGGCAACCGCCCACCTCCTACCATTTTCCTGCCACCCCCCTTCCCACTTCCTGCCACCCCCTCCCACCACCCCCTCACATTTCCTGACACCCACCCACCCCATGGCTGGTCGTCGTTACCATGTTATTGGGAAAGACAGTAAAATCACCAATATTTTATTAAATGAATTGGCTACACATGTAAATACTGTACAATGCCCGTCGTCAAGGGAGTTCGTTCGAGACCCCCTTTTTAAAAGGATTCTTTTAATTGGTAATGTTTTTAGAAATCATCATAGAAATCCCCGGGTGATTGTGTATTTCCGAACACACATTTTCAACACCCCGAGGACGGGCGTGCTATGCAGTACCTAGGTAACGTACTATGCAGTACCTAGGTAACGTGCTATGCAGTACCTAGGTAACGTGCTATGCAGTACCTTGGTAACGTGCTATGCAGTACCTAGGTAACGTTGTTGGAATAATAGTATGATTGGTCTACTACCGATGGTGTTGTTAGTTGAATTGAGAACAGGTGTCCATCTTTATTTTAAATCGTACGTACCCAAACACCCACGTTGGGCCAGATGGCGTAAGACATGTCTGTGTTGTAATATCTTTCTCTGTAACATGGCAATACAACAGTGGTTAGATGCACAGTTCATCACTTCGTACAACGCACTGAAAGTGCGTGGGGAATTAAATACTTTCATGACAACATTTTATCATACACGTGGCTACAAAGTGTCACTTGTACAGTAGGTGTTCGAGAAGGTAACGATGACAACACACGCACGCACGCACGCACGCACGCACGCACGCACGCACGCACGCACGCACACACAAACACGCACATTAACGATTACTTAATTAAAGAGAATGTAGTAGTACTATTGTGTTATAGCTATGGATTTGTTTGTGTTGGTTTTAATTACGGAACATAAAACTCCATCTTGTCCATATGTGTAGTTTGTTGAGTTAATACAAATGCCTATTTTTTCAAATAATCGAAATAATTGACTTGAGTCGTTAGCTTCAGTAAGGCTCAAAATGCAAAAGTTGTACAAACGAGCTAGCATGTTGCTTTGGATACTAGGTAGGTTTGATTTTTCCCAAAAATCAAATTGAAGAAGGACCTCTAATTGAGGAGGGACTTTTAAAAAAGAGACACCACTCACAGGCACGACTGTTCACACGAACACTTGCCACTTTGCTTCATCGCTTTCTTCACGGCCGCTACACACTTGGAGTCTGCAGACGAGGGCAGTCAATGTGTACTGTTACATATGCATGCTCGCACACACACACACTTTTGCGTGCGTGCGTGCGTGCGTGCGTGTGTGTGTGTGTCTGTGTGTTTGCGTGTGTATGTATGCATATACATATGTATGCATGCATGAAAGAAACACTTGTCAAAAGAGCTATTCGAAAAATAGTGTTTAAGCAAACTATGTGGAGGGTTTATAGGCGTACCAGAAAGGATGAAGAATATGCCAATTACAAATAAGCAGTTAACCTAGCTACAACTGAAATTAGATAATCTAAAAGAACCTTTGAAAAAAAATTGGCAGGTAATATAAAAAATGACAGCAGTTCCTATGCTTCAAAAGAAAATCAAATTGTAGGGTTAATTAGGAGAACTATCATGTATAAGGAGAAACAGCTAATTGTACCCCTGTACAAAGCAATAGTTAGACCACATTTGGAATATTGTATTCAAGCATGGAGGCCGTATCGTAAAAAGGACATAGACAAGCTAGAAAGAATACAACGAAGAGCAACTAAAATGATTCCAGAATTGAGAGACCTTAGTTACGAAAGTCGCTTATTACAATGTGGTTTGACAACACTAGAGACCAGGAGACTAAGAGGAGACCAAATAGAAGTGTTTAAAATAGTTATGAGGATGTTGAACTTAAACAAGATTTAACAAGATTTAACAAGATTGCCATCTCGAACAAGTTCTAGATGGCAAGTGGACAAGGAAGCCATTGGCTTATCGAGAGTCCAACAATTTTCTCATCTATGTGTAGCCCGCCCTTATCAGATATCTGTCAATTCTATTTTTAAACATATTCACACTACTAGCATTAACACAATCGTTTGGCAGTTTGTTCCATTCATTTATCACCCTCTGTGAGAATGAGTACTTTCTCATGTCCAACCTACACTGCTCCTTAACTAATGCTGCTTTGTGTCCTCTGGTTCTACTGCCTTCTTTAAGTTTGAAGAACATATTCCTATCAACATCCTCATAACCGTTCACTATTTTAAACACTTCTATTTGGTCTCCTCTTAGTCTCCTGGTCTCTAGTGTTGTCAAACCACATTGTAATAAGCGACTTTCGTAACTAAGGTCTCTTAATTCTGGAATCATCTTAGTTGCTCTTCGTTGTATTCTTTCTAGCTTATCTATGTCTTTTTACGATATGGCCTCCATGCTTGAATACAATATTCCAAATGTGGTCTAACTATTGCTTTGTACAGGGGTACAATTAGATGTTTCTCCTTATACGTGATAGTTCTCCTAATTAGGCCTAGAATTTGATTTCCTTTCAAGCAGCAATCCCACATTGCTCTGAAACTTTCATGTCAGCATTAAATATTACTCCTAAATCCTTTTCTTGTGTGGTTCTACCTAGTACAGCATCCCCATTTTATATTCCTCGTCCATATTTCCATGTCCTATGTGTATACATTTACACTTCCCAAAATTGAATAACATTTGCCATTTTTCTGACCATTTAACTAATTTTTCTAGATCATCCTGTAAACTTTGTTTATCTGTATCATTAGTAACCTTTCTGAATACCTTTTTGTGTCATCTGCAAATTTGAGTACTTTGCTAGATATGTCATCCTCCAAATCATTTATATATATTAAAAACAGTATAGGGCCTAACACTGATCCCTGTGGTACCCCACTCAAAACAGATTTCCAGTTTGAAATCTTACCATCTACTATTACTCTCTGTCTTCTGTGTGTAAGCCACTTTTCTATCCAGTTGATTACATCATTGCCTATACCATGGGCTTTTAGTTTAAGTAACAATCTTTGATGTGGCACTTTATCGAAAGCTTTCTGAAAATCTAAGTAGACAACATCCACTGGTGACCCGTCATCTACCCACTTTGTAATTTCTTCTAAAAAACATAAGAGATTGGTTAGACATGACCTTGCTTTTAGGAATCCATGTTGAGATGTATTTATTAATTTATGTTTTATGAGGAATTCCACCATGTGGTCTCTAATTAATGTTTCAAGTAATTTACATACAACTGATGTTAAACTCACTGGTCTGTAATTTTCTGGCTTCTTCCTCGATCCCTTCTTAAACAGCGGCGTAATGTTTGCTTCTTTCCATTCTGAAGGAACTATTCCTTCTTCTAGTGACAAGTTAAATAAGTTTGCAAGTGGTGTACTAATTTGATCAACAATTTCCTTTAGCAGTTTTGGTGGTATCCCATCAACTCCAGGTGATTTATTATCTTTCATCTTCTTAATTTTCTTTGCTATCATTTCAGGAGTTACAAATAACTGCCCTAAATATTCTGATGTATTGCCCTCAAATTTAGTTAATGGAACTGGAAGTGAGCTGATATCTTCTGTGGTAAAAACTGAGCTGAAATACTCATTCAGGACCTCTGCCATTTGGAACCCATCTGAAATTATGTTTTCACTGTTGCTTTCCAGTGGTCCGACCTTATCTCGAACTTTCTGTTTACTCCTTACATAAGCATAGAAACTCTTGCTGTCATTTTTTTATATTACCTGCCAATTTTTGTTCAAAGGTTCTTTTAGATTTTCTAATTTCAGTAGTAGCTAGGTTAAGTGCCTCTTTGTAGTTGGTGTAGTCTTCTACATTTCCAGTGTGTTTATAGACCTTCCACAGCATCTGTTTGTGAGCAATTTTTCTAATAGCTTCTTTTGACAGGTGTTTTTTCCTGGATCTTTTCCCTTGTTTTCTTAATGGAATACATTTCTCAATAATGCCCTCAATCTCATATTTTAAACAAGTCCAGCATTCTGTTGCTGTCTTGTTCTTCAGCAAATTATTCCAATCTATATTTGCTAGATATGTTCTCATCACTTTATATCTGCCTTTGTTGAAGTTCCTCCTCCATTGTTTTTTATATGTATTCCCTGTTTTTACTTTTATATTAAAATGGATTTGGTTATGGTCACTTGAACCCAAAGGTTCGTGTACTTTAACATTGTCAACTAATTCATTTTGAGAAGACAAAATTAAATCTAACACATTCCCACCTCTGGTTGGTTCCAAGACATGTTGAGTAAGGAAACAATCCTGTGTTAGAAGTAGAAACTGATGGTCGTCCTCCAGCACTCTCTAATGATTCCCATTGTATATGGCCATGGTTAAAATCACCCATTATAACACATTCTCCCTTGCTCACCTCCCTTATTGCCTTTTGTAATTTTACATCTTCCTCTTCTCCTATGTTAGGACTACGATAAACTACTCCTATTGTTAATGTTGAGTTCCTGGTAACTATGTTACACCAAATTGCTTCCACACTATCTGCTTCACTTTTTCAGAGTAATTTCATATGCTTGGATAGATTCTTTAATATACAAAATTACTCCACCTCCCCTTCTTTCTCGTCTATCCTTCCTAAACATTACATAGCCTGTCAGTGCTAACTCAGCATCTACTATATCTTCATTTGCCCATGATTCTGTGATGCCTATTACATGAGGATCAATATCTGCTACCATAATGTCTAACTCACTTTTTTATTTACTATGCTCCTGGCATTTAAGCATACACATTTAAGTTCATTGTCTGAAATTATTGGTGAACATTTCTTTGGATGTGTATTTGTAGTAGTACTCCTTTGAGTTTTCTCTGTCAGTTCCCCCTGCGCATCTAGTTTAAATAATCTATGGTACCTGTGCCCTCGTCGACAACTCTAACAAACTCACACGCAAGAACTGCAGCGCCCTTCCCTGTCAGATGAAGTCCATCTCTCATGAAAAAGTCACCTCTTCCCACAAAGTTTAACCACATGTCTACGAAGCCTACTCCCTCCTCCATACATACCTTCTGTACCTGTGTGTTGATCGCCATCCTTCTACAGTTCCTATATTCCTCACCCCTGCCTCCCATTATTGGTAATATCCCCGACAATACGATCTGCCCAACTCGTGCCTCTTTGAGTGTCTTGATCAACCTCCTGTACTTACCAATGATGGCTGACGTTCCCTCCTTATCTGCATTGTTCGTTCCCACATGCACGAGAACAGCACCTCCCGTGCCACCACCCATGACCTGTCCTGCCTTCTCTGCTATATCCTCTACTTTTGCCCCTGGTAGGCATACTGTTATGTCATCTCCTCTATTTACAATTTTATCCACTTTCCTAATGATGGAATCCCCCATAAATACCCGAGCTTTCCTCGCTTTCCCCTGTGATACTACATCGGCAAAGCTCCTTTCCTGTTGCACACTACTAGTATGCCCCCTTTCTCTCCTATCATCAACCTTTACCGTCTTACCACCTGGCAATCCCTCTCCACTCACCCGCTTACCTCTCTTTTGTTGCATTCTTTGCCTTCTGTCATCTTTCTTCTTCTTACCAGCTTTCTCCCTCACATTGCCACTGCTCTCCTTGTTCTCCTCGGTCTCACCACCTCTGCTCTCCTCGGTCTCACCACCTCTGCTCACCTCGGTCTCACCACCTCTGCTCTCCTCGGTCTCACCACCTCTGCTCTCACCATTCTCACCACCTCTGTTCACTTCTGTCTCACCCTGCCCTGTCATCATCAAAATCATACGCCTTAGCTCAATCACCTGCTCCTGCAGATATCTCACTGTAGTACACCCCCTACACACGAAATGGAAATCATCCGCCTGCACCTCCGCCCACGAATTTACACACCCGGACTTTGCAAAGTCTACCCAGCTATCGCAGCTAGAACATACCAAATTACGTTTTGCCTTTACCTGGCGTTTGCACGGCGCCATGTTAGAAATTAAATTTGTATTTGTTTATAATCCGTTTATAATCAATTTATACTAGGTAGTCTTCACAAAGACTGTTTTTGTGTTGTAATACACACTTTATAGTATGTTACTTATGTCTTAATTAAATTTACAGCTACTGCCTTGCAACTTACTTTCTAGGTAACAGCTGACTAACAAAACGTAATATCGCTCGCGCTAACGAAATTTCAGTGACGTTATTTAAATAACACTGAATTACTACCTACGGCTAACTTTTAACAATAAATGTTGCTAAAACAAAATATTTAGGCTTTCAATATTTAATATGTACTAAATTATTTACAATAAAAGAAGACTGTAGAACCAGAAGACATAAAGCAGCATTAGTTAAGGAGCAGTGTAGGTTGGACATGAGAAAGTACTCTTTCTCACAGACTGCCAAATGATTGTGTTAATGCTAGTATTGTGAATATGTTTAAAAATAGAATTGACAGATATTTGATAAGGGCGGGCTACAGATAGATGAAGCAATTGTTGGACTCTCGATAAGCCAATGGCTTCCTTGTCCACTTGCCATCTGGAATTTGTTTTTGGGATGGCAATCTTGTTAATTCTTGTTACATATACGTGTATTCGAGCGTGCGTGCATGCGTACGGACGTACGGACATACGTACATGGGTGTGCGTGTGTACGTGTGTGTTTGTGCGTGTGCGTGCATACGTATGCGTGCGCGTGTTTGAGTATGTGTTAGTGTGCCTGCGTGCGAGTGTCTACTCGCCATACATGCATGCGATCGCGCACAAACCCCGCCCATACCAGCCTTCGTGTTGCAGTCCCGGGTGGTGCGATTAGCAATGGGAATATTGTTGTAGTTTTCAAGGCGGATACATCTGCAGTCCGCCAGCACAAGTCGATCCTCGCATGTGATGTGGCAAGCCTGAAAACAGCCGTAGACTCTGACAGCACACGTGACCGATTAGGTGTCTCTAAACACCACACACGTTCTCAAGTCTCAAGTGGTTATACTCCAAACAGCCTAAACTTGGGCTAACGCAGGAGTTTGTGGTGGAATGTGCGCATGCGCTGTGGGTGGTACATTCGACTAAAAGACTAGTATCTTTAATGTTGCTGAAATGGTTTTTATCTGATAGTTTTATTCATTTTACGTATAGGATGTTAAACGAAAAATTGTTCCGTCTCTACTCAAGGCGTCGACTTAGAATAAGAGGTCGTGTACATTCTACTGGGATCCCTGTACACACGACGTTATCCTACCACCTATATAATTACCATCTATCAAACCACATTTACATTATTCTTCGAAATTAAAAAGTAGAAGCTACTTTCATGTCGCCGACAGTACTTCTGTCTGGTGCTTCACAAAGTAGAAGCTACTTTCATGTCGCCGAC
Source organism: Lamellibrachia satsuma (assembly GCA_033239005.1). Lineage (NCBI taxonomy): Eukaryota > Metazoa > Annelida > Polychaeta > Sabellida > Siboglinidae > Lamellibrachia > Lamellibrachia satsuma. The sequence goes on from BSQZ01000018.1 coordinate 10,198,558, forward strand.
AGTACTTCTGTCTGGTGCTTCACAAAGTAGAAGGTACTTTCATGTCGCCGACAGTACTTCTGTCTGGTGCTTCACACTAGCATATTTATGATGTCCTCTGTTTCACGAGTTTTTCAGCACCCACACTACACCATCCCTCTGTGTAAGGCACATCGTAACCACCAATTTCACAAGATGAATCACTGACGCGCCTCAAACAATCCAAATTATGAATATTGGAAATAAGTGTATCGCTGGAAGGCTCGGATGTCGTCGAGATCGGTACATTTGATAACCATAAAAGTTATTACTAATTTATTCGTTTACCAATGTTTTAAAACCATTTTCTCTATGGCTGTTTGAAAGCAGCATTGTGATATATCTTGAACTGAACAGCTGGAAGCAGCGAGAACATGAACAGTGTATCAACATTGTATCAATAGTGTATCAACATTGTATCAATAGTGTATCAACATTGTATCAACAGAGAATGAGTCTAGAAGCACCTCGAAGGTGCTGCCACCTACCGCAATCCCGTACTTGCGGTTGTACAATTTCAGGAATTCGTCGTCATTGGCGCATTGCCAAAACGGCTTTCCCAGTCTTGACATGTTTACCTAGGATACAAACAACATGCTTATCTAGGACACAAAAACACGTTTACATGGAATACTAATAGCAACATGTTTACTTAGGACATAAACAACATGTTTACATAGGACACAAACAACAACACGTTTACCTAGGATACAATTAACAACATGCTTACTTAGGATACAAACAACATGTTTACTTACGATACAAACAATAGTATGTTTACCTAGTATACAAACAACAACATGCTAACTTAGGATACAAACAACATGTTTACCTAGGATACAAAAAACAGCATGTTTACCTAGGATACAAACAACAACATGCTTACTTAGGATACAAACAACAACATGCTTACTTAGGATACAAACAACAACATGCTTACTTAGGATACAAACAACATGTTTACCTAGGATACAAAAAACAGCATGTTTACCTAAGACACAAACAACAATATGCTTACTTAGAATACAAACAACATATTTACCTAGGATACAAACATGCTTACCTAGGATACAAACAACAACATGTCTACCTAGGACACAAACAACAACATGCTTACTTAGGATATAAACAACATGTTTACCTAGGATACAAACAACATGTCTACCTAGGACACAAACAACAACATGCTTACTTAGGATATAAACAACATGTCTACCTAGGATACAAACAACATGTCTACCTAGGATACAAACAACAACATGTCTACCTAGGATACAAAAAAAAAACATGCTTACTTAGAATACAAACAACATGTTTACATACGATACAAACAACAACATGTTTACCTAGGACACAAATAACAACATGCTTACTTAGAATACAAACAACATGTTTACCTACGATACAAACAACAACATGTTTACCTAGGACACAAATAACAACATGCTTACTTAGAATACAAACAACATGTTTACCTACGATTCAAACAACAACATGTTTACCTAGGACACAAACAACAACATGCTTATTTAGGATACAAACAACATGTTTACCTACCATACAAAAAACATGTTTACCTACGATACAAACAACATGTTTACCTAGGACACAAATAACAACATGCTTACTTAGAATACAAACAACATGTTTACCTACGATACAAACAAAAACATGCTTACCTAGGACACAAATAACAACATGCTTACTTAGAATACAAACAACATGTTTACCTACGATTCAAACAACAACATGTTTACCTAGGACACAAACAACAACATGCTTATTTAGGATACAAACAACATGTTTACCTACCATACAAAAAACATGTTTACCTACGATACAAACAACATGTTTACCTAGGATACAAACAACAACATGTTTACTTAGAATATAAGCAATATGTTTACCTACGATTCAAACAACAACATGTTTACCTAGGATACAAACAACAACATGTTTACCTAGGATACAAATAACAACATGCTTACTTAGAATACAAACAACATGTTTACCTACGATTCAAACAAAAGCATGTTTACCTAGGATACAAATAACAACATGCTTACTTAGAATACAAACATGTTTACCTACGATACAAACAACAGCATGTTTACCTAGGATACAAACAACAACATGCTTACCTACGATACAAAAAAACATGTTTACCTACGATACAAACAACATGTTTACCTAGGATACAAAAAACATGTTTACCTAGGATACAAACAATATGTTTACCTAGGATACAAACAACAACACGTTTACTTAGGATCCAAACAACATGTTTACATAGGACACAAAGAACAACCCATTTACATAGGAAACAAACAATTACATGTTTACCTGGGACAAAACAACATGTTTACGCAGGATACAAACAACATGTTTACATACGATATAAACAACAGCCCGTTTACATGATACAATAATCAAAGCGTTTACCTTTAAACTTGAAATTATATCGTTAATACTATTTATGTCGATGGAATCTATCACATACACCTGCTTTACGGACCTGTTGTAAAGTGAAGTATTACGTGACTTTCGTTTTTGATGAATGTCGTCGTCTTACCAATTTGAAGCCGATGCTGGCCTCAACCCCCGTCGGCACGGAGAAGCCTGACTCGACGGGAAACGTCATCGTTCTGAACTCGTTCAGCAGAATGCGGAATCCTGACTTTTCGGTGTAGCCGGGAAGATATTCGCGATTTTGTTTGTAGAGAATCAGATTTAAACCTGCAACACAATACGAAACATAATTAGTTGCACCAGTTTTGTTTGTAGAACTCTCGCTGTTCAATGCTGTCGAGGCAAATCGATTTTACTATACATTATCCGATTGTTTATTATTTATTTATATATTATTTACTCTGCCTGGTAAATGCTCTTTGAGAATCTCCTGCCGGTCCCAAGCCCGGATAAAAGAGGAGGTTTGGGCGTGGGGCCAGCGACCCCACCCCGTAAAAACAGCCTAGCTACGGAAACTGAAACAAGAGAGAAAACTGCACCGGGCGGTAGGAGAGAAGCAGTACGGGCAACTGGACTTATGAAGGATGGGGACCAAACCCGCAAGGAAGTCTTTACCCCGATGGCGGATCTCCTTACACCCAAAACTTTTATCAACATTGGATGCTGGAATGTGAGAACACTATATCAGACAGGAAGACTGGCACAGGTTCTCCAGGAAATGCACCAATACAAAATCAGCCTTCTAGGTATCATGGAGGCTAGATGGACTGGAGCTGGAAAACGACAACTGGTGACAGGAGACACCATACTGTGGTCAGGCAGAGAGGACAATCAGCATAGACAGGGAGTAGCCCTGATCATCCAGAAGGAGAAAGGTAACACTCTTCTTGAATGGAAACCAATAACTGAACGATTTCTTTATGCTAGATTTAAGTCCAGATTTATCAAACTCTCAGTGGTAACCTGTTACGCACCTACAGAGGAAGCAGAAAAAGAAGAAAAAGATAACTTCTATGACAGTCTTCAGTCAATTTTGGAAGACATCCCCAAACATGACGCACTAGTGGTTCTTGGAGATTTCAATGCACGAGTTGGGAGCGACAACACTAACAGGGAAAGGATCATGGGCAAACACGGAACAGGTACAATGACTGATAACGGCAGCAGATTGTGTGACATATGTGGGGAGAATGACCTCGTGATTGGAGGGACACTCTTCCAACGTAAGACAATACATAAGCTGACATGGAGATCCCCAGACGGCAGAACTGAGAGTCAAATAGATCACATCCTTGTAAATGGAAAATGGAGACGCTCTCTACAAGACGTCAAAACAAGGAGACTAGCTGATGCTGGCAGCGACCACAACCTGTTGATAGGAAAACTTGCACTGAAACTGAGAAAGGCAAAGACAGGAGAGAAGAAGAAAGAGCGTTTTGATACCACCAAGCTACAAAACCCAGAAACCAAGCAACAGTTCACAATTGCTCTGAAGAACAGTTTTGATATTCTGCAGGAGGAAACAGAGATGACTATACACAGTTTCAACATGGCCATGGAGCTAGCAGGGAAAGCAGTGCTAGGCTACAGAAGAGCAAAGAAAGAGCAGTGGATTTCCACATCAACTTGGGACAAAATAGACCAAAGGAAAGGAATAAAGAAAAAGCTGCTCACCACAAAGTCCCCAAGACTCAAAGAAAGACTTTCAAGAGAATACTCACAAAAAGACAAAGAAGTAAAACGGAGTACCAGAGTAGACAAACGCACTTACATTGAAAACCTCGCAGAAGACGCAGAAGCAGCAGCAAGAAGAAAGGATATGAAGTTACTCTACCAAATAACCAACAAGCTGAAAGGAGATACAGGTCCAAACCAGAATCTCCCACTGAAAGATGCAGATGGAAAGATAATCACAGTCGAGAAAGAGAAGATAGAGAGATGGAAGGAGCATTTCCAACAGGTTCTCAATCGTGCAGATCCACCCAGACTTGCAGACATCCCGGAGGCAGCAGATGACCTTGAAATCAACCTCGACCAAATCACAGAAGCAGAAGTCAGAGAAGCCATTAAAGCCCAGAAGAATGGAAAAGCATCAGGAAGCGACAGCGTCTGCGCAGAAATGCTGAAAGCACATGAACAAGAAACACCCAGAATGCTGTGCCAGATCTTCCAGAGAATATGGGATGAAGAAAACACACCAGATGATTGGAAGACAGGCACAATTATCAAGCTACCAAAGAAGGGCGACTTGGGGAACTGTAACAACTGGCGGGGCATAACCTTGTTATCAAGATTTTCAGCCGCAAAATCCTGAAGAGAATATCAGCAGCTACAGATACAATCCTCCGCCAGGAACAAGTCGGTTTCAGAAGAGGAAAGTCATGTATCGACCACATTTTCACGCTTCGGCAGATTTTGGAACAAAGCACGGAATGGAACAATACGATCTACATTGCCTTCATTGACTTTGAAAAGGCCTTTGACAGCCTTCACAGAGAATCCCTGTGGAGAATATTACGTCACTACGGGATCCCACAGAAGATGGTAAATGTGATCAAGATACTTAACACAGACGTCCAGTGTCAAGTCGCCTGTAACATTCACAAGTCAGACAGCTTTAGCGTAAAATCTGGAGTAAAACAGGGATGCATTCTCTCACCATTTCTTTTCACCCTTGCCATTGACTGGCTGATGATAGAAACCACCAAAAATGGAAACAGAGGCATCAGATGGACACTTACCTCGATCTTGGAAGACCTGGACTATGCAGATGACATTGGACTGCTGTCTAATAGGCACACAGACATGCAAGAAAAGATGGACAAACTCACAAGAACAGCACCACAGATTGGGTTAAAGCTCAACACAGCAAAAACCAAACTGATGAGGATCAACAACAAGACAGATAACCCCATCACCATAAACAACATAAACAACAGTGAGGCTTTGGAAGACGTTCAGGACTTTGCATACATGGGAAGCAAAATCACAACAGATGGAGACTCTGCAAAAGATGCCACGGCTAGGATCAGAAAGGCAAGTCAGACCTTCGCTATGATGAAGCCCATCTGGAAATCCAAGCAACTGAGATTGGAAACAAAACTGAGACTGTACAATAGTAATGTTCTCAGTGTACTTCTCTACGGCTCCGAGTGCTGGAAACTGACAGCCAAGCTAGCACACAATCTTGAGACATTCCAAAACAAGTGTCTACGGAAGATCCTAGGAGTATTTTGGCCCAACACCATCACTAATGAAGAGCTGCACCGCAAAACAGATGCAACATCCTTGGCCACACAGATAAAGAAGAGAAGATGGAGATGGCTTGGACACGTGTGCCGAATGTCACCTGGCGCACTGCCCAAGACAGCCTTACGCTGGACAGCAGATGGAAAAAGGAGACGTGGTCGCCCAAAAGAAACATGGAGACGAACAGTGGAGAAGGAGATGAAAGAATGCGGCCTGACATGGAACACCATCACCAAATGGGCTGCAGACCGACAGCAGTGGCGCTCTCTTTTTGATGCCTTATGTGCCACCGGGCACGAAGAGGACTAAGTAAGTAAAGTAAGTTATTATTTATTATTTATCGTTTATTGCAGTTATTTAAAAAACATATTCTCTATTATTTTTCGCATGCATGGCACGAAACATATATTTACTTGTACATTTTTTTTGCAAAAGTTGACTTATTAATTTGAAAACGGAATGTTTATTCAAAATAAAAGTCAAACGTGAAGCCATAACAGTAGAACTAGAATGTAAAGTAAGGCCCCACAGAGTACTGACCACATTCTTCCACGTGACCTCCTGGTCAAGGGTCGTTAAAACAAGATTTTCGTCGTACCAACGAAGTCTGACTTTCCGTCGAAGTAAAAATGGTGTTAGCCGCTTGTATACATGACATGTTTCTGAGAACTGGATTTCTAGCTAAGCTCTCGAACATGGGAACTTAACTTTATCTCATCTGTACTCATTTACAAAATTAATCACTTTAAACGGTTATCCTGTTGCCCCACTCCTTTGGACCTCATTAAGTTTGTACTATATATATAATCTTCCACATTATTTATTTTCGTTGGTTTTGCCTTATATTTGAATGTAGTCAACATTTTTGGTTATACGTACATTTCACTTAATGAATATTAATTTTATTGATACAGTTATCAAAACATGTTGGGCAATGGTGGTATTGGATAGGCATTACATAGGCATATTAGCATGAAACTAGAAATGCCAGGTCTTTATTTAGATATGACGCTTTTTTCTTTCTCTCTCCTCTTTTCCTTTTTATATCTTTTTACTAGTAGATTCTAGTCAATTCTAGTCCAATTATAATTACTGAAAATTATTTAAACTGTATAGGTGATTTCCTCGAGATATTCTCACCTCAGCCACAAACACTGACGTTTCTTTTACTGCTGTTAGTACTAGTTTCCATATTAACGCGGTTTCATGCTACAGTTTATCATGTCAAAATCTTAAAACTGCAAACAGTAATGTAACAACATTTTACTTACACATAAAATGTTCAGCCATACTAAATGGTATGAGACAATATCTGCCAAATTCGAGAAACAATGTTATAATACAAAACAATTATTTATAAACTGAATGACAGATTCAGATGATTTATTTTTACAGTACTATGGAGGTGTCTATAAAAAAAAACTGCTTAAATAACATTCTGCATTCTACAAATGATGAAACCAATGAAAGCGATAGTTTACCAATAACGAAAACGTCATCATATTATGATACCGATCATTTTAAGTTAAAATTAATACTTTTAATATACTTAGTTGTAATATCCAATCAATGAACGCTAAATTCAGTGAGTTAGCAGCCTTTGTACAAGAATTGCACCTACTTAACTATGACTTTAGCATTATATGTATTCAAGAAAGTTGGTGAACAAGATGATCTATCTCACATCCAATTAGAAGACTATACTTGTATTTCTTTGGGTAAAATAGTTTACCAAGGGAGGCTTGATTTTGTACATTCATACTAGACATGAGTATAAAGTATTACAACGTATTAAAAATTAAACTTGGGAAGAACAGCTAATTGAAATCACTGGGGGTGGTCTCATAAAACATGTGATAGTCGGTAATATATATATAGACTACCTTGAGACCTAAACGTTAACTACAAACAATTTATTGAAGAATTTTCATTATTATTATCACAACCTGATTGCAAAAATTGGGAAGTTATTACTGCCGGAGGTTTCAATATAAATTTGCTTAAAATTAATGATAAAGAATATTCTAGTGAGTTTTATGACAACTTAACAGGATTTAATTTCTTTCCTAAAATAACATTCCCAACTAGATTTTCTGTCCTAAATGGCATAAATAGAAAACAATATGTTACATGCAACGATAGTATTTCTGAAACTCTGTCTATTGCTACAGGTGTGCCACAAGGCTCCATGGTAGGCCCACGTCTTTTTTGTAATATACATAAATGATTTGCCAAAGTCAAGTAAGACATTTAAATATGTAATGTATGCAGAAGATACAACTCTATTTACTACAATCCAGTCTTTAAATTCATGTACTAAAGATATCAAACAACATGTAAACACAATATTAAATAAAGTAAACGAATTGCTGAAAATTAATAAACTGTCTTTAAATAAAAAGAAATCCAAGTACATAATACACAAATGAAAAAATTAAAGAATATTTGCTTTCCTACTCAAGATGGATGAAACTAGAATCGAAAGAGTCCAAAACTTTAATCTTTTTATAATAAAATCTAAGCTGGGACAGTCATATAAAAATATTTCTATCAAATGTTAAAAAAGTATAAGTATATTAAACAAATTAAAATGCTTCTGCCATTAAATATAAAAGTCACTTCGTATAACTCATTACTGTTACCATATATAAAACATGGCCTAATTATATGGGGTTTTGAATGTAACAGAATTATCAAACTACAGAAAAAACAATTAGAATAATATGTTTAAGTGAATATCATTCACATACTGAGTCTCTGTTTAAGAAATAAAAAATCTTAATGTAACAGATATGCACAGGAAATTACCAGTATATTGACAAAACTTACCATTTTCTCTAAATAGAAATGTTCACAACATTAATACATGAAAATATCCATACAAACAAGACAAAACATGATTTTGCCAAACAATGTGTTAGGTACGATATTCCATTACTAATAAACAATACTTCGAATCACAGAAGGGAAAGAATGTTAACACATAGCTTACATGGATTTACCAGGCATGCCAACATGTGCTTTCTACAAAAATACAAAGAACAGTGCTCTATGTCATACTGTTACATTTGTGGACAGACTTATTAATTAAATTATAAACATTTTCATATTTCATTAGTTCTATTAATTTAGGCATAAACTGTGCTGTAATTAGCATGTCAGATGTAAACGTATATATTTGTCACATTAAAAATTAAGTCGATTTATTTACTCTTTGTGATTTTATCATCATTTAATGATAAAATAATTGAAATTTTTTTAAAACCTATTTTGGAAGTTTATTATTATTATTTTCCGAAAGTTCTTAAGTAAGTTAAATGAACCGTGTTGACAATTATAATGCTGGGATGGCTGCCACGAGAGTTCTTAAGTAAGTTAAATGAAATGAGTTGGCAATTATAATACTGCGATGGCTGCCATGAGAGTTCTTAAGTGAGTTAAATGAAATGTGTTGGCAATTATAATACTGGGATGGCTGCCACGAGAGTTCTTAAGTAAGTTAAATGAACTGTGTTGACAATTATGATGCTGGGATGGCTGCCACGAGAGTTCTTAAGTAAGTTAAATGAACTGTGTTGACAATTATAATGCTGGGATGGCTGCCACGAGAGTTCTTAAGTAAGTTAAATGAAATGTGTTGGCAATTATAATACTGGGATGGCTGCCACGAGAGTTCTTAAGTAAGTTAAATGAACTGTGTTGACAATTATAATGCTGGGATGGCTGCCACGAGAGTTCTTAAGTAAGTTAAATGAACTGTGTTGACAATTATAATGCTGGGATGGCTGCCACGAGAGTTCTTAAGTAAGTTAAATAAACTCTGTTGACAATTATAATACTGGGATGGCTGCCACGAGAGTTCTTAAGTAAGTTAAATGAAATGTGTTGGCAATTATAATGCTGGGATGGCTGCCACGAGAGTCCTTAAGTAAGTTAAATGAACTGTGTTGACAATTATAATGCTGGGATGGCTGCCACGAGAGTTCTTAAGTAAGTTAAATGAACTGTGTTGACAATTATAATGCTGGGATGGCTGCCACGAGAGTTCTTAAGTAAGTTAAATGAACTGTGTTGACAATTATAATGCTGGGATGGCTGCCACGAGAGTTCTTAAGTAAGTTAAATGAACTGTGTTGACAATTATAATGCTGGGATGGCTGCCACGAGAGTTCTTAAGTAAGTTAAATGAAATGTGTTGACAATTATAATATTGGGATGGCTGCCACGAGAGTTCTTAAGTACATTAAATGAACTGTGTTGACAATTATAATGCTGGGATGGCTGCCACGAGAGTTCTTAAGTAAGTTAAATGAACTGTGTTGGCAATTATAATGCTGGGATGGCTGCCACGAGAGTTCTTAAGTAAGTTAAATGAACTGTGTTGACAATTATAATGCTGGGATGGCTGCCACGAGAGTTCTTAAGTAAGTTAAATGAACTGTGTTGACAATTATAATGCTGGGATGGCTGCCACGAGAGTTCTTAAGTAAGTTAAATGAACTGTGTTGACAATTATAATGCTGGGATGGCTGCCACGAGAGTTCTTAAGTAAGTTAAATGAACTGTGTTGACAATTATAATGCTGGGATGGCTGCCACGAGAGTTCTTAAGTAAGTTAAATGAACTGTGTTGACAATTATAATGCTGGGATGGCTGCCACGAGAGTTCTTAAGTAAGTTAAATGAAATGTGTTGGCAATTATAATGCTGGGATGGCTGCCACGAGAGTTCTTAAGTAAGTTAAATGAACTGTGTTGACAATTATAATGCTGGGATGGCTGCCACGAGAGTTCTTAAGTAAGTTAAATGAACTGTGTTGACAATTATAATGCTGGGATGGCTGCCACGAGAGTTCTTAAGTAAGTTAAATGAACTGTGTTGACAATTATAATGCTGGGATGGCTGCCACGAGAGTTCTTAAGTAAGTTAAATGAACTGTGTTGACAATTATAATGCTGGGATGGCTGCCACGAGAGTTCTTAAGTAAGTTAAATGAAATGTGTTGACAATTATAATATTGGGATGGCTGCCACGAGAGTTCTTAAGTACATTAAATGAACTGTGTTGACAATTATAATGCTGGGATGGCTGCCACGAGAGTTCTTAAGTAAGTTAAATGAACTGTGTTGACAATTATAATGCTGGGATGGCTGCCACGAGAGTTCTTAAGTAAGTTAAATAAACTGTGTTGACAATTATAATACTGGGATGGCTGCCACGAGAGTTCTTAAGTAAGTTAAATGAAATGTGTTGGCAATTATAATGCTGGGATGGCTGCCACGAGAGTTCTTAAGTAAGTTAAATGAAATGTGTTGGCAATTATAATGCTGGGAAGTTAAATGAACTGTGTTGACAATTATAATGCTGGGATGGCTGCCACGAGAGTTCTTAAGTAAGTTAAATGAACTGTGTTGACAATTATAATGCTGGGATGGCTGCCACGAGAGTTCTTAAGTAAGTTAAATGAACTGTGTTGACAATTATAATGCTGGGATGGCTGCCACGAGAGTTCTTAAGTAAGTTAAATGAACTGTGTTGACAATTATAATGCTGGGATGGCTGCCACGAGAGTTCTTAAGTAAGTTAAATGAACTGTGTTGACAATTATAATGCTGGGATGGCTGCCACGAGAGTTCTTAAGTAAGTTAAATGAAATGTGTTGACAATTATAATACAGGGATGGCTGCCACGAGAGTTCTTAAGTAAGTTAAATGAACTGTGTTGACAATTATAATGCTGGGATGGCTGCCACGAGAGTTCTTAAGTAAGTTAAATGAACTGTGTTGACAATTATAATGCTGGGATGGCTGCCACGAAAGTTCTTAAGTAAGTTAAAGAACTGTGTTGACAATTATAATGCTGGGATGGCTGCCACGAGAGTTCTTAAGTAAGTTAAATGAACTGTGTTGACAATTATAATATTGGGATGGCTGCCACGAGAGTTCTTAAGTACATTAAATGAACTGTGTTGACAATTATAATGCTGGGATGGCTGCCACGAGAGTTCTTAAGTAAGTTAAATGAACTGTGTTGACAATTATAATGCTGGGATGGCTGCCACGAGAGTTCTTAAGTAAGTTAAATAAACTGTGTTGACAATTATAATACTGGGATGGCTGCCACGAGAGTTCTTAAGTAAGTTAAATGAAATGTGTTGACAATTATAATATTGGGATGGCTGCCACGAGAGTTCTTAAGTACATTAAATGAACTGTGTTGACAATTATAATGCTGGGATGGCTGCCACGAGAGTTCTTAAGTAAGTTAAATGAAATGTGTTGACAATTATAATATTGGGATGGCTGCCACGAGAGTTCTTAAGTACATTAAATGAACTGTGTTGACAATTATAATGCTGGGATGGCTGCCACGAGAGTTCTTAAGTAAGTTAAATGAACTGTGTTGACAATTATAATGCTGGGATGGCTGCCACGAGAGTTCTTAAGTAAGTTAAATGAACTGTGTTGACAATTATAATGCTGGGATGGCTGCCACGAGAGTTCTTAAGTAAGTTAAATGAAATGTGTTGGCAATTATAATGCTGGGATGGCTGCCACGAGAGTCCTTAAGTAAGTTAAATGAACTGTGTTGACAATTATAATGCTGGGATGGCTGCCACGAGAGTTCTTAAGTAAGTTAAATGAACTGTGTTGACAATTATAATGCTGGGATGGCTGCCACGAGAGTTCTTAAGTAAGTTAAATGAACTGTGTTGACAATTATAATGCTGGGATGGCTGCCACGAGAGTTCTTAAGTAAGTTAAATGAACTGTGTTGACAATTATAATGCTGGGATGGCTGCCACGAGAGTTCTTAAGTAAGTTAAATGAAATGTGTTGACAATTATAATGCTGGGATGGCTGCCACGAGAGTTCTTAAGTAAGTTAAATGAACTGTGTTGACAATTATAATGCTGGGATGGCTGCCACGAGAGTTCTTAAGTAAGTTAAATGAACTGTGTTGACAATTATAATGCTGGGATGGCTGCCACGAGAGTTCTTAAGTAAGTTAAATGAACTGTGTTGACAATTATAATGCTGGGATGGCTGCCACGAGAGTTCTTAAGTAAGTTAAATGAACTGTGTTGGCAATTATAATGCTGGGATGGCTGCCACGAGAGTTCTTAAGTAAGTTAAATGAAATGTGTTGACAATTATAATGCTGGGATGGCTGCCACGAGAGTTCTTAAGTAAGTTAAATGAACTGTGTTGACAATTATAATGCTGGGATGGCTGCCACGAGAGTTCTTAAGTAAGATAAATGAACTGTGTTGACAATTATAATGCTGGGATGGCTGCCACGAGAGTTCTTAAGTAAGTTAAATAAACTGTGTTGACAATTATAATGCTGGGATGGCTGCCACGAGAGTTCTTAAGTAAGTTAAATGAACTGTGTTGACAATTATAATGCTGGGATGGCTGCCACGAGAGTCCTTAAGTAAGTTAAATGAACTGTGTTGACAATTATAATGCTGGGATGGCTGCCACGAGAGTTCTTAAGTAAGTTAAATGAACTGTGTTGACAATTATAATGCTGGGATGGCTGCCACGAGAGTTCTTAAGTAAGTTAAATGAACTGTGTTGACAATTATAATGCTGGGATGGCTGCCACGAGAGTTCTTAAGTAAGTTAAATGAACTGTGTTGACAATTATAATGCTGGGATGGCTGCCACGAGAGTTCTTAAGTAAGTTAAATGAACTGTGTTGACAATTATAATGCTGGGATGGCTGCCACGAGAGTTCTTAAGTAAGTTAAATGAACTGTGTTGACAATTATAATGCTGGGATGGCTGCCACGAGAGTTCTTAAGTAAGTTAAATGAAATGTGTTGGCAATTATAATGCTGGGATGGCTGCCACGAGAGTTCTTAAGTAAGTTAAATGAACTGTGTTGACAATTATAATGCTGGGATGGCTGCCACGAGAGTTCTTAAGTAAGTTAAATGAACTGTGTTGACAATTATAATGCTGGGATGGCTGCCACGAGAGTTCTTAAGTAAGTTAAATGAACTGTGTTGACAATTATAATGCTGGGATGGCTGCCACGAGAGTTCTTAAGTAAGTTAAATGAACTGTGTTGACAATTATAATGCTGGGATGGCTGCCACGAGAGTTCTTAAGTAAGTTAAATGAACTGTGTTGACAATTATAATGCTGGGATGGCTGCCACGAGAGTTCTTAAGTAAGTTAAATGAACTGTGTTGACAATTATAATGCTGGGATGGCTGCCACGAGAGTTCTTAAGTAAGTTAAATAAACTCTGTTGACAATTATAATACTGGGATGGCTGCCACGAGAGTTCTTAAGTAAGTTAAATGAAATGTGTTGGCAATTATAATGCTGGGATGGCTGCCACGAGAGTCCTTAAGTAAGTTAAATGAACTGTGTTGACAATTATAATGCTGGGATGGCTGCCACGAGAGTTCTTAAGTAAGTTAAATGAACTGTGTTGACAATTATAATGCTGGGATGGCTGCCACGAGAGTTCTTAAGTAAGTTAAATGAAATGTGTTGACAATTATAATGCTGGGATGGCTGCCACGAGAGTTCTTAAGTAAGTTAAATGAACTGTGTTGACAATTATAATGCTGGGATGGCTGCCACGAGAGTTCTTAAGTAAGTTAAATGAACTGTGTTGACAATTATAATGCTGGGATGGCTGCCACGAGAGTTCTTAAGTAAGTTAAATGAACTGTGTTGACAATTATAATGCTGGGATGGCTGCCACGAGAGTTCTTAAGTAAGTTAAATGAACTGTGTTGACAATTATAATGCTGGGATGGCTGCCACGAGAGTTCTTAAGTAAGTTAAATAAACTGTGTTGACAATTATAATACTGGGATGGCTGCCACGAGAGTTCTTAAGTAAGTTAAATGAAATGTGTTGGCAATTATAATGCTGGGATGGCTGCCACGAGAGTTCTTAAGTAAGTTAAATGAAATGTGTTGGCAATTATAATGCTGGGAAGTTAAATGAACTGTGTTGACAATTATAATGCTGGGATGGCTGCCACGAGAGTTCTTAAGTAAGTTAAATGAACTGTGTTGACAATTATAATGCTGGGATGGCTGCCACGAGAGTTCTTAAGTAAGTTAAATGAACTGTGTTGGCAATTATAATGCTGGGATGGCTGCCACGAGAGTTCTTAAGTAAGTTAAATGAACTGTGTTGACAATTATAATGCTGGGATGGCTGCCACGAGAGTTCTTAAGTAAGTTAAATAAACTGTGTTGACAATTATAATGCTGGGATGGCTGTCACGAGAGTTCTTAAGTAAGTTAAATGAAATGTGTTGGCAATTATAATACAGGGATGGCTGCCACGAGAGTCCTTAAGTAAGTTAAATGAACTGTGTTGACAATTATAATGCTGGGATGGCTGCCACGAGAGTTCTTAAGTAAGTTAAATGAACTGTGTTGACAATTATAATGCTGGGATGGCTGCCACGAGAGTTCTTAAGTAAGTTAAATGAACTGTGTTGACAATTATAATGCTGGGATGGCTGCCACGAGAGTTCTTAAGTAAGTTAAATGAAATGTGTTGACAATTATAATATTGGGATGGCTGCCACGAGAGTTCTTAAGTACATTAAATGAACTGTGTTGACAATTATAATGCTGGGATGGCTGCCACGAGAGTTCTTAAGTAAGTTAAATGAAATGTGTTGACAATTATAATATTGGGATGGCTGCCACGAGAGTTCTTAAGTAAGTTAAATGAACTGTGTTGACAATTATAATGCTGGGATGGCTGCCACGAGAGTTCTTAAGTAAGTTAAATGAACTGTGTTGACAATTATAATGCTGGGATGGCTGCCACGAGAGTTCTTAAGTAAGTTAAATAAACTGTGTTGACAATTATAATACTGGGATGGCTGCCACGAGAGTTCTTAAGTAAGTTAAATGAAATGTGTTGGCAATTATAATGCTGGGATGGCTGCCACGAGAGTTCTTAAGTAAGTTAAATGAAATGTGTTGACAATTATAATGCTGGGAAGTTAAATGAACTGTGTTGACAATTATAATGCTGGGATGGCTGCCACGAGAGTTCTTAAGTAAGTTTAATGAACTGTGTTGACAATTATAATGCTGGGATGGCTGCCACGAGAGTTCTTAAGTAAGTTAAATGAACTGTGTTGGCAATTATAATGCTGGGATGGCTGCCACGAGAGTTCTTAAGTAAGTTAAATGAACTGTGTTGACAATTATAATGCTGGGATGGCTGCCACGAGAGTTCTTAAGTAAGTTAAATGAAATGTGTTGACAATTATAATGCTGGGATGGCTGCCACGAGAGTTCTTAAGTAAGTTAAAGAACTGTGTTGACAATTATAATGCTGGGATGGCTGCCACGAGAGTTCTTAAGTAAGTTAAATGAACTGTGTTGACAATTATAATGCTGGGATGGCTGCCACGAGAGTTCTTAAGTAAGTTAAATGAACTGTGTTGACAATTATAATGCTGGGATGGCTGCCACGAGAGTTCTTAAGTAAGTTAAATGAACTGTGTTGACAATTATAATGCTGGGATGGCTGCCACGAGAGTTCTTAAGTAAGTTAAATGAAATGTGTTGACAATTATAATATTGGGATGGCTGCCACGAGAGTTCTTAATTACATTAAATGAACTGTGTTGACAATTATAATGCTGGGATGGCTGCCACGAGAGTTCTTAAGTAAGTTAAATGAACTGTGTTGACAATTATAATGCTGGGATGGCTGCCACGAGAGTTCTTAAGTAAGTTAAATGAACTGTGTTGACAATTATAATGCTGGGATGGCTGCCACGAGAGTTCTTAAGTAAGTTAAATGAACTGTGTTGACAATTATAATGCTGGGATGGCTGCCACGAGAGTTCTTAAGTAAGTTAAATGAACTGTGTTGGCAATTATAATGCTGGGATGGCTGCCACGAGAGTTCTTAAGTAAGTTAAATGAACTGTGTTGACAATTATAATGCTGGGATGGCTGCCACGAGAGTTCTTAAGTAAGTTAAATGAACTGTGTTGACAATTATAATGCTGGGATGGCTGTCACGAGAGTTCTTAAGTAAGTTAAATGAAATGTGTTGGCAATTATAATACAGGGATGGCTGCCACGAGAGTCCTTAAGTAAGTTAAATGAACTGTGTTGACAATTATAATGCTGGGATGGCTGCCACGAGAGTTCTTAAGTAAGTTAAATGAACTGTGTTGACAATTATAATGCTGGGATGGCTGCCACGAGAGTTCTTAAGTAAGTTAAAGAACTGTGTTGACAATTATAATGCTGGGATGGCTGCCACGAGAGTTCTTAAGTAAGTTAAATGAACTGTGTTGACAATTATAATATTGGGATGGCTGCCACGAGAGTTCTTAAGTACATTAAATGAACTGTGTTGACAATTATAATGCTGGGATGGCTGCCACGAGAGTTCTTAAGTAAGTTAAATGAACTGTGTTGACAATTATAATGCTGGGATGGCTGCCACGAGAGTTCTTAAGTAAGTTAAATAAACTGTGTTGACAATTATAATACTGGGATGGCTGCCACGAGAGTTCTTAAGTAAGTTAAATGAAATGTGTTGGCAATTATAATGCTGGGATGGCTGCCACGAGAGTTCTTATGTAAGTTAAATGAAATGTGTTGGCAATTATAATGCTGGGAAGTTAAATGAACTGTGTTGACAATTATAATGCTGGGATGGCTGCCACGAGAGTTCTTAAGTAAGTTAAATGAACTGTGTTGACAATTATAATGCTGGGATGGCTGCCACGAGAGTTCTTAAGTAAGTTAAATGAACTGTGTTGGCAATTATAATGCTGGGATGGCTGCCACGAGAGTTCTTAAGTAAGTTAAATGAACTGTGTTGACAATTATAATGCTGGGATGGCTGTCACGAGAGTTCTTAAGTAAGTTAAATGAAATGTGTTGGCAATTATAATACTGGGATGGCTGCCACGAGAGTTCTTAAGTAAGTTAAATGAACTGTGTTGACAATTATAATGCTGGGATGGCTGCCACGAGAGTTCTTAAGTAAGTTAAATGAACTGTGTTGACAATTATAATGCTGGGATGGCTGCCACGAGAGTTCTTAAGTAAGTTAAATGAAATGTGTTGGCAATTATAATACTGGGATGGCTGCCACGAGAGTTCTTAAGTAAGTTAAATTAAATGTGTTGGCCAACCAACAATTGTCTTAGTTTATCTACAGCAAACTGATAATCCATGTTTAGATTACTGTAATATCATTATACTTAGTAGATGCGTTTGCATAATATAGACATGACAGTATAACGGTGATAAGTTAATGGAATTCCGCTGAGCAAAATGTTAAATTCGTCTGCTTAGGTTTGATCAATAATTACATCGTGGTAGTAGTGAAAGGATAAGTGGCCGAGCTTCTCTCTCTCACAATCAATATATTCCAGGAGAAATATGTTAAAAAAATTAAATGTCATCCATCTAGGGACGACGACGAAACGTGTGCTGATTAAACGACTGTATGGTGTTATCGGAGTGTAATCGAGTGCCACAAGTTGTCGACGTACCATTGATGACCCCAGACTCTCTCGCTTTCAACGGCTTCAGGCGCTCACCAAAGCCGTTGAACTGGAAACAGTTGCCATACTGCTTGTCGAGAAACGTCGTGAAATTGCTGGAAATGATAGTATTTACATTATTCTTACCATTATTAATTATCTTCATAGAACTCAAACAGTTGATGTTATTGTGACGATATGTCTCTACTCTGAGCGACCAAGGACGACCTGAAGGACGACCTGAAGGACGACCTGAAGGACGACCTGAAGGACGACCTGAAGGACGACCATTGAGTAATTAGAACGGTTACGCCCACAATTCCTGGTTCTGTTGGAACATTAACACATTGGTGCAGGCTTGCATCAGTCGGTCCGTTAATATCGGTGGGTTGTTGCTTAGCCAAATTATGATAATATTATTTGTTAAAACGAGTGCGACAAGAAACATACAAAGCACACAAATATATCGCACATTGTTATGTGGAGTTGAGTTGAGTTTGGTGAGCTCCTGAAACTGAACGAGACGAAGCTGGCGATATCAGTGATCTGCGCCAATACATCAGTGATCAACTACTGCGCCAACACATCAGTGATCAACTACTGCGCCAATACATCAGTGATCAACTACTGCGCCAACACATCAGTGATCAACTACTGCGCCAATACATCAGTGATCAACTACTGCGCCAACACATCAGTGATCAACTACTGCGCCAACACATCAGTGATCAACTACTGCGCCAACACATCAGTGATCAACTACTGCGCCAACACATCAGTGATCAACTATTGCGCCAACACATCAGTGATCAACTACTGCGCCAACACATCAGTGATCAACTACTGCGCCAACACATCAGTGATCAACTACTGCGCCAACACATCAGTGATCAACTACTGCGCCAACACATCGGGGAATCAAAGGCTGGAGCAGAAAGAATAACGTAAATGGTCAACTCACGCCGGTGAACATTTGCGTCCATTGAAGGAACAGGACAGGATCGTCTCGTTCTTCTGGTGACCCATTCTCTCCCGCGTTGTCCTGACACCAATAACGATTATAAGAGACATGGTATGTCTCGCCGCTTCTTACTCGTTTCTGTCGTCATGCACATTGGTCTGTAGACTAATAAGATTCTTTCTTTTGTAGAGCTAAGCATACATTAATTAGTATCCCTCATGTACTGATGTTCGTTCAATTATTGTGATATGTTGGATTTGGTGTGCCTTGTCTGTTTGTTGCTGTCTGTCTGTCGCTTTCCGCCTCTGTCTGTCTGCCTGTCTGTCTGCCACTGTATGTCTCCCTCTGTCTGTCTGCCCCTTCTGACCCCTGTCTGTCTGCCCCTGGTGGCCTCTGTCTGTATGTCTCTCTACCCCGTCTGTCTGCCCCAAGTGCATGTCCACCACATGTAGGGGAAGGCAGTGTTAGTTGATCCATTTTTCATTCTTGTTCGTATGTAGAACACACTTATAACCCTATGTCAAAATTGTTTTTACTCGCATAAATTATGATTATTAGTATATCATTTTATACCAAGATGATATATCTAGTATGCATAGATAATTATATGTAGTTGATTGAAATATTGTTAGTAAGCTGGCTCAACTAACCAGACCTGGGGCCGAAGTACTCGGTATTTGTGTACTCGAGTACATTTTTGAAATACTCGTACTCGGAGAAGTTATGGTCGTGTACTCGTACTCGTGTTCAGTGCACTCAGATTTTATGAGTACATTACGAGTACATCTGGATACTTTTTCAAAATGACATTGTGAAAATAATTTAATTTCTTATTTTATCAAATCATTAACAACTACAACAATAATTTCAAAAAGTATGGTAGCAAATTATTTTATGTTCTTGCATCCATCTCAGCTGAGTTATATATATTTTCCAATACAGGATCATTAAAAACACATATTGCAATAACCATGATATTAATTGCAATGTAATAGTCCCTGATTTATAATAATTATTATTGTTACATTTAGTAGATGTGGTTTCATTTTTACTTGGTATTGATGAGTTTTCCAAAATTCACACCGTGGATAACTTTTTGGCACATTGAATGCATTGAAGCCACACATGCTTCGTTTCAAGAGGCATCTTTTGATTCTTTTCCCACTCAGAAACCCCTAGTTTATATCCATAGTTGTACTAGTTACCAGTCCAGGCCATAATCCTTGCATTTGTTTAATTAAGCCAGGAAGTGCAGTAAGCCCATAAGGAATGGCTCATTCGGTTAGCCATAAAACGCCTTTGTTGCTCTGTTGTTGCTAAATACTGCTGAGTCTTCTTCTGCAGAAGTTTGGTGACTCAAGTCAGACAGCCTGCATCAGTATTGTCTGGTGCCAATGTGCAGTGTGGTTAAAGTACAAAGGGGATATTGAGCCCTGGACATTGTCAGGTGCTAAATTGCTAATCCACCCTCTCAGCAAACATTAGTTGTGGACTTGTGGTCACTGCCAGCCACAACATGCCTAACAGTGTTCATTAATTCATATATCATATATATTTATTGGTTAAATTTCTTTATTTCTTTTCTCGTGTTATGTTGTGCTATAAAATGTATTTTGAAAAGTATTTTTTCAATTTAAATACATTTTAACCCATATTTGAATGCATACCCTGAACATTTGCATTTGAATGCGAATTATACCTTTGAATGGAATGCAACCCCCAGTTTGGTCCCAAACATAGAGGTTTTTACAGTTTTCCTCATAACAGTCTGATCAACTCCCATTGCATAGTCAACTCTTCATGAATTACATAAATTCATTCACAATGTTTATTTTTATTACATTATCATTAGTATACATATTTACTATAATGTCATACAAGATGTAATCGTACTCGTGGAAATGTACTCGTACTCAGCCATCACCAATGTACTCGTACTCAGCCATCACCAATGTACTCGTACTCAGCCATCACCAATGTACTCGTACTCAGCCATCACCAATGTACTCATACTCAGCCATCACCAATGTACTCGTACTCAGCCATCACCAATGTACTCGTACTCAGCCATCACCAATGTACTCGTACTCGTACCTTACTCATGAAAATGTACTCAGCCACAGGTGTGCAACTAACACTTGGTGTGGGGTAAGTTGAGCCACAGATGTGCAACTAACACTTGGTGTAGGGTAAGTTGAGTCACAGGTGTGCAACTAACACTTGGTGTGGGATAAGTTGAGCCACAGTTGTGCAACTAACACTTGGTGTCGGGTAAGTTGAGTCACAGGTGTGCAACTAACACATTGTGTGGAGTAAGTTGAGCCACAGAAAGTTGGGTAAATGCTTTATTTGCATACTTTACGTAGGTCTTCTACTAAAATTTCATAACAACTCAGCTGTCGCATCTACGCAATGGATACAACATGTCTCTGATATGTCTACACACTTAATTAATATTGATTTATATGCCAATCTGATATCCCAATTTGTGGGAAAAACAGCGCACCAAGTGAATGAAACAAGCAAAGCATATGCCTGTAAGATTAATACCCAACATCAAAATAAATATTATT
This sequence comes from Lamellibrachia satsuma, assembly GCA_033239005.1. NCBI lineage: Eukaryota > Metazoa > Annelida > Polychaeta > Sabellida > Siboglinidae > Lamellibrachia > Lamellibrachia satsuma. The sequence goes on from BSQZ01000018.1 coordinate 10,220,343, forward strand.
AAATACTTAAATTTCTCATTAGTGCGCGCAGTGATGTAAATGGTATTCGTCACCATGCATAGTTAAACCTTTTGTAAGTTCTTGGTTGCATGCGTTGATAGTTTACACAAGCAGACACAATCACCAAAAGTTTCGAAAAACAAAAAAAAAACATACCTTTGTTGCTGCTGTGGTTTCCTGGGAAACATGGGTGGCTCAACTAAGCCAGTGACTCAACTAACACTGCCTTCCCCTCCTGTTGTTTAGGTGGATCAGGTGACATGTGGTTGCTTATGTGGATCAGGTGAAATGTGGTTGCTTAGGTGGATCAGGTGACATGTGGTTGCTTAGGTGGATCAGGTGACATGTGGTTGCTTAGGTGGATCAGGTGACATGTGGTTGCTTAGGTGGATCAGGTGACATGTGGTTGCTTAGGTGGATCAGGTCAGATATGGGTGTTTATGTGGATCAGGTCACAGGTGTGTGTTTAGGTGGATCAGGTCACAGGTTGGTGTTTAGGTGGATCAGGTCATATGTTGGTGTTTAGGTGGACCTGATCACAGGTTGGTGTCTAGGTTGATCAGGTCACAGGTGGGTGATTTGGTGGATCAAGTCATAGGTGATTGTTTATGTGTATCAGGTCAGATGTGGTTGTTTAGGTGGGTCAAGTCATATGTGGGTGATAAGGTGCACCAGGTCAGAGGTGGACGTTTAGGTGGATCGGGTCACAGGTGGTGGTTCGTATATTGCAGGACTTCACTAATTATTGTTTATCCGTTTTGCTTGGTAACATTCTGTAAGACAACGCCCACGTATCATCACATTACATCTGTAAGACAACGTCCGTCTATCACCACATTACATATGTAAGACAACGTCCGTGTATCACCACATTGCATCTGTAAGACAACGTCCGTGTATCACCACATTGCATCTGTAAGACAACGTCCGTGTATCACCACATTACATCTGTAAGACAACGTCCGTGTATCACCACATCGCATCTGTAAGACAACGTCCGTGTATCACCACATTACATCTGTAAGACAACGTCCGTGTATCACCACATTGCATCTGTAAGACAACGTCCGTGTATCACCACATCGCATCTGTAAGACAACGTCCGTGTATCACCACATCGCATCTGTAAGACAACGTCCGTGTATCACCACATCGCATCTGTAAGACAACGTCCGTGTATCACCACATCGCATCTGTGAGACAACGTCCGTGTATCACCACATCGCATCTGTAAGACAACGTCCGTGTATCACCACATCACATCTGTAAGACAACGTCCGTGTATCACCACATCGCATCTGTAAGACAACGTCCGTGTATCACCACATCGCATCTGTAAGACAACGTCCGTGTATCACCACATCGCATCTGTAAGACAACGTCCGTGTATCACCACATCGCATCTGTAAGACAACGTCCGTGTATCACCACATCGCATCTGTAAGACAACGTCCGTGTATCACCACATCGCATCTGTAAGACAACGTCCGTGTATCACCACATCGCATCTGTAAGACAACGTCCGTGTATCACCACATCGCATCTGTAAGACAACGTCCGTGTATCACCACATCGCATCTGTGAGACAACGTCCGTGTATCACCACATCACATCTGTAAGACAACGTCCGTGTATCACCACATCACACCTGTAAGACAACGTCCGTGTATCACCACATCACATCTGTAAGACAACGTCCGTGTATCACCACATCGCATCTGTAAGACAACGTCCGTGTATCACCACATCGCATCTGTAAGACAACGTCCGTGTATCACCACATCGCATCTGTAAGACAACGTCCGTGTATCACCACATCGCATCTGTAAGACAACGTCCGTGTATCACCACATCGCATCTGTAAGACAACGTCCGTGTATCACCACATCACATCTGTAAGACAACGTCCGTGTATCACCACATCACACCTGTAAGACAACGTCCGTGTATCACCACATCACATCTGGAAGACAACGTCCGTGTATCACCACATCACACCTGTAAGACAACGTCCGTGTATCACCACATCACACCTGTAAGACAACGTCCGTGTATCACCACATCACACCTGTAAGACAACGTCCGTGTATCACCACATCGCATCTGTAAGACAACGTTCGTGTATCACCACACCACATCGAGTCCACACAATTGTGTGATGCTGTTACACAGAATTTCATTATTGTTCTATGATGACTCTGGGGTATTGTCTTGTCTTGATTTCACGTGCGAGCTATTCCTCCGGTTATTTCCGTAGACAAATGATAATATATCCAGGTGATGACATCCTGGTTTTAGCTTTAGACGTATTTTTAAAGTATGGCAGTATACCAATTTGACGCACACATGCACGCATGTACGCGCGTGCGCAAGACGGATATGTATATTTGATAATTTTATTAGCAGCGAAGATAAAACACCGCTGGATTAATTGTAACTGAAATGTGAAATCAGCCTTAAAATGCACCAGCCTCAATAAACGCCTGGTCAGCTCACTCCGCAGTCTAAATGGATCTTCTATGGGCAAGGCAACTTTGTCATCACAAATACTGTTAACATACGAAGACTTCGGAGAATCTTGGTTTCTGTGGCTTGCAGTTGCAGCTTGCGGTAGTGTTTTTTTCAAAGAACAAATTGTTGCATCATTGCCTGGAAACAGTTAAAGTGTGCAAGAATTTAGAGGCGAACATGTAAACGTTGTAATCACCTGTCAATCTTGCCGATTATCTCGGAGAAGCGTAACTCTGCTTTGTAAGCGTCGGCGATCTCACCGCCCCCGTAGTCCTCTTTGGCCCCTGCATCGTCCATGCCAAACGTCTCGGCGTAGTAATCATACTGGTCGGAGTATCCCGAGCCGCCAGCCACAGCTCTCCGCTACAAAAGCAAATCGCTACAGTAACAACATGATCTGTAGAAAGCTGACACAAGAACAACTGATGATGGTGACAACATGATCTATAGGAAGGCTGACACAACGACAAATGATGACAGTAGCAACATGATTTGTTGGAAGGCTGACACAAGAACAACTGATGACAGTAACAACATGATCTGTAGAAAGCTGACACAACAACAACTGATGACAGCGACAACATGATCTGTAGGAAGGCTGACAACTAGTGACAGTAACAACATGATCTGTAGAAAGCTGACACAACAACAACTGATGACAGCGACAACATGATCTGTAGGAAGGCTGACAACTGATGACAGTAACAACATGATCTGTAGAAAGCTGACACAACAACAACTGATGATAGCGACAATATGATATATTTGAAGGCTGCTTCAACAACTGGTGGCAGTGACAACATGATCTATAGGAAGGCTGCAAATACAACAACTGATGACAGTGAAAACAGCAGCAAGGGAGTAAACCCAAGCCACCAGATATGCCCTATCTAGCACTGCTATTGTTTTGGTATGAAAAAGATATGTCAATGTAGTAATTATTGATGGATTCGGCGATAGCTGCTTGTATTCTGCGCTTTCGTTTGATAGGTGGGTTTATCAAATAGGAACTTAGGAGAGATATTTTCCAACATTTTCAGATACCATTTTAACTTTACGACCGCTTTGGAGCCCTTATAAAAACATACTATTGTATTCCATGGTAAAATACTATGGTGTTTTGAAACATGTAAACCATGGTAAGACATGGAGGTAAATATCACGAGATACCATGGAAACCATGACATACCATGTTGTTTTGAAATAGGGAAACCACGGTAAAATACCATGGTGTTTTGAAACAGGTAAACCATTGTATACCATACAATTACCATACACGATATATGAAAAACCATGGTCTACCACATTTTATCATGTGATGTCATGGTATTCCATGGCATAACATGTAATACCATGTAATATAACGTAATATCATGGTATACCATCAGATTACATGATAAAATGTGGTAGATCATGGTTTTTTATATATCGTGTATAGTAATTGCATGGTATACCATGGTTTAATATAACGTAATACCATGGTATACCATGTAATTCCATGGTAGATTTTCATAAGGGAGGAGTGAAGTATGTTGTTTAGCAAACCGAAATACACATTTACATGCATTGTTTCCCACCGGGCAACGTAATACATATGTCACAGTGAAGGTAACGTAATGCATATGTCACAGTAAAGGTAACGTACTACATATGTCAGAGTGAAGGTAACGTAATACATATGTCACAGTGAAGGTAACGTAATACATATGTCACAATGAAGGTAACGTAATACATACGTCACAGTGAAGGTAGTGTCTGCAATGTTGTATTTTGTATCGTGTATTGAACATAGCGGGCGTTTACTTTTGTTGAGCCCTGACCTTGCGCTTGTTGGGTGGAGGCGGGTGTTGGCGATTCGGGGGTTTCATAGGTGGGGGTTTGCCTGCGTACGGGCTATTTTCCCACGAGGCCGCCAGTTTCTTCAGGTGTTTGGCCGTCTTCGGGTGGAGGCTGAGCTGCGACAGACGCAGTGGGTTCATGTTACAGACGGTGACGGTGGGGAAGTTGAGTGACGAGTATCCAATGTCGATTTTCGTCGATATTGGGTGACTCATGTACTTTTGCACGATGGCCGTCAACTGCCACACGACGGCCGCCGTGCCCACGAGGAAGAGGAAGATCCACATGGACCGACTCGCCCAGCGCCCAGCCTCCTTGATGTAGATGACACCTTGCACAGACGTCTTGTCGGCGAATCGCACGAGGATCTTCTTCATACCCTGTAGGGTGTCCGTGGGCAGGTCGTCTGACAGCGCCTGGCTTGGACGCGGACGCTCATCGATCTGAGCAAGCACAATTTATTTAGTTTATTTATCAGTACCCAATGTAATAATAATAATAATAATAACAACATAAGAAGGAGAAAACAAAACTAAGAGGCGAATCAAAACAAAAAGTGTTAGTCAATCTTGAAATCCGTAAGCAATATTAGAGTTGTCAAGAGATGGCTGGAAACGCCAGGATGCGACAAGGATCAGCGAGGCTAAAAAAAACAACAACTGATGAGAGTAACAACATGATTTGTAGGAAGGCTGACTCAACAACAACTGATGACAGTGACAACATGATCTGTAGGAAGGCTGACAACTGATGATAGTAACAACATGATCTGTAGAAAGCTGACACAACAACAACTGATGACAGCGACAACATGATCTGTAGGAAGGCTGACAACTGATGACAGTAACAACATGATCTGTAGAAAGCTGACACAACAACAACTGATGATAGTGACAATATGATATATTTGAAGGCTGCTTCAACAACTGGTGGCAGTGACAACATGATCTATAGGAACGCTGCAAATACAACAACTGATGACAGTGAAAACAGCAGCAAGGGAGTAAACCCAAGCCACCAGATATGCCCTATCTAGCACTGCTATTGTTTTGGTATGAAAAAGTTATGTCAGTGTAGTACTTATTGATGGTTTCGGCGACAGCTGCTTGTATTCTGCGCTTTCGTTTGATTTGTGGGTTTATCAAATAGGAACTTAGGAGAGATATTTTCCAACATTTTCAGATACCATTTTAACTTTACGACCGCTTTGGAGCCCTTATAAAAACATACTATTGTATTCCATGGTAAAATACTATTGTGTTTTGAAACATGTAAACCATGGTAAGACATGGAGGTAAATATCACGAGATACCATGGAAACCATGACATACCATGTTGGTTTGAAATAGGGAAACCATGGTAAAATACCATGGTGTTTTGAAACAGGTAAACCATTGTATACCATACAATTACCATACGCGATATATGAAAAACCATGGTCTACCACATTTTATCATGTAATGTCATGGTATTCCATAGCATAACATGTAATACCATGTAATATAACGTAATATCATGGTATGCACGCACGCACGCACGCACGCACGCACGCACGCACACACACACTCTGCAAAATAGCGGGCGCCATTGAAAATTTCAATAAAAACGAGCCTTTAACTATATGTTCGTTGTGGGCGCAATGTCGCGTATGGTTGTTTTATGTAGAGGGCGTGGTCAGCCGTTACAAAGACGTTAGACGGACATACTTCTCTTTCAATGCAAGAACTGTTCTACTTTTGAACAACACCATACCATGTGTCGTTTACATAAACACAGAACGTTCTACGATTGTTTAGCAGTCACCATCGACGCCCAGATGTAATATTTTGTTTTCAGAACGATAATATGTATCATGAATGTGCGCATACAGAGACATCAGAAGAGTGTGTGGTTTCATTTGCCAGTGTCAGTGGTCGTGGTAACGTTTTCATTGGCGCCTTGAACATTTGCCCTAAGATCTTCTCGCAGCAAACTAAACGTCAATCGACTTATTAACAGTTGTAGCAAACCCGCTAAAAGACACTTTTTTCAGTAACCCCCCCCAGAAACCATCAAGGCACTGTCAGCAATGGAGGCAGGACAATCACCAACTTTCGTTTTGCTGACGACATCGACGGCTTAGCAGGAGATGAACAAGAACTAGCCAATTTGGTGGATCGCCTCGAGAAAACATCTACAGCATACGGCATGGAGATCAGTGACGAAAAGACCAAACTAATGACGAACAACACGCAAGGCATCAGCACATAGGTCAAAGTTAATGGACAGAGACTTGAGACAGTAACAAGCTTCAGGTATTTGGGATCAATTATCACAGATGAGGGTTATAAACCGGAGATACTTGACAGGATTGCACAGACAACAGCAGCACTAACAAGTTTGAAACCTTTATGGAACGACAGAAACATCACTGTCAGTTCGAAAATAAGGCTGATGCGCTCCCTTGTCATGTCCATCTTTCTGTACGCTTCTTAAACATGGACACCTCTCAGCAGATCTACAGAAGAGGATTCAAGCCATGGAAATGAGATGCTTTCGGAAGATCTTGCGCATATCATACAAAGACCATGTTACTAACGAAGTCATCAATGGTGCCCCAACGATCCTTACGGGTTATGGGAAAGTGAAGTGAAATCCCCGCAGCCACAAAGATGGTACCACTCAATAGACTAGTGACGGATTTTGAAATGTTGGTACGTTCTTCCAAAGAACCATCGAGTCGTTGCGTAAGCTACCAGTAACATGGTGGCTACGAAATGTACACCCTGGTGTGGTCTAGTTTGCGCCTAGTGGCTGCATCTGTCAAAAGGCTCTCCTTTTAGTGTGGATTATTACAAGTTTTAAGTATTTTACAGAGTTCTTTCTTTACAGACAGTTTCGTGAGTGTGCCAATATCATATCGGGCTGCGTGTATCGGCAAGTGTGTTGTTGTTGTAACTATATTCCAGTGTGTACCTGTTGTTGTGACTATATTCCAGTGTGTACCTGTTGTTGTGACTATATTCCGGTGTGTACCTGTTTTACCGCCATGCTAATGCGGTCAGCCATGACCAAAGCAGCTAGAACAATGTATGCCATGACCACCCTCACTACTGAACGACTGCATTGTCTGCGACCCAGCAGATCATTTCGGTTGGACAATGTAGCCTGGAGAGCTTCCTACAACACTGGTGTATCGTTGCGTCAGCCCACCCGTCGGGGGTGTCGTGGAGGAACACGCTTGCGCCGTCCTATTCATACCATTGTGTCAACAAGATCGACACCTTCTGCCAAGCCGCCTTGCGTCAATGGTGCCAATCTCGTCTACGTAATGCTCAAAAACTCTGAGGTGAAATCCAATACACATTTGGTTTTGATTAATGCACAATCAATACGAAATAAAGCTACTATTATAAATGAGCACATCGTTGAACACAAATGGGATGTGCTTGCCATCACAGAGACATGGCTAAGTAAGAATGGTGATGATGCGACAATCACCGAGGTAACTCCGCCAGAATATACTTTCCAACATGTTGCTCGTGAATCTGGTCGTGGCGGTGGAGTTGCAATTGTGCATCGCAACACATACAAGACAAAGTTGCAACCGAAGTTGACTGTTACGACCATGGACCTACTCCGTCTTCAGATCATTAACCCGCACTGTGTGAAGTACAACGTATGGGTTGTCTACCACCCCTGTGGGTTGTCTACCACCCCCCTGTGTCCAGCAAGTCATCCGGATTAATATCGGAATGTTATGTCGAGCTAGAACACTTATTCACTGAAGCAGCCACATCCGTTGTGCCCACCATCATTGCAGGGGATTTCAATGTACACTTCGACAACGAAGCTAAATCAGAACCACTACGCAATCTACTAGAGTCGTTCAACCTGACACAACATGTACTTCCGCCATCGCACCACAGTGGTCATATTCTAGATCTGGTGGTTAGTAGTAGTGATAACAACTTAATCTCCTCCGTTGCAGTTATTCCAGACTTTGTGTTAGATCACCATCGAATTGAAATTGCAGTCAGTACCTTGGCAAGACCTTTCGTGGTGGCGATAACTGCAAAACGGAATTTCCGGAACACTGACAACGTGAAGTGAAATAGAATATGTTTGTGTAGATATGACAACGTGTGGTAAAAATCAGCAGGTAGAAGAACTGCGACGTATAACGACAACTTAACGATGTGTCTCGATAAATACGCTCCGTGGCGCAGTGTACGCACTCGAAACAACATTCCCCACCCCTGGTACGATGCGGATATAGCGGATGCCCGCGAAAGGAGACGCAAACTAGAACATCTGTGGAGGAGGACGAAGCTAGAGGTACATCATCAGTTGTATGTTAATTCACGTGAAGAGTGTTCTGCCTTGATAATGGAAAGAAAAATGGGATATTTCCAAGAACATTTAGAATACGCTGACAACAGAAGTATGTTTCGCATTCTGCGATCGCTTGAAGTCCATCAAATGCAACTTCCCGAATTCAATTCAACGAAGGAAAGTTGTGATGCATTTTCACGTTACTTCCAAGAGAAGATTGAGAAGCTGCTTAATAACTTGCTTTCCCACACTGCCGTAGATCATTCATTGGACGAGACACCTTGTTTTAGTGACTCTCTCGAAGTGTTCGAGCCTACTAATACAGCCGAGATAGCGTCTATTCTCGCCAACACAGATAAGACGTGCGCGCTTGATCCCCTTCACACTAAACAACTGAAGGATAACATAGACTCTATTGTGCCTATCGTCACATGCATTACAAAATTACAAACGCCTCTCCAGTGAATGCAGTTTTGCCTGGGCTGCTTAAGCAGGCAATTGTTCGGTCATTGCTAAAGAAACCATCACTCGATAAGGACACACTGAACAACTACCGTCCAGTTAGCAATCTAAGTCATCTATCCAAAGTCATCGAGAAAGTTATTGCCCGAAGGATCATCTGTCATATTTCCGATCAGCGAATACAGGATTGTTTCCAATCAGCATACCAGAAAAGTCATTCAACTGAAACCACATTGTTATGTGTTACAAATGCCATGAAAGTCGCGGTGGGTAACAGACAAGGTATAGGACTTGGGCTCATCGACTTTAGTGCCGCCTTTGATACAATCAACCACAAGATAATGATTCAGCGGCTACGCTTGCGTTATGGCATTGTGGGTAAGGCGCTTAGCTGGTTGCAATCTTATCTGCAGAATCGGACTCAGCGAGTAGTCATTCGTGATGCGTCATCGAACACAACATGTTTGACACCGGGTGTCCCGCAGGGTTCGGTGCGTGGACCATTGCTATTCTCGCTGTACGTCCAACCCATCGGCGATATAATCAGATTGCGCATGGACTTTCGTTTCATCATTACGCGGATGATCTGCGACGTATGGAAGACTGTTTGGATGTTGTGAAACAGTGGATGACATCAAACTGCCTGTGCATGAATGACAATAAAACGGAATATCTCTCTGTGGTACCCAGGACTGCAGCTGCGCTCGTTGACAGCAGTGTAATACGCGTAGGTGATGTCACAATTATTGCGTCACGATCTGTTCGTAACCTTGGTATCGTTATGGATCGACACCTTGATCTTAAGAAGCAAGTGTCAAGCATCGCCAGTGTGTGTTCGTTCCATCTCCGCCGAATTAACCGGATGAGCCGTTATCTTCCAATGACAACAAAGGAACGTGTCATCAATGCCATTATTTTGTGCATTCTTCACTGGCTCCCTGTAGCTCGCAGAATCGAGTTTAAGCTCTAAGTGTTTACATATAGAGCTGCGCATGGTGATGCGCCGAAATACCTATGTGATCTCGTATGCCCGTATACACCAACAAGAGTCTTGCGCTTTGTTATAATTATCAACTTATTTACATGTTTATTTGTTATAGTGTAACTACTTATACATTAGTTAAGTTATATATATATATATATATATATATATATATATATATATATATATATATATATATATATATATATATATATATATACATATATATATATATATATATATATATATATATATATATATATATATATATATATATATATATATATACATATATATATATATATATATATATATATATATATATATATATATATATATATATATATATATATATATATATATATATATATATATATATATATTATGTATATATATATATATACACACACACACACATGTATTTACATTTTCTGTCTCTATCCTAGTGAGTTGGAACTAAAATTTATATTTTATAATAGTTATTTAATTACTGTATATATTTTACTAATTTAATTTTCTACTTTTTATATATTTATTTATTTTTATTACGTTTTAGTATTATGCATTAAAAAAATTAACTTATATATTTATATACGCCTGATATTCTATTTGTTAATTACATAGCATACACATATATTTTATTCATTTAAAGTAGCTGTATACTGGTTGTAGAAATTATTATAATTATTGTTATTTTAGCAATTTTAGAAAACTACTTACAATTGTCTTGTGCATATTGTAAGGCGCCACGAACAATATAACATCTGGCGCTATATGAAATAAAATGTATCATTATTATTATAACAATATCATCACTCGGTGTTGCAGTGAGCTACCAGTAACAATATCATCACTCAGTGTTGCAGTGAGCTACCAGTAACAATATCATCACTTAGTGTTGCAGTGAGCTACCAGTAACAATATCATCACTCGGTGTTGCAGTGAGCTACCAGTAACAATATCATCACTCGGTGTTGCAGTGAGCTACCAGTAACAATATCATCACTCGGTGTTGCAGTGAGCTACCAGTAACAATATCATCACTCGGTGTTGCAGTGAGCTACCAGTAACAATATCATCACTCAGTGTTGCAGTGAGCTACCAGTAACACTATCAACACTCAGTGTTGCAGTGAGCTACCAGTAACACTATCAACACTCAGTATTGCAGTGAGCTACCAGTAACAATATCATCACTTAGTGTTGCAGTGAGCTACCAGTAACACTATCAACACTCAGTGTTGCAGTGAGCTACCAGTAACACTATCAACACTCAGTATTGCAGTGAGCTACCAGTAACAATATCATCACTTAGTGTTGCAGTGAGCTACCAGTAACACTATCAACACTCAGTGTTGCAGTGAGCTACCAGTAACACTATCAACACTCAGTGTTGCAGTGAGCTACCAGTAACACTATCAACACTCAGTATTGCAGTGAGCTACCAGTAACAATATCATCACTTAGTGTTGCAGTGAGCTACCAGTAACACTATCAACACTCAGTGTTGCAGTGAGCTACTAGTAACACTATCAACACTCAGTATTGCAGTGAGCTACCAATAACAATATCATCACTTAGTGTTGCAGTGAGCTACCAGTAACACTATCAACACTCAGTGTTGCAGTGAGCTACCAGTAACAATGTCATCACTTAGTGTTGCAGTGAGCTACGAGTAACATTATCAACACTCAGTGTTGCAGCACTCGACGACTGACTTCACCTCCCTGTAGACATCACCTTCCTGTAGACCTCACCTCCCCGTAGACGTCACCTCCCCGTAGACCTCACCTCCCTGTAGACCTCACCTCCCTGTAGACCTCACCTCCCCGTAGACCTCACCTCCCTGTAGACCTCACCTTCTGTAGTCCCCCGTGGTCGTAGTTCGACTGGTACAGTGCGCTTCTCGTCGGGTTCTGGTCGGGTCGGTAACTGATCGTCTCGTAGTCGGCTGGCTTAGTCACATCCCTGCCGTAGGGGCTGGACCCACCGTACACCGACCCACTGGACGCGTACACGGGCCGGTAGAACGACATGTCCGGCCGCTGTCCGCTTTGAGCTCGTCTGACAATTTGTGTATAAGCGAACCTGAGGACTGTCGTTTCGTTGCACCCGCCTCAGTGTTCAGCGCCGCTCGGACCGCGCCTTGTTTACGCCGACTCGTCGAGTCTACGGATGCACCGTTATACAACTCTCAACGGTCGCCTTTGTCACGCCGAATTACTGCAGTGTGCCCTCGTGTGACGTCTGTCGTGTCACCCTCGTCATCAAACACGCCCGCAAGGTCCACAACAGTATAGCATACTATACAATATTATAATGTGGCCACAAAAGTATAGCTAATATACTATACTACTGGATACTGCTCCGTTGTTATATCCCGTTGTCTTGACAACAGAGTTCGATTCGATGCAGATGCTCGTATTCCACACAAGACGCCGTCTCACACAGCACCGAACAATACCGCGTCGACTCCGCGGACAGTTCTATTAATGCGCTCGTTGCGTCATAAACGTCCACCCCAGATACAGCGGGTCATGGCCGACTGACCTAGGGTCAACAGGCTCTGGACTTCACGCTTGGTCGACTTCATGCGCACTGGAGCCGTAGAGAATTAATGTCCACAAGGAAGAAGAAGAACAAGATTTAACAAGATTTGTCATCCAAGCCAAAGGCCCAGATGGCAAGTGGACAAGGAAGCCATTGGCTTATCGAGAGTCCAACAATGTTCATCTACTTATAACCCGCCCTCCTGAGATATGTGTCAACCTTGTTTTTAAACATATTCACGCTGCTAGCAGTTACACAATCTGTAGACAATTTGTTCCATTCATTTATTGTCCTCTGTGAGAACGAGTGCTTCCTGATGTCCAATCTACATTGATCCTTTACTAATTTTACCTAATGTCCTCTAGTTCTGCTATCCTTCTTGAGTGAGAAAAACATATTTCTATCAATATGTTCATACCCATTCAATATCTTAAAAACTTCAATCTGATCTCCTCTTAACCTCCTTGTCTCTAGAGTTGTTAAACCACATTCTTTCAGGCGTTCTTCATAACTAAGGTCTCTAAGTTCTGGAATCATTTTATTTGCTCTCCTTTGTATGCGTTCAAGCGTATCTATATCCTTCTTACGATATGGTCTCCATGCTTGTATACAGTATTCTAAATGAGGTCTAACTATTGCTTTATAAAGAGGTATAATTAACTTTTTTCCCTTGTATGTTATGTTTCATCTATTCAATCCAAGAATTTGATTGCCCTTTGAAGCTGCAATACCACACTGCTCTGAAACTTTCATATCAGCGCTTATTGTAACTCCTAAGTCCTTTTCTTTTACAGTAGTACCCAGAACAGTATCTCCCATTTTATAGTTTACATTCAAGTTCCCATGTCCTGTATGAAGGCATTTACATTTCCCAAAATTGAACAGCATCTGCCATTTCTCAGACCATTTCACTAATCTGTCTAGATCGTTTTGTAAATGTTGTTTATCACCATCAGTATTAACCTTTCTAAACAGTTTTGTGTCATCCGCAAATTTCACTACGTTACTTGTTATACTGTCGTCCAAGTCATTGATATAAATTAAGAATAATATAGGTCCTAATACTGATCCTTGAGGTACCCCACTCAAAACCGATTTCCAATTTGAAACTTCTCCATCTACTACAACTCGTTGTCTTCTGTCAGTCAGCCATTGTTCTATCCAGTCAGTTATGCTATCCCCGATACCATGGGCTTTTAATTTAAGTAGTAATCTTTGATGTGGCACTTTGTCAAAAACTTTCTGAAAATCTAAGTAGATAATATCTACTGGCGATCCCACGTCTATCCACTTAGTGGTTTTTTCCAAAAAACATAACATATTTGTTAAGCATGACCTCGCTTTAAGGAATCCATGTTGAGATGAATTTAATAATTTATGCTTAACGAGGAAGTCCACCATATGGTCTTTAATTAAACTTTCTAATAATTTACAAATCACTGACGTTAAACTCACTGGTCTGTAATTCTCTGACTTATTTCTCGAACACTTTTTAAATAATGGTATGATGTTTGCTTCTTTCCATTCAAACGGAACAACTCACTCTTTTAATGACAAGTTGAATACTCTTGCAAGTGGTATACTGATTTGTTCTACTGTTTCCATTAGTAATTTTGGAGGAATCCCATCCGCTCCCGGTGATTTGTTATCCTTCATTGCCTTTATTTTCTTAGCTACCAATTCTGGAGTTACAACTAACGGACCTAAATAGTCAGATTTAGCCCCTGAAATTTAGCATCAGCAACTGGTAATGAACTAATATCTTCTTTGGTAAACACTGAACTGAAGTAACCATTTAGGTCTTCCGCCATTAAAAACCGCTGTGATATTATATTTCCAGCACTGTCTTCTAGAGGTCCAACCTTGTCTTATACGTTTTGTTTACTCCTGACATATGTATAAAAACTCTTGCTGTCATTTTTAATGTTACATGCCAGTTTTTGCTCATAGCTTCTTTTAGATTGTCTGATTTCAGTTGTAGCTGCATTAAGTGCCTCTTTGTATTTTGCATAGTCTTCTTCCTTTCTGGTACGCCTATAAACCCTCCACATAGTTTGAACATAGCGATGATACTACATACATATGATAAGGAAGAAGAACAACATAATTATGACACTACATACACAGGACAAGGCAGAAGAACAACATAATTATGACTCTACTTACACAGGACAAGAAAGAAGAACAATGTAATTATGACACTACATACACAGGACAAGGAAAAAGAACAACATAATTATGACACAACATACCTTTTATTTTGCCAAGTCATAATTTGTGCAATTCATAAACCTTAAACCACGTCTCCTAAAGCATGTACACTCGGGACACTATTAAGCGACACATCTTTCGAGCTCAATATTCAACATTAAAACTAATATCACCCTCTCCACTAATATCACCCACTCCTCCCCATATACACTACATGACCAACGACCAACATCAATATGAAAGGTATAAATAACCCGAAATTAAACGGGTGAAAATTATGGACATAAATAGCCGAATGCAGTCACGTGAGCTGTGAGGACGTTCAAAGAGCAGCCGTCGACTGACTGTCTACAGTTTGCTTCGTTCGTCTGTTCGAATACTGAGAGGGCACAATGGATACACTAAAACGCAAATACCAAGAGGGCACATTGGTGACACTAAAGCGCCAACATTGAGAGGGCACATTGGATACACTAAAGCGCCAACATTGAGAAGGCACATTGGAGACACTAAAGCGCCAACACTTAGAGGGCACATTGGATACACTAAAGCGCCAACACTGAGAGGGCACATTGGATACACTAAAACGCCAACACTGAGAGGGCACATTGGATACACTAAAGCGCCAACACTGAGAGGACACACTGGTAACACTAAAGCGCGAATACTGAGAAGGCACATTGGTGACACTAAAGCGCCAACACGTGAGAGGGCACATTGAATACAATAAAGCGCCTATACTGAGAGGGCACATTGGATACACTAAAGCGCCAATACTGACAGGGCACATTGGTGACAATAAAGCGCCAATACTAAGAAGGCACATTGGTGACAATAAAGCGCCAATACTGAAAGGACACATTGGAGACACTAAAGAGCCAATACTGAGAGGGCACATTGGAGACAATAAAGCGCCAATACTGAAAGGACACATTGGAGACACTAAAGAGCCAATACTGAGAGGGCACATTGGAGACAATAAAGCGCCAATACTGAGAGGGCACATTGGAGACACTAAAGAGCCAATACTGAGAGGGCACATTGGAGACAATAAAGCGCCAATACTGAGAGGGCACATTGGAGACACTAAAGCGCCAATACTGAGAGGGCACATTGGAGACAATAAAGCGCCAATACTGAGAGGGCACATTGGAGACACTAAAGCGCCAATACTGAGAGGGCACATTGGAGACAATAAAGCGCCAACACAAATATTTGCGAAATATAGCTGGAATCTCATTCAGAGTGGCTGTTCAACAGCAGAAAAATTGGGAAATAAATACCCGAATGCAAGTAAACATTGTGTTGAAAGACACAAGTGAACATTGTATTGAGAGATGCAAGTAAACATAGTGTTGAAAAGTTCAAGTAAACATTGTGTTGACAGATGCAAGTAAACATGGTGTTGAAAAGTGCAAGTAAACATTGTGTTAACAGATACAAGTAAACATCGTATTAAAAATGCAAGTAAACATTATGTTGGCAGATGCAAGTAAACATTGTGTAGAAAGATACAAGTAAATATTGTGTTGACCGGTGCAAGTAAACATGGTGTTGAAAGGTGCAAGTAAACATTGTGTTGACAGATGCAAGTAAACATCGTGTTGAAAGATACAAGTAAATATTGTGTTGACAGATGCAAGTAAACATGGTGTTGAAAAGTGCAAGTAAACATTGTGTTGACAGATACAAGTAAACATTATGTTGAAAGATACAAGTGCAAGTAAACATGGTGTTAACACCATGCCAGCGATGTTTTGGCACGCCAACAATTTATCAAGTTATTGTTATTTAATAAATGCGAAATATTGTGAGAGCATAAATGCAAGTGTGACCGGCAACATACCGGCAACATACCGTCAACATACCGGCAACATACCGGCAACATACCGGCAACATACCGGCAACATACCGGCAACATACCGGCACTATACCGGCAACATACTGGTAACATACCGGCAACATACCGGCAACATACCGTCAACATACCGGCAACATACCGGCAACATACCGGCAACATACACAACGACAATTCTGGTCACTGCATAGCGGTTTATTCGAGTGGGACATGTCTGAAGCACAAACGCTCAACGCAAGCTCGACGATCGTGCAGAGACAACGATAAACACGGAATTATTTATAGATGTGGGTGAATATAAAAGGCAAGTAAACTTAAAGAAATCCTTGCCAATGCATTGCACAAAAAATTACGAAGCATCGTGCACGTGAAAGGCACACGAATGGCTGATCTACGGGAGCCCGTAATAGCATTACAAACGTAATAGCATTACAAACGAACGAACCCCCCTTTTTGAGATAATCATTTCAACTTAAAACAATTAAGAAATCATCCCGCAACTCCCCGAACTCTGTCGTCTTTATTTTCTTAACTACCATTTCTACAGGTACAAATAACTGTTAAAAATAATCTGATTGCCATTGAAAACAACAAGCTCCAGATGGCTAGTGAACAATGACGTCGTTGGCTTATCGGGAGCCCTTTTTTAAAATACGTGTAACCCGCCCTTCTGTGATAGTTGTTATTGTTTTAACATATTCACACTGCAAACATGTACATTCAATAGATAATTTCTTCCATGAAGTTATGGTATTAAAACGGTAACACATTGTCTTAAATCCAGTCTCACGGTTCCTAACTAACACTACTTGTCCGTCATATGTAACTTAGAAGAGGCTTAAAACATGACGTTTCGACAAATGAGAAATTCAGCAAAAGTTGTTTTTTATTTATTTTTTATTTTCCTAAATAATTAATGCAACAGTATGTGAAAGACGTAAGTATGCTGGCATTTAAAAATCTCAGTCAACTTATCTTCATTCTAGAGAGGTTTGAATTTTGGAATAATCTTGTTTTGTATGAAAACATTTAAATAGGTTGATTTGGATGAAAACATATTTTTGACATTTATTGTTTCTTTTACAAATCTTGATTTCGTGCAATACGCCGGGAAGGTACAGACTGTCGTCTTGTTGGTAGAAGGTACAGACTGTCGTCTTGTTGGTAGAAGGTACAGACTGTCGTCTTGTTGGTAGAAGGTACAGATTGTCATCTTGTAGGTAGAAAATAATATCATTTTAGCATAGCAATGTTCATTACAAAGACACCTATATGTGTGCGCCAATGTCATTATCCCCACAGTCGCATTCTGGGGCTAGCAACATGTCTTCCCCATCATCAAGGGTGTTAGTTGGGAGGGCGTCATACATGCCGAGGTGTTCCGTGAACCTATACTGGTCATCAAATCTTACCTTCAAAAGGTTGTGGATGTCCTTTATCTTGGCACTTGCGATTGGTCGTGTGGATGGGAGTCGAAGTGGATTTCTGTTTCTGCTGCGTTTCAGCAATATTATTCCTTCCACGTCTAGGCCAGAGCGGTAGCTAGTCTCATTTCTCACCACAGCTTTGTTGCATCGTTTTGTCATGAAGATACATTTAGCCAACTGAATGTCTTTAAGCGGTTTGAAGTTGATCTTTGCCAGACTCTTCCAGTCATAAACGTTCCAGTCATTGCTCAGTTGTTTGACACTTTCGCCGCATTGTTTGCCAACAACGTCATCGTACACAGTAAGTGAGGTGATTGATTCGATTACTTTGATCTCATGCTCAATGCGCCAAAAGAGACGATCACATATCAAAAATGAATGTCCCCGCACTGGAAACATCATTGCCAGTGTTTGAATATGTCCGGGTGAGCGGCCAAACCAGATCACTGGCATAGTCAGGACAACGTTGTTTTTATTATGGCCATCACATCCGTCACCGAAAAGACGAACGTTGTTGATGCGTTCATAGTTTG
Organism: Lamellibrachia satsuma; assembly: GCA_033239005.1. Lineage (NCBI taxonomy): Eukaryota > Metazoa > Annelida > Polychaeta > Sabellida > Siboglinidae > Lamellibrachia > Lamellibrachia satsuma. Next base: position 10,239,029 of record BSQZ01000018.1, read on the forward strand.
CATCAAGGGGCATTACATGAGTAAGATAGTCATGAACACAACTCACGGTTTCGTTTAGAGCCCTTCCTGACTGATGCTCCATCCAGGTGTAACTGTGGTTCTTTCCCATGTTTAGATTGCGAGCTTGCGGGAATAGTTAGATTCTTGAATTGTCAGTCTAGGCAACTAATTAATGTGCTCCATATCAAAGGCAATGGCACACACATTGGGTTGTCTTACAAGACGCATTGTGTAGAATGCCTTTGTTATCAACTTGTGTATACGAAGCTGACACTTTCGTCCACCTTTCTTTGCCCCTCGCGATGGTTCAGTTCGCTAGTGATTCGATCACAGGTTGTGCCCGTGTCTACCTTTCGTGATGAGAACTCAATGTTAAATTCACGTACGAAGATTCGATAAAATATTATGTACGTAACTTTGCTGTTTTCTTCAACGAAGCCTTGTAAATCTTGTGCAAATTTCGTATACTTCTAAATTAAGATGGCAAATAGACTCTAACACTTTTGTTTCGACCATAATGGCTTACACTTCCACGTAGACTACCAACGGAATGCCGCACTTTAACTTTCATGGCTTCACTGCGTTTAGAAAGTTGGTAACCGCCGCGTCCCTCTTTTGCCTTGACGCCTGTAGCCTAAGTAAACCACCAACGCGGTATAAAGGTGAATGTGTGTGTTGCCTCTGAGGTTTGGGGTCCGTCTACGTTTGACAGGCTGGGTGGTAATGTGCATTAACAAATACTTGTCTTGCACTTGTTTATCGGTCGTTTCAAAGAGCTTCAACCGGAATGAATTAATGTCATTTGTCATCAATTTATCGCAACAGAATGTTGTATTGTTGTCATGTTTGATTGGCTTCTCCCATGGAATGTTTTCGTTCTCACGAGGATCAGAATACCTAAAGGAATGCGTACGACACACATAAGCATATGATTGGCAGACAGAAATTATTAGACTCTTATTATACCATAGAATCATTCGAAATGACTGCTACGTTTTCATGTCTACAATCGGAACTCAGTGAGCACGTCGTAGAGCACACCGTAGAGCACATCGTAGAGCACATCGTAGAGCACATCGTTGAGCACACCGTAGAGCACACCATAGAGCACATCGTAGAGCACATCGTAGAGCACACCGTAGAGCACATCGTAGAGTACATCGTTGAGCACACCGTAGAGCACACCATAGAGCACATCGTAGAGCACATCGTAGAGCACATCGTAGAGCACACCATAGAGCACATCGTAGAGCACATCGTAGAGCACACCGTAGAGCACATCGTTGAGCACGTCGTGGAGCAGGTCGTAGAGCACATCATAGAGCACGTCGTAGAGCACATTGTGGAGCACACCGTAGAGCACACCATAGAGCACATCATATAGCACATCGTAGAACACATCGTATAGCACACCATATAGCACGTTGTAGAGCACGTTGTAGAGCACATCGTTGAGCAATTCCTAGAGCACATCGTAGAGCACATCGTAGGGCACACCGTAGAGCACGTCGTAGAGCACGTCGTAGAGCACATCGTTGGGCACATCGTAGAGCACATCCTAGAGCACATCGTAGAGCACACCGTAGAGCACACCATAGAGCACATCGTAGAGCACACCGTAGAGCACATCATAGAGCACATCGTAGAGCACACCGTATAGCACACCATAGAGCACATCGTAGAACACACCGTAGAGCACATCGTAGAGCACACCGTAGAGCACATAGTAGAGCACTGTATTGAAACCAATGCCAATGATTTGACTGTTGATTACATAACTCAACAGATCATCAATCACAGTGCTACATTTTCACGTCTATAACCTGCACGCAATTAAGTCTCAAAGGCTTAAATCTGAATTCTAATCAAACATTCAAACAAAAGGCATTTCGATTACATTACATGAACGTGCATAAACATGACAATTTAATTTTCACTTATACGCTAATGGCTAGTTAAATGTTACACCTGAAGGAAATAAGCATATAAACAAAACAAAAGACACTTCGATTACACCACACGAACGTGCATAAACGCTACACGAACGTGCATAAACACTACACGAACATGCATAAACATGACAATTTTATTTATACATATTAACGGGTAGTTAAATTCAAAATGTTAGACATGAACGAAAAATTGCGGAAGTTACACCACAACGCATGCGCAGTAAATACACTTCAAGTAGAGGTCGTAGTACTAAACCAGTATGTATACTCTCGCGGAAGGCTTAGACAATAGAATGTCCTCTGGTAGGGTGATCAGTTGATGGCTAATCTTGGCTTCAGCAAATTTCAGCAAATGTATAAAGTAAACATTTCGAGCTGACAATTTGCAGCCAAGTGGACCTATCGGGCAAATATTGTGTGCGTGTGTGTGTGTGTGTGCGTGTGTGTGCGTGTGTGTGTGTGCGTGTGCGTGTGCGTGTGCGTGTGCGTGTGCGTGCGCGTGCGCGTGCGTGCACGTGCGCGTGCGCGTGCGTGTGCGCGTGCGCGTGCGCGTGTGCGCGTGTGCGTGTGAGCGTGTGCGTGTGAGCGTGCGTGTGCGTGTGCGTGTGTGTGCATGTGTGCGTGTGTGCGTGTGTGTGTGTGTGTGTGCGTGTGTGTGTGCGTGTCTGTGCGTGTGTGTGTGTGTGTGTGTGCGTGTGCGTGTGCGAGTGTGTGTGCGTGTGCGTGTGCGTGTATGCGAAAGCGTGTATGTGTTAATAGGAAGAAGCAGAGAACGGTAATATAGTAAATGTAAATAGTAATGTAAAAATGTTTGCTGACGACACTAAATTATTAAGAACATTAAAAAACAAATGTGACTGTGAAATCTTACAAGCTGATTTAGATAATTTTACTGAATGGAGTAATAAATAGTGCCTAACGTTCAACACAAGTAAATGTAAAATTATGCATATATACGCAAAGACAATACAAAATTCCAGTGCATAATGACAACCGAAAATAATAGTATGGTTTTAATGGAAACTGTTCAGGAGAAGGATATAGGTGTCTGATAATTTGAAATGTGAGAAACAAGTTGTCGCTGCGTCCTAACAAGCTATGATGGTTCTGTGTTCAATAAAGAGAGCATTTATTCACGTTGATAGAGAAACGTTCAACATTGTTTATAATACATATATTAGGCAACATCTAGAATATTGTGTACAAGCCTGGTCACCTTATTATGTTATTATATTATAATACATATATTAGGCAACATCTAGAATATTGTGTACAAGCCTGGTCACCTTATTATGTTATTATATTATAATACATATATTAGGCAACATCTAGAATATTGTGTACAAGCCTGGTCACCTTATTATGTTATATTATAATACATATAGTAGGCAACATCTAGAATATTGTGTACAAGCCTGGTCACCTTATTATGTTATTATATAATAATACATATATTATGCAACATATATAATATTGTGTACAAGCCTGGTCACCTTATTATGATAAAGATATTTCAAAGCTTGAGAAAGTACAACTCAGGCTTAACAGGACTAACACTATATATACTAGACGAACGGAGATTACGAGGTGATTTAATTGAGACTTTTAAGATGTTAACTGGGAAGGAGAACATAAACTCACATCGGTTTTTAATATTAATCTAAATCAACTCAGAGGCCATAGTAAAATTAAACAAACAACACTGCATGAAGCTATGTAGACACCGATTTTGTTTGTCAAAGAGTGGTAGATGTGTGGAATTCATTGCCCGACAATAAGTATTATATCTGCACCCTCTACGAATGTTAAACAAATAGAATCACTAAAGATTGGTTTAAGATAAGGGCGGAAAATAAAAGGCTAATCAGTAGCCTAGCAAGTGCCCATTACTTGTAAGTGTAAGTGTACCACAACTTCAGTTTGGGATCTTTTTTGCAGTCCCAACTGAAATCAAAAGCATGCCAGTTCTGTTGATGCATAAAAATAGTGTATACATATTTAAATGCTAGTGTGTAAAGGGGAAACCTAATTATTTAGTATAAAACATTGCATAAATAACAACTTGGCGCATTGAGAGTTGCTAGGGAGAACTCACCTCAGCCTGGGAGGAGGCTGGGGGGAAGTAAGGTGGCAGGTCGTAGGGAGACAGGACGTAAGGAGACGGGACGTAAGGAGACGGGGCGTAGGGAGACAGGACGTAGGGAGACAGGACGTAAGGAGACGGGACGTAAGGTGGCAGGTCGTAGGGAGACAGGACGTAAGGAGACGGGACGTAGGGAGACAGGACGAAAGGAAACGAGAAGGAAAGACATGGGAGGGAAGACAAATGGATCGAAGGAAAGGGGAGTGGGGGAGACAGTAGCGAAGGGGTCGGGGGCAAGGAGACGATAGTTAAGGCAATGGGAGTGAGGGAGACGGGAGGGAGGGTGTCAGGAGGGAAGGCGACGGGAGCACAAGTTAGCCAGGTGACGGGAGGGAAAGGTGACAGGTTGATGAGTGAGAGAGAGTCTGATAACAGTCAGCCACCAAGTGACAAGGCTGCAGGACAGAATGTGATGGAGGGGATCCATCGGAAGAGCTATTCCGAGGCAGTGATAGAGGGGGTGAGAAAGAGAGCGAGAATATTTGTGGGGGACTCAATAGTTAGGAAGACCGACAGAGTCTTAAACAAGGAAGATGACGTGGTAGTTTACTTGCCTGGGGCCAAAATGGAGGCGATAACTGAGAGGGTAGAAAACATCGTGGGTTCGGGCAAGGGTGGATTTGTTTTAGTACACGTAGGGGGAAAATAACGTAGAGAGGGAGGGTACAACTGCCATAGTTAGGAAATACAGGAATTTGGCCAGAACACTAAAGCAGACGGGGGTTGAGCAGGTAATAATGTCAGGGATTTTACCAGTAATAGGAAGGATCATATAATATTATATCGAAATTGCCGGGGGATGGCAATTAACATGCTAGTCGAGAAGCTATGTAGTGAAGAGGAAGTTGGTTTTGTGGATTTGTGGGGAAGTTTTGTTGGAAGGGCGGATATGTACATGAAGGACGGGCTTCATCTAAGTGGAAAGGGGGCAGCAGTATTTGCCGATGGACTCTCAGCAGCAGTAGACAGTGGCATGGGTAGCACATCAAATATTTTTGGTAGTAAACACTATTTAAACTAGAAACGCAGGGGGGTTACTTAGAGATGCCTCAAGCAAAATGTATTAGATATAGTTTTATCATCACAAAAAGAATTAGTGGACAATGTAAAAATACAGGAATCATTGGGTAACAGAGAGTACAATCAAATACATTTTGACACCAATGTAAAATCAAAAATTAAAAAAAAAACTTCCACTAAGGTAACTATAAAGATATGAGAAAATACTTAAGCAAAGCTAGATTGGAATAACATGCTGATGAATAAGACCGCAATTGAATGTTGGAATATTCTAAAATATGAAATTGAGAGTATCATTGATAAATTTGTTCCCTTGAAAAACCAAGGAAAACGGTCTAGAAAGAAACACTTGTCAAAAGGAGCTATTAGAAATATAGTGTTTAAGCAAACTATGTGGATGGTTTATAGGCGTACCAGAAAGGATGAAGGCTATGCAAATTACAAAGAGGCACTTAACCTATTTACAACTGAAATTAGAAAATATAAAAGAACCTTCGAGAAAAAATTGGCAGGTAATATAAAAAAAATTATAGTAAGAGTTTCTATGCTTATGTAAGGAGTAAACAGAAAATTAGAGATAAGGTCGGACCACTGGAAAACAACAGTGGAAACAACGTGTTTCAAATGGCAGAGGTCCTGAATTAGTATTTCAGCTCAGTTTTTACCACAGAAGATATCAGCTCACTTCCAGTTCCATTTACTAAATTCCAGGGCAATACATCAGAACATTTAGGGCAGTTATTTGTAACTCCTGAAATGATAGCAAAGACAATTAAGAAAATGAAAGATAGTAAATCACCTGGAGTTGATGGGATACCACCAAAACTGCTTAAGGAAATTGTTGAGCAAATTAATACACCACTTGCAAAATTGTTTAACTTGTCACTAGAAGAAGGAATAGTTCCTTCAGAATGGAAAGAGGCAAACATTACACTGCTATTTAAAAAGGGATCGAGGAACAAGCCAGACAATTACAGACCAGTGAGTTTAATATCAGTTGTATGTAAATTACTCGAAACATTAATTAGAGACCACATGGTGGAATTTCTTGTAAAACATGAATTAATAAATACATCTCAACATGGGTTCCTAAAAGCAAGGTCATGTCTAAACAATCTCTTATGTCTTTTGAAGAAATTACAAAATGGGTAGATGATGGGTCACCAGTGGATGTTGTCTACTTAGATTTTCAGAAAGCTCTCGATAAAGTGCCACATCAAAAATTGTTACTTAAACTAAAAGCTCATGGCATAGGAAATGATGTAATCAACTGGATAGCAAAGTGGTTTACACACAGAAAACAAAGAGTAATAGTAGATGGTGAGATATCAAACTGGAAATCGGTTTTGAGTGGGGTACCACAGGGATCAGTATTAGGCCCTGTACTGTTTTTAATATATATATATATAAATGATTTAGAAGATGACATATCTAGCAAAGTACTCAAATTTGCAGATGACACAAAAGTATTCAGAAAGGTTACTAATGTTACAGATAAACAAAGTTTACAGGATGATTTAGATAAATTAGTTAAATGGTTAAAAAAAAGGCAAATGTTATTACATTTTGGGAGGTGTAAATGTATATACATAGGACATGGAAACTAGGTGGAACCACACAAGAAAAAGACTTAGGAGTAACATTTAGTGCTGACATGAAAGTTTAAGAGCAATGTGGGAATGCTGCTTTGAAAGGAAATCAAATTCTAGGGCTAATTAGGAGAACGTAAAAGGAGAAACAGCTAATTGCACCCCTGTACAAAGCAATAGTTAGACCAACCACATTTGGAATATTGTATTCAAGTATGGAGGCTGTATCGTAAAAAGGACATAGACAAGCTAGAAAGAATACAACGAAGAGCAACTAAAATGATTCCAGAATTGAGAGACCTTAGTTACGAAAGTCGCTTATTACAATGTGTTTTGACAACACTAGAGACCAGGAGACTAAGAGGTGAAAGAATGAATGGTTATGAGGATGTTGACAGGAATATGTTCTTCAAACTTAAAGAAGGCAGTAGAACCAGAGGACACAAAGCAGCGTTAGTTAAGGAGCAGTATAGGTTGGACATGGGAAAGTACTCTTTCTCACAGAGGGTGATAAATGAATGGAACAAATTGCCAAATGATTGTGTTAATCCTAGTAGTGTGGATATGTTTAAAAATAGAATTGACAGATATTTGATAAGGGCGGGCTACACATAGATGAGAAAATTGTTGGACTCTCGATATGCCAATGACTTCCATGTGCACTTGCCTTCTGGAACTTGTTGTTTGGGATGGCAATCTTGTTAAATCATCGCCGTGTTATTAGGATACGCAATGCATGGGTGTACGATGTATGTGTGTACAATGTATGTATGTACAATGTATGTGTGTACAATCTTGTTAAATCTTGTTAAATCATAGAAATTTTGTGTGTAGTTGTCCGGATTTGTAAATTCGGTGGTTGAATATAGGAGATGTAAAGAAAGGTACTATAGCTTCAGTTTGGAATTTGTTTACAGAGCCAACTTAGTTCAAATGCATGCCAGTTCTAGTGGTGCATAAAAAATATGGTATACATATTTAAATGCTAGTGTGTAAAGGGGAAACCTAATGATTTAGTATAAAACACTCCATAAATAAATATTACAGCATAAACAAATACCTCAAACTTTTAAAGTGTGATGAAATACCCCATGAATATTTACATATCTTGGCATGTAAATATTGTATGAACAAATATCTTTCCAACAAAGTTGCAAAACACATTTCTGTTACAAGTCTTGTGATTTTAGAACTGTTTTAAATGTGTAAACATTTCTACCAACACATGATTTAATTATTAATTGAATTAAAATTAATTGTTAATTTAATTTAATTGAAGAATTCGGGAGGTTAATTTAATTTAATTTAATTGACCTTAGAAATGTGTGAGGTTAATTTGATGAACGGTTAGAACCTTGAGGAAGTAAACTCTTTCAAATTACGTGGGTTTGCCTTAAGCAAAGATGGCACCTCAACAAAGGAAATCAAAATAAGGATTGCAGTGGCCATATCTGCTGTGTCAAGACTTAACACCATCTAGAAGAGCAGAAACATCAGCTTCAAAAAGAAACTCAAGCTCTACAGAGCACTCACTGTATCCATCCTCCTCTGCGTATGGAGGACTGGACTCTGAGAACAGGAACAGAGAGACGAATACAAACATCTTAAACGAAATACTCCAGGAGACTCTTCCGCAGTTTGTATACTGAACACAAGACAAATTAGGCGGGGCAACAAGAGGACTCCAACAAGAGGACTCCAACAAGAGGACTCCCTTGCTGGAAAGCAAGAATTCCTTTTGGCAACAGTAAAACAACGCAGGTTCTCTTGACAATATACAACAATGGACACATCAAGACCTACCGACCCTGCTACTCGCAGCAGAGGACAGAAAACGTTAGGACGTGTGTCAGTCAATAATCGTTAGGACGTGTGTCAGTCAATAGCCATTAGGACGTGTGTCAGTCAATAACCGTTAGGACGTGTGTCACTCAATAACCGTTAGCGCTTGTGTCAATCAATAAACGTTACCACATGTGTCAGTCGATAAACGTTGGGACGTGTGACAGTCAGTAAACGTTAGGACGTGTGTCAGTCGATAAACGTTAGCGCTTGTGTCAGTCAAAAAACGTTACCACGTGTGTCAGTCGATAAACGTTAGGACGTGTGATAGTTGGTTAACGTTAGGACGTCTGTCAGGCGATAAACGTTAGCACATGTGCCAGTCGATAAACGTTAGCACGTGTGACAGTCAGTAAACCTTAGGACGTCTGTCAGTCGATAAACGTTAGAACGTATGATAGTCAGTTAACGTTAGGACGTGTGTCAGTCGATAAACGTTAGCACGTGTGTCAGTCGATAAACGTTAGGACGTGTGACAGTCAGTAAACATTAGGACGTGTGTCAGTCGATAAACGTTAGGACGTATGATAGTCAGTAAACCTTAGGACGTCTGTCAGTCGATAAACGTTAGGACGTGTGTCAGTCGATAAACGTTACCGCTTGTGTCAGTCAATAAGCGTTACCACGTGTGTCAGTCGATAAACGTTGGGATGTGTGTCCGTTGATAAACGTTAGGACGTGTGTCAGTCAGTAAACGTTAGGACGAGTGTCAGTCGATAAACGTTAGGACGTGTGATAGTTGGTTAACGTTAGGACGTCTGTCAGTCGATAAACGTTAGCGCATGTGCCAGTCGATAAACGTTAGGACGTGTGACAGTCAGTAAACGTTAGGACGTGTGTCCGTCAGTAAACGGTAAGACATGTGACAGTCAGTGAACGTTACGACGTGTGTCAGTCAAGAAACGTTAGGACGTGTGTCAGTCGATAAACGTTAGGACGTGTGACAGTCAGTAAACGTTAGGACGTGTGTCAGTCGATAAACGTTAGGACGTATGACAGTCAATAAACGTTAGGACGTGTGTCAGTCGATAAACGTTAGGACGTGTGACAGTCAGTAAACGTTAGGACGTGTGACAGTCAGTAAACGTTAGGACATGTGTCAGTCGATAAACGTTAGGACGTGTGACTGTCAGTAAACGTTAGGACGTCAGTTAACGTTAGCACGTCAGTTAGTCAGTAAACATTAGGACGTTATAAACGTTAGGACGTCTATCAACCAAAAACGTTTGCACGTTTGTCAGTCTGTCCATAGATATTGCAGAATATCGGGTGCACCTGAGTTAAACACCTTCAAGTTCAAATTTTATCCTCTAATACAATACAATGGTGTGTGAGATAAATATACAATACCAAGAGTACTTGAAAGCACTCAAAACATTTAAAAATAATAAGAACAGTCAATGTTAGTTAAACTTACCAATTATGATTTTGATTAACTTACACATTCTTATTAGTTTATTTCAACTATGAATATTAAACAACACAGAGAACGTGAACGAATTAGGGTGATTAATCAAATATTTTATCAGAAATCTATTTCATTGGTCTCTTAAAGTGTCACATTGAAACGATATATGAAATTCATCCCCAATCTCATTTCTATTACACAAAGTACAATATATTTCATTGAACCATCTGCCTGCTTCAATAGATAGTTTTGTGTTACCCAGCCTAAATTGAGTGAAAAGAATTTTTAATCTCTCTGGTAACAATGTCAAGTATGATTCAAACTCGAATACTTCTTTAAATATTCTATAGGTAATACAGTTAACATTGTGAAATACATTTGATGACCATGTTTGAATATATTCGTCATGAAGTCTGATTTTAAGACAATTATTTAGCCATTTGTGATTGACGGCATTAGGAAACTGCCAACCGTTAGAAAGACCACTTTCATATAAAATAGTTTGAAGAGTTGTTATCCAAGGCGATTCATACTCACTGTTATTATTTAAATTGAGTAATAATCTGAACATTATCACTGATAACTTTGAATATTTTCCTTGTGCTAGCTTAATCCAGAAATTAGCCATCCTTTGCTTAATTTGTATCACTAGTGGTGGTCTGCCTAGTTCGCCATATATCATACATTTAGAAGTAGGTTTGCTGTAATGCCATTCTACAAAATTCCAAGTGAAGTTTTTTAATGATATCACAATTCTCATACCCCCATACTTCACAACCATATAACAGAATTGGTTCAACAGTGTGATCAAATAGTTGAAATATTATATCAATTGGAAGAAGTAATTGTCGTGACTTTTAATCAAACTATACATAGCTTCCTGTGCTTGCACGTATTGCCTTTGCTTAGCAAGAACAAACCTTCCATTATAATTCATGTTGACACCAAGATAAACATAGTCAAAACAAACATCGAGGTTTGTTCCATTGAAAGAACATATAGGAATTTTACGGGTTTTACCTTTAGAGAAGATTAAAACTTTAGTCTTAGTTGTATTAATTTTTAAATACCATAATTTACAATAATGAGATACTGCATTTAAGCAATCCTTAAGTTCAGTGGCTTCAATTCTTTAGCTTCCTCTATGACGTGTACCTCGACTCTAAAACATATGACGCTATAAACAAATGACGTCATACCCAGTCGCAATCAATCCCATCATTCACATAGTAATTCAAGTAGCTTCCTACTGTGCAGTGCCAAATGATCGGTTCAAGAGAGACATGGCCTTTTTGTGCGTCAGCCGTCTAACTGTAGTCCTCTTCTTAATATAGACGGTTTTTTCCAGTTTTTCCTGTTGAGTTGAAGAGATGATAAAGAAATGTTTATTCGTTGGGCAAACTAGTACTAATGTGACGACTACAAACAATCTCGTTCAGTGCAAAGACCCGCCCGTGAGCCGAGTAAAGACGATGCAGCCTCTACTCGTGGTGATGGGACTCATGAGTTCGTTTGACTGCGGCGTCGACGCGGCGTTGAGTTGCCGCCCGACAGACTGTGCGCAGCTGCAGTGCTACAGTGGGCATCTGGGGAACGGCGGCCCTTACATGGTCTACCCTGACAACGGCTTGTCCGTCTACGCCAACTGTGTCGTGGACGAGGCAGACGGAGGCTGGACCGTCATGCAGCGCCGGAAGCGGGGTGACATCAAATTTGACAAACTGTGGCATCAATACAAGCTCGGCTTCGGATTCTACGGACCTGACGCGGAGACTTGGCTCGGCAACGAACACGTGTATCGCATGAGCACGAAGAAACGCAAAGAACTAACTCTGCGCATCGATGCGGCGTCCTACGACAACAAGACGATGACCGTGGTGATGGAGAGGGTTGCGCTGCTTGGGGAAGAGCGCGATTACATGTTCCTGTTTAATGGCTCCGAGTGGTGGCAAGGCGTCTCAACCAACGACTTCAGACTTCACAACAAACACATCTTCTCCACGTCCGACCACGACAACAGTGTGGGGGGTTGGGCCAGTTACTACGGCGGCGGTGGCGGTTGGTGGTTCCGCAATGGCACGAAGATTTATCTGAACGGCGAGTACAGCAAGAAGGGCAATGTGAGTGGGAGGCAGTACATGACGGCAGTGTCGTTCGCCGGCCTCAAGCCGCTCAAGTCCTGTCGCATGATGATCCGGTCAAGCGGATTCACAACAGTTGCTGCCAGCTGCACGAACCCGTGTCAGAACGGGGGGTCGTGTCGCTACATGCCATACGTGGACAGGTCCGTGTGCTTTTGCACGCAGGGATGGTGCGGCGACAAGTGTCAATCACAGACTGGCTGCAACACAATGACAACGGCGACGACAACCTACGGGAACTCAACGAGTAAAGATGTCAAAGACGACCGAGAATCCGATGATACATACCACGAAAAAGATGGCGCCACCAGTCACGTGTCGTTCTACATCGCTATCGTAATAATGGCCGTCATTATTGTCTCCATTTACGGCAACGCGTGTCGCGTGTGTTGGAAGAAGCGCCAGCTAGTGCGTCAAAGGGCGGAGGGAGGAGTCCAGCGGGACAAACGGGCGGCAAAGAAGGGAGCGGAACAGGCGGAGGAAGAGGAAGAGAATGAAGGTGATGAAGAAGAGCAAGAGGAGCAAGAAGTGGAACGTGAGTATAAGGAACCAGCTCATGGCGACGACAGTGTATCGAACTAGCCGAGTCCAGTAAACTTGCCTCGTTCAGTGAAGCCTCGTCGGGTTGTGATGCCTCATCCAAAGAAGCTTCGTTCAGTTGGTACACGTCATTCAAGCCTCGTCCCGTAGCGATTCATCGTCTAATGAAGCCACGTCCAGTGAAGTCTCGTCCAGTGAAGACTCGTCCTATAATGAACCACCGCCCAGTGAAGCACCTTCCTGTGGTGAACCGTCGTCCAATGAAACCTCGTCCTGTTGTGAAACGTTGTCCAATGTAGCCTCCTTCAATGAACCGTCGTCCACTGAAGCCTCATCCAGTGAAGACTCGTCTTATAATGAACCACCATCCAACGAAGCATCGTCCTGTGGTGAAACGTCGTCCAATGAAGCATCGTCCTGTAATGAACCACCTTCCAATGAAGCACCTTCCTGTGGTGAACCGTCGTCCAATGAAGCCTCGTCCTGTTGTGAAAGGTCGTCCAATGTAGCCTCCTTCAATGAACCGTCGTCCACTGAAGCCTCATCCAGTGAAGACTCGTCTTATAATGAACCACCATCCAACGAAGCATCGTCCTGTGGTGAAACGTCGTCCAATGAAGCATCGTCCTGTAATGAACCACCTTCCAATGAAGCATCGTCCTGTGGTGCACCGTCGTCCATTGAAGCTTCATCCAGTGAAGCCTCGTCCTATAATGAACCACCGTCCAATGAAGCATCGTCCTGTGGTGAACCGTCGTCCATTGAAGCCTCATCCAGTGAAGCCTCGTCTTATAATGAACTACCGTCCAATGACGCATCATCCTGTGGTAAACCGTCGTCCATTGAAGCCTCATCCAGTGAAGCCTCGTCCTATAATGAACCACCGTCCAATGAAGCTTCGTCCTGTGATGAACATTCGCCTAATGAAGCTTCTTCCTGTTCTGAACCACTGTCCAATTAAGCCTTGTCCTGTGATGAACCGTCGTTCAAGGAAGCGTCGTCCAATGAAACTTAGTCCTATGGTGAACCGTTTTCCGATGAAGCCTGTTCCAGCATTGTCAAGCATTGTCATGTGGTAAAGCCTCGTCCAGTGAAGTTTCGTCCATAATTCGTTGCGCCAGAGATCGGCATTTAATCGAAACACGGTTATTGGTTCTTCGCCATACGACCAACTGGAATGCATGCTGCTATTCAGTTTCAAATACTGTCGAATTTAAAACCCGTGATCACGTTCGACATATGAAGTTAATTATTTACATGAACGCTGGCATTATTGGGTATTTTAAACAAGTTACGTATGACTGAACATATTAGTCAATGGTATTCGTTGTATGTGCATATCTTGAATTTTTTTTTATTTCACTAACTGCTTGTAAATCGCTTGCATACATACATATTGATTAGTGTATCAGTAATTTAAATAGGTGAAATAATCAAATCACGTTATGTAATCAGACAATGTGCTGATGTTTTGACGACCACACATAGTCTAAGGATGTACCTCGGGCTAAACTTTACAATCCAGTGCTTCGTCTACCTTTTTCCGGTTAATCCACTGATACGACAACGCAGATCAAAGGGTGATTTATATTTCTAGGAGACTCAGAGTATGTATAATTATGTTCAAACATTGTTAGACTCAGAGTATGTATATGTTCGCACATTGTTAGCACTGCCAATGATATAGTTGGTTAACACAAGTTTGTGCACGGATCTCTATGAAGGACAAACCAGCCATGTGACGACCACATATTCCGTGTCAAACGTGGACCGGTGATGGTTAAGTCTGTAGCACAGTTGCTGAATTACGCCATTTTTTAAATTATCAACGTGTTAACAAACTATTATGTTAGTGAGCAATTAAACATATTTTGCAGGCACTATAAGCATACTTACTTACTGGACTTACTGACGACTCCTCTCCGGGAGGTAGCACCACTCGCTGTCCTCCGGGAGGTAGCACCACTCGCTGTCCTGCGGGAGGTTGCACCACTCGCTGTGCTCTGGGAGGTTGCACCACTCGCTGTGCTCCAGGAGGTTGCACCACTCGCTGTGCTCCGGGAGGTTGCACCACTCGCTGTCCTCCGGGAGGTAGCACCACTCGCTGTCCTGCGGGAGGTTGCACCACTCGCTGTGCTCCGGGAGGTTGCTCCACTCGCTGAGCTCCAGGAGGTTGCACCACTCGCTGTGCTCCGGGACGTTGCACCACTCGCTGTCCTCCGGGAGGTTGCACCACTCGCTGTGCTCCGGGAGGTTGCACTCCTAGCTGTCCTCCGGGAGGTTGCACCACTCGCTGTCCTCCGGGAGGTTGCACCACTCGCTGTGCTCCGGGAGGTTGCACCACTCGCTGTCCTCCGGGAGGTAGCACCACTCGCTGTCCTCCGGGAGGTAGCACCACTCGCTCTCCTCCGGGAGGTTGTACCACTCGCTGTCCTCCGGGAGGTAGCACCACTCGCTGCCCTCCGGGAGGTTGCACCACTCGCTGTGCTCTGGGAGGTTGCACAACTCGCTGTGCTCCGGGAGGTTGCACCACTCGCTGTCCTCCGGCAGGTAGCACCACTCGCTGTCCTTTGGGAGGTTGCACCAATCGCTGTCCTCTGGGAGGTAGCACCACTCGCTGTCCTCCGGGTGGTTGCACCACTTGCTGTCCTTCGGGAGGTAGCACCACTCGCTGTCCTCCGGGAGGTTGCACCACTCGCTGTCCTCCGGGAGGTATCACCACTCGCTGTGCTCCGGGAGGTTGCACCACTCGCTGTCCTCCGGGAGGTTGCACCACTCGTTGTGCTCCGGGAGGTAGCACTACTCGCTGTCCTCCGGGAGGTAGCACCAATCGCTGTCCTCCGGGAGGTTGCACCACTCGCTGTGCTCCGGGAGGTTGCACCACTCGCTGTGCTCCGGGAGGTTGCATCACCCGCTGTCCTCCAGGAGGTTGCACTACTCGCTGTCCTCCAGGAGGTTGCACCACTCGCTGTGCTCCGGGAGGTTGCAATACTCGCTGTCCTCCGGGAGGTTGCACCACTCGCTGTGCTCCGGGAGGTAGCACCACTCGCTGTGCTCCGGGAGGTAGCACCACTCGCTGTCCTCCGGGAGGTTGCATCACCCGCTGTCCTCCGGGAGGTAGCACCAATCGCTGTCCTCCGGGAGGTAGCACCACTCGCTGTCCTCCGGGAGGTTGCACCACTCGCTGTGCTCCGGGAGGTTGCACCACTCGCTGTGCTCCGGGAGGTTGCACTACTCGCTGTCCTCCGGCATGTTGCACCACTCGCTGTCCTCCGGGAGGTTGCATTACTTGCTGTCCTCTGGGAGGTAGCACCACTCGCTGTCCTCCGGGAGGTAGCACCACTCGCTGCCCTCCGGGAGGTAGCACTACTCGCTGTCCTCAGGGAGGTAGCACCACTCACTATCCTCCGGGAGGTTGCACCACTCGCTGTCCTCCGGGAGGTTGCACTACTCGCTGTCCTCCGGGAGGTTGCACTACTCGCTGTCCTCCGGGAGGTAGCACCACTCGCTGTCCTACGGGAGGTAGAACCACTCGCTGTCCTCCGGGAGGTTGCACTACTCGCTGTCCTCCGGGAGGTAGCACCACTCGCTGTCCTCCGGGAGGTTGCACTACACGCTGTCCTCAGGGAGGTCACCCGCTGTCTTTCGGCGCGTCCAAGCCTCCGCACCATATATTACTACTGGAGTCATTGTGATAATACAAGGAGGACAACAGAGGAAGAAAACGACTATTAATTCCTAGAGATATAGACACATCACAGGCACACTGGGAAAGAACTAGAGTCCAACTAAATATCTTTACATGTTTGCTGTTTTTTGATGAAGTCGGATACCACATTGGACGCAATTTTAAAATGGCTAAAAAAGTATGTTTGTAGATTTGAAATTGAGATTAATGTATTCGCATTCACTAAAAAAAAACGCATAAGTAGCCAAAAGCATCGATGTTCTAACTTAAATAAACGTTGACATGTGAATTATTTGGGTTCGGAAGCCATTTGCGATATGATCTGGGATTCTACACTAGTTGACTCTCGTCTGACGTCTGTTTAAAGTTGTATATTTTAATATCTTTTAATATATTTTAATATCCCCATGTCATTCCTGGACACTTGTTCAACTGTGTTCAATATGATATTACTGTAATACACCTACCTTTATCATAATCGTACAAAATTGTGATTGCTAATTATTGTAATGATTGTAATGATTATTATGATGCAAGGTAATAAGGCGGTAACAATTCCATTGTTTTGTTTTATTGACTCCTATAAGGATAACGCATTCACAAACTCATCATTATACATGGCTCACGTTATAAGCATTATTGAACAACACATTGAATACTCATCATTAAACCATGATTCACGTTATACGGATTACTGAAACATCATATTGATTACTCACCATTAAACAATGATGAGCTTTAAGTATTCTTGAAACAACATATTGGCAACTCAGCAGATGTATTACACTTGGAATCGGCGAAGGACCTTTCTCGCAATAACTGCAGTGAGCGTGCTCGGGCCCGGCTGGAGCAGCATCGTCCAATGACTCGTCACTGAACACCTCGACGACGCACGCCAAAGTGGGGGGTTCAATGCTTTTAACTGATTTGCTAATGCGGAACTAATTGCGGCTTTCGTGTAATACAAATGCTCAGATTTTCTTCATATTTTGATCTCAAGGTACATCTAAATTAACACTGTTACACATCATGTTTTATTCTTTATTGCTGTAGAATATTTAAAGATGACAATATAAGCGTTTTGTGTAGATATTATTTTAACCAACCAATATGTTATAAAGACTAATACATTTAATATAAGTGTTCCGTAAAACAGTCGTTCAATTAACCAATGAAAATAATTGTACATTCCCTTTAGCGCCACAACTACACATCCCTCGACGGTCAATATGACAATCCCTGTCACGACCTGCACCCCAATAGACCCGGCGGGCCACACCCACTATTTGAGCCACCGTCACCATGACGTCCCTTGTGACCGCTCGTCACCAAGACCACCCTTACTCTGACCGCTCGTCACCAAGACCACCCTTACTCTGACCGCCTATTTCGGGCGCTTCGGTGATCGTTGTCGATGTACCGACCGCCGAAGCTTCGCATCCTCACCACCAACCTTAACAACGCCAACGCCATTAACGTCAACGCCAGACTTATCAACGTCAACGCCAAGCTTATCAACGTCAACGTCAGGCTTATAAACGCTATCATTGCTGTGTGCATCGTTGCTGAGGCTGACTATGTCTTTATTGTGGCTGACGGTGTCTTTATTCTGGGTATCCTCAGTGGGGACACAGTCACTCCGACTTTTCTTTTTCTCATCACTTTGAGTTTTTTTCACGCGAACGTCTGTACTAACCCCGTCGTGACTGCATTCATAGCTCTGCGTCTTCTCGCTAGCTTTCCTCTGTCTAAACAGTTCGTCGTAGCCCCTGAACTCGCCACTGAAGCAGCGGTACACGTATCGGTTGTGCTCCGTTGGAACGACAACGACGTCTTCGTCGGACAACGACTGCCTCGACTCGTCATGGTCCTCCTGCCCGTACGTCGTGGCGTGGTTGCCCAGCTCCAAAAGGTCCTGTGGGGTAAACGAAACACTTGTTAGCACTCGCACTAACGCGCACACCGCACACTGCGTAGTCGTCATACTGACAACACAACGGTTAGTCGTCATACTGACACCACACCGCGTAGTCGTCATATTTACAGCACACCGCGTAGTCGTCATACTGACAGCACACCGCGTAGTCGTCATACTGACAACACACCGCGTTGTCGTAATACTGACAGCACACCACGTAGTCGTCATACTGACAACACACCGCGTAGTCGTAATACTGACAGCACACCGCGTAGTCGTCATACTGACAACACACCGCGTAGTCGTCATACTGACACCACACCGCGCGTAGCCATCTGATGGTCAATCATTGACACTATTTTATTCGCTTTGAGTTCAAGTACTCTTGAGTTTCATAACAGCTCTCCACCCACTTGGCAAAGCACGCATAATATCACAGAAGAAGCTATGCACAGTTAAGCCCACAACAGTATATATATATATATATATATATATATATATATATATATATATATATATATATATATATATATATATATATATATATATATATATATATATATATATATATATATATATATATATATATATATATATATATATATATATATATATATATATATATATATATATATATATATATATTGTTCGGCTTATGTGACTCGATCTTAATTTTATGTGTTGGCAGCTTGGATCCCTGTGGATCATTGAACCTAATCCTACAACGCGTAAACGATTCAACTACGTCAGGGAAAGCACACGGGCGCCAGATGTGGTGGGTCAGGTGCCGGATGTGGTGTGTCAGGTGCCGGATGTGGTGGGTCAGGTGCCGGATGTGGTGTGTCAGGTGCCGGATGTGGTGTGCCAGGTGCCGGATGTGGTGTGTCAGGTGCCGGATGTGGTGAGTCAGGTGCCGGATGTGGTGAGTCAGGTGCCGGATGTGGTGTGTCAGGTGCCGGATGTGGTGTGTCAGGTGCCGGATGTGGTGTGTCAGGTGCCGGATGTGGTGAGTCAGGTGCCGGATGTGGTGAGTCAGGTGCCGGATGTGGTGAGTCAGGTGCCGGATGTGGTGTGCCAGGTGCCGGATGTGGTGTGCCAGGTGCCGGATGTGGTGTGTCAGGTGCCGGATGTGGTGTGTCAGGTGCCGGATGTGGTGTGTCAGGTGCCGGATGTAGTGAGTCAGGTGCCGGATGTGGTGTGCCAGGTGCCGGATGTGGTGTGTCAGGTGCCGGATGTGGTGAGTCAGGTGCCGGATGTGGTGAGTCAGGTGCCGGATGTGGTGAGTCAGGTGCCGGATGTGGTGAGTCAGGTGCCGGATGTGGTGAGTCAGGTGCCGGATGTAGTGTGTCAGGTGCCGGATGTGGTGTGTCAGGTGCCGGATGTGGTGAGTCAGGTGCCGGATGTGGTGGGTCAGGTGCCGGATGTGGTGGGTCAGGTGCCGGATGTGGTGTGTCAGGTGCCGGATGTGGTGGGTCAGGTGCCGGATGTGGTGAGTCAGGTGCCGGATGTGGTGGGTCAGGTGCCGGATGTGGTGAGTCAGGTACCGGATGTGGTGTTTCAGGTGCCGGATGTGGTGTGTCAGGTGCCGGATGTGGTGGGTCAGGTGCCGGATGTGGTTATCCAGGTACCAGAATTGGTGGGTCAGGCGCCGGAAGTGAGATGTCACTGACAACTGAGCAGGCATATTCACAGGTTTGTTTGTAGAATTGTGTTGGTGGGGGTTGGTCACATTGGAATTCAGGTGACTTTATGGTGGGATGTCCCCCACCGATAAGGGGTGAATTGTCATTGGTAGTCAGAGTAATACTATATCCATACACGGTAGTTGGTATGTGATTAATAAATTGTCATTAATTTGGCTTATTTCACTCTCCATTGGATTTGCGTTGTTGTTCTGCATAAATGGGAATTTTTTAAACATTGATGGGAATCGCACGTGGGGGCGTGTACATATAGCTGGAGTTATGTGATTTGACAGAACTTGGTCAGCATGGCAATGGTATGATGGCAGTTGCTGTGAAAAAATTCTGAATTTTTGCTGGTGAAGTTTTCTTATAATCAGACAAAACGTTAGCATTGCCACCAATACAATATTTTACACTAAGGTCTGATCTCGTAAATCGTAAATAGGGCACACTAGTCTCGTTTGGCGCCATGTTGGTTTTACGCAATGTTTTTTAAATAATTACCCATAGATGCTCTGATGACGTAGATAGCTTTAACATGTTATGGCGTGCACAACTTGAGGCCGAATTATCTCGTCAACTATCGACTCGAAATGAAAATCACTTGTGTCAATATATTGACGGGTATTGTATATACAGGCATGTTATAAGAGTTAGAAATGTCTAATTTTGACAAAACTCGATCAGAATGTCAACGGGGCCGTCATGTTGACAGCGACATATGTTTTTAAATTTTTGATGGTCACGTTTTCCAATAATCATGCAAAATGTTAACATGGCCACCAAGTCAAATTTAGGCTGAACCCAGTCGTGGTCACAACACGGTTAGTAGTTTTGATGTCCAATAGGTGGCGTGCGGTCCACTGTCTTTTTTCTGTGTTTGCGAATTTGGAGATATATATTTACGTCTAAGCGGGTGATATAAGAAAATAGCAGGTGACTTTCGCTAAGTTTCCTAAGTGGCGATTAGTATACGGAAGTTTGCAAATTTGTGTGCGACTTAGATCAAACCGCTACACTACTACATTATCAAGATTTTAACAAGATTTAACAAGATTTGCCATCCAAGCCAAATGCCCAGATGGCAAGTGGACAAGGAAGCCATTGGCTTATCGAGAGTCCAACAATGTTCATCTACTTATAACCCGCCCTCCTGAGATATGTGTCAACCTTGTTTTTAAACATGTTCACGCTGCTAGCAGTTACACAATCTGTAGACAATTTGTTCCATTCATTTATTATCCTCTGTGAGAATGAGTGCTTCCTGATGTCCAATCTACATTGATCCTTTACTAATTTTACCTCATGTCCTCTAGTTCTGCTATCCTTCTTGAGTGAGAAAAACATATTTCTATCAATATTTTCATACCCATTCAATATCGTAAAAACTTCAATCTGATCTCCTCTTAACCTCCTTGTCTCTAGAGTTGTTAAACCACATTCTTTCAGGCGTTCTTCATAACTAAGGTCTCTCAGTTCTGGAATCATTTTAGTTGCTCTCCTTTGTATGCGTTCAAGCGTATCTATATCCTACTTACGATATGGTCTCCATGCTTGTATACAGTATTCTAAATGAGGTCTAACTATTGCTTTATAAATAGGTATAATTAACTTTTTTCCCTTGTATGTTATGTTTCTTCTAATCAATCCAAGAAGTTGATTACCCTTTGAAGCTGCAGTACCACACTGCTCTGAAACTTTCATATCAGCGCTTATTGTAACTCTTAAGTATTTTTCTTTTACAGTAGTACCCAGAACAGTATCTCCCATTTTATAGTTTACATTCATATTCCCATTTCCTGTATGTAGGCATTTACATTTCCCAAAATTTAACAACATCTGCCATTTCTCAGACCATTTCACTAATCTGTCTAGATCGTTTTGTAAATGTTGTTTATCACCATCAGTATTAACCTTTCTAAACAGTTTTGTGTCATCCGCAAATTTCACTACGTTACTTGTTATACTGTCGTCCAAGTCATTGATATAAATTAAGAATAATATAGGTCCTAATACTGATCCTTGAGGTACCCCACTCAAAACCGATTTCCAATTTGAAACTTCTCCATCTACTACAACTCGTTGTCTTCTGTCAATCAGCCATTGTTCTATCCAGTCAGTTATGCTATCCCCGATACCATGGGCTTTTAATTTAAGTAGTAATCTTTGATGTGGCACTTTGTCAACAGCTTTCTGAAAATCTAAGTAGGTAATATCTACTGGCGATCCCACGTCTATCCACTTAGTGATTTCTTCCAAAAAACATAACATATTTGTTAAGCATGACCTCGCTTTAAATTTAATAATTTATGCTTAACAAAGAAGTCCACCTTACGGTCTTTAATTAACCTTTCTAATAATTTACAAATCACTGACGTTAAACTCACTGGTCTATCGCTAACAGTTAGCGGCTGTATGGCCCTGGCCTGGGCAGAAAGGAAAGCGTTGGCAATGCGATCGACGACGTTCAAGTCGACTCTGCTAGGAACGTGGCAACAGACTGGCCAACGACAAGGCTGGTCAAAATGGCGAAGATGGTGCTGCCAACTCGACTGATGGGAGTGATGCTTGCAATTCGACGGGTAGTCGGATTTTTCGGCCTATAGGCCGAACCAACCGTTTTCACAACCGGTGAACCATGGAGTGGCCCGCTGATGTGCACATTTCTAACTTCTACGACCCCCAAATATGGCCCGCTGGTGTGTACATTTCTAACTTCTACGACCCCAAAGATGGCCCGTTGGTGTGTACATTTCTAACTTCTACGGACCCCAAAGATGGCCAGCTGGTGTGTACATCGGGAAATCGGGAATCACAAATCACAAAAAAATATAAATGCCCATCTGGCTAGCTATAACTGTTCTGGCTTTAAGAGCTTTGAACCATATCTTAATGAATTACTCGGTAAGTGTGATATACTCTTCTTATATGAACTGGTGTACTAAAGCAGGAATGCATCTTACTGAACAGTTGAAGGGCTGGGAGAAACAGTCAGCTGACGGATATTTTTTGAAGAAATTAGACTGCTATCAAGTACAGTTGTTATGTAATTTTATTGTGCTAGATACTACTAACTAATTATAGTTACGATAACTGCCAATAGAGGCATATTGTAATGTTGCGCTACAGAAAATTGTAGTGCAACATTCTACTATCTACAGAATCCGAAATGGAAGTGTCCAGGCTGGATGTGCGCTTTTGCTTGTGTAATTATGTTCAGTTACTAGGTTTTATATTTTTACAACTTAGCCCTGAATTATGCAATAGGTTACTAAATAATCAGGGTGATAAATAGTTTTAAGTTCGTTCGAATAACATTTTAAAGGTTTGATACACAGAAAAATAACTGTAATTGTTTTGTAAAAAAATACCGTGATTTTATTATAAAATATAAACTTTAAATCTTATTTTCTTAAAACTTAAAAAATGTCAGTTAGCTGATTGTTGGGCTTAGCCACTCAGTTGTCACCCAGATTTCTATGGTCATGGGCTTCTTCTGTGGATGCCACTGGGGGAGTCTTCTGTGGATGCCACTGGGGGTGTCTTCTGTGGAAGCCACTGGGGGTGTCAAAGTCGCCTTTACGGTGGAGTGGGTTTTCTATGGAATAAATCATTAGATGCTAGTATATCATCGACTAAGTCTGATTGCGACTGGTTATGTTGTATAAAAATACGTGGCGGTAAGAAAGAGTACTTTCTTATCAATGTTTACTTACCATTTGTAAGTGGTGAAAATGGGGATAACTTTAACGCTTGCTTAGCAAAACTTAATGTTTTCAATAAAAGTATCAACGGTATTTGTGTTACTGTTCTGGGGAACTTCAATTTTACAGAGCTACTGCACTGATAATATAATAATTTAAATAAGGAGAGTCTCCATCAAGTGCTGTGTACATTTACACTCAGTGAGATTTTTGTCTGATCACCATCCAGTGCTGTGTACAGTTACACTCATTGAGTTCTGTCTGATCAACATCCAGTGCTGTGTACAGTTACACTCAGCGAGTTTTGTCTGATCACCAACCAGTGCTGTGTACAGTTACACTCAGCGAGTTTTTTGTCTGATCACAATCCAGTGCTGTGTGCAGTTACACTCAGCGAGTTTTCTCTGATCACCATCCTGTGCTGTGTACAGTTACACTCAACGAGTTTTGTCTGATCACCAACCAGTGCTGTGTACAGTTACACTCAGCGAGTTTTTTGTCTGATCACAATCCAGTGCTGTGTGCAGTTACACTCAGCGAGTTTTCTCTGATCACCATCCTGTGCTGTGTACAGTTACACTCAGCGAGTTTTGTCTGATCACCAACCAGTTCTGTGTACAGTTACACTCAGCGAGTTTTCTCTGATCACCATCCTGTGCTGTGTGCAGTTACACTCAGCGAGTTTTCTCTGATCACCATCCTGTGCTGTGTACAGTTACACTCAGCGAGTTTTTTGTCTGATCACAATCCAGTGCTGTGTGCAGTTACACTCAGCGAGTTTTCTCTGATCACCATCCAGTGCTGTGTACAGTTACACTCAGCGAGTTTTGTCTGATCACAATCCAGTGCTTTGTACAGTTACACTCACTGAGTTTTGTCTGATCTCCATCCGGTGCTGTGTGCAGTTACACTCAGTGAGTTTTTCCTGATCACCATCCAGTGCTGTGTACAGTTACACTCAGTGAGTTTTGTCTGATCACCATCCAGAGCTGTGTGCAGTTACACTCAGCGAGTTCTCTCTGATCACCATCCAGTGATGTGTACAGTTACACTCAGTGAATTCTTTCTGATCAACATCAAGTGCTGTGTTCAGTTACACTCAGTGAGTTTTGTCTGATCACCATCCAGTGCTGTGTACACTCAGCGAGATTTTTGTCTGATCACCATCCAGTGCTGTGTACAGTTACACTCATTGAGTTCTGTCTGATCACCATCCAGTGCTGTGTACACTTAGCGAGTTTTGTCTGATCACCATCCAGTGCTGTGTACAGTTACACTCAGCGAGTTTTGTCTGATCACAATCCAGTGCTGTGTGCAGTTACACTCAGCGAGTTTTTACTGATCACCATCCAGTGCTGTGTACAGTTACACTCAGCGAGTTTTGTCTGATCACCATCCAGAGCTGTGTACAGTTACACTCAGCGAGTTCTCTCTGATCACCATCCAGTGCTGTGTGCAGTTACACTCAGCGAGTTTTCTCTGATCACCATCCTGTGCTGTGTACAGTTACACTCAGCGAGTTTTGTCTGATCACCATCCAGTGCTGTGTACAATTACACAGAGTGAGTTCTGTCTGATCACCATCCAGTGCTGTGTACAGATACACTCAGTGATTGCTGTATGATCACCATCCAGTGCTGTGTACATTTACACCAAGTGAGTGCTGTATGATCACCATCCAGTGCTGTGTACAGTTACACTCAGCGAGTTTTGTTTGATCACCATCCAGTGCTGTGTACAGTTACACCAAGTGATTGCTGTATGATCACCATCCAGTGCTGTGTACAGTTACAATCAGCGAGTTATGTCTGATCACCATCCAGTGCTGTGTACAGTTACACTCAGCGAGTTCTGTCTGATCAACATCCAGTGCTGTGTACAGTTACACTCAGTGAGTTCTGTCTGATCGCCATCCAGTGCTGTCTGCAGTTACACTCTGTGAGTTCTGTCTGATCACCATCAAGTGCTGAGTACAGTTACACTCAGTGAGTTTTGTCTGATCACCATCCAGTGCTGTATACAGTTACACTCAGCGCGTTTTGTCTGATCACTATCCAGTGCTTTGTACAGTTACACTCACTGAGTTTTGTCTGATCTCCATCCAGTGCTGTGTGCAGTTACACTCAGCGAGTTTTTCCTGATCACCATCCAGTGCTGTGTACAGTTACACTCAGTGAGTTTTGTCTGATCACCATCCAGAGCTGTGTACAGTTACGCTCAGCGAGTTCTCTCTGATCACCATCCAGTGCTGTGTACAGTTACAATCAGCGAGTTTTGTCTGATCACCATCCAGTGCTGTGTACAGTTACACTCAGCGAGTTTTGTCTGATCACCATCCAGTGCTGTGTACAATTACACTCAGTGAGTTCTGTCTGATCACCATCCAGTGCTGTGTACAGATACACTCAGTGAGTTCTGTCTGATCGCCATCCAATGATTTGTACAGTTGCACCCAGTGAGTGCTGTATGATCCCCATCCATTGCTGTGTACAGTTACACTCAGCGAGTTTTGTCTGATCCCCATCCAGTGCTGTGTACAGTTACACTTAGCGAGTTTTGTCTGATCACCATCCAGTGCTGTGTACAGTTACCCTCAGTGAGTTCTGTCTGATCACCATCCTGTGCTGTGTACCGTTACACTCAGTGAGTTCTGCCTGATCAACGTCAAGTGCTGTGTACAGTTACATGCAGTGAGCTCTGTCTAATCAACATCCAGTGCTGTGTACAGTTACAACCAGTGAGTTCTGTCTGATCACCATCCTGTGCTGTGTACAGTTACACTCAGCGAGTTTTGTCTGCTCACAATCCAGTGCTTTGTACAGTTACACTCAGTGAGTTCTGTCTGATCACCACCCAGTGCTGTGTGCAGTTAAAACCAGTGAGTTCTGTCTGATCACCATCCTGTGCTGTGTACAGTTACACTCAGCGAGTTTTGTCTGCTCACAATCCAGTGCTTTGTACAGTTACACTCAGTGATTTCTGTCTGATCACCACCCAGTGCTGTGTGCAGTTACACTCAGCGAGTTTTTTGTCTGATCACCAACCAGTGCTTTGTACAGTTACACTCAGCGAGTTTTGTCTGATCACAATCCAGTGTTGTGTACAGTTACACTCAGTGAGTTTTTGTCTGATCACCATCCAGTGCTGTGTGCAGTTACACTCAGCGAGTTTTGTCTGCTCACAATCCAATGCTTTGTACAGTTACACTCAGCGAGTTTTGTGTGATCACCATCCAGAACTGTGTACAGTTACAGTCAGCGAGTTCTGTCTGATCACAATCCTGTGCTATGTACAGTTACACTCAGTGAGTTTTGTCTGATCACCATCTAGTGCTGTGTACAGTTACACTCAGCGAGTTTTTGTCTGATCACCATCCAGTGCTGTGTACAGTTACACTCAGCGAGTTTTGTCTGCTCACAATCCAGTGCTTTGTACAGTTACACTCAGTGAGTTCTGTCTGATCACCATCCAGAACTGTGTACAGTTACAGTCAGCGAGTTCTGTCTGATCACCAACCAGTGCTGTGTACGGTTACACTCAGCGAGTTTTTTCTGATCACCATCCAGTGCTGTGTGCAGTTACACTCGGCGAGTTTTTATCAGATCTCCATCCAGTGCTGTGTACAGTTACATTCAGTGATTTCTGTCTGATCACCATCCAGTGCTGTGTACAGCTACACTCAGTGAGTTCTGTATGATCAACATCCAGTGCTGTGTACAGTTACATTCAGTGAGTTCTGTCTGATCACCATCCTGTGCTGTGTACAGTTACACTCAGCGAGTTATCGATTGTGATTGATGTAACTATCAACGCACGTGTCCAGACTTTATTAACTGTTCACTTATAAATGATTTAACTATGCACAGGGAATACTTACATTTCGCACATTAATGAAAAGTGCATAAAAACAGCTTAATTTGAATCAGTTACATGTAATTATGTATGCATACTATATATATTGTCTTGGCATAAAATGATATTCTCTTAATCATAGTGTATTTGAGTAAAAATGTATTTAATGTATTTAAGATTACGTCATTAATATATTATCCAAATAAGGTGAACAAATTATAAAGCAAGTACATGTGAAAAGGAACGTTTTCACACCTGGTTGGAATGACCATGTAAAGAATTTGCACGTGGCAGATAGAGATGCATATCTCTTATGGAAGGACATTGACAAACCCAGACTGGGTGTTGTTTATGGTGTTATCCGAAAGACTAAGTCTAATTTCAGACATGCGCTTAGAGTATGCAAGAACAAAAACAATTCCATTATTGTGGATAAAATTGCTGGTAAAATCAGATAAAAAAAATATAGGGATTTCTGGAGGAAAATCGCCTGAAACAGTAATGTTAAATTGCCTAACGGTGTGGGTAATGTACTTGTTAAATTGCCTAACGGTGTGGGTAATGTACTTGTTAAATTGCCTAAAGGTGTGGGTAATGTACTTGGCAGTCAACGCATAAGTGGCATGTGGCGAATACACCATAGCCAGATCTTTAATGTGATTAGACGGAGTTGCAGCAAGGAATTTCATGCCGATATATGTAAGAAACATTCAGTTTTTTATCAAGGTATGAGGGTGAATGTTAATGAAATTTGTGAAATTATCGAAGACTTATCATATAATAAGTCCCCTGGTTTGGAGGGCATAACCAGCGAGCACATGAAGTTGGCAAATCGACAGCTGCCAGTGTTACATATAATGCATGTACGTTTTGTCTGAAATAAAATACTGATTGACTGATATAAAATGTTAATATGCTTATGTTTTGATCGTTGTTATTGTTAGCTTAAAACTGCTCCCTCGGCTGATTTAGTCTAACGCAGGTTCATTGATTTCCAAATATGTTGTGTGTGAATAGTTTATGTAACATCCGTAGTCGATTTAATAAAAAATGCCTATTTGCGAATGCGAATTGACTTTAATCGTTTGATCTGGTAAGGATCAAAATAGTGGATATCTAAAATGGTAAACACTGTGTGGGTCAATGCTAATCATGGGCGTGACCTCCATCCTCTCACCAATCACATGACAAAGTTACGAAATTTCACCAAGGAACAAAATCGTGATTTTTCAGCATTTTGATTTACACTTCAGTAAATGCTTGAACAAGAATTAACTAATTTAATAGTTTGTCTGGTGATTTCACAAAAAACTACATACAAAAGTTGCACAAACGAGTAAGAATGTTGCAGTGGATACTAGGTAGGTTTGGTTTTTCGCAAACTAAAAAACTACCAAAAATCGAATTGATTAAATACTTTTAATTGTAGATATTACAAGTAATTTGGATAACATTATTAGTTTGCCATAACAAAATTCTTAGAAATTTCATAATTTACGATTCCAATAATATAGTTAGGGGTAATAGTAATTTTTAAATATAAATTAATGAATAAAAACGGTTGCTAACCTGCCACATTTTGTGTGTGTTTGACTTAGAAAATTGTCGGTGTCAGGCTAGTTAATAATATAATATTATACATATTTTACTTATTCTATCTAATCAACAAGATCATTACTTATTAAGCGTTGTTAGTATTAAAACGTTTTAACCGGTTTTTTTAAACCGTTCCTTTAGGAAGTATCCTATAACTGATTTACTATATAATATATAGTAGATCAGTTATAGGATAAGTGGCATGTGGTGAAAACACCATAGCCAGATCTTTAATGTGATTAGAAGGAGTTGCAACAAGGAATTTCATGCCGATATATGTAAGAAACATTAAGTTTTTTATCAAGGTATGAGGGTGAATGCTAATGAAATTTGTGAAATTATCGAAGACTTATCTTATAATAAGTCCCCTGATTTGGAGGGTATAACCAGCGAGCACATGAAGTTGGCAAATCGACAGCTGCCAGTATTACATATAATGCATGTACGTTTTTGTCTGAAATAAAATACTGATTGACTGATATAAAATTTCAAATAAATATACATTTTATTTTTGTGCTATAACCTATGATGGGCATCAACTCATATGTTACGCAATTTGATGTTTAGTAAAAAATGTAATTGTTAATAAACACCTTTTTTCAATTTCCAACTGTTACAATTGCACGAAAGAGCCTATGGTAAGCTAAAAGCTTACAATAACCACTTTTTAGTATACAAAACAATTTTTGCTTTTCTTAAATGTCTGTTCACCAAGTTTCACAAGAAAATGAACGTATGCAACCCCATCCCTAGCTAACCTCATCCCTACCTAACCCCATCTCAAGCTAACCCCATCCCTGGCTAACCCTAACCCTGAAGTGGTTAACATAAGATATAAACATTCATGCAGGCACACAGGTTGACAGGAAAAGTGAACAGTTTGGTTGGAAAAGGTAGATAGCAGTAGCAATCACGAATATCATGGTACAGATCGGATGCCAAAATTGATACTTGGCCAAATTTGGGGGTATAACACAAGTATGTGAGGGAGCAGTCACAGCCATTGGAAGCATTGCGTAAATCAGCATTTTCAAATATGGCCGCATCGAGTATCTGGTCATGTGATACCACTTTATTGTGGCCTATCCAAATCAAGCAATACACCTTGTATCTTATCAACTAGAAGCATGAAAGTAGTCACATAAACAATACAATTAAACAAGTCTGACACATTGGGAATCACTCAAAATCCTGTTAAATGTGACAAATTGTCACTTTTCTGACACAGTTACACCATGTTTGGTTAAAAATCAAGCAATTATATAAATATTAATTTGAACATAAAGCCATTGGCGTACTAAAAGAGACAGTAAGCAGGCTTCATTGGTTCACAATGTCTGGAAGTCTAGTGTACATAATCCATTATTTATCAAGTGTCAAAACTGACGTATACTGAAATTATGTGACTGGTTTCCAGCACGAATCAGGAATTGTGTATTCGGCAAGGCGTAACATAAATTAAGAAATACAAAAACATACTAGGATTGTCTGCAAAATTCATAAATTCACAAATATGAATGTTAATTGTATAGGTATGAAACGATGTCGGTCTGGGAGACTGCTACTAAAACCATAATTTGGTCGCTAAAGTGACAGCCACCCAATAAAATTATAAATCAAACAAAAGATTTGAGTTATGGATTAAATACAAATAACTTGAACGTATTACATGAGTATATGCTGAAATTTAACAAGATTTAACAAGATTTGCCATCCAAACCAAAGGCCCAGATGGCAAGTGGACAAGGAAGCCATTGGCTTATCGAGAGTCCAACAATGTTCACCTACTTATAACCCGCCCTCCTGATATATGTGTCAACCTTGTTTTTAAACATATTCACGCTGCTAGCAGTTACACAATCTGTAGACAGTTTGTTCCATTCATTTACTGTCCTCTGTGAGAACGAGTGCTTCCTGATGTCCAATCTACATTGATCCTTTACTAATTTTACCTCATGTCCTCTAGTTCTGCTATCCTTCTTGAGTGAGAAAAACATATTTCTATCAATATTTTCATACCCATTCAATATCTTAAAAACTTCAATCTGATCTCCTCTTAACCTCCTTGTCTCTAGAGTTGTTAAACCACATTCTTTCAGGCGTTCTTCATAACTAAGGTCTCTAAGTTCTGGAATCATTTTAGTTGCTCTCCTTTGTATGCGTTCAAGCGTATCTATATCCTTCTTACGATATGGTCTCCATGCTTGTATACAGTATTCTAAATGAGGTCTAACTATTGCTTTATAAAGAGGTATAATTAACTTTTTTCCCTTGTATGTTATGTTTCTTCTAATCAATCCAAGAATTTGATTACCCTTTGAAGCTGCAATACCACACTGCTCTGAAACTTTCATATCAGCGCTTATTGTAACTCCTAAGTCCTTTTCTTTTACAGTAGTACCAAGAACAGTATCTCCCATTTTATAGTTTACATTCAAGTTCCCATGTCCTGTATGTAGGCATTTACATTTCCATAAAGTGTAATTATTATGTGTGAGAAGGTATGAAGAGGAAATCAGTTAGCAAACATTTAACAGCAATTAGTTATCGTATAAGTGGCAAATATAACAATTCCGGATACTACAACTTGAGCTATATTGTGACAGAAAGAAATTCTTCGCATAAGAGCTGAAATCTTGCAATGAGTGAGACTGAATTTTATCTATGATCAAGGCGTGAGTGTTATTAATGACATGGGCAATATTAAACCTGAGTGATTTCCTGGCAAGTTCAGTATTCGCTCTTTCAACAGGTATGTCATGTCGATTTCTTGTGTAATTTGTATGAACATCCTCATTTTCTCTTATGTCTAACCTTGAGAGATGTTCAGGTAAAGTACAGTTTATGTATCTATGATAAAATTTAAGTTGTTGTAGCCTAATAATGTGTGTGACCATTAAAATGTTAAGGTGTTTAAATAATGGCTCTGTATGTGCATTATATCGGCTATGATGGCTCTTTTTGGGAGTTTTAAGATCATGTTGAATCCCCCAAGAACGCAAACAGTAATGTATATGAGGAAGTACAACTGAGTTATATAGGTTTACTCAAACATGCTGTCGTACAAATTGTTTTTATTAATATTATGAACAGGACATTGTTTTGAATTGGCTGTCTAACAAATAATAATGACGTGGCAAGCAGGAGTGTTCCATAATATGTCTACATATACATTGTGGCGCAAGTTTATTCAATTGACCCATTCTCAGACAAAAGCTTCCCTAGTTGAGGTCATGCCTCAGTTAAACTTCCTGGTGTGTGACATACGAATGTAGGGCAGAGTAAGTTTGAATATTGGAAGTTTTAAAAAGTTATATGATGTGTTATAAGTGCATTTGTACAGGGACACTACCAGGTTTGCTGGTTGAAGCTGTTGAGAGTGAAATGGTGGCTTTAATTCGTGTCATTTTGCAAGAGTTATGTATGTTTAGTTTTGTTAACACTCAATCAGCATGTCAGTGGGATGATGACAGCGGCAAGAAAAACGTTTTAAAATGTTTTTATGTTCGTTTTTTATAATCATGCAAAAAGTTAACATGGCCACTTCACAGGGTTTCTTGAAATGACAATCTAAAAACTTGTCTTAGATCATGGTTCATAATATTATATGGGTTTTGAATACAACACACTGAATACTCACCATTAAACTATGGCTCATGGTATACGGAGTCCCATGACCGTCACTCACAAGCACATCTTCCAATGCACATAGTATAATTGTATCTACAGCTACCTACAAAGACAAATAATAAAAAACATGTAAATTGAACAACAACGATAATACTTCGTGTATACATGCATATCACTAAAGAGTGATATTGAGTATTAACAAGAGTAGCCATAGTCATGAAAGGGGAAATGCTCTGGACTGGTTCCTATGTGGAATAGTTTGGAGACTGGTGACTGATGTAAGAACACAGGACGTTCCTGGTGAGGCGTAAATGTTATTGCATATATTGACCGAAGGAAAGGAAACCGGAATGAATGGGATGATAAAGAGAAATGTAGTTGGGATATACCAGCCAATTTAAAGGGAATAAAAACAACAATTGCTTGAAATTATATTATATTACATCATGTAGTTCTTTTCCATTTCCACAACACCAAAAAATTCATTATAATTCAAGATTTAACAAGATTGTCATGCCAAACTACAATTTCCAGATGGCAAGTGGACAATACATGGAGCCATTGGCTTATTGAGAGTTCAACAATTTTACCATCCATGTATAGCTCGCCCTTATCGGTTATCTGTCAACTCTATTTTTAACATATTTACACTACTAGCATTAACACAATCATTTGATAGTTTGTTCCAATCATTTATCACCCTCTGTGAGAATGAGTACTTTCTCATGTCCAACCTACACTGTTCCTTAACTAATGCTGCTTTGTGTCTTCTGGTTCTACTGCCTTTTTTTAAGTTTGACGAACACATTCCTATCAATATCCTTACAACGGTTCACCATTTTAAACATTTCTATTTGGTCTCCTCGTAGTCTCCTGGTATCTAGTGTTGTCAAACCACATTATCATAAACGACTTTCATAACTAAGGTCTCTCGGTTGTGGAATTGTTTTAGTTGCTCTTCGTTGTATTCTTTCTAGTCTTTCTGTCTATGTCCATCTTATGATATGGCTTCCATGCTTGTATGCAATTTTTTTAAAATGCAGTCTAACTATTACTTTGTACAGGGATACATTCACCTGTTTCTCATTATATGTAATAGTTCTCCTAATTATCCCTAGAATTTGATTACATTTTGAAGCAGCAATCTCACATTGCTCAAAAACTTTGATATGCTATTCCTAGGTCCTTTTCTTGTGTGGTTCTACCTAGTACAGCATTTTATGTTCTTCATCCATGTTTCCATGTCCTATGTGTATGCATTTACACTTCCCCAAATTTAATCACATTTGCCATTGTTTTGACCATCTAACCAATTTATCTAGATCATCTTGTAAACTTTGTTTATCTGTACCATTTGTAACCTTTCTGGATACTTTTGTGTCATCTGCAAATTTCTGTACTTTGCTAGATATGTCATCCTCCAAATCATTTGCATGTATTAAAATTAGTATAGGTCCTAATGCTGATCCTTGTGGTACTCCACTAAAAAGATTTCCAGTTTGAAATCTCACCATCTATTATTGGGCCCTTTTCTCAAATTGTTTGGCTTGGGACAGGCAATTTTTTAATATTCTCCAATCTCTGTTAAATTTTAATCCAATAAAATACGCCCGGTACCAAAGGGCCGAGTTCGTGTTAACACCATAAGAGAAAGAAATATAAATAAATGCTGGGATTGGATTATAATAATGATATTCGACAGTTATTGTGGTCTTTGTGTTATGCTAAAAACTGTGTGGGGAACATCTATAGATTCATAAAAATAAGACCGTGTTCCGGGAATGTGATTTGAAATTGCTGATGCGTGCACAGTACTGTTGCATATACAAACTGGTAATTGAATTAGAACACAATTAAAAAATAACCCTTTCCCACAGAGCACTTCTGATGGATGTTTTATATATAATATAGTCCAGAGATAGTGATTTGGAAACATCGCTTTTAGCTATACAACATTAAAGCTTGGTACCAGACTGGATTTATTTACTGTGTCACTAACATAATCTGTTTGTAGACATTATTCAACTAATTTCGCTTCCACCGTTGTTTTTCCTGCTTTTGAACATCCTTTATCAGAATTTTCAGAATTTATATTTAGCTGTACAACATCAAAGCTTGGTACAGGGTGCAACACCAACCACTATGCTTTGGTACAGGACGTAACAACAACCACCATACCTTGGTACAGGACGTAAGAACAACCACCATACCTTGGTACAGGGCGTAACAACAACCACCATACCTTGGTACAGGGTGTTACACCACACACCACACCTTGGTACAGGGTGTTACACCAACCACCGCACCTTGGTACAGGGTGTTACACCAACCACCGCACCTTGGTACAGGGCGTAACAACAACCACCAGACATTGGTACAGGGTGTTACACCAAACACCGCACCTTGGTACAGGGTGTAACAACAGCCATCACACCTTGGTACTTGGTGTTACATCAAAAACACACTGCACCTTGGTACAGGGTGTTACACCAAACACCACACCTTGGTACAGGGTGTTACACCAACCACCGCACCTTGGTACAGGGTGTTACACCAACCACCGCACCTTGGTACAGGGTGTTACACAAAACACCACACCTTGGAACAGGGCGAAACAACAACCACCATACCTTGGTACAGAGCGTAACAACAACCACCACACCTTGGTACAGAGCGTAACAACAACCACCACACCTTGGTACAGGGTGTTACACCAAACACCACACCTTGGTACAGGGTGTTACACCAACCACCGCACCTTGGTACAGGTTGTTACACCAAACACCGCACCTTGGTACAGGGCGTAACAACAACCACCACACCTTGGTACAGGGTGTTACAACAACCACAATACCTTGGTACCTGGTGTTCACCAACCACCACACCTTGGTACAGGGTGTTACACCAAACACCACACCTTGGTACAGGGTGTTACACCAACCACCACACCTTGGTACAGGGTGTTACACCAACCACCGCACCTTGGTACAGGTTGTTACACCACCAAACACCGCATCTTGATACAGGGCGTAACAACAACCACCACACCTTGGTACAGGGTGTTACAACATACACCGCACCTTGGTACAGGGTGTTACACCAAACACCACACCTTGGTACAGGGTGTTACACCAAACACCGCACCTTGGTACAGAGCGTAACAACAATCACCACACCTTGGTACCTTGTGTTTCACCAGACACCGCACCTTGGTACCTGGTGTTACACCAACCACCACACCTTGGTACAGGGCGTAACAACAACCACCATACCTTGGTACATGGTGTTACACCAACCACCACACCTTGGTACCTGATGTTATACCAACCACTACACCTTGGTACAGGGCGTAACGACAACCACCACTCCTTGGTACAGGGCGAAACAACAACCACCATACCTTGGTACAGGGCGTAACAACAACCACCATACCTTGGCACAGGGCGTAACAACAACCACCATACCTTGGTACCTGGTGTTACACCAACCACCACACTTTGGTGCAGGGCGTAACAGCCACCACCATACCTTGGTACAGGGCATAACAACAACCACCATACCTTGGTACCTGGTGTTATACCAACCACTACACCTTGGTACAGGGCGTAACAACAACCACCACTCCTTGGTACAGGGCGAAACAACAACCATCATACCTTGGCACAGGGCGTAACAACAACCACCATACATTGGTACAGGGTGTTACATCAAACACCACACATTGGTACAGGGCGTTACAGCAACCACCGCACCTTGGTACACGGCGTAACAACAACCACCAGACATTGGTACAGGCTGTTACATCAAACACCGCACCTTGGTACAGGGTGTTACACCAAAAACCACACCTTGGTACAGGGTGTTACACCAAACACCGCACCTTGGTACAGGGCGTAACAACAACCACCACACCTTGGTACATGGTGTTACACCAACCACCACACCTTGGTACGTGGTGTTATACCAACCACTACACCTAGGTACAGGGCGTAACGACAACCACCACACCTTGGTACAGGGCGAAACAACAACCACCATACCTTGGTACAGAGCGTAACAACAACCACCATACCTTGGTACATGGCGTAACAACAACCACCATACCTTGGTACCTGGTGTTACACCAACCACCACACCTTGGTACAGGGTGTTACACCAAACACCACACCTTTGTACAGGGTGTTACACCAACCACCACACCTTGGTACAGGGTGTTACACCAACCACCGCACCTTGGTACAGGTTGTTACACCACCAAACACCGCAACTTGGTACAGGGCGTAGCAACAACCACCACCCCTTTGTACAGGGTGTTACAACAAACACCGCACCTTGGTACAGGGTGTTACACCAAACACCACACCTTGGTACAGGGTGTTACACCAAACACCGCACCTTGGTACAGGGCGTAACAACAACCACCACACCTTGGTACCTTGTGTTACACCAAACACCGCACCTTGGTACCTGGTGTTACACCAACCACCACACATTGGTACAGGGCGTAACAACAACCACCATACCTTGGTACATGGTGTTACACCAGCCACCACACCTTGGTACCTGGTGTTATACCAACCACTACACCTTGGTACAGGGCGTAACGACAACCACCACTCTTTGGTACAGGGCGAAACAATAACCACCATACCTTGGTACAGGGCGTAACAACAACCACCATACCTTGGTACAGAGCGTAACAACAACCACCATACCTTGGTACATGGCGTAACAACAACCACTATACCTTGGCACAGGGCGTAACAACAACCACCATACCTTGGTACCTGGTGTTACACCAACCACCACACTTTGGTGCAGGGCATAACAGCCACCACCATACCTTGGTACAAGGCATAACAACAACCACCATACCTTGGTACCTGGTGTTATACCAACCACTACACCTTGGTACAGGGCGTAACAACAACCATCACTCCTTGGTACAGGGCGAAACAACAACCACCATACCTTGGCACAGGGCGTAACAACAACCACCATACATTGGTACAGGGTGTTACATCAAACACCACACATTGGTACAGGGCGTTACAGCAACCACCGCACCTTGGTAAACGGCGTAACAACAACCACCAGACATTGGTACAGGGTGTTACATCAAACACCACACCTTGGTACAGGGTGTTACACCAAAAACCGCACCTTGGTACAGGGTGTTACACCAAACACCGCACCTTGGTACAGGGTGTTACACCAAACACCACACCTTGGTACAGGGTGTTACACCAAACACCCCACCTTGGTACAGGGCGTAACAACAACCACCACACCTTGGTACCTTGTGTTACACCAAACACCGCACCTTGGTACCTGGTGTTACACCAACCACCACACCTTGGTACAGGGCGTAACAACAACCACCATACCTTGGTACATGGTGTTACACCAACCACCACACCTTGGTACCTGGTGTTATACCAACCACTACACCTTGGTACAGGGTGTAACGACAACCACCACTCCTTGGTACAGGGCGAAACAATAACCACCATACCTTGGTAGAGGGCGTAACAACAACCACCATACCTTGGTACAGAGCGTAACAACAACCACCATACCTTGGTACAGGGCGTAACAACAACCACCATACCTTGGTACAGGGTGTTACACCAACCACCACACCTTGGTACAGGGTGTTACAGCAACCACCGAACCTTGGTACAGGGCGTAACAACAACCACCACACATTGGTACAGGATGTTACACCAACCACCGCGCCTTGGTACAAGGCGTAATAACCATCTGATAATATTGTAAAGCATAGTTGTTGTTTTCCATATAATATTCCACCACTGGTGCTTACTCTGCTTCTAAATGTAGGGGAGCAATAAAACAAAATATTATCTTCCTAACGGACATTAGTTGAAACGTTTTGGTGACAGGTGACTAGGTTGGTATCGGGCATAACAGTTCTGTTGAAATGCTGAACATTCGTCTAAATGGGTTTATCTTAATGTGTTATTGATGCCATTCCATGAGAAAGCATTCACATATACAACAATTATTGTTATTTACGTATTTGTAACTGTTGAAATAATTATTTTCAATAGTTATGTCTCAATCCATAACAAAGTTTTGTACAGGGCGTGACCAATTAAAGTTTGACAATTCGTTGGACAGCACGAAGATCAAAAGTAAAGGTACTTTAAAGGGATATGGACCCTTCATTTGCATACGACTATAGGAAAGATATATATTTCCAGAAAGAACTCGTCGAGACAAAGCCAATGGTATGTTATAATGTTATTTTAGATAAAGACATAAACAAGTAATAAGACAGGGAAACGTCAAAACGAACTGTCAGACAATTGTGGAGAGTGATTGGCCCTATTACTCTCTGTCTTATGTGTGTAAACCACTTATCCATCCATTTGATTACAGCATAGCCTATGCCATGGGGTTTAGTTCAAGAAACAATCTTTAATGTAGCACTTTATTGAAAGCTTTCTGAAAATCTAAGTAGAAAACACCCATTGGTGACCCGTCATCTACCCACTTTGTAATTTCTTCCAAAAAACAGAGATTGGTTAGACTTGACCTTGTATTTATAGTTATAGTAATTTGCATAAACCTGATGTTAAACTCACTGGTCTGTAATTTTCCGACTGGTCCCTTCTTAAATAGCGGCGTAATGTTTCTTCTTTTGACAAGTTAAACACTTTTGGAAGTGGTGTACTAATTTTACTATTAATTACCTGCCAATTTGTTTTTCAAAGATTCTCTTGGATTTTCTAATTTCAGTTGTAGCTAGGTTAAGTGCCTCTTTGTAGTTTTTGTACTTTGTAGTCTTCTACATTTCCAGTTTGTTTATAGACCCTCCACAGCATCTCTTTGTGAGCAATTTTTCTAATAGTCTTTTTTGATAGGTGTTTCTTCCTGGACCGTTTTCCTTTTTTTCTAAGTGGAACAAATCTCTCAATAATGCCCTCAATATCATATTTTAAGCAAGTCCAGCATTCTGTTGCTGTCTTGTTCTTCAGCAAGTTATTTGCTAGATATATTCTCATCTCTTTATATTTGCCTTTTTTGAAGTTCCTCCTCCATTGTTTTTATATGTAGTCCCTGATTTTACTTTTATATTAAAATGGATCTGGTTATGATCATTTGAACCCAAAGATTCGTGTACTTTAACATTGTCAACTAATTCATTTTGAGAAGAAAAAAAAAATCCAACACATTCCCAATTCTGGTTGGTTCCAAGACATGTTGAGTAGGGAAACAATCCTGTATTAGAAGTAGAAACTGATGGTCTTCACACCCAGCAATCTAGTGATCTCCATTATATATGATCATGGTTAAAATCACCCATTATAATACTTTTCCCCTTACTGACCTCCCTTATAGCCTTTTGTAGTTTTACATACTCCTCTTGTCTTATGTTTGGACTACGATACACTACTCATATTGTTAATGT
The DNA here is from genome assembly GCA_033239005.1 of Lamellibrachia satsuma. NCBI lineage: Eukaryota > Metazoa > Annelida > Polychaeta > Sabellida > Siboglinidae > Lamellibrachia > Lamellibrachia satsuma. Next base: position 10,279,172 of record BSQZ01000018.1, read on the forward strand.
TGAGTTCCTGGTAATTTTGTAACACCAAATTGCTTCTTCACAATCTGCTTCACTTTTTAGTGTTATTTCACATGCTTTGGTAGCCTGCAGCACGTTCCCACACTAAGCCGTACAAACATATAAACATATGAGTCAGTGAAATCACTGCGTGGAAAATTCACGACAATGATTTGAGGAAAGGGAGGCCACACTGGAGCTGAGGTGTGCGTGACCCCGGGCAGACTGACAGGCAACACACATATTGGGATTGGTCCAGCTGGATCGAAGTGCGACAAAGAGTCACAACATCAACAGCATCGACGACTTACACAACAAATACCCACACCTGAGGGTATTGGCAAGTTGAAGAACTGCCAGGTGAAACATCACATTGACACTAGTGTGAAATCTCTAGCCCAAGGACACAGGAGTGTTCCGTTTCAGGGAGAAAGTGGAACAAGAACTCGAGAAACTTGAAACTCAAGATATCATCGAAAGAGTTGATGGGCCGGCGCAGTGGATTTCTCCAATTGTCACGCCCCTTTACCGAACGACAGCATTCGTCTGTGTATAGACATGCGTGAAGCGAACAAGGCTTTATCGCGAGAACGCCATCTACCGCCAACGATTGATGACATCATTCATGACTCGAATGGCAGCCAGTCATCTCGAAACTAGATCTTCGGTCTGGCTATCATCAGCTGGAGTTGCAACCCAGAAAGTCATTACATAACGACGTTTTTCACCATTGCTGGACTTTGACGATACAAGTGTTTGAATTGTGGCATACCAGCAGCATCCGAGGTGTTCCAGAAAACCATACAACATGTACTGAATTGTGACATACCAGCAGCATCCGAGGTGTTCCAGAACACCATACAACATGTACTGAATTGTGACATACCACCAGCATCCGAGGTGTTCCAGAACACCATACAACATGTACTGAATTGTGACATACCAGCAACATCCGATGTGTTCCAGAACAACACCATACAACATGTACTGAACTGTGACATACCAGCAGCATCCGATGTGTTCCAGAACACCATACAACATGTACTGAACTGTGCCATGCCAGCAGCATCCGATGTGTTCCAAAACACCATACAACATGTCCTGCAAGGTATTCCTGGTGTCTGCAACATAAACGATGACAGATTCGTGTTCAACAACCCTGAAGATCATCACAAGACACTAGATGCAGCTCTACGACGACTGAATGAGAATGGTCTGACTATCAACCTCACGAAATGCGAGTTTCATCAGAAGTCGATAAAGTTTCACGGCTACATCTTCTCCTTAAAAAACTAAAAGAAGCGCTAACCAGTGATGCTGTGGTGGCATATTTTGATCTAGAACTGGAAACGGAGATCGAAGTAGATGCGTCCTCGATCGGTTTGGACGGCATCTTGACTCAAGAAGGCAGAGCCATCGCATACGGCGCTAGGTTTTTAACCGACGTTGAAACACGTTATTCTCAGACCGAACGTGAAGCATTGGCGGTCGTTTGGATCTGGAAGAAGCTCAAGCCCCCTTTCCGAATCACTACCGAAAGGACAATATGGCGGTCAACATGTCGCGCCACCCAGTGGCGACTACACAAGCACCACCAAGAACTCATAAGAAGGCAGAGGAGTACGTTACCTTAATTGTGTCTGAAGCTCTTCCCAAAGTCATGAGCCTGGGTGAGGTGAAGCGTGCTACTCTCACCGACAAAACGCTGCAAGCTGTCGTTGAATTCATACTTACCAACCGCTAGCATGAAGCAAAGACGATGTACGACCTTCACGAGAGCTGTTTTGCCAAAGTTAAAGACTAACTGACAGTGTCCGATGATAACAACCTAATCTTGCGAGTCACGCGAATCGTGCTTCCACTGACACTACAAAGAGAGCACTGGACATCGCACACGATGTACATATTGGCATGTGTAAGACAACATTGCTAATACGCACTAAAGTTTTATTCCCGTGCATAGATAAGTGCATCGAAAAGATGGTTAGCGAGTGTATGCCTTGCCAAGCCACCGGTAGAACGAAGGAAGCTTATGGACATGTCGAAACTGCCAGACGGACCTTGGCAGCAAAACTCGTAATGGCGAAGCATGCGCTAAGTAGTCAGGATGCGCACAGAAATGCGCGGAAGCGAGGTTCATCAATCATATTACTTTATACAACACCTCCTACATCCGAAATAAAAATAATCTACCTGACCCTCTGCCCACGAATATACACACCCTGACTTTGCAAAGTTACCCAGCTGTCGCACCTAGAGCATGTCTTGGCGTTAGAAATTCAGTATATATATTTCTTTATAATCAATTATGTTTACGATTCATACTGAGTAGTCTTCACAAAAAACTGTTTTGTTTTCTAATACACACTTTATGCTAGATTATTTCGGTCTTACCTAAATTTAGAAATATGTATTTGCAATTTATTTTCTATCTACACAGATGATATATATCGTTCGCGCTAACGAAATCTCAGATTTATCAAGATTTAACTAAATTGCCATCCATGACAAAGGCAAGTGGACAGGGAAGCCATTGGCTTATTGACAGTCCAACATTTTTTATCTATGTGTTCCTGAGATATTTGTCAAACTTGCTTTAAACATATTCACGCTGCTAGCAGCTATACGTAATCTGTAGATAATGTGTTCCATTCACGTACTCTTCTCTGTGAGAACGAGTACTTCATGATATCCAATCTACACTGATCCTTTACTAATGTTACCTCATGTGCTCTAGTTCTACTATCTTTCTTGGGTGAGAGAAAAAATATTTCTATCAATATTTTCCTACCCATTCAATATCTTAAAAACTTCAATTTGATCTCCTCTTAACCTCCTTGTCTCTAGAGTTGTTAAACCACATTCTTTCAGGCGTTCTTCATAACTAAGGTTTCTCAGTTCTGAAATCATTTTAGTTGCTCTCCTCTGTATTCCTTTAAGCGTATCTATATCCTTCTTACGATATGGTGTCCACGCCTGTATGCAGTATTCTAAATGAGGCGTACCTATTGCTTCATACAAAGGTATAATGAACTTTTATCAACCCAATAATTTTATTACCCTTTGAAGCTGCAATACCACACTGCTCTGAAACGTTCATATCTGCACTTATTTCACTCCTAAGTCCTTTTTTACGCAGTACCTAGAACAGTATTTTCAATTTTAAAGTTTACCTCCAAGTTCCCGTGTCCTGTGTGTAGGCATTTACATTTCCCAATATTGAATAACATCTGCTATTTTTCAGACCACATAGCTAATTTGTGTAGATCGCTTTGTAAATGTTGTTTATCACGATCATTGTTAACCTTTCTAAACACTCATCATTAAATTCCAGTACGTTGCTTGTTATATTATATTCAACTCATTGATATAATTATATTAAGAATAATAAAGATCATAATACTGATCCATGATGTGCCCCACTCAAAACTGATGTCCAGTTTGAAACCTCTCCATCGACTACAAACACGCTGTCTTCTGTCAGTCAGCCATTGTTCTATCCAGTCAGTTATGCTATCCCCGATACCACGGGCTTTTAATTTAAGTAGCAATCTTTGATGCGGCACTTTGTCAAAAGCTTTTGAAAATTAGAGTAGATAATATCTACTGGTGATCCCTCGTCTATCCACTTAGTGATTTATTCCAAAAACATAACATATTTGTTAAGCATAACCTCGCTTTGAGAAATCCATGTTGAAATGGATTTAATAATTTATGCCTAACACGGAAGTCCACCATATGGTCTTTAATTAACCTTTCTAATAATTAAAAAATAACTGATGTTAAACTCACTGGACTTATTTCTCGAAACCGTTTTGCTTCTATCCATTAAAAAGGAACCACTCCCTATTTTAATGGCAAGTTGAACACTCTTGTAAGTGGTATGCTAACTTGTACTGTTTCCATCACAGTTTTGGAGGAATTCCATCCACTCCATGTGATTTATTAACCTTCACTGCCTTTATTTTTTAGCTACCATTTCTGGAGTTACAATTAACTGCCCTAAATAGTCCGATTTAGCCTCCTGAAATTTAGCATCCGGGACTGGTAATGAACTAATATCCTCTCTGGTATACACTGAACTGAAGTAACCATTTAGGTCTTCCGCCATTAAAAAACCTTGTGGTAATATATTTCAAGCACTGTCTTCTTGTGGTCCAACATTGTCTCGTACATTTTGTTTACTCCTGACATATGCATAAAAACTCTTGCTGTAATGTTTTTATGTTGCATGCAATTTTTTTATAGCTTCGTTTAGATTGTATAATTTCAGTCGCAGTGAACTTCTTTAAACTACACTGAATTACTACATACGGCTAACTTTTAACACAAATGTTGCTAAAAACAAGGCCTCCCTGTACTCTACCTTTAATATGTATAACATTATTTACAATAATATTATGTACTTACTCAGCTGATCACAACAAACCTTATTTATTGCTCGTGCTACCGAATTTTCGGATATCTACTATATAAACTACCATAAATTACTGCCTATGGCTAAATTTTAACAGCAAATATTGCCTAAACAAGGTATCTTGCTAGTCTATGTTTAATATACACGTAATAATACTACTTCTCTGATCAATATTCCACGCTTCAACCAATATCCAATCCACCAAATTCAGTTCCGTGTTCTCCGCACGATGTAAGCGCCAATCAATTAATAATTCCAAATAATATCTGTTCTACCTGCCTAAGTTATACATATATTTCCTGCAATTATCGGTCACTGATGACAAGGACGTACTACGAGACTAAACTATAAAATTATATTCAGTTGAATAATTTAAATAAATGAAACTATAATTATCACCATATCTTATTTATATATTTCAGATGTTGATGCGTTACCCCTCATCAGGGGAAATTTTCCCCATATTATGCTCAATTCAATCAAATACAGAGTCACGGTAGTGATAAGCGATTATTGTATTGTGAATATAACAGAACCACCTGCATGATATGGTCTTTTTGTCGGATAATTTTAATGTGAAGCATGGCATTTATTCACCTCTGTCACCGAAATCACCAAGCCGAAATAACAGCGGCTGAATCCACTTCCCATTCACTCCAGTATAAAGTGACCGGATTCGTGCACGTGACAGTTGGGCCGAATTCACTGAGGAACGAAATCGCCACCGCCTGTCAGCGCTACTCCTGCTATTGCGATGTCCACTTTCTGACTTAACCATGAAAACGACAATCTAGAACAGTCAAGCTTCTCCTCATATATTTAGCATACATATACACGTGTCACGTGGTCAAACATTATTCTTACTTCCATGTAACGATAACAAATAAAAAAAAATTGAAAACTAACAATATCTTCTACGCCTAGTAAGAGTAATGTTTTAACATCACATGTTAGATATATGAGGAGAAGCTTGGCGGATGTAAGCGATCGGTTTTATGGTTAGGTCAGAAAGTAGATAAAGTCTAATGTCGTCGTTACTCTGCTCCGAAAGAGCCGAATTTGATGATTCTGCGGTATCACCTGCCGCTAGCGGTTCGAAATCGTTACATTTTACTTTTTATTCTGGAATATTGAAATAGCCACCATTTGACAAAGTAACGCGAGTGAGATTATGCTGAAGCACTGCATAGAAATTACTGACTTAATTTAATCCCATGTCACCAGTGACGTCACAAAAGCACGTGATCCCTCAGCTCATTAACTTCGAATTTGACGCGCGCTTTGCGAGTTAGATGCATTAAACATCTAATTTTATCTATAAATAATGTAGATGTAAATCTGGTGGCATATAACACTTACAATATTAAAATCTGTATACACACCGAAAAAACATTTAAGCTAGTGCCTTTTCCCTCTAGTGAACACTAGTTCTATAAATTGCTATTCTTAAGGTACATTGTGGCAGGTCATTGTTTCGCTCCCTGCGCCATTCATTCAGCCCAGTGTGGCAGGTCATTGCCTCGCTCCCTGCGCCATTCATTCAGCCCAGTGTGGCAGGTCATTGCCTCGCTCCCTGCACCATTCATTCAGCCCAGTGTGGCAGGTCATTGCCTCGCTCCCTGCGCCATTCATTCAGCCCAGTGTGGCAGGTAATTGCCTCGCTCCCTGCGCCATTCATTCAGCCCAGTGTGGCAGGTCATTGCCTCGCTCCCTGCGCCATTCATTCAGCCCAGTGTGGCAGGTCATTGCCTCGCTCCCTGCGCCATTCATTCAGCCCAGTGTGGCAGGTCATTGCCTTGCTCCCTGCGCCATTCATTCAGCCCAGTGTGGCAGGTCATTGCCTCGCTCCCTGCGCCATTCATTCAGCCCAGTGTGGCAGGTCATTGCCTCGCTCCATGCGCCATTCATTCAGCCCAGTGTGGCAGGTCATTGCCTCGCTCCCTGCGCCATTCATTCAGCCCAGTGTTGCAGGTCATTGCCTCGCTCCCTGCGCCATTCATTCAGCCCAGTGTGGCAGGTCATTGCCTCGCTCCATGCGCCATTCATTCAGCCCAGTGTGGCAGGTCATTGCCTCGCTCCATGCGCCATTCATTCAGCCCAGTGTGGCAGGTCATTGCCTCGCTCCCTGCGCCATTCATTCAGCCCAGTGTGGCAGGTCATTGCCTCGCTCCATGCGCCATTCATTCAGCCCAGTGTGGCAGGTCATTGCCTCGCTCTCTGCGCCATTCGTTCAGCCCAGTGTGACAGGTCATTGCCTCCCTCCCTGCGCCATTCATTCAGCCCAGTGTGGCAGGTCATTGCCTCGCTCCCAGTGCCATTCATTCAGCCCTGTGTGACAGGTCATTGCCTTGCTCCCTGCGCCATTCATTCAGCCCAGTGTGACAGGTCATTGCCTCGCTCCCTGCGCCATTCATTCAGCCCAGTGTGACAGGTCATTGCCTCGCTCCCAGTGCCATTCATTCAGCCCAGTGTGACAGGTCATTGCCTCCCTCCCTGCGCCATTCATTCAGCCCAGTGTGGCAGGTCATTGCCTCGCTCCCTGCGCCATTCATTCAGCCCAGTGTGACAGGTCATTGCCTCGCTCCCTGCGCCATTCATTCAGCCTTTGTGACAGGTCATTGCCTCGCTCCATGCGCCATTCATTCAGCCCAGTGTGACAGGTCATTGCCTCCCTCCCTGCGCCATTCATTCAGCCCAGTGTGGCAGGTCATTGCCTCGCTCCCTGCGCCATTCATTCAGCCCAGTGTGACAGGTCATTGCCTCGCTCCCAGTGCCATTCATTCAGCCCAGTGTGACAGGTCATTGCCTCGCTCCCAGTGCCATTCATTCAGCCCAGTGTGACAGGTCATTGCCTCGCTCCCAGTGCCATTCATTCAGCCCAGTGTGACAGGTCATTGCCTCGCTCCCTGCGCCATTCATTCAGCTCATTGTGCCTCAAGTTGGCTGATGTTCATATCTGATCGCCATATGTTTTAGAATATCCATATATAGAGTCGGCTCACTTTTTCTTTTTTCGCCGATTTTTGTACCTGAACAGGTCAACACTAAACACACGAGGAGCTGTTGGTGAACTTCACATCATGACAGTGGCGAACACAGACACACTGAGGTAGATACAAGTGATGTCACTTACTCGGTATATTCCGATGAATGTGTTGGCTATGATGTAGGACCCCGTCGCTGCCAGGGAGAGGGGAACAAACGTATGGCACACGTCCTCGTTGTTCTGTCATATGTCAGACATGACCACGTGATAAGACACGAAAACACCCGAGAAAACATGAGAACACATGAAAACACATGATAGCATATGAGAACAAGCGAGAACACATGAGAACCCATAAAAACACACGAGAACACATAAAAACACATGATAACACAGGAGAACACACGGTAACACACGACAACAGAGTAGAACACACGAGAACACACGCGAACACACGAGAACACTGCGCCACGCTGCTGTTATACGGTAGCTACGTAGACTAGCAAATACTCGCTTGTTATTGCTGATTATTCTCTTGACTTACCAATTTGGTCTTCAGTAAATAATTTTTATGTTTAGCTTACACCTTGAGCTACTACGACACCGTGCCTACCTTCATCCAAGCGGTGCCGACGACGATGATAATGCTGACAACAGTGAGCTTGATGAGAAAGAGGAAGAAAGTCGTGACTGTGTTTAGACGTCCAATAACATCCATCTTCGTACGAAAGAGATTGTCAGCGAACACTGCGGCGACGCAGTACCGCCAGCCGTGTAACGCTGCGGACAGAACCACCCATTGATACTATCAGCTGTTTAACACAACCAAATTGTTCTGGCCAGAAGTTTTTTTGGTAAGTATCTATTTTTTTTATAAATCAACATCATTTATTCGTGTAATATGCCAATCTGATATTAAGTTAATGCATACATGATGGTAATGATGAGATGAAGAAGAAAAGATGATGATGATGATGGTCATCAATACTCTTCGGATTAACTTGAACATAAGTTGTGACTAAATGTGGCACTGAGTTGGCGCTTACCGACGATGATCATCGTGTTTCTGTTTAAGTACTTGATGAGTCTCTCATAACAGCCGAGCATACACGAATTCGTCTTTAGCAGACAGGTTCTTAGTATGCCGGGTTTGCAATCAATTAGCCTACAACAAACGCGCCAACCCATTAGCATTACACAAATATTGGAAACCTGTGGAAACAGTCAATAACGCTATATTACTCTCATCACCATCCACAATGTCACACTGGCAATGCTGCCATCGCCGTACGGCCTGTCATAGTGGCAATACCGTCCATCATATCACACTGACAATGCCGTCATCGCAGTCCGCTTCGTCACAATGGCAAAGCTGTCATCGCCGTCCACACTGTTACACTACCAATGTTGTCATAGCCGTCCACTCTGTCACACTGCCACTGTTGTCATGGCCGTTCACCCTAGCACTGCTGTCTTCGCCGTTCATCCTATCGTACTGACAATACTGTCTTCGCCGTTCAACGTGTCGTACTGACAATGCTGTCTTCGCCGTTCTACTTGTCATACTGACAATACTGTCTTCGCCGTTCACTCTGTCGTACTGACTATACTGTCTTCGCCGTTCAACTTGTCGTACTGACAATACTGCCTTCGCCGTTCACCCTGTCGTACTGATAATACTGTCTTCGCCGTTCATCCTGTCGTACTGACAATACTGTCTTCGCCGTTCACTCTGTCGTACTGACAATACTGTCTTCGCCGTTCACTCTGTCGTACTGACAATACTGTCTTCGCCGTTCATTCTGTCGTACTGACAATACTGTCTTCACCGTTCACTCTGTCGTACTGACAATACTGTCTTCGCCGTTCACCCTGTCGAACTGACAATACTGTCTTCGCCGTTCACTCTGTCGAACTGACAATACTGTCTTCGCCGTTCATCCTGTCACACTGGCAATGCTGTCATCGACGCCCACCGGGTCATACACGCACGCACATAGCGAGGATCAACGTCTAACGAGTGATATAAACGAGTCACCCAATCACCGCAATACCGTGTTAGACGGATAGTACATCCGTGGTATATTATATGCCGTGTTAGTCGGATAGGATATCCGTGGTATATTATACACCGTGTTAGTCGGATAGGACATCCGTGGTATATTATACACCGTGTTAGTCGGATAGGACATCCGTGGTATATTATACACCGTGTTAGTAGGATAGGACATCCGTTGTATATTATACACCGTGTTAGTCGGGTAGGACATCCGTGGTATATTATATACCGTGTTAGTTGGGTAGGACATCCGTGGTATATTATATACTGTGTTAGTCGGGTAGGACATCCGTGGTATATTATATACCGTGTTATTTGGGTAGGACATCCGTGGTATATTATATACCGTGTTAGTCGGGTAGGACATCCGTTGTATATTCTCTCTTAGCATCGGGATTTATAATCGATAAGGCTTTATTTATAAAACAAAATGCAGGTAATGTTATAATGATGAGCAACACATTCAATAGATCGTGTGGATTAATTAATGTATATGTTATACTAGTTTTTTTCTATTCTACCATAAAGAGTAATATGGTTTAATGGCACTAGTTTATGAAAAACTTAAATTAAGATATTTAACTGCTAGAGATAATTATCGGGACAATTGGTCGTGAACTACTATCACTTCTGCAGTTGTATTTAAATTATTTCAGGCTAGTTCACGCAGTGTTGAAGGCAATAGTACCCGTGGTGTTGAATGCTGTAGTACACGCGGTATTGAAGGCAATAATACACGCGGTATTGAAAGCTCTAGTACACGCGGTGCTGAAGGCACTAATACATGCGGTGTTGAAGGCAATATTATAAGCCGTGTTGAAGGCACTAGTTTGTTGAAGGCTGTAGTACAAGCCGTGTTGAAGGCAATAATACATGCGATGTTGAAGGAAAATAGTACATGAGGTATTGAAGACAGTAGTACACACGATACTGAAGGCAATAGTACACGCGGTGCTGAAGGTAATAGAACGCGCAGAGTTGAAGGCAATAGTATATGCGTTGTTGGAGGCAACAGTACACGCGATATTGAAGGCAATAGTAAACGCAGTGTTGAAGGTTGTAGTACACGCAGTATTGAAGGTTGTAGTACACGCAGTGTTGAAGGCAATAGTGCAAGTGGTGCTGAAGGCAATAGTACACGAGGTGTTGATGGCTACAGTACACGTTGTGTTGAAGGTTGTAATACACGCAACACTGAAGGAAATAATCCATACAGTGTTTAAGGTCATATTACATGCTTTGTTGAAGGTTGTAGTACACGCAGTATTGACAGCAATAATACAAGCGGTGTTGAAGGCAATAGTACAAGCGGTGTTGAAGGCTGTAGTACACGCGGCATTGAAAGCAATACTACACACGGTGTTGAAAGCAATAGTACAAGCGGTATAGAAGGCAATAGTATACGTGGTGTTGAAGGCAACAGTACACGCGGTGTTTAAGTATGTAGTACACGCAGTGTTCAAGGCAATAGTATATGCGGTGTCGAAGGCCATAGTACATGTTTTTGTTGACTGCATCAAAGATGGGGATTTACCTAACTGTAACTCAAGACAAAGCAACACAGTCATTTGCGCTAAACACCGCCACGAAAGAATACTTAAATAAAAATCACATTGAAGCAAATGGTTCGTCAGCGAAAGTGGATACTCAACGAGTCCCGTTGCCTTCGTGGCATATTACCTGTCGAGTGTGAAGTATAGCCACATGTCGACGCACTGGACAGGGAGAGCGACCAAGGAGCTAGCGGCCACTGAACCGAGATGGTATCGTACCAGTCGAAACAACGACCGCAGTACTGGGAATGATAAATCTTGTTTATATCTGAAACACACCATCATCGTACCTATATTGTGGAAAATTACGTTACTTGCTATCATCAAACATGTTCCTTATTGTAAAATATGCTTACTATTCCCTGCCTACTGAGCGCTAACTCCAACAGGTCGCTAACTGAGCAAGAATTTCAAGCACTTGATATCGAATGTTTGACGACATTTATTAGCGGGTAAGAAAAGTATCAGGATGCCATAGAGACTGACAACATGACAAGTGACCTACTTACTCCATGAAGTACCAGGAGGTTGTTGCTCTGTTAAAGACTGACAACATGATATGTGACCTACTTACTCCATGAAGTACCAGGAGGTTGTTGCTCTGTTAAAGACTGACAACATGATATGTGACCTACTTACTCCATGAAGTACCAGGAGGTTGTTGCCTTGTTAAAAACTGACAGCATGATATGTGACCTACGTACTCCATGAAGTACCAAGACGTTGTTGCCCTGTTAAAGACTGACAACATGATATGTGACCTACTTACTCCATGAAGTACCAGGAGGTTGTTGCTTTGTTAAAGACTGACAGCATGATATGTGACCTATTTACTCCATGAAGTACCAGGAGGTTGTTGCCCTGTTAAAGACTGACAACATGATATGTGACATACTTACTCCATGAAGTACCAGGAGGTTGTTGCCCTGTCAAAGACTGACAACATGATATGTGACCTACGTACTCCATGAAGTACCAAGACGTTGTTGCCCTGTTAAAGACTGACAACATGATATGTGACCTATATAATCCATGAAGTACCAGGAGGTTGTTGCCTTGTTAAAGACTGACAACATGATATGTGACCTACTTACTCCATGAAGTACCAGGAGGTTGTTGCCCTGTCAAAGACTGACAACATGATATGTGACCTACTTACTCCATGAAGTACCAGGAGGTTGTTGCCCTGTCAAAGATTGACAACATGATATGTGACCTACTTACTCCATGAAGTACCAGAAGGCAATAGGGTTCAGCCTTGTGTTACATTTCCCATTGGTGACCATGTTAACGTTTTGCACGATTATAAGAAAACGGGACCGACAAACATTCTGAAACGCAAAAAAAATTCCAAAATCCTTCCGCCTATTGAAATCATCTAAATGTTGAGAGTTACACTGTCAACATTTTCTACCAGCAAACTTGCCAATGTGTCTGCTTAAATGCAGATAAGTCAGATGATATGATTTTTTTTTAAATTATACATATCTAAAATTACTGTGTCCAATATTCGTACACACCAGGAAGTGCAACTGAAGCATGATCCCAATAGCATCGTAGGACTGACAACATGACACGTGACCTACTTACTCCGTGAAGTACCAGGAGACTATAGCAGCGTAGGACTGACAACATGACACGTGACCTACTTACTCCATGAAGTACCAGGAGGCTATGGCCCCAGCTGTAATCAGCTCCTGACAGCCGCAGACGAACATGATGGACCAAAGGACAACGATGCTGTACTGCACATGTCGAAACTGTAACAAACATTCGTGTTCAATTATAACATCTCCTGGAACAATGTTCGAATACATCTTCTCGAACAGTGGTGCTCGATTAACAAGATTTAACAAGATTTGCCATCCAAGCCAAAGGCCCAGATGGCAAGTGGACAAGGAAGCCATTGGCTTATCGAGAGTCCAACAATGTTCATCTACTTATAACCCGCCCTCCTGAGATATGTGTCAACCTTGTTTTTAAACATATTCACGCTGCTAGCAGTTACACAATGTGTAGACAATTTGTTCCATTCATTTATTGTCCTCTGTGAGAACGAGTGCTTCCTGATGTCCAATCTACATTGATCCTTTACTAATTTTACCTCATGTCCTCTAGTTCTGCTATCCTCCTTGAGTGAGAAAAACATATTTCTATCAATATTTTCATACCCATTCAATATCTTAAAAAAACTTCAATCTGATCTCCTCTTAACCTCCTTGTCTCTAGAGTTGTTAAACCACATTCCTTCAGGCGTTCTTCATAACTAAGGTCTCTCAGTTCTGGAATCATTTTAGTTGCTCTCCTTTGTATGCGTTCAAGCGTATCTATATCCTTCTTACGATATGGTATCCATGCTTGTATACAGTATTCTAAATGAGGTCTAACTATTGCTTTATAAAGGGATATAATTAACTTTTTTCCTTGTATGTTATGTTTCTTCTAATCAATCCAAAAATTTTATTACCCTTTGAAGCTGCAATACCACACTGCTGTGAAACTTTCATATCAGCGCTTATTGTAACTCCTAAGTCCTTTTCTTTTACAGTAGTACCCAGAACAGTATCTCCCATTTTATAGTTTACATTCAAGTTCCCATGTCCTGTATGTAGGCATTTACATTTCCCAAAATTGAACAACATCTGCCATTTCTCAGACCATTTCACTAATCTGTCTAGATCGTTTTGTAAATGTTGTTTATCACCATCAGTATTAACCTTTCTAAACAGTTTTGTGTCATCCGCAAATTTCAGTACGTTACTTGTTATACTGTCGTCCAAGTCATTGATATATATTAAGAATAATATAGGTCCTAATACTGATCCTTGAGGTACCCCACTCAAAACCGATTTCCAATTTGAAACTTCTCCATCTACTACATCTCGTTGTCTTCTGTCAGTCAGCCATTGTTCTATCCAGTCAGTTATGCTATCCCCGATACCATGGGCTTTTAATTTAAGTAGTAATCTTTGATGTGGCACTTTGTCAAAAGCTTTCTGAAAATCTAAGTAGACACTATTTACTGGCGATCCCAAGTCTATCCACTTAGAGTGATTTCTTCCAAAAAACATAACATATTTGTTAAGCATGACCTCGCTTTAAGGAATCCATGTTGAGATGAATTTAATAATTTATGCTTAACGAGGAAGTCCACCATATGGTCTTTAATTAACCTTTCTAATAATTTGCAAATCACTGACGTTAAACTCACTGGTCTGTAATTCTCTGACTTTTTTCTCGAACCCTTTTTGAATAATGGTATGATGTTTGCTTCTTTCCATTCAAACGGACCAACTCCCTCTTTTAATGACAAGTTGAATACTCTTGCAAGTTGTACACTGATTTGTTCTACTGTTTTGGAGGAATCCCATCCACTCCCGGTGATTTGTTATCCTTCATTGCCTTTATTTTCTTAGCTACCAATTCTGGAGTTACAACTAACGGACCTAAATAGTCAGATTTAGCCTCCTGAAATTTAGCATCAGCAACTGGTAATGAGCTAATATCTTCTTTGGTAAACACTGAACTGAAGTAACCATTTAGGTCTTCCGCCATTAAAAACATCTGTGATACTATATTTCCTGCACTGTCTTCTAGAAGTCCAACCTTGTCTTGTACGTTTTGTTTACTCCTGACATATGCATAACAACTCTTGCTGTCATTTGTTATGTTACATGCTAGTTTTTGCTCATAGCTTCTTATAGATTGTCTGATTTCAGTTGTAGCTGCATTAAGTGCCTCTTTGTAATTTGCATAGTCTTCTTCCTTTCTGGTACTCCTATAAACCCTCCACATAGTTTGTTTTAACACTATTTTTCTAATAGCCTCTTGTGACAAGTGTTTCTTTCTACACCGTTTTCCTTGTTTTTGGAAGGGAACAAATTTATCGATGATACTCTCAATTTCATATTTTAGAATATTCCAACATTCAATTGCAGTCTTATTCATCAGCATATTATTCCAATCTAGCTTTGCTAAGTATTTTCTCATATCTTTGTAGTTACCTTTGTGGAAGTTTCTCTTGTACGTTTTCTTATTTTTACTTTCTGATTTTACATTGATGTCAAAATATATTTGATTATGGTCACTGTTACCCAATGGTTCAAGTATTTTTACATTGCGCACTAATTCTATTTGTGATGACAAAACTATATCTAATACATTTTCTCCCCTGGTTGGTTCTAGCACGTGCTGAGTAAGAAAGCTATCCTGGATTAAAAATAGAAATTGTTGGTCCTCAATCCCTGTGCTCTCTAGAGAATGCCATTGTATGTTTCCATGGTTAAAATCTCCCATTATGATACATTCCCCTTTACTAACTTCCTTTATAGCGTTTTTATTTTTGTGTTGTCCTCTTCGTTTATGTTTGGACTTTGGTAAACTAATCCAACAGTTAATTTTGAATTTCCTGAAATAATTTTGCACCAAACAGCTTCATCGCAATCTGCTTCCCTTTCTGGTTTTATTTCATATAATATATCACCAATGACAATTTTCACAAGCTGTTCGTTTCGCTGCAGTGTCGCCTGAAAAGTAAAACCGTGTCTCCAATAACACTTAACACTGTCATTAAAACTGGGATATGTGTGTATTTTTATTTCAGCGGAGGAGGCTTAGGAATTTGTTTTCTTTTGACGAAATCGTATTTACGTATTTATATAGGTATTTACGTATTTATATAGGTATTTACGTATTTATATAAGTATTTACGTATTTATATAGGTATTCCACCGAAGATCTGAAGTTATTATAACACCAAGATATTTTACGATGTCTGATCATATCATGGGAAATCTTGAGGAGAACACGGAATTGAATTTGATGGATTGGATATTTGTCTAAAGCGTGGAATATTGATCGGATTAGTATTATTATTGCTTGTATATTAAACATAAACTTACAAGAGTCTTGTTTAGTCATTGGTTGCTATTAAAATTTAACTATGGGAGTAATTTAGGGTAGTTTATATCGTAGATCTCCGAAAACTCGGTAACGCGAGCGATAATTAAGGTGTGTTGTTGTCAGTTGATTGGGTACATAATACGAGACATAATATTATTGTAAATAATTTAGTACATATTAAAGATTGAAAACCTGAATATTTTATTGTTGCAACATTTATTGTTAAAAGTTAGCCGTAGGTAGTAATTCAGTTTAATTTAAAGAAGGTCACTGAAATTGCGTTAGCGCGAGCGATATTACGTTTTGTTATAGTCAGCTGTTACGTAGAAAGTAAGTTGCAAGGCAGTAGTTGTACATTTAATTAAGACGTAAGTAAAATACTACAAATTGTCTATTACAACACAAAAACAGTCTCTGTGAAGACTACCTAATATAAATTGATTATAAACGGATTATAAACAAATATAAATTTGACTTCTAACATGGCGCTGTGCAAACTCCAAGTAAAGGCGAAACGTAATTTGATATGCTCTAGCTGCAACAGCTAGATAGACTTTGCAAAGTCCGGGTGTGTAAATTCGTGGGCGGAGGTGCAGGCGGATGATTTTCATTTCGTGTGTAGGGGGTGTATGACAGTGAAATATCTGCAGGAGCAGGTAATTGAGCTAAGGCATATGATTTTGATGATGACAGGGCAAGGTGAGATAGAAGAGAGCAGAAGTGGTGAGACCGAGGAGAGCAGAGGTGGTGAGACCGAGGAGAGCAGAGGCGGTGAGAACGAGGAGAGCAGAGGTAGTGAAAACGAGGAGAGCAGAGGTGGTGAGTACAAGGAGAGCAGTGGCAATGTGAAGGAGAAAGCTGGTAAGAAGAAGAAAGATGGAAAAAGGAAGCATGTGCAACAAAAGGAAGATAACCGAGTGAGTGAATAGAGATTGTCAGGTGGCAGGATGGTCGAGGATAACAAGAGCAGAGGAAAGGAGAAGACTGTGGATCAGAAGAAGAAAGATTACAGAAGGCAGAGTATGCAACAAAAGAGAGGAAAGCGGGTGAGTGGAAAGGGATTGCCAGGTGGTAAGACAGTAAAGGTTGATGATATGAGAGAAAGGGGGCATACTAGTATGGGGATTCCATCATTAGGAAAGTGGATAAAATTGTAAATAGAGGAGATGACATAACAGTATGCCTACCATGGGGCACAATAGAGGATATAGCAGAGAAGGCAGGAAAAGTCATGGGTGGTGGCACGGGAGGTGCTGTTCTCGTGCATGTGGGAACGAACAATGCCGAGAAAGAGGGAACGTCAGCCATCGTTGGTAAGTACAAGAGGTTGATCAAAGGGGCACGAGTTGGACAGATTGCATTGTCGGGGATATTACCAATAATGGGAGGAAGGGGTGAGGAATTTAGGAACTGTAGGAGGATGGCGATCAACACACAGGTACAGAAGGTATGTATGGAGGAGGGAGTAGGCTTCGTAGACATGTGGTTAAACTTTGTGGGAAGAAATGACTTTTTCATGAGAGATGGACTTCATCTGACAGGGAAGGGCGCTGCAGTTCTTGGGTGTGAGTTTGTCAGAGTTGTCGACGAGGGCACAGGTACAAATAAATTATTTCAACTAGATGCGCAGGGGGAACTGACAGAGAAAACTCAAAGGAATACTACTACAAATACACATCCACGGAAATGTTCACCAATAATTTCGGACAATGAACTTAAATGTGTATGCTTAAATGCCAGGAGCATAGTAAATAAAAGTGAGTTAGACATTATGGTAGCAGATATTGATCCTCATGTAATAGGCATCACAGAATCATGGGCAAATGAAGTTATACTAAATGCTGAGTTAGCACTGACAGGCTATGTAATGTTTAGGAAGGATAGACGAGAAAGAAGGGGAGGTGGAGTAATTTTATATATTAAAGAATCTATCCAAGCATATGAAATAACACTGAAAAGTGAAGCAGATAGTGTGGAAGCAATTTGGCGTAACATAGTTACCAGGAACTCAACATTAACAATAGGAGTAGTTTATCGTAGTTCTAGCATAGGACAAGAGGAAGATGTAAAATTACAAAAGGTGATAAGAGAGGTGAGCAAGGGGGAATGTGTTACAATGGGCGATTTTAACCATGGCCATATACAGTGGGAATCATTAGAGAGTGCTGGAGGTGACGACCATCAGTTTCTACTTCTAACACAGGATTGTTTCCTTACTCAACATGTCTTGGAACCAACCAGAGGTGGGAATGTGTTAGATTTAAGTTTGTCTTCTCAAAATGAATTAGTTGACAATGTTGAAGTACACGAACCTTTGGGCTCAAGTGACCATAACCAAATCCATTTAATATAAAGGTAAAGACAGGGAATACATATAAAAAAACAATGGAGGAGGAACTTCAACAAAGGCAAATATAAAGTGATGAGAATATATCTAGCAAATATAGATTGGAATAACTTGCTGAAGAACAATACAGCAACAGAATGCTGGACTTGTTTAAAATATGAGATTTAAGGCATTATTGAGAAATTTGTTCCATTAAGAAAACAAGGGAAAAGGTCCAGGGAAAAACACCTGTCAAAAGAGGCTATTAGAAAAATTTCTCACAAACAGATGCTGTGGAGGGTATATAAACACACTGGAAATGTAGAAGACTACACAAACTATAAAGAGGCACTTAACCTAGCTACAACTGAAATTAGAAAATCTAAAAGAACCTTTGAACAAAAATTGGTAGGTAATATAAAAATAACAGCAAGAATTTATATGCTTATGTAAGGGGTAAACAGAAATTTCGAGATAAGGTCGGACCACTGGAAAACAACAGTGAAAACAAAATTTCAGACGGGTTCCAAATGGCAGAGGTCCTGAATGAGTATTTCAGCTCAGTTTTTACCACAGAAGACTTCCATTTCCATTGACTAAATTTGAGGGCAATAAATCGGAACATTTAGGGTAGTTATTTGTAACTCCTGAAATGATATCAAAGAAAATTAAGAAGATGAAAGATAATAAATCACCTGGAGTTGATGGGATACCATCAAAACTGCTTTACGAAATTGTTGAGTAAATTAGTACACCACTTACAAAATTTTTTAACTTTTCATTAGAAGAAGGAATAATTCCTTCAGAATGGAAAGAAGCAAACATTACGCCGCTATTTAAGAATGGATCGAGGAAAAAGCCAGAAAATTACAGACCAGTGAGTTTAATATCAGTTGTATGTAATTTACTCGAAACATTAATTAGAGACCACATGGTGGAATTCCTTGTAAAACATAAATTAATAAATACATATCAACATGGATTCCTAAAAGCAAGGTCATGTCTAACCAATCTCTTATGTTTTTTGGAAGAAATTACAAAGTGGGTAGATGACGGGTCACCAGTGGATGTTGTCTACTTAGATTTTCAGAAAGCTTTCGATAAAGTGCCACATCAAAGATTGTTACTTAAGCTAAAAGTATAGGTAATGATGTAATCAACTGGATAGAAAAGTGGCTTACACACAGAAGACAGAAAGTAATAGTAGATTGTGAGATTTCAAACTGGAAATATGTTTTGAGTGGGGTACCACAGGGATCAGTCTTAGGCCCTATACTGTTTTTAATATATATAAATGATTTGGAGGACGACATATCTAGTAAAGTACTTAACTTTGCAGATGACACAAAAGTATTCAGAAACGTTACTAATGATACAGATAAACAAAGTTTACAGGATGATCTAGAAAAATTCGTTAAATGGTCAGAAAAATGGCAAATGTTATTCAATTTTGGGAAGTGTAAATGTATACACATAGGACATGGAAACATGGACGAAGAATATCAAATGGGGGATGCTGTACTAGGTAGAACCACACAAGAAAAGGATTTATGAGTAACACTTAGTGCTGACATGAACGTTTCAGAGGAATTTGGGATTGCTGCTTCGAAAGGAAATCAAATTCTAGGGCTAATTAGGAGAACTATCACGTATAAGGAGAAACATCTAATTGTAGCCCTGTACAAAGCAATAGTTAGAGCACATTTGGAATATTGTATTTAAGTATGGAGGCCATATCGTAAAAAAGACATAGACAAGCTAGAAAGAATACAACGAAGAGCAACTAAAATGATTCCAGAATTGAGAGACCTTAGTTACGAAAGTCGCTTATTACAATGCGGTTTGACAACACTAGAGAGCAGGAGACTAAGAGGAGACCAAATAGAAGTGTTTAAAATAGTGAACGGTTTTGAGGATGTTGATAGGAATATGTTCTTCAAACTTAAAGAAGGCAGTAGAACCAGAGGACACAAAGCAGCATTAGTTAAGGAGCAGTGTAGGTTGGACATGAGAAAGTACCCTTTCTCACAGAGGGTGATAAATGAATGGAACAAACTGCCAAATGACTTTGTTAATGCTAGTAGTGTGAATATGTTTAAAAGTAGAATTAACATATATCTGATAAGGGCGGGCTACACATAGATGAGAAAATTGTTGGATTCTCGATAAGCCAATGGCTTCCTTGTCCACTTGCCATCTGGAACTTGTTGTTCGAGATGGCATTCCTGTTAAATAAAAAAAATCATGAAGCATGTACTTGTTCACAATAATTTCGAGATGTGTTCATTTCATAAAACAAATAAAACTCATTATATCAATCGTTGTTGTATAAGTGGACACGTTAACTAAACTACGAGCTTCCTGTGCGGTCGGCGGCGGGATGGTGGACATGGGTGGAGCTTACTAACACAGACCATCGGCTCTCAATCAAGAAGACACGGGTGGAGCTTAGTAACATAGACCATCGGCTCTCAGTCAAGAAGACACGGGTGGAGCTTACTAATACAGACCATCGGGTCTCAGTCAAGAAGACACGGGTGGAGCTTACTAACACAGACCATCGGCTCTCAGTCAAGAAGACACGGGTGGAGCTTACTAACACAGACCATCGGCTCTCAGTCAAGAAGACACGGGTTCCAATCCACCTGCTGCCGTTTCGAAGCTTGGACAATTTCGTTCAGTCCGCCTTGCATCAATTCAGCCAGCTGTGTGTAAGACCGAATAATCTGCGTAATTGCAGCGTGGTTGAATGCGTCCTAAATTAGTCGAGTACGTTTTGGAACGAACACTTCTGCCGGGGTGAAGTGTAAACCGCTTTGCGCGATCCCAAAGACTGGCTACAGAACTTACCTTTTACATACTGAAACCATTGGTGACATGAAGACAACAGTTGTTATTTGTTGAACGGAGAAGACACGTCACATTTTCTATGCATTGACATTAAATAGAAGTACTCCATTGACCAATTAGTAAAAGATAGTCCGGTTAGTTGTTTCTGACACCACTGCATATGCTTCTTACCGTGAGATCTTTCGGCGGCTCCATGACGACGAAGTCCGTATCCTTGTCCACTACTGGTGAACCTACGACAGGACGACACAGCCATGATAGAGGAGGTCGACACAAAACTAGCTGCTTCTGCTTTATAAAGCAGCGAGTTGTCAATTGCCAGTGCTGGCAATGCCAGTGCTGGCAATTGTCAACTCGCTGCTTTATTGAGAGGTGCATCCCAGACACCAATTAATAATACTCATAAAAATATATATTATGCGTGCATACAGTAGTGAACTCACCGGACGAGACGACATATAACACGTTATATCCCAAGCCTGCGACGATGCAGAATATGAACAGTGTCGTCTGAAACCGCACACAAAGTTGAGGCGACAACCATCATTACTTCTTACATATTTAAACAACGATCTTTCAAATAGAATATTCATGATTATTTGCAAGAACGACCTTAATGCGCCCCGATATCATCATGCGTCTTCTTGCAACCAGGCGTCGCTTGTGTCACCAGACGTCCCTCGTGTCATCAGGCGTCCCTCGTGCCATCAGGCGTCCCTCGCGACATCAGGCATCCGTCGAGTCATCAGGCGTCACTCATATCTGGCTCCCCTCTTATGAGGTGCTCCTCAACAATTCGATCTTAGTTTCTACTAGTCTTAGATCAAGTCGTGGACCGCTTCTAGGTACACTGCCTTACAACCAGGACCAGTCGACTGTAGCAAGTCTTCGTTAATGCTCTTTATGAGACTTACACAGAGTGGGAATATAGGCAGCGTTCGCAATTTCATAACAAGTACACGAAATGGCAACATGAGCACCTTTGGCATGTTCTTAACACGTACGTTAAGTGGGAATATGGGCACCGTTTGCATGTTAATAACATTTACAAAACGTCGGAATATGGGAACCGTTTGGCATGGTCATAACACATACATAAAGTGGAAACATGAGCAGCGTTGGCTTGCTCATTACACTTACAGTAAGATTGAACATGAGCAACGCAGGCATGCTCATTACACTTACAGCAAGAGGGAACATGAGCAACGCAGGCATGCTCATGACACTTACAGCAAGAGGGAACATGAGCAACGCAGGCATGATCATTACACTTACAGTAAGAGGAAACATGAGCAACGCAGGCATGCTCATTACACTTACAGTAATAGGAAACATGAGCAACGCAGGCATGCTCATTACACTTACAGCTAGAGGAAACATGAGCAATGCAGGCATGCTCATTACACTTACAGTAAGAGGAAACATGAGCAACGCAGGCATGCTCATTACACTTACAGTAAGAGGAAACATGAGCAACGCAGGCATGCTCATGACACCGGTAGTTGCTTCACGAAGTAAAACTGACACCTACAACAATACAACGTCCCACCTGAAGTAAAGCGATTAAATATGGTATTGTATGAACATGAGTG
The DNA here is from genome assembly GCA_033239005.1 of Lamellibrachia satsuma. Classification (NCBI taxonomy): domain Eukaryota; kingdom Metazoa; phylum Annelida; class Polychaeta; order Sabellida; family Siboglinidae; genus Lamellibrachia; species Lamellibrachia satsuma. The sequence goes on from BSQZ01000018.1 coordinate 10,301,854, forward strand.
CAACACAGCAACACATGCCTTGTTCGCCCACTTTTGGAATGCTATTCGTCCCCACATGATCCTTCAACAAAATAGAGATGCTTCAAAGAAGGACGTCACGCTTGTGTTACGTGTTGCAATTGTGTTACAATGTGTTACAATTGTGTTACAAAGCATGTGTTACAATCACTACACATCCAGAGAAAACGTGTTTTGCGTCTTGATTGCGCCAATTCTAGCAAAGTGAATATGTTTTAAAAAACAAAATTGAGAAATATCTCAGATATATATATATATATATAAATAATCGTGGGGCTATCGAGAAGCCAATTGCTTCGTTGTCCGTTCTGAGTTTTACTTCGGATGGCAAGGCTGTTAAGTCTTGTTAAATTGTATACGGACGTACACAGTATGTATGCGTGTGTGATTGGGTGTATGTACGTAATCTTACCAAATGCATTTTCCTGCGACTCCTTATCAAACATACAAAGACGAAGACCTGCAATAAAACAAACTTCAAACAAACGAAATTATCAGAAACTGCAAACTACGTGTGTGTGTGTGTGTGTGTGTGTGTGTGTGTGTGTGTGTGTGTGTGTGTGTGTGTGTGTGTGTGTGTGTGTGTGTGTGTGTGTGTGTGTGTGTGTGTGTGTGTGTGTGTGTGTGTGTGTGTGTGTGTTTATGCGTACGTTGATGAAGATACAAGCATGCTGACAGTTGTAATTGCAATAGGAATTACAAAATGTGTCCACACACACACACACACATATATATATATATATATATATATATATATATATATATATATATATATATATATATATATATATATATATATATATATATATATATATATATATATATATATGTGCTATGCTTATATATATGCTGCTGTGTGTGTGTGTGTGTGTGTGCTGTTTGTGTGTATGCTGCGCTGCTGCTGCTGCTGCTGCTGCTGCGGCTGCTGCTGCTGCTACTGCTGCTGCTGCTGCTGCTACTGCTGCAGTGTTACACAGTAGCGATAGTGAGACGATGGATGTATCAATAGGATAAATAATTAGTTATAGTTATTGTAATGTAATAGATCACGCACCGTGAAAATGCTCGCCAATATAGCGAAGACGAGCGACGCTGCGACCCTGAAGGAGGCGTAGTCGTCTTGTTCCGACGCAGGAATCGCCCACACTTCGCCTGCGTTGTCGTTAAACACAAACCTGCGGACAGCGATACGTGTTGATTCCATTACACTCGTCTGATCAAGCTGCGTCACCAGTTGGCGAAGTAGACACATTAACGAACAGTACTCGGCCGTGTGCGTGAGGGTGTACCCTGCCAAATGACAAGCAATGGAACCCCGCCCAATGACCACCCATGGAATCCCGTGGGATTCCGCCCAACAACCATCCCGTGGAACTCTGCCCAACGACCATCCCATGGAACCCGCGAATGTTATGACCTTTATAATGTATTTACTAATTTCTGCATGAAATCCGAATCAACGTGAAACCTACCAACACGACGACGAAGTGGCCAGCAGTCCTACGAGTGCACATATTGCAAAAGGCCATATACAGCAGTTGAGAACTTTTCGTAACAGCAAAACAAAAATAAAAGATAATACTGAAAACAGAACAGAAAATAATATTGAAAGCAGAATACAAAATAATACCAGATGCAAAATAACATACCAAATAGTTTCTTTGCGACGTGAGTCGCCGTGAATCGTACGAGACGGTGGCGAATAGCACAAATAATCGTACGAGACGGTGGCGGAATAGCACAAATAATTGTACTAGACGGTGGCGGAATAGCACAAATAATTGTACCAGACGGTGGCGGAATAGCACAAATAATTGTACGAGACGGTGGCGGAATAGCACAAATAATTGTACGAGACGGTGGCGGAATAGCACAAATAATTGTACGAGACGGTGGCGGAATAGCACAAATAATTATACGAGACGGTGGCGGAATAGCACAAATAATTGTACGAGACGGTGGCGGAATAGCACAAATAATTATACGAGACGGTGGCGGAATAGCACAAATAATTGTAAGAGACGGTGGCGGAATAGCACAAATAATTGTACGAGACGGTGTCGGAATAGCATAAATAATCGGACAAGGCCGCGACCGATTATTTGCGCTACTCCGCCAGCCGTCGGATACTATTCGCTGGGATATTCACTCCGCAAAGGTGCCAATAAAAAATTATTTCACACGCCTTGAATTCAATTGAAAGTTGGGGAGTATGTTTTATGTTCTATGTCGTTACAGTCAGTTGTCATTCGGTTTTAAATGATAAAACAGAGCTAGTGTATACCGAGCTGTGTCACTCCGATCTGCGCCATTTTGTAAATTGACGTTCAGCGCCACCAAGTAGGGGGCAGCTACAACTTTCGTCAGCGCATCCGGTAGCTCGACTCCGCATGCGCCAATTCTCTAGTTACATTTCCGGGTGAGAGGGCAACCGACATAAACCGCTGTTGACAATCCGATTGCGTTTCATCCTTTTTGCTGTACAAACGTTTCATCCTTTCTGCTACACAAACGTTTCATCCTTTCTGCTACACAAACTTTCATCCTTTCCGCTACACAAACTTTCATCCTGTCTACTACACAAACGTTTCATTCTTTCTGTAACACAAACACAAACTGTTCTCGAATATTATTGCTTTTATTACAAACCTCCTTTAACCTGGTAATATAGTCTTCAAAACTAACGCGGTTATACAAGCGGACATCCGTTGAATCTAGGTAAGAACACAAACGAACAATTGCACGCATCGCCATCGGTGACACGCTGACGTTCAGTGGCAGCGAGACAGTGGCAGTGAGTAACACTTTTGTTCATGTTTTGGATATCAATGAACATTTCAAATTGGCAGTACATATATGTTTTGTTTTATACATTTTCATGATATTGCTGAAATTCAGCACAGCGTACATATCACGTTTTACGATTACCATCTGATATGTGCCAGTTCCAAAGAAGTAAAACCTGCCCTGTAGGGGAAACCGGGGCTAGTTGTTACAATTTTCAATTAAAGTAACTTTTTTTGTGAAACGTATGTTAGATGCTTTATGTCTCTCAATGTATACATTAAGTTTATTATTCGTATTTATAAACTTACCATGCCATTGATATTCCATATTGTAGTTAAGTAGATATGTGGAGTTTCCCAGGCGCGGTCGACTGTAACAACTAACCCCATAACAGGGGCAAGTTGTTACATCATACGGGGCATGTTGTTATAGCAAAGAACGTGTGGTTCTCAAAGCAAGTGTCACTCGTACATGTTACTGTAATTACATTAATTGTATTATACACACTTATACATCTCATACACACTTATACATCTCATACACACTTATACATCTATATGTGTAACCCGCCCTTCTGAGATACTTGTTAATTTATTTGACGCTGCTAGCATTAACAGTACAGGTTATAAACAAATACTCGAGGCTTCACATGTGAAATACGGTGTCTACACGTCGTGGTTCAATAAGTGTTTACTTTCAGTCATTGTCAGCACACAACTCGCTGGCTGAGCCATTGGTGCGTTACAACTTGTAACACCTTGCTCCAATACAAGTGTAACAACCTGCCCCAACACAATGTTTGCAGTTGACTGTACGTGGACGATTACAAATCCTGTGTTTTTTAGTATAACGTCTACTTGGCATAACCAATTATACTATACAGTAGCCGTGTTTCAAGTTTCATTCACCGAACCTAAATAGTGGCTGTTTGAGATGGTATTATGTGGGCATACCCAAAACATATTAGGTGGTTAAAAAGTTATTTTATCCACACCTCGTTCATTTCGTTTTCTTAACTACATATTTTGTTAACAGTGTGTCCGCTGGTGGACTTCCAACCAACTATCTCCATATGTGTGCTATGTTTTCATAAAAAGACTATGTAACAACTTGCTCCTGTATACAACTAGTCTTGGTCTCCCCTGCATCAAACTTTTCCTAGGCAAATTTTCGGCATGCCAAGTAAATGATCAATATCTATAAATTAGTTCTTGTTGCTTCCAGCACTTGGCAAAGTTATATTATCTGACTAAGCAGCGAGAACACTATCGCAAAGCCGATCTATAGCTTCTAGTCGTATCTTTTTTGGCATTCAGACTCAATCAGACATGGGGCCAGTTACACTTTAATTGGTACGTCAATTCCGGAATTGGTGAAAATGTAAATGGTATTTTCAGTTACTTTTCAATTACGTCATGTAACTGTTCTACTCAAATTATGTGTTACAAATATTAAATTAAATATAATATGTTGCATATGTATCATATATGCTTACCATTATATGTATCATAATATTATGCAGATGTCAAATAAAGCTGATCACTCTAAAATAGGTGTTAGTTTTTGGCGTTGAGTATATCTGTGGTTGCTCGGTTGAAATACTGATATTTCAATATGAAATTGAAATTGGTGTTTTAGGAGGTGTAATTGGAACCGGTATGTGTAATTATTTCTTTAAAATGTCTTATTTGCATATGTTCAGCCTTGCTGGCTGATTGGCACACAGCTATGGATCAGTATAAAAATGGACATTGTTTGCGAACTGCATGTTTGATATTCATGAACATGTTCATCAAGTTGATATATATATATATATATATATATATATATATATATATATATATATATATATATATATATATATATATATATATATATATATATATATATATATATATATATATATATATATATATATATATATATATGTATGTATGTATGTATGTATGTATGTATGTATGTATGTATGTATGTATGTATGTATGTATGTATGTATGACGCTTTTCTTCAACCACAACTATTTTGATTACTTACTCAACGTTTCGACTGCCATTGGCAGCCTTCATCAGGAAGTCTGGGACGGCTAGTTCTTCCTCTAGGCTCTGCTCGCCAGTTATCTTGGTAAGCAGGCCGTCCCATACGTGACTCAGTCTGTATCCCCCTCCACTACCATGTTATCTTGGTAAGCAGGCCGTCCCATACGCGACTCAGTGTGTATCCCCCTCCACTACCATGTTATCTTGGTAAGCAGGCCGTCCCATACGTGACTCAGTCTGTATCCCCCTCCACTACCATGTTATATTGGTAAGCAGGCCGTCCCATACGTGACTCAGTCTGTATCCCCCTCCACTACCATGTTACATTGGTAAGCAGGCCGTCCCATACGTGACTCAGTCTGTATCCCCCTCCACTACCATGTTATATTGGTAAGCAGGCCGTCCCATACGTGACTCAGTCTGTATCCCCCTCCACTACCATGTTATCAGACGATAAGATGTACAAGAAGCTGAAGAAAAATCCCACGCAAAAATACAAGAGAAAGTTAGTGTCCATCATAAGAAAATTGAAGGAAGATAACAAAATCACAGAAGAACAGTATAAGTACTTATACTTATAAGTACTTATACCTGACAGCTGAGAATGTACCGAGGATGTACTACACTCCGAACATCTATAAGTCAGACAACCCTCTCAGACCTATTGTGGACTGTACTGGGTCAAATGGGTAAATTAGTTCAAGATCTCTGGCAGACCTGCTAGCTCCGATTGTGGGCATGACGTCACACCACATAAACAACTCGAAGCACTTAGTCCATGAAATGGCTTCTATACTGATCGAACAAGATGATATATTCCTATCACATGACGTTGTGTCTCTCAAACCAACACCCCGATCAACGAGACACTGGACGTCATCAAGAAACACAAGATGGATCAGAGAGGCCATATGGATCCGAAAGACAACTCCAGTCATGAATCGAGACGAAGGGGATATAGATCGAGTCACGTATGGGACGGCCTGCTTACCAAGACAACTCCAGTCATGAATCGAGACGAAGGGGATATAGATCGAGTCACGTATGGGACGGCCTGCTTACCAAGACAACTCCAGTCATGAATCGAGACGAAGGGGATATAGATCGAGTCACGTATGGGACGGCCTGCTTACCAAGACAACTCCAGTCATGAATCGAGACGAGGGGGATATAGATCGAGTCACGTATAGGACGGCCTGCTTACCAAGACAACTCCAGTCATGAATCGAGACGAGGGGGATATAGATCGAGTCACGTATGGAACGGCCTGCTTACCAAGACAACTCCAGTCATGAATCGAGACGAGGGGGATATAGATCGAGTCACGCATGGGGCGACCTACTTACCAAGACAACTGGCGAGCAGAGGAAGAACTTGCCGTCTCAGACTTCCTGATGAAGCCTGGCATTGGCAGTCGAAACGTTGAGTAAGTAAGCAAAATAGTTGTGGTTGAAGAAAATCTTAATTCATGTTCATGTTTGATAGTAAGTTCCATAATGAGGTTTAGTAATCTAGATATACTGTTTATATATACTATATAGATATACGATATTTGGTGACAATCAGGCTTAACAGTTCATCGACAAATATATACGGGCCGGCGTAACACTTTCCGGAAATCACCGAGGAAGGCACGCTCTGAACACTATCGAGCAGAAATCGAGAAAGCTGGCGGCAACATGTGCCTGATCTCATCATCATCACCATTATCAATTCCGTAACCCGTAATGTCGTTGGGGCACCACCGATGACCTTGAAACCTGATGTCTACCCTTCTTCCTGTTGTCTGTCACCCTTTGTGTCTCTGAGAATTCTAGGCCTGTCCACTCTTTGATGTTGTCCTCCCACCTCTTCCTCTGTCTTCCTCGGATCAGACGCAACTCATGTGGCACTTGCTACCACATTCCAGGGAAGCTTCACAGAAAAAGTGGATGCGCTCTGTCGTAACCGGTCTCAGCAGCCAGCCGATGACATGACGACAGAGATGACTGCTCGTTTAGATTTCTTTGAACCTGTGTTTCTATCCGACGTGAAACGGATAGTGCTGCCACCTGCTGTGAAGTCATGTGAACTGGACACACTCCCAACATCGCTCCTGAAGTGTCATATTGATTCTCTCTCTCTCTCTCTCTCTCTCTCTCTCTCTCTCTCTCTCTCTCTCTCTCTCTCTCTCTCTCTGGCCCGCATCATCAATGCCTCGCTATCGTCTGCTTTGGTTCCTCCATCAATGAAGCACGCTGCTACCGAAACTAACGAAGCGAGGCTCTGACATCAACGTACTCATCAACTACGGCCCAATCTCTAACATCACGTTTATGGCGAAGACAACTGAGCGCTTCGTTGCGCAACAACTGCAACACATCAAGGAAGAGATAGGTATTTACCGAGTTTACCAAAGTGCGTACCGTCCACATCATTGTGCCAAGACAGCGCTTTTGCGTATCCATAACGACATGGCACAGTCCATAGGTAGTCGCCGGGGTGTACTTCTGGTGTTGCTAGACCTCACTGCGGCATTCGACACCATCGACCACACCATACTGCTGCGACGATTACGTGGCAATGGATTATGTGGCGACGTCCATGCCTAGATGGCATCGTATCTGCATAATCGAACAAATGTAGTACGCGTGAAGAGTAGCGTGTCGGAAGTTAATCACATTACGACAGGAGTACCGCAAGGGTCGATCCTTGGACCGATAATATTTAATGCGTACATAGCTCCTTTAACGAAACTATTACACCAGCACAACATGCAACACCACCTGTATGCCGACGACACTCAATTGTACATCACTTTCCCACCAACGGACCACATGCAAGCTCTCGCACGCATGGAGGCCTGCATACAGGAAGTAAAAACATGGCTCTGTGACAACGGACTCGTCATGAATGAGAATAAATCAGAAGCCATAGTTATCCGTTCAACAAGTCTGCGTACAACATCTGTGGCTAGTTCGTTGACACATCCGCCGTTATCCGAGATCTCGGATTCATCATTGACACTCATTTGTCGGTGACATCTCAGGTATCGAACATATGGCGCAACGCCTATTATCACCAGTCTCGACTTGCTAAGATACGAGACTCTCTTACCACCAGTGTATACAACAGTTTGAACCACGGACTGGTAACATCACGAGTTGACTATGGCATTGCGATGCTATTTGGAATAACCGATCGTCTCCTGAACCTTCTGAAAATGGTTCAGCGGTCAGCGGCTCGCATTGTCATGCAGATTCGGCGGGGTGATCGGCAATCCATGGCAACAATACTGCGGCAACTACACTGGCTGCCCATTAAGAGATCGGTTGAGTACAAGATACTCGTCCTTGTGCACAAGGCTATCTACGAAGGCAAACCAGAGTACCTTGCCGCACTGCTTCACCAGTACGCACCACGACGTTGCCTACGCTCTGTCGGCGGGCTACTTCTCGACGTCCCACGAGTCAACCTAGAACGTTTCGGCCGCCGAGCATTTGCCTGCGCTGGCCCCACGCTGTGGAATAAACTGCTTGCGTGGAACCCGCAATTCAAGAAGCTACTAAACACATAAACATATTTTATATATATATATATATATATATATATATATATATATATATATATATATATATATATACATATATAAATATACATATATATATATATATATATATATATATATATATATATATATATATATATATATATATATATATATATATATATATATATATATATATATATTATAATACTTTTTTAAATCCATTATTGATGAAAAATCATTAATTTATCTACCCTAACTATTCAACAAAATGTAGAACAATGCAATGATCAAAATTAAAACAGCCGGCAATAAATTAATATGGATCTGCAAACTTTCAAATATGAAAAATGTTGTCTGAATGTCACACACACGACATAATATCACACACACACACACGACATAATGTCACACACACGACATAATGACACACACACGACATAATGTCACACACACGACAACATAATCGCCCTTTAAAAGAAATCATATTTCGAAAAGTAATTTGCCAATTTTGAAACTGGTTTCACTGTTCAATTTCCCATGGCTGCAGCCATATCACAAAATGTATAAAACAAAATAGATATGCAATGTGAAATTTCCATTGACATCTCCAACATCGACTGACAACAACAACACTGCCACCCACTGACTGTCCCACTGTTCTGTCACCGGAGATGCGATGGCGATGCGTGTCATTTTTCGTTTGTGTTTTTAAAAAATTTACAAAATGGCTCCTACTTATTAATTCGTAGAGTGACGTATCTCGGTATATACTAGCTCTCATAACGTTTTGTTGTTTTATACGTGATGACATAAACAATACGTTCGTCCTGATACAGCGGAGAATAGCAATAGCGAATCGTAAGGTAAAGGTCGGGTTATTAAACTGTTGCGAAAGAAAGCGGAAAGATACACTTCAAACTTATAGTTTTTTACGGCATGGAAAGCATGGATACCGCCCAACTCCCACCGACAGGAGTCGGGCGGCTTGACTTCGTCAGCGCACGCGCTGTTTCGTACGCAATGCTCACATCATGACGTAAATAACTAGTTCCGTCCGCATCACGAGGGTTCAATACCGGTTTTAGTATTGCACCCCAGTATCGCCCGGCACGTATTGAATGCGTGTGTTATAATATATGTTATTGATTGGTCATATTCGTATTGTGCTGCCGAGGGCCAATACGGCTACCCGAAGGCCAATACGAAGGCAATACGAATATAACCAATTCATAACACTTTTATTAATTGACAATTCTACATTATCATGATTAAATGTATGTGTGATAAATTCATTTCATCGCCAACCGACGACGACATTTTAACTAACAATCCGTTTTGGAGCGCGTGAGTGACGCGGTTCTCTTTGATTAAACAGAAACATTACCGCCATTTTTGTCGCGTGTCTATGGCAACACAAAGACTATACGAACATAACACATTTATAACATTTTACTAACTGACAATTGCTCATAATCACGAGTGTTTATGATCGCTACAAAAACGAAACACAATTTTGTGAAGAATGTATACATTAAAACTACACTGAATGCTACATCATCCGGGATTTTATACGTTGGAACAAATGTCTCGTGATACCATATTTACTGCATACACTGAAGAAAAATCTGTCCAAATAATTATCCAGCTGTTTAGACGTTAATATTTTGATAGGCCTTATTTCGACAGGCCTGTTCATCTCGAGACAAAAGTAGCGGGCCAGGTCTTGTGTTCTTGTTTTTTTTCTATTTTGATGATTTCATTTTTATCATCTTCTGTGGCGATTTTAAACCGGGAAGTTGCCTCCATGTTTGATGGTAGCTCCAGCTCCAATATCCTGTTCAGGAGACCCTCAGTGACACTGTCACTGGCATGCGCCATGATAAACTGAAACGTTCAAAATCTATGGCTACGTGACGCGTTTGCCGCTGACTATAAATTCCCGCGACTTGTTTTGACGTGCGTCGGCACTAACGCGTATCTGTGCAAACATGTGATGGCGTTTGACGTCATAGCCGAACGTTCTTGGTGAACTCGGCCAATACGGATGAACTAGCCACAATACGGGATTAATTCGCCACAATACGGGTTGAACTCGGCCAATACGGAATCTGGATATGCGTCATGCAGCAACACGGACGGGAAAGCGACGACGTTATAAATCGACCGTTTACGTCGTATTCGGGCGATAACTTACACAGTCAATTAATAAATACCGGTATCGCACAGTTAGGGAATAATACACTGTTTGTTTATGTCAACAGCCAGATAACATATTATCTGGCTGGTGAAACTCGAGTAACATCAACAAACAGTATGTTATTCCCATTATATAACGGTCAATTAACACTTGAGCATATATTTTCACTTCCGACATTTGTAAATATGCTGCTGGGCCTGGCTCACGTTTGACGCAGTATACGTAAATCACACCAATCACAGAACAAAGACAAGCGTTCGAACAATTGCGTGCCTATGCCAACCCGAAGGCCAATGCGAAGGCAATACGAATATGACCAATTCATAACATTTTTATTAATTGACAATTCTACATTATCATGATTAAATGTATGTGTGATAAATTCATTTCATCGCCAACCGACGACGACATTTTAACTAACAATCCGTTTTGGAGCGCGTGAGTGACTCTTCGGTCGCGTTCAAAAATGATTCAAACTAGATCAATCAGGTAGTCTTATTACTGTGATATATCCATCCAAATAATGCACGGCAGGCTCGTTCTGAGACTCTTATGTTAACCATACGTTTAACAATATTTAACAAGATTTGCCATCCAAGCCAAAGGCCCAGATGGCAAGTGGACAAGGAAGCCATTGGCTTATCGTTCATCTACTTATAACCCGCCCTCCTGAGATATGTGTCAACCTTGTTTTTAAACATATTCACGCTGCTAGCAGTTACACAATCTGTAGACAATTTGTTCCATTCATTTATTGTCCTCTGTGAGAACGAGTGCTTCCTGATGTCCAATCTACATTGATCCTTTACTAATTTTACCTCATGTCCTCTAGTTCTGCTATCCTCCTTGAGTGAGAAAAACATATTTCTATCAATATTTTCATACCCATTCAATATCTTAAAAAAACTTCAATCTGATCTCCTCTTAACCTCCTTGTCTCTAGAGTTGTTAAACCACATTCTTTCAGGCGTTCTTCATAACTAAGGTCTCTCAGTTCTGGAATCATTTTAGTTGCTTTCCTTTGTATGCGTTCAAGCGTATCTATATCCTTCTTACGATATGGTCTCCATGCTTGGATACAGTATTCTAAATGAGGTCTAACTATTGCTTTATAAAGAGATATAATTAACTTTTTTCACTTGTATGTTATGTTTCTTCTAATCAATCCAAAAATGTTATTACCCTTGGAAGCTGCAATACCACACTGCTCTGAAACTTTCATATCAGCGCTTATTGTAACTCCTAAGTCCTTTTCTTTTACAGTAGTACCCAGAACAGTATCTCCCATTTTATAGTTTACATCCAAGTTCCCATGTCCTGTATGTAGGCATTCACATTTCCCAAAATTTAACAACATCTGCCATTTCTCAGACCGTTGTATAATTATTAATAACAGTGCGATATCAGCACGGCCAGCCATTGTATAATTATTAATAACAGTGCGATATCAGCACGGCCGGCCGTTGTATAATTATTAATAACAGTGCGATATCAACACGGCCAGCCGTTGTATAATTATTAATAACAGTGCGATATCAACACGGCCAGCCGTTGTATAATTATTAATCACAGTGCGATATCAGCACGGCCGGCCGTTGTATAATTATTCATAACAGTGCGATGTCAACACGGCTAGCCGTTGTATAATTATTAATAACAGTGCGATATCAACGCGGCCAGCCATTGTATAATTATTAATAACAGTGCGATATCAACGCGGCCAGCCATTGTATAATTATTAATAACAGTGCAATATCAGCACGGCCAGCCATTGTATAAGTATTAATAACAGTGCGATATCAACAAGGCCAGCCGTTGTATAATTATTAATAACAGTGCGATATCAACACGGCCAGCCGTTGTATAATTATTAATAACAGTGCGATATCAGCACGGCCGGCCGTTGTATAATTATTAATAACAGTGCGATATCAACACGGCCAGCCGTTGTATAATTATTAATAACAGTGCGATATCAACACGGCCGGCCGTTGTATAATTATTAATAACAGTGCGATATCAGCACGGCCAGCCGTTGTATAATTATTAATAACAGTGCGATATCAACACGGCCAGCCGTTGTATAATTATTAATAACAGTGCGATATCAACGCGGCCAGCCGTTGTATAATTATTAATAACAGTGCGATATCAACACGGCCAGCCATTGTATAATTATTAATAACAGTGCGATATCAGCACGGCCGGCCGTTGTATAATTATTAATAACAGTGCGATATCAGCACGCGCATCAAACAATTGAAATGGCGCAAATCTTGACTTCCGGAAATCTTGGTGCAGCAGCGACTTGAAATCGGTGTTGAGAATTTGCAGTTAAAAGTAGAATATCGAATAAAATAAATTTTACTATTGCATATATATTATACATAAACGTATTGTAGACATATAATAAAAAACAGGTTTTGCTAATTATTAGAGGCAGGATTTTAGAGTAAGTTAGTTCCGGACTCCGACAGGGAATTCAGCGAGCGTTAATATGGTTGTTCACCATTCGAAAATTGAGATAGCGTAGTGAATAGTCAGTAACAGTAGAATATTGATTAGAATAAGTATTACTATTACACATATATTATATACACACTTCTTATAGACATATATTAAGAAACTGTTTTTTTAACAGAGGCAGTATTTGTCCCGGACTCAAATTCAACGAGCGATAAGGGGGAGTTTGTTTACAGGTCGTGAATTAAACTGGTGTACCAAACTATCATATACATTGTTAAATATATAGTAGATGAAGTGATACATTTACATAAATTACATGCATAAGATAATATCTGATATAATTGTAGTAAACGATTTCGGTAAAAATGATTAACAGCAGGATTTAGCGTAAGTTGGTTTACACTGACTTCGTCGTTTTGTTAGTGTTCTCCGTATTCGTCAGGTGTTGTTTTGTTTACACACGTATTCGTCAGGTGTTGTTTTGTTTACACACGTATTCGTCAGGTGTTGTTTTGTTTACACACGTATTCGTCAGGTGGCTGATGTTTTTCGGACGATTTGATATTGGTTTGTCTGTGGCCTCGTGTTCTGCTTGAGACACATCTAGGTAACCCCCCCTGCACAAATGTCAGAAAAACATGTCTGAAGCAGGTCAGATATGCGTGTGTTTAAATGCTAGGAGTATAGTAAATAAGAAAAACGAATTAAGCATTATGGTAGAAGATATTGACCCTCATATAATTGATATTACCGAATCATGGGCCAACACAGACATAACAGATGCTGAATTAGGATTGACAGGATACGTAATGTTTAGGAGAGATCGAATAGGAAGAAAGGGAGGAGGAGTTATTTTATTTGTTAAAGAATCTATTCAGGCTTTTGAAATAAAATTAGGGAAATCAAATTCTAGGGCTAATTAGGAGGACTATCATGTATAACGAGAAACAGCTAATTGTACCCCTGAACAAAGCAATAGTTGGACCACATTTGGAGTATTGTATTCAAGCATGGAGGCCATATCGTAAAAAGGGCATAGACAAGCTAAAAAGAATACAACGAAGAGCAACTAAAATTATTCCAGAATTGAGAGACCTTAGTTACGAAAGTCTCTTATCACAATGTGGTTTGACAACACTAGAGACAAAGAGACTAAGAGGAGATCAAATAGAAGTGTTTAAAATAGTGAACGGTTATGAGGATGTTGATAGGAATATGTTCTTTAAACTTAAAGAAGGCAGTAGATCCAGATGACACAAAGCAGCATTAGTTAAGGAGCAGTGTAGGTTGGACATGAGAAAGTTCTCTTTCTCACAGAGGGTGATAAATGAATGGAACAAACTGCCAAATAATTGTGTTAAGTTAAAAATAGAATTGACAGATAGTTGATAAGGGCGGGCTACACATAGATGAGAACATTGTTGGACTCTTGATAAGCCAATGGCTTCCTTGTCTACTTGCCGTCTGGAACTTGTTGTTTGGGATGGCAATCTTGTTAAAGTTTTATTGCATTAAATGTGTAGAAATGTTAGTTATAAACCCATAATAAATATCTTGTCGAATGCGAGCTCGCTCAATACAACATTCTGAAGCAAATCGTGCATAAATAGTTTAAAAAGTGTGTAATGCTGAAGACAGAAGAACACACATAAACCCAACAGTTTAAGAAGTGTGTAATGCTGAAGACAGAAGAACACACAAATGAACATTTGCTGACGTCAGCAATTAACAGTGCATAAGCAGCAACTTGGTTGCTAAATGTAATATATAGGTCAAACTAGGCAGACCACCACTAGTGATACAAATTAAGCAAATGATGGCTAATTTCTGGATTAAGCTAGCACAAAGAAAAGATTCAAAGTTATTAGTAATAATTTACAGATTACTACTCAACTTAAATAATAACGGTGAGCATGAATTACCTTGGATAAAAACTGTTCAAAATATTTTATATGGAAGTGGTCTTTCTAACGTTTGGCACTTTCCTAATGTCGTCAATCACAAATGGCTAAATAATTGTCTTAAAATCAGACTTCATGACGAATATATTCAAACATGGTCATCGAATGTACTTCACAATCATAAATGTATTACCTATAGAATATTTAAAGAAGTATTCGAGTTTGAATCATACTTGACATTGTTACCTGAGATATTAAGAATTCTTTTCACCCAGTTTATGCTGGGTGACACAAAACTGCCTATTGAAACAGGTAGATGGTTCAATATTGATAGAAATAAAAGATATTGTACTTTGTGTAATAGAAATGAGCTTGGGGATGAATTGCATCTATTGCTTCAATGTGACACTTTAAGAGACCAAAGAAATAGATTCCTGACTAGATATTTGATTCATCACCCTAATTCTTTCAAGTTCTCTGTGTTTTTTAGTATTCATAGTTAAATATACTAATACGAATTTGTAAGTTAATCAAAATAATAATAATTGGTAAGTTTAACTAACATTGATTGTTCTTATTATTTTTTAATGTTTTGAGTACTTTCAAGTACTTTTGGTATTGTATATTTATCTCATACACCATCGTATGGTATCAGAGAATAAAACTTGACGGATAAGGCACTGCGCTGTCGACTGCAGCTAGCCACCAGTACTTCCTAACGCATGGCAGCACTCGACACCAGCTCACATTCGCAATACCAACATTACATGTTACCAATAAACCGTCAATACATGATGCAAAAAACATCTTTTTAAGTTAATTTGAACACTTTAAACAGCGTTCACAAGACACAGTTGAACTGTTTATTGGGTTTGTTGACAAATATTCTTAATTTAAATAGTAAACTGACCAACGTTAGTGGAATTCGAGAGATAAACACGCGCATGGACGTCATGGACATGCTGAGTATACGGGCTGCACCTAAAGCGACTTTAGAAAGGAACTCAGAAGGACTAAAGAGAAAGGAAGGAACTCGCCTGCCGAAGTCGCGCATAGATAAATTATAGTCGGCCATGTTTGATTTAAGTCGTGGACCATTTTCTACAAACGAGAGAAAACACATCAGTACAATTACATTTGAACTGTCACTGAAACTGGCATCTAAAATAAATCTTTAAATGCTCTCTACTAAAACAATGACGTAGTAGAGAGTGGAATAGTGTCATCACACACAAGTATATCATCGTACACAGGTGTATCAGCATACACAGGTGTAACGTCGTACATATATTTGTTATCGTATGCATTTGTGTCATCGTACACATGTGTACCGCCGTACACAGATGTATTAGAATACACATATGTAACATCGTACACATATTTGTTATCGTATACATTTGTGTCATCGTACATAGATGTATCGTCGTACACAGGTATCATACACAGCTGTATCGTCATACACAGGTGCATCATCATACACAGGTGTATCGTCGTACTCAGGCGTGTCATCATACACTTATGTAACATCGTACGCATATTTGTTTTCGTACACAAGTGTATCGTCATACACAGGTGTATCATCAAACACAGGTGTATCATCAAACACAGACGTGTCATCATATACATATATAACATCGTACACATGTGTATCATCGTACACATGTGTATCATCGTATTTATTTCTTTAAAACACTTAAAAATGTACATGTAATCATAATAATATTAATTTATATTTAACTAAAATTGCAGGTGACGTAATGGTGACGACTCTAACTTACAACGAAGAACGAACTAGCGTTGTTGCAGTGAGAGTGTTGGACGCGGGAGTATCTGTCTCCCACCAGCCCACGCGTCGCCTTGCCCAGCCGCTTTATATTCACCGGCACGCATTGATGCAGCACGCTTTGACTGCAACGGAAGATGTTATCGCCAACTCTATTATCTTAACGCTGTAAATAAGGTAGAGTGCTACAATATGGACAATATGGTCCAAAACAACGAGTAGACGTTACGACCGTACATGGCTCCAAGTACGGGGGTCCAAACATGTTCCTTCCTATCGACGGTATCGATGCTTTGCACCAGACACTGATTTAATGAAAGGCTACGTGTATTTTAATGCTAACAAGATCAACGCCTCGTCCTCTGTGTGCCCAGCCTATATTTTAGATCCTTACTAGAAGCATCGATGGGTCAACGTCAGCTGTCCGTCAGAACAAGTTCAGCTACCGCTAAATACTCTCTTGTTTTTCCTCGTTGCTCCTTTGATAACGGATAAGGTTAGTTCGTATACTGATACACCGGCCCAGCCCCTATCTCTTTCCTTGCTCCCTTTATAAAGGGGTGAGGCTAGTTGAAGTACTGCTGCATCGCCCCGCCTTCTCCCCGTGGACCGCCTTCTCCCCGTGGACCGCCTTCTCCCCGTGGACCGCCATCTCCCCGTGGGCCGCCATCTCCCCGTGGACCGCCTTCTCCCCGTGGACCGCCATCTCCCCGTGGACCGCCTTCTCCCCGTGGACCGCCATCTCCCCGTGGACCGCCTTCTCCCCGTGGGCCGCCTTCTCCCCGTGGGCCGCCTTCTCCCCGTGGACCGCCTTCTCCCCGTGGACCGCCTTCTCCCCGTGGGCCGCCTTCTCCCCGTGGGCCGCCTTCTCCCCGTGGACCGCCTTCTCCCCGTGGACCGCCTTCTCCCCGTGGGCCGCCTTCTCCCCGTGGGCCGCCTTCTCCCCGTGGACCGCCTTCTCCCCGTGGACCGCCTTCTCCCCGTGGACCGCCTTCTCCCCGTGGACCGCCATCTCCCCGTGGACCGCCTTCTCCCCGTGGACCGCCTTCTCCCCGTGGGCCGCCTTCTCCCCGTGGACCGCCTTCTCCCCGTGGACCGCCTTCTCCCCGTGGACCGCCTTCTCCCCGTGGGCCGCCTTCTCCCCGTGGACCGCCTTCTCCCCGTGGACCGCCTTCTCCCCGTGGGCCGCCTTCTCCCCGTGGGCCGCCTTCTCCCCGTGGGCCGCCTTCTCCCCGTGGACCGCCTTCTCCCCGTGGACCGCCTTCTCCCCGTGGACCGCCTTCTCCCCGTGGACCGCCTTCTCCCCGTGGGACGCCTTCTCCCCGTGGACCGCCTTCTCCCCGTGGACCGCCTTCTCCCCGTGGACCGCCTTCTCCCCGTGGGCCGCCTTCTCCCCGTGGACCGCCTTCTCCCCGTGGGCCTGGTTCTTCTTACGACCTGGTTCTTTCTACGGCCTGGTTCTTTCTACGACCTGGTTCTTTCTACGGCCTGGTTCTTTCTACGGCCTGGTTCTTTCTACGACTTGGTTCTTTTTACGACATGGTTCTTTCTACGGCCTGGTTCTTTTTACGGCCTGGTTCTTTCTACAGCCTGGTTCTTTTTACGGCCTGGTTCTTTCTACGACTGGGTTCTTTCATCTCTTCTGTTTTTTCTTGGTAGTCGGCCGTCTTCCATCCGCACCTGTAACCGTCTTCCATCCGAACCTGTGACCGTCTTCCCTCCGCATCTGTGACAGTCTTCCATCCGCACATGTGACCGTCTTCCATCCGCCCCTGTGACCGTCTTCCATCTGCCCTGTGACCGTCTTCCATCCGCACGTGCGACCACATATGTGACCGTCTTCCATCCGCATCTGTGACTGTCTTCCATCCGCACATGTGGCCGTCTTCCAACCGCACCTGTAACTGTCTTCCATCCGCACATGTGGCCGTCTTCCAACCGCACCTGTAACTATCTTCCATCCGCACATGTGACCGTCTTTCATTTGCCCCTGTGACCGTCTTCCATCCGCACCTGTGACTGTCTTCCATCCGCATCTGTGACCGTCTTCCATCCGCACATGTGACTGTCTTCCATCCGCACATGTGACAGTCTTTCATCTGCCCCTGTGACTGTCTTCCATCCGCACCTGTGACTGTCTTCCATCCGCACCTGTGACCGTCTTCCATCCGCACATGTGACTGTCTTCCATCCGCACCTGTAACTGTCTTCCATCCGTACCTATGACCGTCTTCCATCTGCCCCTGTGACCGTCTTCCATCCGCACCTGTGACTGTCTTCCATCCGCACCTGTGACCGTCTTCCATCCGCATCTTAGACTGTCTTCCATCCGCACCTGTGACCGTCTTCCATCTGCCCCTGTGACTGTCTTCCATCCGCACATGTGACTGTCTTCCATCCGCACCTGTGACCGTCTTCCATCCGCACCTGTGACTGTCTTCCATCCGCACCTGTGACTGTCTTCCATCCGCGCCTGTGACCGTCTTCCATCTGCCCCTGTGACCGTCTTCCATCCGCATCTGTGACTGTCTTCCATCCGCATCTGTGACCGTCTTCCATCCGCATCTGTGACTGTCTTCCATCCGCCCCTGTGACCATTTTCCATCCGCACCTATCACCGTCTTCCATCCGCCCCTATGACCATCTTCCATCCGCACTTGTGACTGTCTTCCATCTGCACCTGTGACTGTCTTCCATCCGCACCTGTGACTGTCTTCCATCCGCACCTGTGACTGTCTTCCATCCGCACCTGTGACCACCTTCCATCCGCACTTGTGACCGTCTTCCATCCGCACCTGTGACTATCTTCCATCCGCACCTGTGACTGTCTTCCATCCGCACCTGTGACCACCTTCCATCCGCACTTGTGACCGTCTTCCATCCGCACCTGTGACTGTCTTCCATCCGCACCTGTGACTGTCTTCCATCCGCACCTGTGACCACCTTCCATCCGCACTTGTGACCGTCTTCCATCCGCACCTGTGACTGTCTTCCATCCGCACCTGTGACCTGCCCACATCATCTGGCTTCTTACTATTCTTCGTTTTAAGCTGGACTACATCCTAATCCCTTCTCTCATGTCAACAATCTTCTTTTTATCCACACTCTTTGCTGCTGTAATTCTCCGCAACAAGTTGTTCTCACAAGCTTTAAGCTGCTGTTGTTGTTATTATGTCGGTGCATAGCAATCCTCATGCAGTTTGCATATCGAAACCATAAATGCGCCTTACTTGCTACAACAACAGTAGCTGTCTTGGCTTTCAAGACGAGACAGAAATGACGCGTCAAAGATATTAACATGTGTCGCAGATGTTCTTGTGAATTACGTATTGAGCAGCAACAATAAAGGTAAATGAAGGTACGCACTGCGGCAGGACTGGTAGAGGAGGACATATGTCTTTGTTGGCGCCCCGACTCACGTAGTCAGCGGGCGCCACATCGTAGCGGCACAGGCGAGTGCCCGTCTTGGCGGCGTAGAGCGCCAAGTCTCTCAGAGTCAGCAACATCTCATCGGGACACTTTGGCACACACAAGATGACCTCTTTCGACCGATGTGGCCCGGCTACTGTGTCGGGGTGGAAATAGAAGACGTGTCTGAAACCATATCGTGAATATAATCGAAGCGTGGAAGACAATTATAACAAGACTCGATTTTTTTTTAAGATTTGCCACCCAAAGCACCCAACCTAGATGGTAAATGAACAAGGAAGCCACTGGCTTATTGAGAGTAAACAACTGTTCGTATGTGTGTAACCCGCCCCTCTGAGATAATCAGTTGTGCTTTCGAAGACATTCTTGCTGCTAATATTTACACAATCTGCAGCTAATGTGTTCCATTCATTTATTGTTCTCAATGAGAATGAGTATTTTCTGATATATAATCTACTACTTTCATTAACGTTACTTCTTGTCCTCAATATTTTTATACCCAAAATGACATCGTATTATATAATATTTATATTGGGTAAAACTGGTCTACCTGTGATGGTACGTGTATTCGACATCTCGGTAACGCCAAATTTGAAAAATTACGAGGTGAACAACACTACGGAACTTTCAAGTCGTTGTCACGATAACCGATATAATGCCTTTTTAAAGGCAAATGTGCAATGATCGCAACAGACAAATTATTATAAAACATCAACCAAGTTGACATGACAATATTCCTTTTGCTTACAGATACAGTGTAGTTTCTTCACTTACGTTTTCCCGACCATGCTGAGCCCAGACAAAGTGACATTCTCAATGTGTTTATTGTCCCTGTTGCACGTGTTTCCCCAACTGTCGACGCCGTAGATAAGCCGATAGTGGTCGCTATGTATCCAACTCGACAGGCCGATGAAAATCTGTAGTAGTCCGGCAAGAAATAATTGATCCGAAACACAGGTTTTTCAACCAATCTTTTTAAAAACAGATTGTACTAATAGGCATAGAGCGACTAAAATTAGTCTAACATTAATAGAACGAATAAATCACCTTGTCTAAGCAATCATAATAAGGCTTAACTAAACATTTCAACGATGGAAAAGTCGATGTTCTGGTGTTTTCCTAAAGCCTGTTATGGCTGACGAGGATTACGACCGGAAACTAGGAGCGCGTCGGGCGTCACATAAATAATAATGGCTGCTTTAATGATGGAATTCTTAACGTTGCCCAATGCCTAACTTACTTAATGTTAGGTTTCGATATATTATTTACGTTTCTTTAACACAAAGCTGATCTCTTGATCGCATATTTGGATCACACATTTAGAAATACACGGCACATTTTGACAAAAGACTAAATTATAATAATTGCTCCTGGAATAAAAATCACTGGTGTACGGAATGCTGCTAAGACAATCCCACTAAGTGGTTAATCATTTTAGCAACAGGGCGATAATAGGGTGCGTCAAACACTGCCTACGATAAACCACAACATCACACCAGGGTTGGGCAAAGGGCAGCTAGGTCTGATCACGAGATCTGAGAGAAAATCGCCCGACTTCTAAACTCGTTTACGTGTAAACATTCGGTTGGAAATGCGCGGTTTCTTGTGTCGTGAAGTGTAAAGTTGGTTTCCGTTGATGTGTATTTAGTTCTTTATCACATATGGTCTATGATTCTAATGTTTTTAGAATATGGATGTGGGATAAACTGTAAGATTCGCAACAAGAGAACTGTACTTTAAGCGTAAAGAGAAGGTCACGTTGCGCGCCCGCACCACGGGAACTAATGTGAATGTACTTCCGGAAGTGGTTCCTTCAGCAAACTCCAGAATACAATTGTTGAAGTTCATTCCGTTCATGGGTATTTTGTATATAGCTTTTGATTGTTGCTATATAGTAGTACATTCTATGTGCGGCAACGGTTGTTTCAGCGCCGTTAACTAATATCGTATGTGTTCGGCAACTTACTGAAAGGCAAAGCCAAATAATCATGACAAGGAGAAACGAGCCGTCTGTGAACCGTCTGTTCGGTTTGCACGGCCCCAGCTGTGGTAGTGGTGAAGTGGTTTGCGGCTGAACGCGGTGCATTATCTGAGACGTTCCTTCTACACCAGACTCCACTGCCTGTGACGTAACCGTAATGACGCGCACTCAAACTCTAGAATCGATACGTTCTGTGCAAGTTTACGTCAATGTGGTGTTTCAGTTACTCAAACACATTTCGTGATATAGTGTTTTCCGCTTTGGAGTTGCCCATCTGGCGCCCACGTTGGCTTTGGCTAACGACTTTTATATCACACGTATTTATGTTATAAATATTGATTAGTTGTAACAAGCAGTTGTCATTAAATCCTGTCGTGGTCAAGACCCCCAGATGTAACATGTGTAAAAGGATAACGACGAAATGGAGCAGGCAAACGTACAAGTGTACGTTTCCGCCCGAGCCGGTCGATACAGCCCCAGCATGGTGGAACAGCTGGATGCGACGCATACAATACTTTATAGCAGCTAAAGGTATCAAGGACTGGAATCAAAAGAAGGCAATGCTCTTACACTATGTTTGGGAAGAGGTGTTTGATTTAAGTGATAGTCTTGGCATTGTGGTTGATCCAACGTATGATGAAACTAAGCGTTCGTTAACAGAATATTTTGCACCACAGCGCGATGTGGCGTTTGAAGTATTCGTGTTTCGCCAGGTGGCGCAGGCGTCGAAAGAGACTTTGGACACATATCGCGCACGCTTTAAGCAACTGTCTAAAAACTGTAGTTTCTACGGCGTACATAGAGAACTCAAATCACATATTATCCAGAAAAGCCTGTTAAGCAAGGTACGGGAAGATGGTCTGAGTGAATATAACACTGGCAGAACTGATTAATAGAGTTTGATGTTTCGATAATGAAAGATGCTGATGTCAGGAAACGGTTTATCATGCGGGCGCACAACCGATTTCATGCTCTTGAGAACGTAGAAAAGGAAAGCTATATAGAGGAGGCAACAACAACAACAACAACCGACACCTGACAACAACAACAACAGCCGACACCTGACAACAACAACAACAACCGACACCTGACAACAACAACAACAACAACAACGTGGAGCAGAACTGGAAAGACTTTGTACAGACATATACTGAATCCAGCCGTACAATACATTGTTCATTGACACCTAGCACTAGTAGCAACAGAGGCAGAAAAGGCTGCAGAACACGACGAACAGAACACCACGAACAAAGCACCTTTTTATGATAACCAAACATATTTTTGGAAGGCTCTACATCAATTAAACTATTGTAAGAGACAAGCAGTGAAACATGCTGACATCAGAACAAGAGCAAGAAAAGAGATGCCAGCATATCTGTCAGATATTGCCGAAGCGCCACACGACTTGTATATCGACCTAGGGCCACTAATCAAGGAGGAAATGGTTAATTGTATGAAGGCACTCAAAACATGAAGGCACTGGGTCACAACAAGTTTGTAGTGCAAAGCAGACCCCGAACTAGTAGCCAGAAACCTTCATCTAGTATGTGTGAAGATATAGATGGAAAAGAAATAGATAATTTTTTCTTTTCATGGGGACGTTGACTTCGTTAGTGATGTAGCCCTCCTATCGCATACGCGACGAATACACTCAAGGTCAGAAGAAGGGACTCGATATTATCAACAAAAATAAATCGAAGATGACGGAGTTAAACAAAAGATCAAGTAGAAATGTAACGACTATTGCCTTCACCTACGTAGGAAGCAGTGTGCAAAGATGGAGGAGCCTATGTTGACAACAAGAATCGCCTGAACAAGACCAGAGGAACTTTATACCGGAACCTGTTTGGAGGTCGACTCTATTCTTGAAGAACGTAGTCGGCGTTATGCGAGAGTTGTGTTGTGTCCATCAGACTTTCAATCGGGAAAACCTGGGTTCGAATCTTCTTGCCGCCGTCTCGTAGCTTAGGATATTTCGTTTACTCCACATTGCTTCAGTTCAGTTGTATAAATGAGTAAGTCATATACAGTGGTGGACGTATATGAAAGAAGTATATATATATATATATGTATATATATATATATATATATATATAATCTTTGAAAACTATGAAGTAAGTAATTTGGACCCGCCTACTCTATTTCGAAGTTGTACCGTACATGCGTTTGCTCGTGAGTATCCAGTAATTAATGCGACGATCCATTAACATATTGACGCGTTTGATTGCCTGGTCGTGACTGGATATGTTTGCTCGCGGTGTTCAATGTGACGACTGCCGAATGTCCATCATCATTAATATCCAAAGTGATTTGTTATACTGAATTGAACGGCCGGTGTCGAGTCGAGTTTCCTATATTAAAATATTTACTAGAACGTGAAAGGACGTTATGTTTGCGGTACAACATTGAAAAAGAGTAGGCGAGTCAAAATTACAGGAACAAAACTACGATGTTTTAATATAGGTGTAGTAGGTGCTATTAACCTTGAACATATTTACACGAGACACACAGGAGACCAGTAAACAATACGACTCACTGCTGCCATTTCGAATACCACATAAATACAATGCATTATCGCAGACGTATTTATATGATAGCCATGGCTCAGGCTCAGACTCAGACGTATTTATATGATAGCCATGGCTCAGGCTCAGACTCAGACGTATTTATATGATAGCCATGGCTCAGGCTCAGACTCAGACGTATTTATATGATAGCCATGGCTCAGGCTCAGACTCAGACGTATTTACTAGACCTTTAATCTCATGTATGAAAATATAATGCAAAATTCATGATAGGTCAGAGAGGCTCCCATTAAGACATCAAATGTCACTATCATGGGAGCCACCCTATTAAAGTAAAAATAAATATGCTACATTGTCACATGATCACTAGAGTATATGTGCATACGTGCAGCTGTATACACTGCACTGTCACATGATCACTACAGTAATACGTGTATACGTGCAGCTGTATACACTGCACTGTCACATGATCACTACAGTAATACGTGTATACGTGCAGCTGTAAACACTACACTGTCACATGATCACTACAGTAATACGTGTATACGTGCAGCTGTATATACTACACTGTCACGTGATCACTACTGTAATACGTGTATACGTGCAGCTGTATATACTACACTGTCACATGATCACTACAGTAATACGTGTATACGTGCAGCTGTATATACACACGTAATCAAGCGCAATATAAATATGATCTGGATTAACAAGATTTAACAAGATTTGCCATCCAAGCCAAAGGCCCAGATGGCAAGTGGACAAGGAAGCCATTGGCTTATCGAGAGTCCAACAATGTTCACCTACTTATAACCCGCCCTCCTGATATATGTGTCAACCTTGTTTTTAAACATATTCACGCTGCTAGCAGTTACACAATCTGTAGACAGTTTGTTCCATTCATTTACTGTCCTCTGTGAGAACGAGTGCTTCCTGATGTCCAATCTACATTGATCCTTTACTAATTTTACCTCATGTCCTCTAGTTCTGCTATCCTTCTTGAGTGAGAAAAACATATTTCTATCAATATTTTCATACCCATTCAATATCTTAAAAACTTCAATCTGATCTCCTCTTAACCTCCTTGTCTCTAGAGTTGTTAAACCACATTCTTTCAGGCGTTCTTCATAACTAAGGTCTCTCAGTTCTGGAATCATTTTAGTTGCTCTCCTTTGTATGCGTTCAAGCGTATCTATATCCTTCTTACGATATGGTCTCCATGCTTGTATACAGTATTCTAAATGAGGTCTAACTATTGCTTTATAAAGAGGTATAATTAACTTTTTTCCCTTGTATGTTATGTTTCTTCTAATCAATCCAAGAATTTGATTACCCTTTGAAGCTGCAATACCACACTGCTCTGAAACTTTCATATCAGCGCTTATTGTAACTCCTAAGTCCTTTTCTTTTACAGTAGTACCAAGAACAGTAGCTCCCATTTTATAGTTTACATTCAAGTTCCCATGTCCTGTATGTAGGCATTTACATTTCCCAAAATTGAACAGCATCTGCCATTTCTCAGACCATTTCACTAATCTGTCTAGATCGTTTTGTAAATGTTGTTTATCACCATCAGTATTAACCTTTCTAAACAGTTTTGTGTCGTCCGCAAATTTCAGTACGTTACTTGTTATACTGTCGTCCAAGTCATTGATATAAATTAAGAATAATATAGGTCCTAATACTGATCCTTGAGGTACCCCACTCAAAACCGATTTCCAATTTGAAACTTCGCCATCTACTACAACTCGTTGTCTTCTGTCAGTCAGCCATTGTTCTATCCAGTCAGTTATGCTATCCCCGATACCATGGGCTTTTAATTTAAGTAGTAATCTTTGATGTGGCACTTTGTCAAAAGCTTTCTGAAAATCTAAGTAGATAATATCTACTGGCGATCCCTCGTCTATCCACTTAGTGATTTCTTCCAAAAACATAACACATTTGTTAAGCATGACCTCGCTTTAAGGAATCCATGTTGAGATGAATTTAATAATTTATGCTTAACGAGGAAGTCCACCATATGGTCTTTAATTAACCTTTCTAATAATTTACAAATCACTGACGTTAAACTCACTGGTCTGTAATTCTCTGACTTATTTCTCGAACCCTTTTTAAATAATGGTATGATGTTTGCTTCTTTCCATTCAAACGGAACAACTCTCTTTTAATGACAAGTTGAATACTCTTGCAAGTGGTATACTGATTTGATCTACTGTTTCCATTAGTAATTTTGGAGGAATCCCATCCACTCCCGGTGATTTGTTATCCTTCATTGCCTTTATTTTCCTAGCTACCAATTCTGGAGTTACAACTAACGGTCCTAAATAGTCAGATTTAGTCCCCTGAAATTTAGCATCAGCAACTGGTAATGAACTAATATCTTCTTTTGTAAACACTGAACTGAAGTAACCATTTAGGTCTTCCGCCATTAAAAACCCCTGTGATATTATATTTCCAGCACTGTCTTCTAGAGGTCCAACCTTGTCTTGTACGTTTTGTTTACTCCTGACATATGCATAAAAACTCTTGCTGTCAGTTTTTATGTTACATGCCAGTTTTTGCTCATAGCTTCTTTTAGATTGTCTGATTTCAGTTGTAGCTGCATTAAGTGCCTCTTTGTATTTTGCATAGTCTTCTTCCTTTCTGGTACGCCTATAAACCCTCCACATAGTTTGTTTTAGCATTATTTTTCTAATTGCCTCTTTTGACACGTGTTTCTTTCTACACCGTTTTCCTTGTTTTCGGAAGGGAACAAATTTATCAATGATACTCTCAATTTCATATTTTAGAATATTCCAACATTCAATTGCAGTCTTATTCATCAGCATGTTATTCCAATCTAGCTGTGCTAAGTATTTTCTCATATCTTTGTAGTTACCTTTGTGAAAGTTTCTCTTGTACGTTTTCTTATTTTTACTTTCTGATTTTACATTGATGTCAAAATGTATTTGATTATGGTCACTATTACCCAATGGTTCAAATATTTTTACATTGTCCACTAATTCTTTTGTGATGACAAACTATATCTAATACATTTTCTCCCCTGGTTGGTTCTAGTACGTGCTGAGTAAGAAAGCTATCCTGGATTAAACATAGAAATTGTTGATCCTCAATCCCTGTGCTCTCTAGAGAATTCCATTGTATGTGTCCATGGTTAAAATCTCCCATTATGATACATTCCCTTTACTAACTTCCTTTATAGCGTTTTTATTTTTGTGTTGTCCTCTTCGTTTATGTTTGGACTTCGGTAAACTAATCCAACAGTTAATTTCCTGAAACAATTTTGCACCAAACAGCTTCATCGCAATCTGCTTCCCTTTCTAGTTTCATTTCATAAGCCTGAATAGATTCTTTAACATATAAAATAACTCCCCCGCCCCTTCTTCCTATTCGATCTTTCCTAAACATTACGTATCCTGTCAGTCCTAATTCAGCATCTGTTATATCTATGTTGGCCCATGATTCAGTTATACCAATTATGTGAGGGTCAATATCTTCTACCATAATGTTTAATTCGTTTTTCTTATTTACTATGCTCCTTGCATTTAAACATACGCATCTATAACCTTTTTCAGAGATGTTTTTCGGATGATTTGATATTGGTTTATCTGTGCTAGTGGTCTCTTGTTCTGCTTGAGACACCTCTAGGTAACCCCCCTGCACTTCTAGTTTAAAGAATGTTTACTTCCAAAAATATTTGTCATTGTACCCAAGTCGCTATATACTGCTGCTGAAAGTTTGTCCGCGAATACTGCCGCCCCCTTTCCACTTAAACGAAGCCCATCCTTCATGTACATATCACCCCTCCCAACAAAACTTTCCCATAAATCCACAAATCCAACTTCCTCTTCCCTACACAGCCTCTGGACTAACATGTTAATTGCGTAAGTCAACCATCCGTACTATCACCCACGACTGTTCTGCAACAGGAGGTTGCGTAGCAACACAAACATGGATATTGATATCTGAATCACAACAGAACAATCGCTGGATGGAGATTGGTATGCAAATATAACATTGTCTTTAAATGGTTGCATTTAATCTCAATAGGACGACCTCGGCGTCGGAGGCCGTTATCTCGTCCCACTGTGAGGTGGACGGCAGGGAATCACTGAGCCGTGATTGGGGACTTGTAGGAAAGCGACGACGCGTGGGTGGATTCGATGTCACAAGCTGCCACCCACCGTTATCTCGCATATCTGAGCCTGTTAACTCGTTAAGTTAATCTCGTTGACTGCCGGCTACATCACACAACATACAACGTACAACGTACAGCCGTCCAGGTGGCATTGATGGGCTTTTTGTTGACATTTCAAATAATGTTGCTAATCTTACTAGCACTAACCTCGCTACTTACGTATTCTGTGACATATCATCTGCATAGTGTCATACCAAGAAGCAGAAGAAATCTGCTCCAAATAATTTATTGTGGATTTGTCTAATATTATCCGCAGTAAACGGTCATTTTGCGCGAGTAACGTCAGGTGGTCGTATGGTTTTTGTTATCACAAAATGGTAATCATTTTATATTTATATATGGTTATTCTCAAGTAAGTTTTTGACATACCTATAAGAATGGTAATGTAATAATAAAATAACCTCAAAAAAGTACGGTTTCGACGGCCTGGATCGTCGCCACTGCATGGAAGGCGAGCCTGGATCGTCGCCACTGCATGGAAGGCGAGCCTGGATCGTCGCCACTGCATGGAAGGCGAGCCTGGATCGTCGCCACTGCATGGAAGGCGAGCCTGGATCGTCGCCACTGCATGGAAGGCGAGCCTGGATCGTCGCCACTGCATGGAAGGCGAGCCTGGATCGTCGCCACTGCATGGAAGGTGAGCCGGCTGCCTACTTAGATGTGTGCACTGAACGCACTGACTCATCAACACGTGCGAACTTTGAAGACTCCATGGAGCGATGTAAGAACTCTAGACCGTATATTTCGAAAAACTAACTAGGTTCTTAGGCTGTTCCATTATCTGTACGGGGGTGGTGGGTTGTTTAACAGCTGTCAAACGTTTCATGGTTTGTGTTGACTAATGTTGATAGTTCGTGTGCCTCCTGGCGTATTAATCACATGTCCTGGCGTACTAAGCACATGTAGTGCCGCTTCAGCGCGGATGCAGAGCGACAAGTTGACGGGCGGTGTTGTCGGGGTATAAGCTGTGCTCGCCGGGTTTACGCTGGAGATCGACGCAGGGGACGGACGGGAACCCGGGCTGAGCAGACCCAGGGGCGGCAGACGACAGGCAGTGGGCGGCGGCGGCGGCGGCGGATTCACGTTTGTATGGGTAGGTTCAGAACAATCTTACGCTGGGTTTACACGATAGCGTCGCCCAACGCTTGCGAGCGGTTGCAGCCTGTGTAATCTGTACATCGCCGCGATGCGTCGCTTCCAGACGTCGCCGCGATGAGTTTGACCTTTCTAATGACTAACAATCGTGTCGTCGCCGCGACGGCATCGCCTTCGGTAAACCCAGGTTGAATTACGAGGAACTGACACTTTGCGCATCTTCACTGAGCACTCTCGTCTGTCTAACTTGTCAACAGGCTTCGTGAAACTGCAGGTATTGTGGCCTTCTCACAAACGCCAATTTAACAGATATATACGAAGCGCCGAGTCTTTATCACGACACTCGTCCGCAACATAGGGGTCTGCACTGTGTCCCCGGGGGGGGGGTACACTGTGTCCCGAGGGGGGTCTACACTGTGTCCCCGGGGGGTCTACACTGTGTCCTAGTGTTTCTTAGAAAAAACATTGAAAAACATGTGTATAGATCTATAATACCTTAATTCATTATAAATTCGTAAACACATCCTTGTTATGTGCTGTGGTGTCACCACGAATCCTTTACCCAAAATAGATTGTCACGTGCGGGTCCGGCATAGGGTGCACCAGACGCTCTGTGGAGGGACAACGCAAGCTAAAACCTGGCTATAACGTCCTTGTTAACGACAATGCAATGTTTCCGTAATTAATAACAGTAAACCTGACCTCTTTGTGACGATGTGTACTCTTATGCCAACATCTACTTATTTATATCACCTGAACGTGCATCCGTAGTATTAACTCAAATATGCAGTTTCGTGTATAGACCCAGTGTTCGTACATAAATATGTAATCATTTGTCGAAGATATTTATTGGTTTGTTTTTTCTGTTACTTGGTGTTTTTAATGCACAGTTTTGTCACTGTGTTGTGCGCTGCTAAATGTAGCAGAGGGCTATGTTTAGACGGAAATTAAGCAGACCTTGAGTGTTTAATCTTGTAAGTCAGGTCACGTTATCGGGGGTCATTAAGTTAGGGTTAGGGCGAGACAGTCGTCTAGGGTCGGATGCAAATCAAGTACGTCACTCCGCACCATAAGTATCGCTGCTTTGACGGGAGCTGGCGTCCACCTGGGCCAGGAGCTGGCGTCCACCTGGGCCAGGAGCTGGCGTCCACCTGGGCCGGGAGCTGACGTCCACCTGGGCCGGGAGCTGGCGTCCACCTGGGCCGGGAGCTGGCGTCCACCTGGGCCGGGAGCTGGCGTCCACCTGGGCGGAGTTCGACTTGTGCTAAGCGTACATTACTAAAGCTTTATTGCATTTGTTGTAATTTTGCAATAACACTAAACATTAGAAATATCATAATGCCCAGTCATTATACCAATATGCAGGGTCGCCCAATTGTTATGTCTTATAATCACAGTGTACCACAGTTAGAATTTAACACGTGAACACACAGACATACCAAAATCACAATACGTACTGGAAGTACGGAACACCATGGCGACCTCACTCAGTGCGGCGAGTCATTTGTTTTGATGAGAATACCCTTTTGAAACATTCTCATGTAGAACCAGACTCTCCTGTTACGTGTCTAATATGTAGCTTCTCCTGTTACATGTCTATATATGTAGCTTCTCCTGTTACATGTCTATATATGTAGCTTCTCCTGTTACATGTCTATATATGTAGCTTCTCTGTCTTCATCCAGCGATTCTGACATCTTGGAGTTTAGCATAGCACGGATCAGGTCCACTGATCTACATTATATAGGTCAGTGATCATTGGCCCGTAGCTACGACAATTGTTTGTTGACTTGCCGACAGGCGTACTTTGCAGATGATACCCTCCTGTACAGGAAGATCAAGGCGAAACAGGACAACCAGATGACACCCTCCTATACAGGAAGATCAAGGCGAAACAGGACAACCAGATGACACCCTCCTGTACAGGAAGATCAAGGCGAAACAGGACAACCAGATGACACCCTCCTGTACAGGAAGATCAAGGCGAAACAGGACAACCAGATGACACCCTCCTGTACAGGAAGATCAAGGCGAAACAGGACAACCAGATGACAGCCTCCTGTACAGGAAGATCAAGGCGAAGCAGGACAACCAGATGACACCCTCCTGTACAGGAAGATCAAGGCGAAACAGGACAACCAGATGACACCCTCCTGTACAGGAAGATCAAGGCGAAACAGGACAACCAGATGATACCCTCCTGTACAGGAAGATCAAGGCGGAACAGGACAACCAGATGATACCCTCCTGTACAGGACGATCAAGGCGAAACAGGACAACCAGATGATACCCTCCTGTACAGGAAGATCAAGGCGGAACAGGACAACCAGATGATACCCTCCTGTACAGGAAGATCAAGGCGAAACAGGACAACCAGATCCTACAAGACGACCTCAACAAACTGCAAGAGTGGGAGAAGGTACTTCAATCCCAGCAAGTGTGAAGTCATTAGAATCACCTGGAAGCGAAATCCTATTACATCTATCTATGCCATCCATGGTCGCATCCTGACTCTTGCGAAAGCATGAAAGTATGAAAGTACCTCGGAGTCACAATAGCCTGGAATGCCGGCCGCCGCCATGATGCCCATGTCGATGCCTTCACGAAGAAGGCCAACAACAACCTTGTTTCCTCAGGAGAAACCTCTCTAGCTGCCCAACCAACATCAAGGCACAGTGTTACCAGTCCCTGGTTAGGCCTACTGTAGGGTATATCAGCACATCATGGGACCCCTACACCAAGACTAACATTCAGTAAGGGATGAGGAAGGGGAAAGATGAAGGGTGAGGGGAAGGGGAGATGTGAGGGGTGAGGGGAGGGGCAGGGACAGTGGGAGAGGAGAGTGAAGGATGAGGAATGAGGGATGAGGGGTAGGGGTGAGGGGTATGGAGTTAAAGTGCATAGTCACATCCCTAATCCTAGACACCTTCAATGGAGGGTTGCACTCTGGTGTAGGAAGCAGGCATTTAGCGCGATGGTTTACGTTCACGGTGTCTATGTAGTGACTATGGTCATCACTATCACACTGTATATATTCACCACGTTCACGGCGTCTATGTAGTGACTATAGTCACCACTATCACATTGTATATAGTAACCACGTTCACGGTGTCTATGTAGTGACTATAGTCACCACTATCACACTGTATATATTCACCACGTTCACGGTGTCTATGTAGTGACTGTAGCCACCACTATCACATTGTATATATTCACCACGTTCACGATGTCTATGTAGTGACTATAGTCACCACTATCACACTGTATATATTTACCACGTTCACTATGTCTATGTAGTGACTATAGCCATCACTATCACACCGTATATATTCACCACGTTCACGGTGTCTATGTAGTGACTATAGTCGCCACTATCGCACTGTATATAGTCATCACGTTCACGATGTCTATGTAGTGACTATAGCCACCACTATCACACCGTATATATTCACCACGTTCACGGTGTCTATGTAGTGACTATAGTCACCACTATCACATTGTATATAGTAACCACGTTCACGATGTCTATGTAGTGACTATAGTCGCTACTATCGCACTGTATATAGTCACCACGTTCACGATGTCTATGTAGTGACTATAGCCACCACTATCACACCGTATATATTCACCAAGTTCACGGTGTCTATGTAGTGACTATAGCCACCACTATCACACCGTATATAGTCACCACATTCACGGGGTCTATACAGCAGTCTTGTTAACAAATGCAAAAGCATTTGAATGCGCATTTGAATGTTGAGCATTTGAATGCGCATTCAAATACCTCAATAAAATTATAAATGCATTTGCAGTTGAATGCGTATCTTAAACATTTGCATTCGCATTTGAATGCGACCACAAACATTTGATTTGTCAAATGCACAACCAAATGCGCAATGAAATGCATGCGTAATTCTTTGAATACTTGGCATTGTTAGATTCACTTTCACAAGTTCACAACATGCCATTGGATAAAATGCTCTGTAGTGAGCAGTACCCTCAGCAGATTATGAAATCATTGTCTGACCTGAGAATCCCCTTTCACAATCTGCTGTTTAAAAAAGTGCTCTGTAGGTCAACGGGTTATTGCCTGAGCTGTTGTTCATTTAACAAGATTTAACAAGATTTGCCATCGAAGCCAAAGACCCAGATGGCAAGTGGACATGGAAGCCATCGGCTTATAGAAAGTCCAACAATGTTCATCTACGTGTAACCCGCCCTCCTGAGATATGTGTCAACCTTGTTTTTAAACATATTCACGCTGATAGCAGTTACACAATCCGTTGACAATTTGTTCCAATCATTTATTGAGAACGAGTACTTCCTGATATCCAATATACTCTGATCGTTTACTAATTTTACATCATGTCCTCTTGTTCTGCTATCTTTCTTGAGTGAGAAAAACATATTTCTATCAATATTTTTATACCCATTTAATATCTTAGAAACTTCAGTCTGATCTCCTCTTATCCTCCTTGTCTCTAGAGTTGTTAAACCACATTCTTTCAGGCGTTCTTCATAACTAAGGTCTCTCAGTTTTGGAATAATTTTAGTTGCTCTCCTCTGTATGCGTTCAAACGTATCTATATCCTTCTTACGATATGGTCTCTAAGCTTGTATGCAGTTCTCTAAATGAGGCCTAACTACTGCTTTATACAAAGGTATAATTAGCTTTTTCTCCTTGTATGTTATATTTCTCCTAATCAACCCAAGAGTTTGATTACCCTTTGAAGCTGCAATACCACACTGCTCTGAAACGTTCATATCAGCGCTTATTGTAACTCATAAGTCCTTTTCTTTTACAGTAGCACCCAGAATAGTATTTCCCATTTTATAGTTTACATCCAAGTTCCTGTATGTAGGCACTTAATAATTTATGCCTAACTAGGAAGAATTGTATAATTTATGCCTAATAAGGAAGTCTACCATATGGTCTTTAATTAATCTTTCTAATAATTTACAAATCACTGACGTTAAACTCATTGGTCTGCAATTCTCTGACTTATTTTTTCGAACCCTTTTTTAAATAACGGTATTATGTTTGCTTCTTTCCATTCAAATGGAACAACTCCCTCTTTTAATGACAAGTTGAATACTCTTGCAAGTGATATACTGGTTTGTTCTACTGTTTCCATAAGTAGTTTTGGAGGAATTGCATCCACTCCCGGTGATTTATTATCCTTCATTGCCTTTATTTTCTTAGCTATTATTTCTGGAGTTACAATTAACATTATTAATTAATGTTGTTTCGTGTATCCAGGAAACATTTACGTGGCGCCACCTACCGAGCAAGTATGTTGCACAAACAAGCTGCGTTACTCGTGCTGCTGGCATCGGTCGTTGAGTCGACGACTGTCGAGCTCCGGTCTCCTTGTCGCTCCCACCCGTGTCTGTTCTACGGCCCCCAAGACGTCCCCAGACTCCGGCTACAGGCGCAAACCACGCACAGAACCATCGCCGCCGAAATAGTCGCCGCAGTGAAGCACAACAGTAAATATACGCTCGCTATTTCTGTGAAGGCGACGGGTATAGTTATTGTCATAGTACGGGTATAACTACTGTCATAATACTGGTATAGTACGAGTATAGTTACTGTCATAGTACGGGCATAGCCCCTGTCATAGTATGGGTATCGCTACTGTCATAGTACGGGTATCGATACTGTCATAGTACGGGTATCGATACTGTCATAGTACGGGCATAGCCCCTGTCATAGTACGGGTATCGCTACTGTAATAGTACGGGTATCGCTACTGTCATAATACGGGTATAGCTGCTGTCATGGTACGAGTATAGTTACTGTCATAGTACGGGCATAGCCCCTGTCATATTACGGGTATCGCTACTGTCATAGTACGGGTATAATGATGGTAAATATACGCTCGCTATTTGGGTAAAGGCGACACGTAGTTACTGTCATAGTACAGGTATAGCTACGGGTATGGCTACTGTAATAGTACGGGTATAACTATTGTCGTAGTACGGGTATAGCTACTGTCATAGTATGGGTATAGTTACTGTCATAGTACGGGTATAGCTACTTTCATAGTACGGATATAGCTACTATCATAGTACGCGTATAGTTACTGTCATAGTACGGGTATCGCTACTGTCGTAATACGGGTATAGTTACTGTCTAAGTACGGGTATGGTTACTGTCATAGTACGGGTATAGTTACTGTCATAGTACGGGTATCGCTACTGTCATAGTACGGGTATAGTTACTGTCATAGTGCGGGTATAGCTACTGTAATAGTACGGGTATAATTACTGTCATAGTACGAGTATAGCTACTGTCGTAGTACGGATATAGCTACTGTCATAGTACGCGTATAGTTACTCTCATTGTACGGGCATAGTTACTGTCATAGTATGGGTATAGCTAATGCCATAGTATGGGTATAAAGATAGTAAATATACGCTCGATAGTTGAGTAAAGGCGACATAATACTGGTGCAATTACTGTCATGGTATGGGTATAGCTACTGTCATAGTACGGGTATAATTACTATCATAGTACAAGTTTAGTTACTGTCATAGTACGGGTATAGTTTCTGTCATAATACGCGTATAGTTACTGTCATAACATGCGTATAGTTACTGCCATAGTACGGGTATAGTTAGTGTCATAGTACAGGTATGGTTACTGTCATAGTACGGGTATAGCTACTGTCATAGTACGGATATAGCTACTGTCACAGTACAGGTATAGTTACTGTCATAGAACGGGTAGAGCTACGGGTATAGCTACTGTAACAGTACGGGTATAACTATTATAATAGTACGGGTATCGCTACTGTCATAGTACGGGTATAGCTGCTGTCATAGTACGCTTATAGTTACTGTCGTACTACGGGTATAGTTCCTGTCATAGTACGGGTATAACTACTGTTATAGTACGGGTATAGTTACTGTCATACTGCACAGTTTTATATTTACGTCTAACAACCTAATGAAATTGAATTTTTATATGTGATATAAGTATTAAATTGTTATAGAAAAGTAATAGCTCAATTACTATTGCATTACTTTCAATTACTATTACTCTGTTCAACCTATTACTAGAATAGTTGTAATAATTACTATTACGTGTTCCTATTAACCGATGCCTGACATGTCTACAGACTAGTCAGTTCGCAGAACGTTGCCGCGGGTTGGAGACAAGGCAAGTACATATTATATCGAGTACACGATGTGTGTATGTCTGAATGCAGGGAAGTTACGTCTACCCCCAGTCACCTACCAGGAGTACGCGGCGTCCTGGCCCGAGGTGTGGGGTAACAACCTACCCCCTCTCGCCCTCTACCTCGTCCTCCACCCCGACGACGTCGACACTGCCCGCTTCCTCGTGCATTACATGGACCGCCTGGCAAGTTACGAGTCCTGGAGGACGACCGCAGCGCCCGAAGACGACGTCGCCGTCAGTCACTCTCTCGTCGGCTTCGCGACGGCCCTTGACATGGCATACGGCCGCCTCGACCGCGATCGCAGACGGCGCTACGTCGCCAAGGTGGCGGCGATGACCGAGCAACTCTACACCATGTCATACTCAAAGTGGTGGGGCGAGTCACTGCTACAGGTGTGTCAAGTACAGCTGATTGTGTTACAGAATGATGTAGAACTAACTAGTCGTAAGTTGTTGTATTCACACGACATGTTAGGTCCTATCCATATGTCTGGTTGTTGTATTCACACGACATGTTAGGTCCTATCCATATATCTGGTTGTTGTATTTACACGACATGTTAGGTCCTATCCATGTGTCTGGTTGTTGTATTCACACGACATGTTAGGTCCTAACCATATGTGTGGTTGTTGTATTCACACGACATGTTAGGTCCTAACCATATGTCTGGTTGTTGCATTCACACGACATGTTAGGTCCTAACCATATGTCTGGTTGTTGCATTCACACGACATGTTAGGTCCTAACCATATGTCTGGTTGTTGTATTCACACGACATGTTAGGTCCTAACCATATGTCTGGTTGCTGTATTCACACGACATGTTAGGTCCTAACCAGATGTCTGGTTGTTGCATTCACGCAACATGTTAGCTCCTAATCATATACCTGGTTGTTGCATTCAAACGACATGTAAGGTCCTAATCATATACCTGGTTGTTACATTCACACGGTATGCAAGATCCTACGTACGTGCATCCACACGAGTAGTCATGCAAGGTCCACGGGCATCATCTTCATCCGCGCTCTCGTCATCGCTCCAATTTCCTCCAGCAACCAGCACCAGCACTAGCACCAGTACACTCTCCCTGTTGATGTTTCGGACACGCAGGTCTACCTGTATCGGTCTGTTCCATGGTCCGTCATCATTGAGTGCTGTTGCCATTTGTGCTCGCAGTGGATCTTCTTTCATACGGAGGCAGTGTCACAGCTCCTCCGCATGTGGGCGAGCAGCGACACCGACCACCTCCGCACGGCTTGGCTGGTCCTCGAGTGGATCTGGAGAGCCTCGCTCTATCCTGTTGACACGGCGCAGACAGCGGTAAATGAATCCTTCTACCGCATCTGTGTTGTTCTTACGCATGGGCTAACACTCGGCATTGTACAGCAGCACATGCACCACCAACGACAGGAACAATCCCGACTTCAGCTTCAATGGCACTACGCTCCCATATATGGCAAACACCGGCCATTCCAGTCCGCCGCCGGACATCCTTCGTGGCGTCCACATCTCGACTGATGTTACTACCGAGGTACACAAAGTCCGCCATTGGCTCAACAGCTGTGCCATCCGCAGCCTCCAGTTTCACTGGGATCACACCTCGGATCTCCCCTTTCCGCCGTGCCACCCAACGTTACTGGGATGCACCACCGGCTTGCAGTGTGACTGCGGAGCCCCTGCAGGGTCCACAACAGCTGCCCCCAAGCATCACAACGGTGTGTGTTCTTCTCCTGGTCCACGTAATCCCTGTGGCCCAGTTTGGTGACTCTGTGTGCATCGCTATTGCCATCACGTAGCCAATCGCTTGACTTGACCACAACTGGTGTCAGCTCCCTGTCGTCGTACAGTAACAGGTGTGTGGCTCGGACAGCCATCAGTGTTCGGGCATCGTTCCTGCTCCTCGGTGATCACCACGGATCGCGCCTCCCAGTAAACAACCCAGCCCTCGTAGCGACCGTCATCCCACTGCTCAACCACGCGTTCACGCTGCGCCTCGGCCCTCCGCACCACTGCAGCTTGTTCACCACTCACTCCCATGTTCTTGGTCTTGTTCACCACTCACTCCCATGTACTTGATCTTGTTCACCACTCACTCCCATGTACTTGATCTTGTTCACCACTCATTCCCATGTACTTGGTGTTGTTCACCACTCACTCCCATGCACTTGGTCTTGTTCACCACTCACTCCCATGTACTTGGTCTTGTTCACCACTCACTCCCATGTACTTGATCTTGTTCACCACTCACTCCCATGTACTTGGTCTTGTTCACCACTCACTCCCATGTACTTGGTCTTGTTCACCACTCACTCCCATGTACTTGATCTTGTTCACCACTCACTCCCATGTACTTGATCTTGTTCACCACTCACTCCCCGGTCCAACACTAGGACGAAGACCGCTGGGCTCAATGAACAGCCTTGCCTCACGCCTCTGCGGTAGTCTGACAGCCACTGTCGAGGGGTCATGCAGTCGCTTGATCACCTCGACTATCTGTCGTGGTATACCTTGGCTC
Source organism: Lamellibrachia satsuma (assembly GCA_033239005.1). NCBI lineage: Eukaryota > Metazoa > Annelida > Polychaeta > Sabellida > Siboglinidae > Lamellibrachia > Lamellibrachia satsuma. The sequence goes on from BSQZ01000018.1 coordinate 10,341,499, forward strand.
TGCAGTGCCAGCCATGCTGTGGTCCAGTGGATAGAGACTATCTGTCGTGACATACCTTGGCTCTGCAGTGCCAGCCATGCTGTGGTCCAGTGGATAGAGACTATCTGTCGTGGTATACCTTGGCTCTGCAGTGCCAGCCATGCTGTGGTCCAGTGGATAGAGACTATCTGTCGTGGTATACCTTGGCTCTGCAGTGCCAGCCATGCTGTGGTCCAGTGGATAGAGACTATCTGTCGTGACATACCTTGGCTCTGCAGTGCCAGCCATGCTGTGGTCCAGTGGATAGAGACTATCTGTCGTGACATACCTTGGCTCTGCAGTGCCAGCCATGCTGTGGTCCAGTGGATAGAGACTATCTGTCGTGACATACCTTGGCTCTGCAGTGCCAGCCATGCTGTGGTCCAGTGGATAGAGACTATCTGTCGCGACATACATTGGCTCTCCAGTGCCAGCCATGTTGTGGTCCAGTGGATAGAGACAATCTGTCGTGGTATACCTTGGCTCTCCAGTGCCAGCCATGCTGTGGTGCAGTAGATAGTGTCGAATGCCTTGCTGAAGTCCACGAAGGAGTGTGGACTTTGCAGCCAAGGTCTGATGTACCCGCTGTCACAACTGTCAGACTATACCCCGGCATGACTTGGCAGCCAAGGTCTGATGTACCCGCTGTCAAAACTGTCAGACTGTACCCCGGCATGACTTGGCAGCCAAGGTCTGATGTACCCGCTGTCCCAGCTGTCAGACAGTAACCCGGCATGACTTGGCAACCAAGGTCTGATGTACCCGCTGTCACAACTGTCAGACTGTACCCCGGCATGACTTGGCAGCCAAGGTCTGATGTACCCGCTGTCACAACTGTCAGACTGTACCCCGGCATGACTTGGCAGCCAAGGTCTGATGTACCCGCTGTCACAGCTGTCAGACAGTACCCCGACATGACTTGGCAACCAAGGTCTGATGTACTCGCTGTCACAACTGTCAGACTGTACCCCGGCATGACTTGGCAGCCAAGGTCTGACGTACTCGCTGTCACAACTGTCAGACTGTACCCCGGCATGACTTGCAGCCAAGGTCTGATGTACCCGCTGTCACAGCTGCCAGACTGCACCCCGGCATGATTTGACAGCCAAAGTCTGATGTACCCGCTGTCACAGCTGTCAGACTGTACCTCGGCATGACTTGGCAGCCAAGGTCTGATGTACCCGCTGTCACAACTGTCAGACATTACCCCGGCATGACTGGGCAGCCAAGGTCTGATGTACCCGCTGTCACAACTGTCATACTGTACCCCGGCATGACTTGGCAGCCAAGGTCTGATGTACCCGCTGTCACAACTGTCATACTGTACCCCGGCATGACTTGGCAGCCAAGGTCTGATGTACACGCTGTCACAACTGTCAGACTGTACCCCGGCATGACTTGGTAGCCAAGGTCTGTACCCGCTGCCACAGCTGCAAGACTGTACCCCGGTATAACTTGGCAGCCAAGGTCTGTACCCGCTGTCACAGCTGCCAGACTGCTCCCCGGCATCACTTGTCACGCACGAAGCCATTCTGTTGTGGCTCCACCTGCTGGTACAGATGTTGTGGCTCCACCTGCTGGTACAGATGTTCTCTTCGCATGACCACGAGACTGAGCACCTTCTCCGCACCCGACAGCAGCGAGATACCCGTGAACGAGTTAAGGTTGGCCTTGCTGCCCTTGTGGGGGACAGAGCGGAGCCTCTAGCCACGAGACCACACACGCCGCACGAGCGTGCTTAGAGTCCGAGTGGCCAGCGGCGAGTTTGTCCACAGCGCGGTGGGAATCACTCCAGCCGCGGCCCTCATCGTCAGATGGTGGGGCTGTATTCACATCCCATGTGTCGGTCTGCCATCCTGACTCATCACGCATCTCCACACTAACCTTCCAGGCCTCAGTCTGCTATAGGTTGTCCGATGTGGCCGTCTCCAGGTCAATATCTGTGTCCAACAGCTGCCTGAAGTGTACGACCCACACTGTCGGATACTTGCCGACCAGCGAGGCAGGAGGTGTTCCCTTATTGCCAGACACACGCAAACCTACACTGCAACTACTATCATCAAGTGTTGTTGTAGTAATCATCTTCCACCCGCAGAATCACGTCGCCACGAACGTCGTCGCCATCTTGGTCGGCAGCCTCGTTGTGGTGCAGCACAGTGCGCGCGCAAGCCAGTGGTTGGCGCGCGCCGTCGAATTGTACGAGCGAACTGTCGGCTTCCTGGCGCTCGTGAAGGACGGCTCGATGACGGAGGGAGTTGGCTACGTCGGCTACACCGTCCGGTCGCTGTCCCAATACGTCGTCCTACTGCGGCGTCACCTCGGCGTCGACCACACCAGCCACCCCTGGCTCCGGCGACACCTCGACTTCTACTACTACACGACACTGCCTGGACTACAGGTAGGTCAAGTATACTACACGACTCTAACCGGACTACAGGTAGGTCAAGTATACTACACGACACTGCCTGGACTACAGGTAGGTCAAGTATACTACACGACTCTAACCGAACTACAGGTAGGTCACGTATACTACACGACACTGCCTGGACTACAGGTAGGTCAAGTATACTACACGACTCTAGCCGAACTACAGGTAGGTCACGTATACTACACGACACTGCCTGGACTACAGGTAGGTCAAGTATACTACACGACTCTAACCGGACTACAGGTAGGTCAAGTATACTACACGACACTGCCTGGACTACAGGTAGATCAAGTATACTACACGACACTGCCTGGACTACAGGTAGGTCAAGTATACTACACGACTCTAACCGAACTACAGGTAGATCACGTATACTACACGACACTGCCTGGACTACAGGTAGGTCAAGTATACTACACGACTCTAACCGGACTACAGGTAGGTCAAGTATACTACACGACACTGCCTGGACTACAGGTAGGTCAAGTATACTACATGACACTGCCTGGACTACAGGTAGGTCAAGTATACTACACGACTCTAACCGGACTACAGGTAGGTCAAGTATACTACACGACACTGCCTGGACTACAGGTAGGTCAAGTATACTACACGACATTGCCTGGACTACAGGTAGGTCAAGTATACTACACGACTCTAACCGAACTACAGGTAGGTCAAGTATACTACACGACACTGCCTGGACTACAGGTAGGTCAAATATAGTACATGACTCTACCCTGACTACAGATATATCACGTATACTACACGACACTGCCTGGACTACAGGTAGGTCAAATATACTACATGACTCTACCTGGACTACAGATAGATCACGTATACTACATGACACTGCCTGGATTACAGGTAGGTCAAATATACTACATGACTCTACCCGGACTACAGATAGATCACGTATACTACACGACACTGCAGAGACTACAGGTAGGTCAAATATACTAAATGACTCTACCCGGACTACAGATAGATCACGTATACTACACGACACTGCAGAGACTACAGGTAGGTCAAATATACTAAATGACTCTACCCGGACTACAGATAGATCACGTATACTACACGACATTGCAGAGACTACAGGTAGGTCAAATATACTACACAACTCTAAACGAACTACAGGTAGGTCACGTATACTACACGACACTGCCTGGACTACAGGTAGCTCAAATATACTACGACTCTACCGTGACTACAGATAGATCACGTATACTACACGACACTGCAGAGACTACATGTAGGTAAAATATAGTACATGACTCTACCCGGACTACAGATAGATCACGTATACTACACGACACTGCCTGGACTACAGGTAGGTCAAATGTACTACATGACTCTACAGGTAGGTCAAGTACAATACATGACTCTACCCAGACTACAGGTAGGTCATTCATACTACACAACACGACTCTAAACGAACTACAGGTAGGTCACGTATACTACACGACACAGCCTGGACTACAGGTAGGTCAAATATACTACATGACTCTACCCTGACTACAGATAGATCACGTATACTACACGACACTGCCTGGACTACAGGTAGGTCAAGTATACTACACGACACTGCAGAGACTACAGGTAGGTCAAATATACTACATGACTCTACCCTGACTACAGATAGATCACGTATACTACACGACACTGCCTGGACTACAGGTAGGTCAAATATAGTACATGACTCTACCCTGGCTACAGATATATCACGTATACTACATGACACTGCCTGGACTACAGGTAGGTCAAATATACTACATGACTCTACCTGGACTACAGATAGATCACGTATACTACATGACACTGCCCGGATTACAGGTAGGTCAAATATACTACATGACTCTACCCGGACTACAGATAGATCACGTATACTACACAACACTGCAGAGACTACAGGTAGGTCAAATATACTACATGACTCTACCCGGACTACAGATAGATCACGTATACTACACGACATTGCAGAGACTACAGGTAGGTCAAATATACTACAAAACTCTAAACGAACTACAGGTAGGTCACGTATACTACACGACACTGCCTGGACTACAGGTAGGTCAAATATACTACGACTCTACCGTGACTACAGATAGATCACGTATACTACACGACACTGCAGAGACTACATGTAGGTAAAATATAGTACATGACTCTACCCGGACTACAGATAGATCACGTATACTACACGACACTGCCTGGACTACAGGTAGGTCAAATGTACTACATGACTCTACCCTGACTACAGGTAGGTCAAGTACAATACATGACTCTACCCAGACTACAGGTAGGTCATTCATACTACACAACACGACTCTAAACGAACTACAGGTAGGTCACGTATACTACACGACACTGCCTGGACTACAGGTAGGTCAAATATACTACATGACTCTACCCTGACTACAGGTAGGTCAAATATACTACATGACTCAAGTTCACATGGGACCTCCCAATCCTAGGTACACAGGTCATATAGCGCATTGCGAACCTGCCTAGATACAGCGTGTCGTTTGTTGGTCATCTTGTAATCTCACAAAAGGAACCACGTGATTTCGTGGCAGAGTGTCCCTCCAAGTGTTTCTGTTACCATGCCGAACCACCACAACATCCTTTTGGTGACAACTGGCTACATATGTCATAAGATGTGTTGTGTCGTCAGTTGAGCGTCGGCCTGGCAGACTGCCCACCGTCCTGGTTCTATGGTCCTGAGAGTCAGCTTGTCTTCCTCGACTCGTTCGTGCTGCGTCGGGGCGACGCCCACTGGCTGGCCGCTGAGATCCGTCGTCGCCGGGCCAGGCCAGACCCCCGCCCGCTGTCGCACCGCTACACGACCCTGCACACGGAGTTCCTGTGGTACGACCCGACAGTGACCCCCCGGCCGCCCCCCCACTACAGGCATGTATATTATTATACATTTGTAACGCGCCATGTGTCAGGGTTAAAAGAAAATACCAAGTTAATTTAAAAGAAGTTGAAAAAATGTGTTTAAAAGACAAGTAAACATATAAGTTAATATGTTAAGTTAACTAAAAAAGCTAAATAAATAATAAGCCAAGTCCTAGTCATCAGGACCCCAATATCCAGAGTAATGACTGGGTTCTGTGAGGCGAAATATTCTTGGGTGTGGAAACACTAGGCTTCAGCCTACAGCTACATTTCCAATTGTTTGCAGGATTATAAGAAAACGTCACCATTAAAAATTCCAAAAGTTTTTACCAGCCGCTGTCATCATCCCACTGACTGATCGAGTCTTGTCAAAATTAGACATTTCTAACTCTTGTGATATGCCTGTATGTGCGATACCCCTCAATGTTTACCAATAGTGGCACGAATTACGGCCAAAAAAATAACAAATATCCTTCCGCCTATTAAAATGATCTAAGAATCCACCATTTCACTCTCAACAGCTTCCGCCAGAAAACCTGGTAATGTCCGTGCACAAATGCACTCATGTCAATGACGGTCCCAATTATTGGACACCTTGACGCCACCTAGGGAATGATTGGTGTGACAAATAGCAACCGTCAGTGAGAGTGGGTTATCGTCTAACTCTGTGTTTGTAGGGTTTATCTACGATCATACGGTCGAGTCGTCGTTTTTTCGAAATTCACCCCGATATAACCCTTCCTACGAACAATCGAATTACCCCTTGTAGTTAGTACGTACAACTGTCGTCAACGGCTACGCTGTGCGAACAATTACGTACGATTGTTGACAACGTGATGCGTTTTTTGTTCGATTGTCGAAAGTGACGTCATCCAAAGGCAAGTCGTCCGTAGACATTACTATAACTGTCAGTACTGCGTAGCAAATTCAAGAAGCCATCAATAGACTGACTGGCATCGTCATCTACAAAGGCATTGATGGACATTTCTGTAATAATGTCGTGTAGCCTGACATTTTACAGTCTCGTACGAACTACCAAGTTATCCCTTATGGAGGATGGCTTTTTTAGTTCTACTAACAATTATATAGTTCGTTCGTTATAGGAAGACATAAATTAATGATGCAATGCTGCAAAAAGATAATTTGTTTAATTGATCTGGTGAGACATCAATTGAATGTACATGCTGTCTGAGCTGACAATGTTGTTCGTTGGTGTCTGACAGTGAGGCTGAGTTACACTACTTCAGCGACTGGGGCGTGGTGACGTATCGCTCTGGCTCCATCACGGACTCGACATCGACGTTCGTGTCGTTCAAGTCGGGCAAGCTGCACGGTCGGGCTGTGTACGACAGCGTGCACGCGGCGGGCGGCCCGGACGCCGTGAGGGCGGCGTGGAGACACTTCAACGCCGGCCACGAACACCCGGACCAAAACTCGTTCACCTTCTCCCCGGCCGGCCGCCGTCTCATCACGGACGGCCTCTATGGCCCCAAGTTAACGTACCTCAACAACGTGCTGATGCTGGCGCCGGGCGACGCGAGTGCTTGCACGCGGCCGTGGACAGGCCAGCTGGGCGACTGCGACCGGTGGCTGCGGTGGACGGGCGCCGAGGACGGCCGCTCTCACGGCCAGGTCGTCGCTGCCCAGACCGTCCACGACGTGGTGTTCGTGGCGGGCGAGGCGGTCGGCGCCTACCACGACAGTCTACTGCTGAGCAGTGTCCGTCGCAGTCTCGTGCTGCTCAAGCCGGACCTGCTCGTGGTTACTGACGATCTACGTCTGCTGCCGGACAGTCACGTGACACACGTGTCCGTCTTCTTCAACAACCACGAGCGCCCCTTCAGGTCGGCCGTTCACTCGATGTGTCGGCCGCCTCTCAGTGGCGTCCAGATGGAGTTTGACGACGGCTTGTACGGCGTGATGTGGACCTCGGCGGCGGGACAGAGTCCTATAGCTGACGTCATGCTGAGGAACTACAGCAGCAGCCGCGGACTGCTGCACACGTCCAACGTGAACGTGACGTACGCCATGGAGGGACGTCACACGCGACTCATACACGTCATATATGGGCCACAAGCTACGCCAACGTCACTGCAGGTAGTGGGAGACACTGTGAGGATAACTACAGCACAGGACACTTACAACGTCACTGTCCAGTCTGACGACACTGTCTCTTCGCCTCTGTGCTCTGTCACATCATTGCATGACACTGTCACATTTTACCCTTCCAAACCCCAGACAGGGCCATCTACTGACCCCCATACACGTCCCAGCAGTGACGACACACATTACCACATGAACAATACACACAGTAGGTGGGCACACGAAACACGACCACTACATGAACCACAAAGTCCACTACATGAACCACAAAGTCCACTACAAGAACCACAATATCCACTAAATGAACCACAAAGTCCACTATATGAACCACAAAGACCACTACGTGAACCACAATATCCACTACAAGAACCACAAAGTCCACTATATGAACCACAAAGTCCACTACATGAACAACAACATCCACTACATGAACAACAACATCCACTACATGAACAACAACATCCAGTACATGAACGCTCTGGTCAGTCTGGCCATATGTCGTTTGTGTTGTGGTCACTAGGTGGCACTGTTGTTACAGTTGTGTACTGCAAGTGTCGCTTCTCAACAAAATACAAAGTGTTCTTGTATTCTCTGGTCTTCCTTTCTCTCTTCTCTCTCACACTCTACATCCACTAGCCAAGGTCAAGGCACTGTCCAGTCACTGGCAGGTCACTTACAAAACAATCCACATTATCTCATGTTAACACAGTTGACATGATAACTGAGCTGTTCGTCTGGTCAGAGGAGATTCTGTTGTAGAATAATTCGCTCGATGACCAGGAACTGCCTAATGACCTGCTCCATGCTCTCGTTACAGCGAGCAACCTGCTTCTCCAAGGTCACTTTGAAGTCCTCCTTCACGCCCTTGATCACACCTCGTGTCACAGTTCGCGACCTGAAATTATCACTCATAAAAATGAATGCGACTATTGAAATAAACGTCCATTTTCTGTGCAGAGTTGCCTATAATATAAAAGACTTTGTGGTTGTGTTTATTTTTTTGTCTGTTTGTTTGTAACATTGTCTCTTTGTTAGTAACATCACATCTAATGATACATAAAAAGATAATAATATGAATGCTGACCAGTCCTGGGGTCTATTACATTGCAATGTAATATATTACTGTTACTGTTACTGTTACATTATCGTACAGTTCGTGCATTATTTTATAGACTTCTATCATGTCTCCTCTTAGCCTTCGGTATGCTAATGTGGGTAGCTTCAGTAATTTTAGTCTTTCTATATAATTATGATAAATCCCTCATACCAGGTAATTCTTTTGTGGCTCTTCTCTGGACGTTTTCTATTGCTATTTTATGTCTTATCTTATATGGATACCATACTGCTACGGCATAATCTAGGTGAGATCTAACCATTGTCTTAAATAGTGGCAAGAAAGTGGAAGGTTCTTCGGATTATTTTTGTCATTTTGGTTGCTTTATTTACCACTTCGTTTATGTGATCATCAAATGACAATTTTGAATCGATAATTACACCTAAGTCAGTTTCCTTATCTGTGGTACATTATTACTTGTCATGAAATATTCATTTTCACCTATATTATTTTTTTTAAATTTCCATGTGTTTACATTTGTCTGGTTGGAATTTTAATAACCATTTGTCGCTCCATTGTTCTAGGATACTTAAATCTTGTTGTAGTATATCCTGGTCATTTTTATTTGTTATGGCTCTAAATATCTTAATGTCATCAGCGAACAGAAATGTATTGGATATAGTTAACTCTGGCAGGTCGTTTACATATGGAACAAACAATAAAGGTTCCAGGACAGATCCCTGCAGTATCCCTGATGTTACTTTGTGCCAGTTTGATTCTTTTCCATTTACTGCTACCTTTTGTTGTCTATTTGTGATGAATGCCTCTATCCAGTTAATTAAATCATTCCTAATGTTAAAACTTTTTAATTTACTTATTAGTCTCTTATGTGGCATGGTATCAAAAGCCTTTTGAAAATCTATATAAATAACATCTGTGTAGTTACCCTTATCCATTTCTGAGGTCCATTCATCTAGTATTTTAATTAGTTGGAGAACTGTTGATCTGCCAGAAATAAAACCATATTGTTTTTGACTGAACAGACCATTGTCTTTCATGTAACTGATGATGTGATTTCTAATAATTTTTTCCATGCATTTACAAACTACGCTTGTTAGGCTTATTGGACGGTAATTGCAAGCTAATTTCTTATTTCCTTTTTTATGTATTGCTGATATTTTGGCATCCTTCCATTCACCAGGAATACTTGAAGTTTTTATCGATATTTCAAATATTTTTTGTAATGGGAGACAACTCAATTAGTAATCTGGCAACTATTTCATCAGGGCCAGACGATTTGCTTATATTAAGTTCTTTTAATGTTAGTAATATTATGTTTTCAGTTACTTTTAGCTCATCCATTGCTAATTTATTGTTTACTTTGGGTGTAGTTGGGATAGACCCTGTCTGTTCAGTAGTGAATACACTGGAGAAGTAGTTGGCAAGAATATTTGCTTTTTCTTCATCTTCAGTTGTTGTTTGGGATTTCGGATTTGTGTGGTCTATATTCAGTTCCCCAATTCCTTGTTAAACTGCAGTTTTTGATTTATAATAATTCCAGAAGACTTTAGGGTTTTTCTTGGTTTGAGTAGCTAAATTTCGTTCAAACTCCTTTCGGAGCTTTCTGGTTAAAGCTAGGATTTTATTCCTGCTTTTACAATACTCTAAATATTTTGTCCCATCCCTTGTTTCAATGTATCTTGTACATAGTCTATTTTTACGTCTAATTAGTTTTCTGGTGTTTGCGTTCAGGGGGAAATTTCCCTTTCTGTAATTTGAAACTTATTTTTGAGGTATGTATTTATCTTCTAATAAATTTAGTACTGTTTTAAGAATTTCCCATTGGTCATTAACATTGTCTCTACAGTCTTTAAATTTCTCTTCCCAATCTATATTTGAAAACTCTTTCCTCATTCCTTCATAATTTGCCTTATTAAATAGCTTCCTTTTTTTAGTATATTGATTTGTAATAACTTTGCACAAAATATTAAATGTAATAACACAGTGGTCACTTTTACCTAGAGGGCTAAGGTGCTCTATTTTCCCTATGTTAACTTCTTCATTTGATAAGATCTGAAATGTTTGTATTTGTTGTGCCTCGTCCTGTTGTGGGATTTGAGACGTGTTGAAACATGAATGTGTCTCTAAGGCATTCTACAAATTTTAAGTTTAGGTTGCTGGGGTTAATTGATTTGGTTGTCCAATGTTTCCAGTTAATATCTGGGAGGTTGAAATCTCCTGTAATTACAATGTGTGAATATTTAAGTCCTAATGTTGATCTAATCATATTTAGAAGTTCTGTGTTATTTTCTTCTGACCCCCGTTGCTCCTATAATATGCATCCAAAGAGAAGTTTGGTTTTATTTTTAACTTTAATTTCTATAAATAAGCATTCCTTGAAGGTTGAGACCAGGTTTATATTTTTTGCATGCAGGGAATTTAAGACGTATATTATAATACCCTTACCTTCATTATTTTCTATATTTTTTTAGAACAATGTATAGCCTTCTAAGGAAAATTCTGGTATGGTTACAGTGCATTTGGGTTTTTTGGGTTTTACCTCATTAATTGCTATTATGTGGGGTTTCAGTTCTTTAATTCTTTGTTCAAATTAATTTTGCTTGTTCCTTAGTTGGTCAGCATTGGTATAAAAACACAGAATGTTGCCTATGTCATTAAGGTTATTTTTATTAACATTTGTTTTACCATCCGTCATTCTAGGTGGATGTGTAGTCTTTACTGGCTTTTCCTTATCTTTCTTATCTTTCTTTCCCATGGTGGACCCCTGACTCTGTACAGGTATTCCCCCGACTTGTCTGCAGCTTCCTGCCTCTTTGCTTCTTCATATAGCTTTTTTGATTCCTCCCTTTCTTGTTTAGTTTTGTCATGATAAATTTTTGTTTTTGAACTTGTAATTTTTTCTGTGAACCATTCGAAGAAGGGTTCGTTTTTTGTCAATGTGTGTTAATGTGATTAGAACCGGTCTGGGACCAGTTGCATTTTCCTTGGCTTCCCCAAGCCTCCTCGTTTCTGTGACATCAGTGTCTGTGAAGTAATTGTTTATTTCTGTACACATTTCTAAAATTTTTTCTTTGTCATGTTGTTGTCTCGTAGTTTTTAGTTGTGATGTAGATTCTGGTAAGTTGAAAATGATTACGTTGTTGAGTCTTTTTTCTCTGTCTTTTGATTCCATGTTTTGTTCTTTTACCTGAATTTGTACGACTTCCTTAACTTCATTTGGGCTGATGACTTTGCTTGTTTTTTTTTCCAACTTAGCTGCTTTGATCATTTCGGTGACTCTTGTTTCATCCACTTTGGTTCTGATTTCTTTCTCTATTTCAATGATTCTCTCTTCCACTTTCTTAAGGAACTTCTGACATCTTTCTTCACAGCTTTTTTTAATTTTTCAAGTTTTTCATAATTTTGGTGTCACATGGTGGACAGAACGAGTGAATTTGTGGGTTATCCGTCATGATTTTATATTCTTTATCTGTTATTTTGACATATTCAATGCAGTAATGTTTATCACAGTACTCGCATTCCAACAATTTGTGGTTAGGTCCTTTGAATTTTTTTTACACCTTGTGCATATCCATATATTAGAGTAAAAACAAATAACATAAACATGAATGTAATCAAACAAGTTACAAAGCCCATAACTATGCCCCTGACAACAATATTTAACATGTCTCTGCAGTTTTTCCTTCCAGCATGAAAGTATATATATATTTTATATATATATATATATAATATATATACTTTCATGCTAGAAGGAAAAACTGCAGAGACATATATTATGTGTGTGTGTGTGTGTGTGTGCGTGCGTGCGTGTTCTACTACCAACTGTATATATATATATATATACTATATCACATAATTACTAATATCAAACAACTGTACAGGGTATACAAATACATATGACATGTCTTCAGTATACCCCTTTTTCTGACATTGTAAATTATTGCATCTACCATAGATTCTCTGTATTCTCTATGTTGGGCAATATAAACATTATATCTCCATCAGTTTTACATGTATGGGGCTGAAATGTTTTCTGCCTGCTCAGGCCCACAGGGATGATTTGTACATTCAAAACATTCAAGGGGAGTGGGGGTAGGCTTGGGTTTTTCTTTTCTCAAAAAGGCTGTAGTGGAAATAATGGTGGCATTAAATTGTTTTCTATGTCATTGTAAAGAAAATATAATGCCTACAAGTTGGTCATTGGATGTATGCAGCAAATGTTAATACTTTTGATGTTATTGCAGTCCGTCTGTACCCACATATAGGTATCTATGGATGGAAAAGTAGCATAACATTAGCTACATTATAGTCAGATTAACTTGAATAGATTTGCAACACTATAGTAACATCTCCGTTGTTAATAAAAGTGTTCACAACATACCCAAGATGCATCACATCTTATATTAATTCAAGGTTTGCTGCAAGTCACATTCTAATTCAGCAGTGTTTCCAACTACTTACTGTGCAAGTGTCTTTGTACTAATGGGCAGAATATCCAGGTTCACCTTTCCCCCTTCAAGAGTCTTCAGATAGGCAAATTCTTCCAGAATGTCTATGTCTGTTGAGCGAGTTAAGTCAACCAGCGTTCTCAGGATGAATGCACACACAAATAGATACACATATCTAAATACAAAATGAGTTAGTGGAATAAACTATTCTTATAATGTAACCAGTCATTTACCTGTTCATTGCTTGCCACCGTACAACATATTGAATCACTGTTTGCCACCGTACAACATATTGAATCACTGTTTGCCACTGTACAACATATTGAATCATTGTTTGCCACCGTACAACATATTGAATCACTGTTTGCCACCGTACAACATATTGAATCATTGTTTGCCACCGTACAACATATTGAATCGTTGTTTGCCACCGTACAACATATTGAATCACTGTTTGCCACCGTACAACATATTGAATCGTTGTTTGCCACCGTACAACATATTGAATCACTGTTTGCCACCGTACAACATATTGAATCGTTGTTTGCCACCGTACAACATATTGAATCACTGTTTGCCACCGTACAACATATTGAATCGTTGTTTGCCACCGTACAACATATTGAATCATTGTTTGCCACCGTACAACATATTGAATCGTTGTTTGCCAACGTACAACATATTGAATCGTTGTTTGCCACCGTACAACATATTGAATCGTTGTTTGCCACCGTACAACATATTGAATCGTTGTTTGCCACCGTACAACATATTGAATCGTTGTTTGCCACCGTACAACATATTGAATCGTTGTTTGCCACCGTACAACATATTGAATCGTTGTTTGCCACCGTACAACATATTGAATCATTGTTTGCCACTGTACAACATATTGAATCATTGTTTGCCACTGTACAACATATTGAATCATTGTTTGCCACCGTACAATATATTGAATCGTTGTTTGCCAAAGTACAACATATCGAATCGTTGTTTGCCACCGTACAACATATTGAATCTTTGTTTGCCACTGTACAACATATTGAATCATTGTTTGCCAACGTACAATATATTGAATCGTTGTTTGCCAAAGTACAACATATCGAATCGTTGTCTGCCACCGTACAACATATTGAATCATTGTTTGCCACAGTACAACATATTGAATCGTTGTCTGCCACCGTACAATATATTGAATCGTTGTTTGCCAAAGTACAACATATTGAATCATTGTTTGCCACTGTACAACATATTGAATCATTGTTTGCCACCGTACAACATATCGAATCATTGTTTGCCAAAGTACAACATATCGAATCGTTGTCTGCCACTGTACAACATATTGAATCATTGTTTGCCACTGTACAACATATTGAATCATTGTTTGCCAACGTACAATATATTGAATCGTTGTTTGCCAAAGTACAACATATCGAATCGTTGTCTGCCACCGTACAATATATTGAATCGTTGTTTGCCACCGTACAACATATTGAATCATTGTTTGCCACCGTACAACATATCGAATCATTGTTTGCCAAAGTACAACATATTGAATCATTGTTTGCCACCGTACAACATATCGAATCATTGTTTGCCAAAGTACAACATATTGAATCATTGTTTGCCACTGTACAACATATTAAATCGTTGTTTGCCACAGTACAACATATTGAATCATTGTTTGTCATAAAGAGTAATACAAACAAACACTAGTGTCAATTTCTAAATATAAATAGACATAAATTCTAAAAAGCTCAATACTGTTCAGTATGAATGTTAAAACCTGTTACATTGATATTTCAATACCATCTATCTGGTCTACAGTACAGGATTTTCTCACTAGACTTCATTATTCATTTAAATTACTGAGCCACAACTAAAATGTGCCACTTCTAATATCACAATGATTTACTTCCAAACACTAATAAAATAAATGTTTGGTTTTGTGTTGTTACACATAGAAGGATACTGATGACGTAGTTAAAGAAAATGTTATATGTAAAGCTGCCCTGTTTTCTGATTTTGTTTAGGCAGTCCCCAAACAGATCTTCATATCTTGGCCAATCATACTGCAGAAGGACAATCATGTGACCAAGAGACATATCATCTGCCGCATATGTCTTGAAGGCTTTTTCCTGACAAATAAAAACAGTCATATGGGTAATGCATTGTCAGGGAAAAACTTTTAACTGACTGTGCATTTCGTGGATAAATCCCATTATGTGACTGAGACAAAGGGGTAGTTACCATGAAGCAGATGATCATGTGATTGAGACAAATGGGTTGTTACCATGAAGCAGGTGATCATGTGACTGAGACAAAGGGGTAGTTACTATGAAGCAGGTGATCATGTGACTGAGACAAAGAAGTCGTTACACTGAAGCAGGTGATCATGTGACCAAGACAAAGGGGTAATTACCCTGAAGCAGGTGATCATGAGGTGGATGCAATAGGGCAACACCTCGGCTGCCGTACACACAAGGAATTGCAGCTGTCGCCCCAACCCTGACACCCCGATGTCCCGCGCACACGGCTCAGCACCACAAGGCAGCACACTCACTATGTGCAGGATCATCTCGCAGGCTTTCTGAAAGAACACGACAACACATATCAACATGTCAGTTGAAACTGGTACAATACATACATAGTTAGTGGTACAATACATACATAGTTAGTGGTACAATACATACATAGTTAGTGGTACAATACATACATAGTTAGTGGTACAATACATACATAGTTAGTTCCCTTATGTTTCCTGGAACTGCAGTAGTGCAGAACTTAACTTTTTCAAACTTAACTGTTTCAGTTAGAAAAATCCCTTGCTGTGTATCGTGGTGTAGTGACATGACAATGTTGTGGTGTAGTGACATGACAATGTGGTGGTTTAGTGACATGACAATTTCGTGGTTTAGTGACATGACAATGTTCAGTTTTAACAAGATTTAACAAGATTGCCATCCAAGCCAAAGGCCCAGATGGAAAGTGAACAAGGAAGCCATTGGCTTATTGAGAGTCCAACATTTTTTATCTAGGTGTAACCCGGCCTCCTGAAATATGTGGCAACCTTGTTTTGATCTTTTACTAATGTTTCCTCAAGTCCTCTAGTTCTATTATATTTCTTGAGTGAGAAAAAATATTTCTATCAATATTTTCCTACCCATTCAATATCTTAAAAACTTCAATTAGATCTCCTCTTAACCGCCTTGTGTAACTGATCACATGACATAGTTGCCAAGTGGGTAATGAGACTGTCATTGTGTCAACCATGAGAGTTCTCACCGAGAAGTTGGACAAGCAGTAGTAGCAACATGCCAGTTGGAGGTCTGCTCGAAGCTGAAACAGCAACAACATCTACTTCAATCTAGTTACACAAATGGGATAGTATATAGATTTTTAAAGTTTGCTTGTGGTAGACTACTCCTGTTGTGATTGTGGTCTTCAAAGTGCGAGATGTGCCTTGTTTATCCACTCATTACAGCCGACTGTTACACGAGAGATGTGCCTTGTTTATCCATTTGTTAGAGCTGACTGTTACATGACAGATGTGCCTTGTTTATCCATTTGTTACAGCTGACTGTTACACGAGAGATGTGCCTTGTTTATCCATTCATTACGGCCGACTGTTACACGAGAGATGTGCCTTGTTTATCCATTCATTATGGCTGACTGTTACACGAGAGATGTGCCTTGATTATCCATTCATTACGGCAAACTGTTACACAAGATATGTGCCTCGTTCATCCATTCTTTACAGCCGACTGTTATACGAGTGATGTACCTCGCTCATCCATTCATTATGGCCGACTGTTACACGAGAGATGTGCCTTGTTTATCCATTCATTACGGCCAACTGTTACACGAGAGATGTGCCTTGTTTATCCATTTGTTACAGCCAACTGTTACACGAGAGATGTGCCTTGTTTATCCATTTGTTACAGCCGACTGTTACACAAGAAATGTGCCTTGTTTATCCATTTGTTACAGCCGACTGTTACAAGAGAGATGTGCCTTGTTTATCCATTTGTTACAGCCGACTGTTACACGAGAGATGTGCCTCGTTTATCCATTCGTTACAACCAACTGTTACATGACAGATGTGAAAAATGTCATATGAGATCATAAACACACTCTGTATTACGCGTGCACCCATGCGTGCACACAAATGTCTATTTATACAGATGACCAAAAACCAAGAAATATATTTTGTCCTGAACAGTCAGTGCAACTTCAGTGGTAACATGGATATTTATATTATTTCATTGGCGTGTTTAAGAGCAGCATGACTTACCACAGAGGACACACTTCTGTTGGAGTTCTGTGACAAGTGGAGAATGGAGACGGCTTCTTTGAAGTAGCCCTGTACAAGCACACAGACAGACACAATAACTTCCTTGAAGTAGCCCTATACAAGCACACAGACTGACACAATAACTTCCTTGAAGTAGCCCTGTACAAGCACACAGACTGACACAATAACTTCCTTGAAGCAGCCTTGTACAAACACACAGACACAGACACAATAACTTCCTTGAAGTAGCCCTGTACAAGCAAACAGACTGACACAATAACTTCCTTGAAGTAGTCCTGTACAAGCAAACAGACTGACAAAATAACTTCCTTGAAGTAGCCCTGTACAAGCATACAGACAGACACAATAACTTCCTTGAAGTAGCCCTGTACAAACACACATACAGAGACACAATAACTTCCTTGAAGTAGCCCTGTACAAACACACAGACACAGACACAACAACTTCCTTGAAGTAGCCTTGTACAAGCAAACAGACTGACACAATAACTTCCTTGAAGTAGTCCTGTACAAGCAAACAGACTGACAAAATAACTTCCTTGAAGTAGCCCTGTACAAGCATACAGACACAGACACAATAACTTCCTTGAAGTAGCCCTGTACAAACACACAGACACAGACACAATAACTTCCTTGAAGTAGCCCTGTACAAACACACAGACACAGACACAATAACTTCCTTGAAGTAGCCCTGTACAAACACACAGAAACAATAACTTCATTGAAGTAGCCCTGTACAAACACACAGACACAGACACAATAACTTCCTTGAAGTAGCCCTGTACAAGCACACAGACAGACACAATAACTTCTTTGAAGTAGCCCTGTACAAGCACACAGACACAGACACAATAACTTCCTTGAAGTAGCCCTGTACAAACACACAGACACAGACACAATAACTTCCTTGAAGTAGCCCTGTACAAACACACAGACACAACAACTTCCTTGAAGTAGCCCTGTACAAACACACATAGACAGACACAATAATTTCCTTGAAGTAGCCTTGTACAAACACACAGACACAATAACTTCCTTGAAGTAGCCCTGTACAAGCACACAGACAGACACAATAACTTCTTTGAAGTAGCCCTGTACAAGCACACAGACAGACACAATAACTTCTTTGAAGTAGCCCTGTACAAGCACACAGACACAGACACAATAACTTCCTTGAAGTAGCCCTGTACAAGCACACAGACAGAGACACAATAACTTCCTTGAAGTAGCCCTGTACACGCACACAGACAGACACAATAACTTCCTTGAAGTAGCCTTGTACAAACACACAGACACAGTAACTTCCTTGAAGTAGCCTTGTACAAACACACAGACACAGACACAATAACTTCCTTGAAGTAGCCTTGTACAAACACACAGACACAGACACAATAACTTCCTTGAAGTAGCCCTGTACAAGCACACAGACAGACACAATAACTTCCTTGAAGTAGCCCTGTACAAGCACACAGACACAGACACAATAACTTCCTTGAAGTAGCCCTGTACAAGCACACAGACACAGACACAATAACTTCCTTGAAGTAGCCCTGTACAAGCACACAGACTGACACAATAACTTCCTTGAAGTAGCCTTGTACAAACACACAGACACAGACACAATAACTTCCTTGAAGTAGCCTTGTACAAACACACAGACACAGACACAATAACTTCCTTGAAGTAGCCTTGTACAAACACACAGACACAGACACAATAACTTCATTGAAGTAGCCCTGTACACGCACACAGACAGACACCATAACTTCTTTGAAGTAGCCTTGTACAAACACACAGACACAGACACAATAACTTCCTTGAAGTAGCCTTGTACAAACACACAGACACAGACACAATAACTTCCTTGAAGTAGCCCTGTACACGCACACAGACAGATACAATAACTTCCTTGTAGTAGTCTTGTACAAACACACAGACACAGACACAATAACTTCCTTGAAGTAGCCTTGTACAAACACACAGACACAGACACAATAACTTCCTTGAAGTAGCCCTGTACACACACACAGACAGACACAATAACTTCTTTGAAGTAGCCTTGTACAAACACACAGACACAGACACAATAACTTCCTTGAAGTAGCCTTGTACAAGCACACAGACAGACACCATAACTTCCTTGAAGTAGCCTTGTACAAATGCACAGACGCAGACACAATAACTTCCTTGAAGTAGCCTTGTACAAATGCACAGATGCAGACAATACCTCTCACGGATGGATGATCATGTTGTTAGTGTACAACCAAGAATGATGGCTGGAGGATCATGTTGTTAGTATGTGACCAGGAATGATGGTTGGAGGATCATGTTGTTAGTGTGTGACCAGGAATGATGGCTGGAGGATTATGTTGTTAGTGTGTGACCAGGAATGATGGCTGGAGGATCATGTTGTTAGTGTGCAACCAAGTATGATGGCTGGAGGATCATGCTGTTAGTGTGTGACCAGGAATGATGGCTGCAGGATCATGTTGTTAGTGTGCAACCAAGTATGATGGCTGGAGGATCATGCTGTTAGTGTGTGACCAGGAATGATGGCTGCAGGATCATGTTGTTATTGTGCAACCAAGCAACCAAGAATGATGGCTGGAGGATCATGATGTTAGTGTGTGACCAGGAATGATGGCTGGAGGATCATGTTGTTAGTGTGCGACCAGGAATGATGGCTGGAGGATAATGTTGTTAGTGTGTGACCAGGATCGATGGCTGGAGGATTATGCTGTTAGTGTGCAACCAAGAATGATGGCTGGAGGATCATGCTGTTAGTGTGCAACCAAGAATAATGGCTGGAGGATCATGCTGTTAGTGTGTGACCAGGAATGATGGCTGGAGGATCATGTTGTTAGTGTGCAACCAAGTATGATGGCTGGAGGATCATGCTGTTAGCGTGCAACCAAGAATGACGGCTGGAGGATTATGTTGTTAGTGTGCAACCAAGAATGATGGCTGGAGGATCATGTAGTTAGTGTGCGACCAGGAATGATGGCTGGAGGATCATGTTGTTAGTGTGTGACCAGGAATGATGGCTGGAGGATCATGTTGTTAGAGTGCGACCTGGAATGATGGCCAGAGGATCATGTTCCACTTTGTTATAAGTTCCATTCTACCTTATAAATCAACACGTCCATTTCAAAGTTCTTCAGCCAAGTCCAGTTTTCTGTTTTCCAATGTTGAAATAATCTGTTCAAATCTGAAACAGAACAAATTGTTATTTTTAACACATCCATCACCATCATGCCACGGCAGACTTGGAATCATAGAAATTAAAACTTACTATTGGGAAGTTTTTGCTTCCCTGAAGATCTATTTTCATCTGCATGGTCCAACATTCTAAAGACTAATTACAGGATTGCAACAGATTTCATAATTAAAATGATATCCTTCAAATAATGTACTACATCATTGTACAATACATCATTGTACAATACATTACAATGACTGTTATTATGTTCCTAACTGAAGCTGTGTACCTTATCTTGCATTCCAGGATGTCAGCCCAGGGACGCCACTATTGGGAGTCGGAATACTAAGGGGACACTGCTGGAGGAATTGGGGAAGACAGCCAAGTCAAGTTGGAATACTACTGGGACATTCCTGGAGGAATTGGGGAATACAGCCACGTCCAGTTGGAATACTAAGGGGACATTGCTGAAGGAATTGGGGAATACAGCCACGTCCAGTTGGAATACTAAGGGACACTGCTGGAGGAATTGGGGAAGACAGCCAAGTCAAGTTGGAATACTAAGGGGACACTGCTGGAGGAATTGGGGAATACAGCCACGTCCAGTTTGAATATTAAGGGACACTGCTGGAGGAATTGGGGAATACAGCCAAGTCAAGTTGGAATACTAAGGGGACACTGCTGGAGGAATTGGGGAATTCAGCCACGTCAAGTTGGAATACTAAGGGGACATTGCTGGAGGAATTGGGGAATTCAGCCACATCAAGTTGGAATACTAAGGGGACATTGCTGGAGGAATTGGGGAATACAGCCAAGTCAAGTTGGAATACTAAGGGGACACTGCTGGAGGAATTGGGGAATACAGCCAACCAAGTCAAGTTGGAATACTAAGGGGACATTGCTGGAGGAATTGGGGAATACAGCCACATCAAGTTGGAATACTAAGGGGACATTGCTGGAGGAACTGGGGAAGACAGCCACGTCAAGTTGGAATACTAAGGGGACACTGCTAGAGGAATTGGGGAATACAGCCAAGTCAAGTTGGAATACTAAGGGGACATTGCTGGAGGAATTGGGGAATACAGCCAAGTCAAGTTGGAATACTAAGGGGACACTGCTGGAGGAACTGGGGAAGACAGCCACGTCAAGTTGGAATACTAAGGGGACACTGCTAGAGGAATTGGGGAATTCAGCCAAGTCAAGCTGGAATACTAAGGGGACATTGCTGGAGGAATTGGGGAATACAGCCACATCAAGTTGGAATACTAAGGGGACACTGCTGGAGGAACTGGGGAAGACAGCCACGTCAAGTTGGAATACTAAGGGGACACTGCTGGAGGAATTGGGGAATTCAGCCAAGTCAAGTTGGAATACTAAGGGGACACTGCTAGAGGAATTGGGGAATTCAGCCAAGTCAAGTTGGAATACTAAGGGAACATTGCTGGAGGAATTGGGGAATTCAGCCACGTCAAGTTGGAATACTAAGGGGACAATGCTGGAGGAATTGGGGAATACAGCCAAGTCAAGTTGGAATACTAAGGGTACACTGCTGGAGGAATTGGGGAATTCAGCCACGTCAAGTTGGAATACTAACGGGACATTGCTGGAGGAATTGGGGAATACAGCCACATCAAGTTGGAATACTAAGTGGACACTGCTGGAGGAACTGGGGAAGACAGCCACGTCAAGTTGGAATACTAAGGGGACACTGTTAGAGGAACTGGGGAATTCAGCCAAGTCAAGTTGGAATACTAAGGGGACACTGCTAGAGGAATTGGGGAATTCAGCCACGTCAAGTTGGAATACTAAGGGGACACTGCTGGAGGAATTGGGGAATTCAGCCACGTCAAGTTGGAATACTAAGGGGACATTGCTGGAGGAATTGGGGAATTCAGCCAAGTCAAGTTGGAATACTAAGGGGACACTGCTGGAGGAATTGGGGAATACAGCCAAGTCAAGTTGGAATACTAAGGGGACACTGCTGGAGGAATTTGGGAATACAGCCAAGTCAAGTTGGAATACTAAGGGGACACTGCTGGAGGAATTTGGGAATTCAGCCACGTCAAGTTGGAATACTAAGGGGACACTGCTGGAGGAATTGGGGAATTCAGCCACGTCAAGTTGGAATACTAAGGGGACACTGCTGGAGGAATTGGGGAATTCAGCCACGTCAAGTTGGAATACTAAGGGGACACTGCTGGAGGAATTGGGGAATACAGCCACGTCAAGTTGGAATACTAAGGGGACACTGCTGGAGGAATTGGGGAATACAGCCACGTCAAGTTGGAATACTAAGGGGACATTGCTGGAGGAATTGGGGAATTCAGCCACGTCAAGTTGGAATACTAAGGGGACACTGCTGGAGGAATTGGGGAATTCAGCCACGTCAAGTTGGAATACTAAGGGGACATTGCTGGAGGAATTGGGGAATACAGCCACGTCAAGTTGGAATACTAAGGGGACACTGCTGGAGGAATTGGGGAATACAGCCAAGTCAAGTTGGAATACTAAGGGGACACTGCTGGAGGAATTGGGGAATTCAGCCATGTCAAGTTGGAATACTACGGGGACATTGCTGGAGGAATTGGGGAATACAGCCAAGTCAAGTTGGAATACTAAGGGGACACTGCTGGAGGAATTGGGGAATACAGCCACGTCAAGTTGGAATACTAAGGGGACACTGCTGGAGGAATTGGGGAATTCAGCCACGTCAAGTTGGAATACTAAGGGGACATTGCTGGAGGAATTGGGGAATTCAGCCACGTCAAGTTGGAATACTAAGGGGACATTGCTGGAGGAATTGGGGAATACAGCCACGTCAAGTTGGAATACTAAGGAGACACTGCTAGAGGAATTGGGGAATACAGCCAAGTCAAGTTGGAATACTAAGGGGACACTGCTGGAGGAATTGGGGAATACAGCCACATCAAGTTGGAATACTAAGGAGACACTGCTAGAGGAATTGGGGAATACAGCCAGGTCCAGTTGGAATACTAAGTTAAGGAGCAGTGTAGATTGGACATGGGAAAGTACTCTTTCTCACAGAGGGTGATAAATGAATGGAACAAACTGCCAAATGATTGTGTTAATGCTAGTAGTGTGATTATGTTTAAAAATAGAATTGACAGATATTTGATAAGGGCGGGCTACATATAGATGAGAAAATTGTTGGACTCTCGATAAGCCAAAGGCTTCCTTGTCCACTTGCCATCTGGAACTTGTTTGGGATGGCAATCTTGTTACAGTCGGAATACTAAGGGGACACTGCTGGAGGAATTGGGGAAGACAGCCACGTCAAGTTGAAATACTAAGGGGCCATTGCTGGAGAAACTGGGGAAGACAGCCAGGTCCAGTTGGAATACTAAGGGGCCATTGCTGGAGAAACTGGGGAAGACAGCCACGTCCAGTTGGAATACTACTGGGACACTGCTGGAGGAATTGGGGAAGACAGCCACGTCAAGCTGGAATACTAAGGGGACACTACTGGAGGAATTGGGGAAGACAGCCACGTCAAGTTGGAATACTATGGGGCCATTGCTGGAGGAACTGGGGAAGACAGACACGTCAAGTTGGAATACTATGGGGCCATTGCTGGAGGAACTGGGGAAGACAGCCACATCAAGGTGGAATACCAAGGGGCCATTGCTGGAGGAACTGGGGAAGACAGACACGTCAAGTTGGAATACTAAGGGGCCATTGCTGGAGGAACTGGGGAAGACAGACACGTCAAGTTGGAATACTAAGGGGCCATTGCTGGAGGAACTGGGGAAGACAGACACGTCAAGTTGGAATACTAAGGGGCCATTGCTGGAGGAACTGGGGAAGACAGACACGTCAAGGTGGAATACTAAGGGGCCATTGCTGGAGGAACTGGGGAAGACAGACACGTCAAGTTGGAATACTAAGGGGCCATTGCTGGAGGAACTGGGGAAGACAGCCACATCAAGGTGGAATACTAAGGCGACATTGCTGGAGGAATTAGAATATAGCCACATCAGTTGGAATACTAAGGCGATCGAATGTGGGCTGCCTGAAACGATGAGTTGAGTATTGGAAGAATGCAGCGATTGACAATGAAATAGCACAGCCGGTTGACGCATGTCGCGACGGGCTTCGTGTGCTGTTTGAACTATCTGCTGCTTTTGACACTAAAGACCATGCTGTATGGCCATGGCATCAGTGGCGAGGTACACGCGTTATGAAAACCAGAGTTCTGCAAGGGTCGGTCCTCGGACCTATACACGTCACCGCCTACATTACGTCACTGGTGAAACTCCTCCAACAGCACCAAATACAACACCAAATGTACGCACACAGATGTACGTCGACTTCCCGTCAACTGATCATGCAGATGCAGTCATACGAATAGAGGGTCCGCTAGCCAAGATTACTGGGGGAAGACATATATGTTAGGTTGGGTTAAAGAGGGATTACTAGGGGAAGACATGTTAGGTTGGGTTAAAGAAAGATTACTAGGGGAAAACAGATATGTTAGGTTGGGCTAAAGAGGGATTACTGGGGGAAGACAGATGTTAGGTTGGGCTAGAGGGATTTTGGGCCAGAGACAGCCAAGAACATTTAACGAGAAAACTAAGAAAGACAATAATGCGATGTTTTTCAAAGTCTACAGTTACTACCTGACCACTTCACCAGGGTTTCAATAAATGCAGCCCGACTACCTTTCTCCAGTGTCTCGGATGAGTGCAACAGCTCCCAACACTTCACAGCTGTTGTGAAGTTTTGTCGTATCTCGTTGGCAGCGACTACACTACTGCTAACATGGATCTGTGGCACTGACTCCATCTTCTGCTTTTTACTTCGGTGTCTAACAAACATACATCTGGTTTTAAATACTTGTTAATTCTTGTCTAAAAACACTTAAAATATACACATATTTCTGAAAATGTTTCCTATAAAACAGGAATACTTTCATAAAAAGTTATTATACTTTTTAATAATTTAAAATACTTAATTGTATATAACATATTAAAAAGTCTACCATTTGTCCCACAATAAGGTAAATTTGAATTTTTCCTGGATAAAAACCAAACACTCAAAGGTCTTGGCCAGGGCTGCAAGCTAACGTTGGTCCGGCTGGCACTTTTGTAATCGGCTGCCAGTCCATGTGGTTGGTGATTTTTACACCCCTCCAGCATCATAAGTTTGACCAATATTTGTATTTTCACTCATAAATTTTTTTTCAATAAATCTCAACATCAATTCTGATATAGCAACTGAATAGCTGTGCTAACTAATGACGGTCAAACAGTAGATAGTGATGAAGAGACAAACATTGCAGACTATGCTGAAGAGATGGACAGTGCAGACTATGCTGAAGAGACGGACAATGTAGACTATGCTGAAGAGATGGATAGTGTAGAGTATGTTGAAGAGATGGACAGTGTAGAGTATGTTGAAGAGATGGATAGTGTAGAGTATGCTGAAGAGACAGACAGTGTAGACTATGCTGAAGAGATGGACAGTGTAGAGTATGTTGAAGAGATGGACAGTGTAGAGTATGTTGAAAAGATGGATAGTGTAGAGTATGATGAAGAGACAGACAGTGTAGAGTATGCTGAAGAGATGGATAGTGTAGAGTATGCTGAAGAGACAGACAGTGTAGAGTATGTTGAAGAGACGGACAGTGTAGAGTATGCTGAAGAGACAGACAGTGTAGAGTATGTTGAAGAGATGGACAGTGTAGAGTATACTGAAGAGATGGACAGTGCAGAGTATGTTGAAGAGACAGACAGTGTAGAGTATGTTGAAGAGATGGACAGTGTAGAGTATACTGAAGAGATGGACAGTGTAGAGTATGTTGAAGAGACAGACAGTGTAGAGTATGTTGAAGAGATGGATAGTGTAGACTATGCTGAAGAGATGGACAGTGTAGAGTATGTTGAAGAGATGGATAGTGTAGAGTATGCTGAAGAGACAGACAGTGTAGAGTATGTTGAAGAGATGGATAGTGTAGAGTATGCTGAAGAGACAGACAGTGTAGAGTATGCTGAAGAGATGGACAGTGTAGAGTATATTGAAGAGATGGACAGTGTAGAGTATGCTGAAGAGACGGACAGTGTAGAGTATGCTGAAGAGATGGACAGTGTAGGGTATGCTGAAGAGATGAACACTGTTTAATAGTAACCACTGACCATCTTATATGGTGTAATGCTGTTGACCAATATCATCCTTCAGTTTGTTTTTGACAACAGTTCTCATAGCTTTATTTAACAATCAACACATTACTTTCCCATTGCAGTACAAGGGTTGGTAGAATATCGGTTGGGCTGGTAGAATATCGGTTGGGCTGGTAGACTATTGGTTGGGCTGGTAGAATATCGGTTTGGCTGGTAGATTTTTAAACTTACCAGCCCAACTGGGATGGTGGACAAAAATTGTAGCTTTCATCCCAGACGAACACTCTACGCTTATATCTGTTTACAACTTCATTTTGCAGTTTCAATAAAGTAACAGTTTTGCAAAATAAAATTGATACAATTAGAATGACTGGAAATCTTTAGAAAGAAGAATCAAAGCCACAAGTGGTTATTGTGAATGAGTGTGCGAATGATGTCGGTGGCCAAAGTGCTGTCACCAGTGGGATTGAGCCACTCACTCCGTGCGGACATCCAGTGATCCTGACTTGAAGGCCTCAATCAACACAACTGTCTGGAGCTGGTGCTCCGGGGACTGTCCTGGAGTACACCCAGCACTTGTCACTGGAGCACAGCACAGTACTGGGAACAGATGGCAACAAAGTACTGTGGACAACACTGTGGACAACACTGTGGACAATACTGTGGACAACACTGTGGACAATACTGCAATCTCATTACAGCGGACTCTCTCCATAAGGAACATGTTGGCACTTGGTCAAACTATTCCATATATCCAATGTTCCTTATATCCAGGTGTACATAAAACAGATAGGTCAGAATGGGGAGCTCAAAGCTATTTCTCTTAAGCAGATGTTCCTTACATCGGGAGAATACACTGCATATGTTTACATGTGACATATGTTTACATGTGACATGTTTCAGAAATATGCATTGCCAAGACATCGCCAACCACATCAGTTCAGATGGCAACTCAACTGTTCAATAGTAAACATGAGCAGTCATTAACAGTCTGAGATTCTCATTATATACAAAACAATAACTGTGGCGCTAGACACTGTCACTGGCCTTCACTTGATACTGTTCCAATACATGTCACCATAGAAAGGTTCTTGTGGAGGCAGAACAATCACAAATAGAAGTGTAATTAAATAAAGAACGTAAACTATTGTAATGATTGTGTAAACACAGCGCCAGTGGAGACAACTGCTGGGTACTGGTGGAGCCACCTGGTGCGTAGTGCATGTATGACTGACCTATGAACTGGTCCGGGTCAACAGCAGCCACGTAGTTGAGGAGGCAGTGGAAGAAGAGGACGAGTGCGCAGTAGAAGACCTGCTTCAGGTGAGGGCCAGGGTCAATGTGACCCCCCACGCCCTCGTACAGGGTGAACAGTCGCTGCCATTGGCACTGGCGACTACAACAGACAATGGTAGGGGTGAGTACAGAGGCAATGTGACCCCCCACGCCCTCGTACAGGGTGAACAGTCGCTGCCACTGGCACTGGCAACTACAACAGAAATGGTAGGGGTGAGTACAGGGTCAATGTGAACCCCACGCCCTTGTACAGGGTGAACAGTCGATGCCACTGGCACTGGCGACTACAACAGACAATGGTAGGGATGAGTACAGGGTCAATGTGACCCCCCACGCCCTCGTACAGGGTGAACAGTCACTGCCACTGGTACCTACAACAGACAATGGTAGGGGTGAGTACAGGGTCAATGTGACCCCCCACGCCCTCGTACAGGGTGAACAGTCACTGCCACTGGTACCTACAACAGACAATGGTAGGGGTGAGTACAGGGTCAATGTGACCCCCCACGCCCTCGTACAGGGTGAACAGTCACTGCCACTGGTACCTACAACAGACAATGGTAGGGGTGAGTACAGGGTCAATGTGACCCCCCACGCTCTCGTACAGGTTGAACAGTCTTGTCTGTTGTCCTTTCAAAATGTCCCACAAAGTGGTTCTGACGAAGTGTATATTATCATAATATTGTTAGTTTAGGTAAGTTTTCTCCTCAACGTATTTAGCCCATCCTGAGTCAGGTTCAATGTGTCTGAAATCAACAAATTAATAAACTGGCCCCCGAAAAATTTACAAATTATAAGTATATGGAATAAAGCAACATTTTCATGCATAAAACTAAAACAGCCACTACTTTAAATTATAATAAATAATAATTTAATAAATATAAACCATACCAAATATTGTTGTTCATTTCAAATAACTAGCAGACCAATAAAATAAAGTAATGAATTTAATAAACATACAATTGTTGAAAGCAACATTAAGTTTGATGCTGACATTTTGCGTGTTCTACCACTGCCCTGAAGCTGGCTGGGTCTGGCACTTGCAAAAATCTATGCCGTTCTCAATTCATTTAAAATCATTTCAAATCAAAGCCTCTGAAGTTCACTTTCGCAGCCAAATATTAATCAGAATGTTTTGACACATTATTTTGGATTGGTGTTTCCCTCGTATTCCCCAAGATATTGACGCCATTAAATGTGAATCATCCAATAGGTATCCAGTTTACAATCGATCTGTCACTGGCAAGGAAGAAGTAGCTTGTCGTAATTGTATTCTATATCGAATTAGCACAGATCAGTAGGTACAGTACTGTGCATCACTAATACAGTGCGACCCAGCTGTGGCCGCCAGGATGACTCAGCAGGGTGGGGCCGATAACTTAACTTTGTATATTGGTATCGCATGAATAGTAGCCGGTGTAACAGAAGAAATATGTGCAGCCAGTGTAACAGAACTAATATGT
This sequence comes from Lamellibrachia satsuma, assembly GCA_033239005.1. NCBI lineage: Eukaryota > Metazoa > Annelida > Polychaeta > Sabellida > Siboglinidae > Lamellibrachia > Lamellibrachia satsuma. The sequence continues at coordinate 10,370,884 of BSQZ01000018.1, forward strand.
ACACCAGTGTAACACAAGTAATATGTGTAGCCGGTGTAACAGAAGTAATATGTGCAGCCAGTGTAACAGAACTAATATGTACACCAGTGTAACACAAGTAATATGTGTAGCCGGTGTAACAGAAGTAATATGTGCAGCCAGTGTAACAGAACTAATATGTACACCAGTGTAACACAAGTAATATGTGTAGCCGGTGTAACAGAAGTAATATGTGCAGCCATTGTAACAGAACTAATACGTACACCAGTGTAACACAAGTAATATGTGTAGCCGGTGTAACACAAGTAATATGTGCAGCCAGTGTAACAGAAGTTATATGTGTAGCACGTGTAACAGAAGTAATAAGTATAGCCAGTGTAACAGAAGTAATATGTGCAGCCAGTGTAACACAAGTAATATGTGTAGCCGGTGTAACAGAAGTTATATGTGTAGCACGTGTAACAGAAGTAATAAGTATAGCCAGTGTAACAGAAGTAATATGTGCAGCCAGTGTAACAAAAGTAATATGTGCAGCCAGTTTAACAAAAGTAATATGTGCAGCCAGTGTAACAAAAGTAATATGTGCAGCCAGTGTAACAAAAGTAATATGTGCAGCCAGTGTAACAAAAGTAATATGTGCAGCCAGTGTAACAAAAGAGTGCGTTTTTGTGAAAATGAAAGAACTGATCAAAGGTGAGGCTTGTGAAAGTAGGAATACATGTAGTACACAGACCACTCCTTCCCCAGGGCCACCACTTGGCTCTCTTCCCCAGGGCCACCACTTGGCTCTCTTCCCCAGGGCCACCACTTGGCCTGGGGAAGACAGCCTACCCATATGTCATAGTACACAGACCACTTGGCTCTCTTCCCCAGGGCCACCACTTGGTTCTCTTCCCCAGGGCCACCACTTGGCTCTCTTCCCCAGGGCCACCACTTGGCTCTCTTCCCCAGGGCCACCACTTGGCTCTCTTCCTCAGGGCCACCACTTGGCTCTCTTCCCCAGGGCCACCACTTGGCCTGGGGAAGCAGCCTACCCATATGTCATAGTACACAGACCACTTGGCTCTCTTCCCCAGGGCCACCACTTGGCTCTCTTCCCCAGGGCCACCACTTGGCTCACTTCCCCAGGGCCACCACTTGGCCTGGGGAAGACAGCCTACCCATATGTCATAGTACACAGATGACTTGGTTCTCTTCCCCAGGGCCACTACTTGGTTCTCTTCCCCGGGGCCACCACATGGCTCTCTTCCCCAGGGCCACCACTTGGCTCTCTTCCCCAGGGCCACCACTTGGCTCTCTTCCTCAGGGCCACCACTTGGCTCTCTTCCCCAGGGCCACCACTTGGCCTGGGGAAGACAGCCTACCCATATGTCATAGTACACAGACCACTTGGCTCTCTTCCCCAGGGCCACCACTTGGCTCTCTTCCCCAGGGCCACCACTTGGCTCACTTCCCCAGGGCCACCACTTGGCTCACTTCCCCAGGGCCACCACTTGGTTCTCTTCCCCAGGGCCACCACTTGGCTCTCTTCCCCAGGGCCACCACTTGGCTCACTTCCCCAGGGCCACCACTTGGTTCTCTTCCCCAGGGCCACCACTTGGCTCTCTTCCTCAGGGCCACCACTTGGCTCACTTCCCAGGGCCACCACCTGGTTCTCTTCCCCAGGGCCACCACTTGGCTCACTTCCCCAGGGCCACCACTTGGTTCTCTTCCCCAGGGCCACCACTTGGCTCTCTTCCCCAGGGCCACCACTTGGCTCACTTCCCCAGGGCCACCACCTGGTTCTCTTCCCCAGGGCCACCACTTGGCTCTCTTCCCAAGGGCCACCACTTGGCTCACTTCCCCAGGGCCACCACTTGGTTCTCTTCCCCAGGGCCACCACTTGGCTCTCTTCCCCAGGGCCACCACTTGGCTCACTTCCCCAGGGCCACCACTTGGTTCTCTTCCCCAGGGCCACCACTTGGCTCTCTTCCCCAGGGCCACCACTTGGCTCACTTCCCCAGGGCCACCACCTGGTTCTCTTCCCCAGGGCCACCACTTGGCTCACTTCCCCAGGGCCACCACTTGGTTCTCTTCCCCAGGGCCACCACTTGGCTCTCTTCCCCAGGGCCACCACTTGGCTCACTTCCCCAGGGCCACCACCTGGTTCTCTTCCCCAGGGCCACCACTTGGCTCTCTTCCCAAGGGCCACCACTTGGCTCACTTCCCCAGGGCCACCACTTGGTTCTCTTCCCCAGGGCCACCACTTGGCTCTCTTCCCCAGGGCCACCACTTGGCTCACTTCCCCAGGGCCACCACTTGGCCCTGGGGAAGAGACCCTACCTGCATGTCATAGTATAAAGAGCCAGACAACTTGCATCACCAAATTTTGACCAGATCTGGTGAAAGATCAGTTTGTCTGATGATTTCGCAAAACCTAAATAAAAAGTTTTCACAAGCAGTTAATGAATGTGAAATGACAAGAGTGATTAATATAATTTGTGTGTGAAATGAATGTGAAATGACAAGATTAATATAAACTTGAGGAGGAACCTTGTACGTTTCTCAGGCATTGGGGTATTTCTTCACTGGATAACAAAAATAACTTCATTGAGTTTAAAACATAATTCTACAACGTATTTCCATGAAAGTATTATATAAGTAGTGAAACAATTACGCAACAAATGATAGATTTATAGATATTTAAAAAGTAAACCCTGTAATATTGAACTCATTTGCTGTCTAGTTGAGTTGATGGTATTACCCACTCACCCAACTATCTCAAAGAGGTCTCCCGCCTTCCAGTGCAACAGGACGCCCACAGCCTTGACCATGTCAAACAGCTTATGCCAAGGCTGAGTGACACAGCTTTCCTTCTCCGACAGCCCAGAAATAGAAACCCGCCTGAACATGCTGCCCCCGTACTGCATCGGCTTGGAGGGAGACTTCAGCTCTGTAAGGAATCACGTGGAGAGTTGGTGACTATCAGAACTGACACAGAAACATGACATGGCTCTTGTGACCATGTGACATGGCTCTTGTGACCATGCGACATGGTTGTTGTGACCATGTGACATGACTCTTGTGACCATGTGACATGGCTCTTGTGATCATGCAACATGGTTCTTGTGACCATGTGACATGACTCTTGTGACCATGTGACAAGGGTCTTGTGACAATGTGACATGGCTCTTGTGACCATGTGACATGACTATTGTGACCATGTGACAAGGGTCTTGTGACAATGTGACATGGTTCTTGTGAACATGTGACAAGGGTCTTGTGACAATGTGACAAGGGTCTTGTGACCATGTGACAAGGGTCTTGTGACCACAAGTAAAAACATTTAATGACTGAAACTATCCTTTCAAATAACATTTTCTATTTTCAAGATACAAAATGGGTAAGAATCACACTGAAACACAGATACAGGAGTTCAAAAATATTAACAGACAATAGATAACTTTGTGAAATAATTTGGGAAACTAGATCCGGTTGTCACCCCCAGAACTAGATCCGGTTGTCACTCCTAGAACTAGATCTGGTTGTCACTCCCAGAACTAGATCCGGCTGTCACTCCCAGAACTAGATCTGGTTGTCACTCCTAGAACTAGATCTGGTTGTCACTCCCAGAACTAGATCCGGCTGTCACTCCCAGAACTAGATCCAGCTGTCACTCCCAGAACTAGATCTGGTTGTCACTCCTAGAACTAGATCCGGCTGTCACTCCCAGAACTAGATCCAGCTGTCACTCCCAGAACTAGATCCGGCTGTCAATCCCAGAACTAGATCCAGTTGTCACTCCCAGAATTAGATCCGGCTGTCACTCCCAGAACTAGATCCGGCTGTCACTCCCAGAACTAGATCCAGCTGTCACTCCCAGAACTAGATCCGGTTGTCACTCCCAGAACTAGATCCGGTTGTCACTCCCAGAACTAGATCCGGCTGTCACTCCCAGAACTAGATCCGGCTGTCACTCCCAGAACTAGATCCGGTTGTCACTCCCAGAACTAGATCCGGTTGTCACTCCCAGAACTAGATCCGGCTGTCACTCCCAGAACTAGATCCGGCTGTCACTCCCAGAACTAGATCCGGCTGTCACTCCCAGAACTAGATCCGGCTGTCACTCCCAGAACTAGATCCGGCTGTCACTCCCAGAACTAGATCCGGTTGTCACTCCCAGAACTAGATCCGGCTGTCACTCCCAGAACTAGATTCGGAGTAATTATTAATATGAATTGAATGTGGCAACCACGTGTGACTGGGAAAAAAGTATGTTTGTATGAGTTTGACAGCCTAACTGGGCCAAGGGAAAAATTCCTACCTAGGCCGGGGGAAGAGAACCTACTTGGCCCTGGGGAAGAGAGCCTACCTGGGGTGAGGGAAGAGAGCCTACTTGGTGCTGGGGATGTGAGCCTATCTGGGCTGGGAGAAGAGAACCTACCTGGGCCAGGGGAAGAGAGCCTACCTGGTCCTGGAGAAGAGAACCTACTTGACAGTGGGAAAGAGAGCCTACCTGGGCTGGGAGAAGAGAGCCTACCTGAGCCAGGGGAAGACACCTGGACCAAGGGAAGGGAGCCTACCTGAGGTGGGGGAAGAGAGCCAACTTGGCGCTGGGGAAGAGAACCTACCTGGACTTGGAGAAGAGAACCTACCTGGGTCAGGGGAAGACAACCTACCTGCGCCGGGGGAAGAGAACCTACCTGGGCTAGGGGAAGAGAACCTACCTGAGCCAGAAGAGAGCCTACCTGGGCCAGAGGACGAGAACCTACCTGGGCCAAAGGAAGAGAGCCTACTTGGGCCACAGGAAGTGAGCCTACCTGGGCCGGGGGAAGAGAACCTACCTGGGCTGGGAGAAGAGAGCCTACCTGGGCTGGGGGAAAAGAGCCTACCTGGGCCACAGGAAGTGAGCCTACCTGGGCCAGGTGACAAGGGCCTACTTGGGCCAGGGGACAAGAACCTATGTGGGCTGGGAGAAGAGAGCCTACCTGGGCTGGGGGAAGAGAGCCTACCTGGGCTGGGGGAAGAGAGCCTACCTGGGCCGGGGGAAGAGAGCCTACCTGGGCCACAGGAAGAGAACCTACCTGGGCCGGGGGTAGAGAGCCTAACTGGGCCACAGGAAGAGAACCTACCTGGGCCGGGGGAAGAGAGCTGGTCAGTGGAGGTTGTGGGCTGGGTGATGTAGCATACATAGAACTCGATTGACTTCTGCAGCAGTCGATAGAGATACTTGGCAGACACTTGAAGCTGAGGGCAGCCGAGTAGGAGAGGCAGAACATCACAGACTGAAACATAGAACATCACAGACTGAAACATAGAACATCACAGACTGAAATATAGAACATCACAGACTTGAACATAGAACATCACAGACTGAAACATAGAACATCACAGACTGAAACATAGAACATCACAGACTGAAGCATAGAACATCACAGACTGAAACATAGAACATCACAGACTGAAACATAGAACATCACAGACTGAAACATAGAACATCACAGACTTGAACATAGAACATCACAGACTGAAACATAGAACATCACAGACTGAAACATAGAACATCACAGACTGAAACATAGAACATCACAGACTGAAACATAGAACATCACAGACTTGAACATAGAACATCACAGACTGAAACATAGAACATCACAGATTGAAACATAGAACATCACAGACTTGAACATAGAACATCACAGACTGAAACATAGAACATCACAGACTTGAACATAGAACATTACAGACCGAAACATAGAACATCACAGACTTGAACATAGAACATCACAGACTGAAACATAGAACATCACAGACTGAAACATAGAACATCACAGACTTGAACATAGAACATCACAGACTGAAACATAGAACATCACAGACTGAAACAGAACATCACTGACTGAAACATAGAACATCACAGACTTGAACACAGAACATCACAGACTGAAACATAGAACATCACAGACTTGAACATAGAACATCACAGACTGAAACATAGAACATCACAGACTGAAACAGAACATCACTGACTGAAACACAAACATCAGACTGAAACCTGCACACTGCTGTAAACAGCATACTACTCCTATGACACATTCATAGTCAATAATGCAGTATACTCAAACACTGCATACTGGCACCATCTCTAGCCAATGCACTTGGCTACTTCCCCAAGATATGATTTCCTTGTATACAAGTCACAGAGTAAATGCGCAGACTGCTGTATTAACTGGTGTGTATTACACTTGCACACTCTGCAGACATGCTTAGTCTCCCAGAATGGCCGGCAGACTCCCAGAAATCTATCATGGGAGAACAAATCTCCCGGATTTCCAATAAAAAATAAATATTTTTGTGTGGCCTCAGTTAGCAAAAGCTTGTCAATCCCTCCTTAATTCAAGCCAACGACAACAGCAGGGGTGATTTTAATAAAGTGTTGTACAGACTGGACAATGGAGTATTGGCTAAATAGTATCCTTGTGCCTTGCTTGTTGCATTGTTTATAATACGTTCAAAACTAATGGTCCCCCATTATCGCTCAATCGATTTGCAATCCGTTAAATATCAATTGAAAAAATGCCCATCAATACATCTCCACATTATAAGTTTTATTTAATTCATGTATGTTTGATAACTGTCATAATTGGAGCACGTTATGAACGTTTTTTAATACGTTTTACAAATAAAAAAGTGCCTCTGTCAACTAGTGTCACAAATGCCTCTATGAATTACCGCCTCCATCACCCAGGATCACAAACTTTAAAAAAGAAAATGCTAGGCCTGCCAGTAAATATTATGTTAGCTGCGTGTAAAATATGTTGGCTACTGTCAGTCAGATAATGGATTTTTTTGTACTTTAACATATTTCAAGAGTAGAATAAATTGTTTTATTCCTAGAACATTAGAGTAGTAAACTTGTTTCATAATAAGTAGTCCACAACTAATTTGTCTACTGCCAAATTGATTATATTAACATGCGAGTGTACCATTTAATAACACGTCTAATATATTTAGAACTTAATCTGATTTAGCGTTAACTCTCTGATACACTGAAAGCCTCCAATTTACACACAATTCTCTGAGACCCTCTGATTTACACACAACTCTCTGAGACCCTGAGACCCTCCGATTTACACACAGTTCTCTGAGAACCTCCGATTTACACAAAACTCTCTGAGACCCTCCGATTTACACACAATTCTCTGAGACCCTCTGATTTACACACAACTCTCTGAGACCCTCCGATTTACACACAATTCTCTGAGACCCTCTGATTTACACACAATTCTCTGAGACCCTCCAATTTACACACAGTTCTTTGAGAACCTCCGATTTACACAAAACTCTCTGAGACCCTCCGATTTACACACAATTCTCTGAGACCCTCTGATTTACACACAACTCTCTGAGACCCTCCGATTTACACACAATTCTCTGAGACCCTCCGATTTACACACAACTCTCTGAGACCCTGAGACCCTCCGATTTACACACAGTTCTCTGAGACCCTCCGATTTACACACAACTCTGAGACCCTCCGATTTACACACAACTCTCTGAGACCCTCCGATTTACACACAATTCTCTGAGACCCTGTGATTTATGTACAAACCTCCTGCATTTGCATTTCTGAAACTTAACATGTGTAAACAAAATTCTTTAGCTAATCTGATGAAGAAGGTGTACCAAGATATTTCCTGTAGCGGTTGACAGGTGACGTCAGTGGAGAGTGTTTCTCTGCACTCAGCAGAGACTCGGCCAGCTTCACCTGCAATAGTCAGCACTGGGGCTAATCAACCATGTATCCCACTACCAGGTACTACATCAGTACATGCGTATCCTGTAAACAGCAATCCAACATGGAAATTCTTATTTTCCCCAAAAGCAGATTTCAAGTATTAGTTTTTTGGTCACAAAAAATAATTTGGAGAAGGTTATTGAAATCAGAATGATAGTTTAATAGTGACATTGGATTAATTACTTCAAACTACGAAATTGCAGTCAAAGGCACACAGGCAATTATAACTGCAACTGTGCCATTAATTACAATAGATTAGGCTGTAACTTACCCCTCGTTTAGGGACATGCTCAGGGTAGCGCCGTAGAACCAGTAGCATAACACGACACTGTCGCAAGACGTCAGTTGTTGTGTCTGCGATGTGCACCAGCAGATGGCACTGTAGACTGGCCGGTAATGCAGCGAACACAGCTGCACAGTAGAAAGTGTTGCATGAGTGCATCCCCTACTGGGCATGCAAGTTACAAGACAGGCAGGGTTCAATAGGTCAGATAGAAGATTCTACTGTAACCCGGGTTGGAAAAAATAATTATTTAAAAAAACAAATTTTTAATAAGATTTTTTTTATTTAAATCGGATTTTTTTTATTTGATTTTGTTTAAATCTGATATATAGACATTTATATAGATGTTTGTATTTATAAACTCTTTCAAACTTGCTCTATTCAAATCAATTTGGGTACTTGTCTTAACAGAGGGTACATGATTTTTGCTTATATAAAGACATTAGACAATGTCCACAAGGCCTCACCCCATGTAGTTGCATAATCTGTCTTGGAAAGGAAAGCATGCTGTGTGTCTGTGGCTGTTGCAGTGATAATTATTGTTTGCTGAGATGGTGGATTAGCACCTGTCCAGGGCTCTGTATACTCTAAGGATCTCCAACCAGACTGCAAACTGTCTCACATGAGTCAACATACTGAATTGGTAACAACTAGCACAAGCTCTAAGTGGACTTTAACTCAGGGCTTCTGAGTTTAACAAGGTTTAACAAGATTGCCATCCCAAACAACAAGTTCCTACTGATGGCAAGTGGACAAGGAAGCCATTGGCTTATCAAGAGTCCAACAATTTTTTCATCTATGTGTAGCCCGCCCTTATCAAATATCTGTCAATTCTATTTTTAAACATATTCACACTACTAGCATTAACACAATCATTTGGCAGTTTGTTCCATTAATTTATCACCCTCTGTGAGAATGAGTACTTTCTCATGTCCAACCTACACTGCTCCTTAACTAATGCTGCTTTATGTCCTCTGGTTCTGCTGCTTTCTTTAAGTTTGAAGTACATATTCCTGTCAACATCCTCATAACCATTCACTATTTTAAACACTTCTATTTGGTCTCCTCTTAGTCTCCTGGTCTCTAGTGTTGTCAAACCACATTGTAATAAGAGACTTTCGTAACTAAGGTCTCTCAATTCTGGAATCATTTCAGTTGCTCTTCGTTGTATTCTTTCTAGCTTGTCTATGTCCTTTTTACGATATGGTCTCCATGCTTGAATACAATATTCCAAATGTGGTCTAACTATTGCTTTGTACAGGGGTACAATTAGCTGTTTCTCCTTATACATGATAGTTCTCCTAATTAACAAGATTTAACAAGATTTGCCATCCAAGCCAAAGGCCCAGATGGCAAGTGGACAAGGAAGCCATTGGCTTATCGAGAGTCCAACAATGTTCACCTACTTATAACCCGCCCTCCTGATATATGTGTCAACCTTGTTTTTAAACATATTCACGCTGCTAGCAGTTACACAATCTGTAGACAATTTGTTCCATTCATTTATTGTCCTCTGTGAGAACGAGTGCTTCCTGATGTCCAATCTACATTGATCCTTTATTAATTTTACCTCATGTCCTCTAGTTCTGCTATCCTTCTTGAGTGAGAAAAACATATTTCTATCAATATTTTCATACCCATTCAATATCTTAAAAACTTCAATCTGATCTCCTCTTAACCTCCTTGTCTCTAGAGTTGTTAAACCACATTCTTTCAGGCGTTCTTCATAACTAAGGTCTCTAAGTTCTGGAATCATTTTAGTTGCTCTCCTTTGTATGCGTTCAAGCGTATCTATATCCTTCTTACGATATGGTCTCCATGCTTGTATACAGTATTCTAAATGAGGTCTAACTATTGCTTTATAAAGAGGTTTAATTAAGTTTTTTCCCTTGTATGTTATGTTTCTTCTAATCAATCCAAAAATTTGATTACCCTTTGAAGCTGCAATACCACACTGCTCTGAAACTTTCATATCAGCGCTTATTGTAACTCCTAAGTCCTTTTCTTTTACAGTAGTACCTAGAACAGTATCTCCCATTTTATAGTTTACATTCAAGTTCCCATGTCCTGTATGTAGGCATTTACATTTCCCAAAATTGAACAGCATCTGCCATTTCTCAGACCATTTCACTAATCTGTCTAGATCGTTTTGTAAATGTTGTTTATCACCATCAGTATTAACCTTTCTAAACAGTTTTGTGTCATCCACAAATTTCAGTATGTTACTTGTTATACTGTCGTCCAAGTCATTGATATAAATTAAGAATAATATACGTCCTAATACTGATCCTTGAGGTACCCCATTCAAAACCGATTTCCAATTTGAAACTTCTCCATCTACTACAACTCGTTGTCTTCTGTCAGTCAGCCATTGTTCTATCCAGTCAGTTATGCTATCCCCGATACCATGGGCTTTTAATTTAAGTAGCAATCTTTGATGTGGCACTTTGTCAAAAGCTTTCTGAAAATCTAAGTAGATAATATCTACTGGCGATCCCACGTCTATCCACTTAGTGCTTTCTTCCAAAAAACATAACATATTTGTTAAGCATGACCTCGCTTTAAGGAATCCATGTTGAGATGAATTTAATAATTTATGCTTAACGAGGAAGTCCACCATATGGTCTTTAATTAACCCTAGAATATGATTTCCTTTCGAAGCAGCAATACCACATGGTGCGCAGACAAAAGCTCACAAGACATAAGCTCACAAGACATAAGCTCACAAGACATAAGCTCACACCCTTGATGAAAAAAGAGACAAAAGCTCACAACTAAAATAAATTTTTCCATGTCAGAACTAAAATTTATTTTTCCATGTCAGAAATATTTAGAGTAACATACAATATGAGTAGGGTGTGTAGTGTGTGTGTGTGTGTGCGTGCGTGCGTGCGTGCGTGCATGCGTGCGTGTTATGTAGTATAATTAGAAGAGATCAAGGGATAATATGAAACATCTTGTGAGTAAATCCAATGAGCAGATCTCATCTTTCCTATAAAAGGACTAACCTTCCAGCATATATCATTCATTCATAGACATTGCAATTAGCTGGTCATCCCTGACGAGTGAACTCTCACCGGTGGAGCAGACCCACGGCCGTTCCTTAACCATGATTCTGGCCCTGGGCAGCATCAGCGTGTTGTGGTATATGCTGCAGAGGGGCAGCTCCGTCACTTAGGGCAGTCTGACACTTGGTTCATGGATGGTAACTATGCCATGAGTCCAGGTGTCTTTCAACAGCTCTATGTGATCCGTGCCCATCTTGGAGAGTCTGCGGTTTCCTGTGTATATGCGTTCCTTTCTGGGAAGAGTACACAGATCTACCAAGTGCTGCTTCAAGCAGTTCTCGATAAGATGGAGACCATGCAGATCTACCCAGACCCCCGTGTTGTCATCACTGACTTTGAATTAGCAGCTATTCAGTCAGTAGCCTTGGTGCTTGGACCACAAGTGACAACACAGGGGTGCTTTTACCACCTGTCCCAGAGCACGTGGAGGAAGATCCAGGCGCTGGGGAAGACTGAACTTTACCGCACCGACGACGACATCAAACACTTCTGTGGGATGCTTGATGGGCTGGCCTTCCTCCCAGAAGACAAGGTGCAGGATGGCATGGCATATCTGGGGAGCACACACGAGGGGATGGAGGAGTTAGTAGACTACTTTGATTCCGTGTATGTAACTGGAACCTTTCGTCGTGTTCAACAAGGACAAATGCAGCCTGGAGCTTCTCCACCATCACTACGCGTCCGGAACATTCCACCATGGTTCGGCATACCCATCTGGAATGTGCACCAAGTCACTCTGGAGGGACGGGATCAGACGAACAACGCCTGTGAGGGCTGGAATACCTCCTTTTCACAGATCATTGGGCATCAACACCCATCCTTCTAGACTGCAGTGGATGGACTCCGTCGGGACTATGCTCTAGTAAGCACGCAGCTACTGCAGCACACCAGAGGGCAGCTCATCAAGAAGCGCCAACGACGATCCTACGTGGAGCTACAGAAGCGCCTTCAAACCCTCTGCCAGGACTTTGTAGCTGAACGCAGATCATTGGCTGACTTCCTCAGTGCAGTGGGGCACTGCATCCGCCTAGAGTGAATTTCTATGTAACACCTGTGACATTTATGATATTTCATTTATATGTTATATGTGATATGTAACACCTGTGACATTTATATGTGATAAGTAACACCTGTAACATTTATATGTATATGTATATATTTGTATATAATAAAAAAATAAAAATTGTTGTGAGCTTTTGTCTCTTTTTTCATTAAGGGTGTGAGCTTATGTCTTGTGAGTTTATGTCTTGTGAGCTTGTCTTGTGAGCTTATGTCATGGAATCATACCACATTGCTCTGAAACTTTCATGTCATCACTAAATGTTACTCCTAAGTCCTTTTCTTGTGTGGTTCTACCTAGTACAGCATCCCCCATTTTATATTCTTCGTCCATGTTTCGTTGACACTCAATAAATCATAAAAAGGTACAAGGGTTGGTGTGTGTGTGTGTGTGTGTGTGTGCGTGCGTGCGTGTGTGTGTGTGCGCGTGTGGATGTTGACACTCAATAAATCCTGAAATGGTACAAGGGTTGGTGTGTCTGCATGTTGACACTCAATAAATCCTGAAATGGTACAAGGGCTGGTGAGTGTGCATGTTGACACTCAATAAATCATGAAATGATACAAGGGTTGGTGTGTGTGCATGTTGACACTCTATAAATCATGAAATGGCACAAGGGTTGGTGTGTGCGTGTGCACGTTGACACTCAATAAATCATGAAATGGTACAAGGGCTGGTGAGTGTGCATGTTGACACTCTATAAATCATGAAATGGCACAAGGGTTGGTGTGTGCGTGTGTGCATGTTGACACTCAATAAATCATGAAATGGTACAAGGGTTGGTGTGTGCGTGTGTGCACGTTGACACTCTATAAATTATGAAATGGCACAAGGGTTGGTGTGTGTGCATGTTGACACTCAATAAATCATGAAATGGTACAAGGGTTGGTGTGTACGTGTCTGCATGTTGACACTCAATAAATCATGAAATGGCACAAGGGTTGGTGTGTGTGCATGTACGCATTGCATGCATTCACATATTATCAAAATAAACAACACCGACAGGTGACAATGTAAACTTGATGATTTGTTTTCACCAAAACAACTAGCATGCACTATACCTTGAAGGAAGAGAGTTTTTTTCAACAAGCACTATACCTTGCAGGAAGAGAGTTTGTTCAACAAGCGCTATAACTTGGAGGAAGAGTTTTTTCAAGTAGCACTATACCTTGGAGGAAGAGTTTGTTCAACTAGCACTATACCTTGCAGGTAGAGAGTTTGTTCAACTAGCACTATACCTTGGAGGAAGACAGTTTGTTCAACCACACTCTCTGATTGTAGAGTTTCAACGAGTTCTGTCACTTCATTCCACAGTCTCAGCTCTTGCGGAAATGTTACAAACCTACACAGAAAAGCATATTTATTTTACTATCACATAGCTGCCAACCTTTAGAAACCCAAAAACAGAATATTTGGTGGGGGGGGGCCGATCTTTATATTATGTACCCTGTAGAAGTTTACAGTTTCACATAAAACAAGTAAATATTACACAACTATTATCTCAAAATCATATCAAGTTACTTTAAAATAAAAAAGAATACTACTGAACTTACAAGATCTAACAAACTTACATTTCCTCAAGATGTTTCGCAACTTCTGGTGGATTGTGGCGTTCCTTTTCCAGGTTATAAGCCTCCAACTAATGCATTGAACAGGAAGAAACAATACGTTATACAAAGAAATATACGTCTGTGTTTGGCTTCCACATGTCACCTTCATTTCATGTATTATACACTACCGGCTGATATGTTATTATACACTACCGGCTGATATGTTATTATACACTACCGGCTGATATGTTATTATACACTACCGGCTGATGTTATTATACACTATCGGCTGATATGTTATTATACACTATTGGCTGATATGTTATTATACACTATAATGGCTGATATGCACAGAAAAGGCTAATGTACAGATACATACACGGAGAGTGGAAGTTATCAGCACACTCTTACATATAATTATAAGTACAAAACAAGACATGGTTGTGTGAACTCATAGATCATTTAATGTTCAATAAAAAGGTACAATTAAATACAGACGAAAATGTCTCCCTCTGTACAAGATCTATGAATGACTAATGTTAAAAATACTAGCTAAAAAAAATTCTATGTCACACCCACAATGGCAGACTGTGTGAGCGAGAAACGTGAAGCAGGGCATGCTACGCCCGCAACTGCAAGGTTCAGGGCCTCGTGGGTGAGGCGCAAAGTGGGTTATATACTGTAGTTGGCCAGTGCGGGTGCTCATGGGAAAACTCGATTCCTGCTAATCAGAAGAACTTACAAATAATTAATATTAATTACGTGATGAACAGCAGTTGACACTGGACTTTGCTTATATAATAGCCTGCTTGTATCGAGGAGGTAGCATCATCAATTGTTTGGAATTTGTGGGATATTTCAATAGATGCATAATCATTTAGCGATTTACCGATAGAGCGACTGCAATCATGGATCAACCTAATGCCCCCGTCTTTCTTTGGAACAGCGCCAAGTGGGCTCACCAAGCTAGGAGGGCTGTCACACAATATATAATTACCATCTTGTAATTCTGAAAGCAAATGTTGTTTTACTGCCTCATAATTCGCATTGCCTGGAGTTGCTGAAGGATGACTGCCTGCTTGCATAGGTAAAACCTGCGCTCCTTTGTCAACACTAGAAAACCCGTGTCTTATCCCATCCAACATGAAATCCCTATCTGGATCGTCCGATAATTCAGATTCCCATGCAGCTAAGTTGAGACCTGTCACTGGCGACACTGATGGTTGCTATCTAGATTGGTGGTGTGTGAATGCTGAGTGGGCCTGGTTGCAACCCCTATACGAACATGCGTGTGTAAATTTACAATCAGGGTACAAACATCCCCTTGCTGTGTTTTGTGCAGTTTGCATATGGTTTTACCATCAGCGGTAACCGGTGGGCGTTGTTGCGGTGTGCACGAGGGGTTAGTTGCATTGGCTGCAAATGTGGTATGTCAGTCCCCAACCTGAAATTGTGTGTGGCTTGTAATTTTTTATATTCTCTGTCGTAGAAATAGACAGAGACATTCTTATACCTTTGGGTCAACTGCAGAATTTTTGCAGTGTACGATATGTAATCAATCATGCCTTACTGGGATAAATTACCTGCGCACAACTACTGAATAGCCAGATTAGCTATGGACCATTGGGACAGAGCAATTGTTTCGAGTTTGGGCTTAGTGCTGGACTTTATGATGATTTGTTTACCCTCGTGCTCCCCTGTAACAACCTCCTCCTTGATAGTGTCCCTGTAACAACCTCCTCCTCGATAGTGTCCCTGTAACAACCTCCTCCTCGATAGTGTCCCTGTAACAACCTCCTCCTCGATAGTGTCCCTGTAACAACCTCCTCCTCGATAGTGTCCCTGTAACAACCTCCTCCTTGATAGTGTCCCTGTAACAACCTCCTCCTTGATAGTGTCCCTGTAACAACCTCCTCCTCAATAGTGTCACGCGACAGAAAGTCAGTCACATCATGGTAACTGAGCGGAGACTTCCCAGCCGTCGCCGACATTAGATAAATCCGCGGGACTTGCCACATGCCAGGGATGGTCATGCCGCTTGATGTTGCCGCTGCGGCTGGACGTGCACTCCCCCCCAATGATGATGGTCCAAACATGTCCTGGTTCGAACAGCTGTCCGCATTGCCGGCGTTTGTCTCCCATCTGCGCCGTCCCCATTGCCTGCATAGTTTGCAAATCAGTGAGTAGGTTGGCATACGCGTCTTTGCCAGCGTTAGGCCCATCTCATCGGTCTGCAGTCAGCTGGGCGGTGTTGCTGTTGTGCTGGTTCGGCCCGCGGCTCGGGCCCATGTGCGTTCCCGACTTCTGCAGCTTGTATCAACCGCAGTGCTTTAAGCAAAAGCTTTTGTTGCCCACAAGGCATCTTGGATTGCCCTAGGTCATTGGCGTCAAAGAGGGCTACCGCTTCCATCAAATCGAAACCTTCTTTTACGAGGATGTCCATGGCCTTCGTTATGATCTTATTCTCCACTGCCCATTTCCGTAACTCTGTTTCATGAGCCATCTCTGCCGCATGGGAGTCTTCCATATCAGAAACGAGGATGTGTGAGCGAGAAACATGAAGCAGGGCATGCTACGCCCGCAGCTGCAAGGTTCAGGGCCTCGTAGGTGAGGCGCAAAGTAGGTTATATAGGCGGCCGGTGTGGGTGCTCATGGGAAAACACGATTCCTGCTAATCAGCAGAACTTACAAATAATTAATGAAATTGCCAAGCGGCACAAGTTAACAGTAATTAGACAAAGAGCAACAGTGATCTGACTAATTAATTAATATTAATTAATATACAATTTATAATTCAATTAGCAGTTATTATAAAATAAAAGTCAGACTTTCTGGTGGATGGAATTAATATGTTATTATATTTGATGTTGTGAAAAATCAAACAAGCATTGGTTTATTGTATGTATTTACAGCATTGGTCTGTTGTATGTATTTACAGCATTGGTCTGTTGTATGTATTTACAGCATTGGTCTGTTGTATGTATTTACAGCATTGGTACGTTGTATGTATTTACAGCATTGGTACGTTGTATGTATTTACAGCATTGGTCTGTTGTATGTATTTACAGCATTGGTCTGTTGTATGTATTTACAGCATTGGTACGTTGTATGTATTTACAGCATTGGTCTGTTGTATGTATTTACAGCATTGGTCTGTTGTATGTATTTACAGCATTGGTACGTTGTATGTATTTACAGCATTGGTACGTTGTATGTATTTACAGCATTGGTACGTTGTATGTATTTACAGCATTGGTCTGTTGTATGTATTTACAGCATTGGTCTGTTGTATGTATTTACAGCATTGGTACGTTGTATGTATTTACAGCATTGGTACGTTGTATGTATTTATAGCATTGGTCTGTTGTATGTATTTACAGCATTGGTCTGTTGTATGTATTTACAGCATTGGTACGTTGTATGTATTTACAGCATTGGTACGTTGTATGTATTTACAGCATTGGTACGTTGTATGTATTTACAGCATTGGTCTGTTGTATGTATTTACAGCATTGGTCTGTTGTATGTATTTACAGCATTGGTACGTTGTATGTATTTACAGCATTGGTCTGTTGTATGTATTTACAGCATTGGTCTGTTGTATGTATTTACAGCATTGGTACGTTGTATGTATTTACAGCATTGGTACGTTGTATGTATTTACAGCATTGGTACGTTGTATGTATTTACAGCATTGGTACGTTGTATGTATTTACAGCATTGGTCTGTTGTATGTATTTACAGCATTGGTACGTTGTATGTATTTACAGCATTGGTCTGTTGTATGTATTTACAGCATTGGTACGTTGTATGTATTTACAGCATTGGTACATTGTATGTATTTACAGCATTGGTCTGTTGTATATATTTACAGCATTGGTCTGTCGTATGTATTTACAGCATTGGTCTGTTGTATGTATTTACAGCATTGGTACGTTGTATGTATTTACAGCATTGGTCTGTTGTATGTATTTACAGCATTGGTACGTTGTATGTATTTACAGCATTGGTCTGTTGTATGTATTTACAGCATTGGTACATTGTATGTATTTACAGCATTGGTCTGTTGTATGTATTTACAGCATTGGTACGTTGTATGTATTTACAGCATTAGTACGTTGTATGTATTTACAGCATTGGTCTGTTGTATATATTTACAGCATTGGTCTGTTGTATGTATTTACAGCATTGGTCTGTTGTATGTATTTACAGCATTGGTACGTTGTATGTATTTACAGCATTGGTCTGTTGTATGTATTTACAGCATTGGTCTGTTGTATGTATTTACAGCATTGGTACGTTGTATGTATTTACAACATTGGTACGTTGTATGTATTTACAGCATTGGTACGTTGTATGTATTTACAGCATTGGTCTGTTGTATGTATTTACAGCATTGGTCTGTTGTATGTATTTACAGCATTGGTACGTTGTATGTATTTACAGCATTGGTACGTTGTATGTATTTATAGCATTGGTCTGTTGTATGTATTTACAGCATTGGTCTGTTGTATGTATTTACAGCATTGGTACGTTGTATGTATTTACAGCATTGGTACGTTGTATGTATTTACAGCATTGGTACGTTGTATGTATTTACAGCATTGGTCTGTTGTATGTATTTACAGCATTGGTCTGTTGTATGTATTTACAGCATTGGTACGTTGTATGTATTTACAGCATTGGTACGTTGTATGTATTTACAGCATTGGTACGTTGTATGTATTTACAGCATTGGTACGTTGTATGTATTTACAGCATTGGTCTGTTGTATGTATTTACAGCATTGGTACGTTGTATGTATTTACAGCATTGGTCTGTTGTATGTATTTACAGCATTGGTACGTTGTATGTATTTACAGCATTGGTACGTTGTATGTATTTACAGCATTGGTACGTTGTATGTATTTACAGCATTGGTCTGTTGTATATATTTACAGCATTGGTCTGTCGTATGTATTTACAGCATTGGTCTGTCGTATGTATTTACAGCATTGGTCTGTTGTATGTATTTACAGCATTGGTACGTTGTATGTATTTACAGCATTGGTCTGTTGTATGTATTTACAGCATTGGTACGTTGTATGTATTTACAGCATTGGTCTGTTGTATGTATTTACAGCATTGGTACGTTTTATGTATTTACAGCATTGGTCTGTTGTATGTATTTACAGCATTGGTACGTTGTATGTATTTACAGCATTGGTCTGTTGTATGTATTTACAGCATTGGTACGTTGTATGTATTTACAGCATTAGTACGTTGTATGTATTTACAGCATTGGTCTGTTGTATATATTTACAGCATTGGTCTGTTGTATGTATTTACAGCATTGGTCTGTTGTATGTATTTACAGCATTGGTACGTTGTATGTATTTACAGCATTGGTATGTTGTATGTATTTACATCATTGGTACGTTGTATGTATTTACAGCATTGGTCTGTTGTATGTATTTACAGCATTGGTACGTTGTATGTATTTACAGCATTGGTACGTTGTATGTATTTACAGCATTGGTCTGTTGTATATATTTACAGCATTGGTCTGTTGTATGTATTTACAGCATTGGTCTGTTGTATGTATTTACAGCGTTGGTACGTTGTATGTATTTACAGCATTGGTATGTTGTATGTATTTACAGCATTGGTACGTTGTATGTATTTACAGCATTGGTCTGTTGTATGTATTTACAGCATTGGTACGTTGTATGTATTTACAGCATTGGTACGTTGTCTGTATTTACAGCATTGGTACGTTGTATGTATTTACAGCATTGGTACGTTGTATGTATTTACAGCATTGGTACGTTGTATGTATTTACAGCATTGGTCTGTTGTATGTATTTACAGCATTGGTACGTTGTATGTATTTACAGCATTGGTACGTTGTCTGTATTTACAGCATTGGTACGTTGTATGTATTTACAGCATTGGTATGTTGTATGTATTTACAGAATTGGTCTGTTGTACCTACATCATTGGTCTGTTGTATCTACAGCATTGGTCTGTTGTGTGTATTTACAGCATTGGTCTGTTGTATGTATTTACAGCAAGGGTATGTTGTATGTATTTATAGCATTGGTCTGTTGTATATTTTTATAGCATTGGTCTGTTGTATGTATTTATAGCATTGGTCTGTTGTATGTATTTATAGCATTGGTCTGTTGTATGTATCTACAGCATTGCTTTGTTGTATGTATTTACAGCACTGGTTTATTGTATGTATTTACAGGAGAAAAGAGTGTTTGTGTTACAGTGTATAGAAATGTGAAAGGGTGAATAGCCTTGTGTTACAGTGTATAGAGATGTGAAAGGGTGAAAAGCCTTGTGTTACAGTGTATAGAGATGTGAAAGGGTGAAAAACCTTGTGTTACAGAGTATTGATGTGTGAAAGGGTGAAAAGCCTTGTGTTACAGTGCATAGAGATGTGAAAGGGTGAACAACCTTGTGTTGCAGTGTAAAGAGATGTGAAAGGGTGAACAGCCTTGTGTTACAGTATACGGAGATGTGAAAGGGTGAATGGCCTTGTGTTACAGTGTATAGAGGTGTGTAAGGGTGAATAGCCTTGTGTTACAGTATATAGATATGTGAAAGGGTGAACTGCCTTGTGTTACAGTATATAGATATGTGAAATGGTGAATAGCCTTGTTACAGTATATAAATATGTGAAAGGGTGAACTGCCTTGTGTTACAGTATATAGATATGTGAAAGGGTGAACTGCCTTGTGTTATAGTATATAGATATGTGAAATGGTGAATAGCCTTGTTACAGCATATAAATATGTGAAAGGGTGAACTGCCTTGTGTTACAGTGTACAGAGATGTGAAATGGTGAACAGCCTTGTTACAGTATATAGATATGTGAAAGGGTGAATAGCCTTGTGTTACAGTGTACAGAGATGTGAAATGGTGAATAGCCTTGTGTTACAGTATATAGATATATGAAATTTTCATTCAGACGTTGCTGAATTATCAGTCTCTAAAACTCACTCACTCATAGACAATCACTATATCAGTGACACGCACAAACTGATGAGACACTTAAGTAGCAATGACAGACAAGTACACAACAATTTGTACTTAGACTTACAATCATGTACAAATCTTAATTACAAAACTTTTATCCCTGTTGTACATATGAGGTGGTAGTTGTAATTCTATGTTATGTGTTTAGCTTTGTAGATAGTTTCACAACACAGACTGACACCACAGCCAACTTACAACTATACACTTATCACACCTCACATATGTACCACAACCAAA
Organism: Lamellibrachia satsuma; assembly: GCA_033239005.1. Taxonomy (NCBI): domain Eukaryota; kingdom Metazoa; phylum Annelida; class Polychaeta; order Sabellida; family Siboglinidae; genus Lamellibrachia; species Lamellibrachia satsuma. The sequence goes on from BSQZ01000018.1 coordinate 10,391,864, forward strand.
ATATGTTTGTGCAGACATCTCAAATTTGTGTAGACATTTCATATGTATTTCACTTATGCAGTAGATACATGTTCGATGTTCAAGTTGATCATTTACTAGTGTCATGAATATCACCAATGGATATCACCAATGGAATTATTCATGGTTTTTAAGAAAAACTCTGGTTTGCAGGTGAATCAGAAACAGTGACCTGGCTTGACAGTCAGCAACGCCAGGATGAAGTTACAAGCTCACCGCCAGGATGAAGTTACAAGCTCAACGCCAGGATGAAGTTACAAGCTCAACGCCAGGATGAAGTTACAAGCTCAACGCCAGGATGAAGTTACAAGCTCAATGCAGGATGAAGTTACAAGCTCAACGCCAGGATGAAGTTACAAGCTCAACGCCAGGATGAAGTTACAAGCTCAACGCCAGGATGAAGTTACAAGCTCAACGCCAGGATGCATTTTGGAAATTGGCTTGAAATCGGCAGACACTTTTCTTGATGGTGGCGATCTTTAAATATTAATATCTTCCAACATAATTAAGCTATAGAGTCAAACGTTTGCATTTCTGAACTTTTTAAACAGTGGCCTTTACAATGATACTACACAGTGATGTGGGGTAAAAAACTGTTCATACTTTACTCGCACCTTATACATACTTTTACATGCACCTTCACATATAGCACAGCACAGGTGTATATACACAAATTGGTGTTAAATCCTGACTTATGGACGCTGCCAATTAACGATGTAGAAATAGAACTTGAAGTTTCAGTCACAGTCACACAAACTGACGACGACACTTATCACGTACTTATTTATAAACGTATCTCTTCCATGTACCTGTATATCGAAATTTCTAGGAAATAGGCTTTTGGCTGTCATTAGCCATGCTTTCGCCGCATGTGGGTCCGATTTGAGACATTCACGAGCCTTGGAAACTAGCCATTTTTCGTCCGAAGTTGGATCTACTTCTTTTGGAACTGCCGCCATGATGAACCGTAATATCTGGTAAGTCCAGTGTCACTCTTCGCAATGATCAGTATTTTTTTTAAAGTACAATAAAATAATAAATATAATATGTTGACGCTTTTTACACTGTATTGCATCATGCTAAAAACAAACTACAAGTGTGCGTTGATCAATAACGCACATCTTAGTGGCGCCATAGATTCACACACTTATTGCATATTTTACCAGCATCAGGGTCAAGGACAAGGATGTTTAGGTTTGCACGAACGAAAATTCTAAATACAAAATGTGTACAGAATTTCGCAAAAATGGTAGGATGTTATGTTTTCGCGTTATTGTACACGTAAATTCGTTGGTATTCCTACAACGATATACTCTCTAGTGTCGGGAATGTTTGTAAAATCCGTGTCAGTGTCGCTATTTCGTAATGCCGAACGTCAAGCCGGTCACGTCATATGTTCACCTTTGACCCTCCACGGGAGGCTGCATCAATTGTGGATGCTGTTTACTCCGATTACAATAAACTTCTAGTTAATAAGATGCAGTGGGCGTGACACGCATAATCGTTACTTCGTCGGTCATTAGGGACGTGTCGCGAGACGGAATCTACCAGCAGTACTCAAAGCAGTTATTTTAATTTCCTATTTTCGCGCTGCAAAAATGGTTTGTATTTATAATCATATAGCCATTATAGGTAATAGCATGCTATCGAAAGTGACCAGCTGGTTTGTTTAGGCTTTAGCAACCACGGCACAGTCTACTTGATCGGCTTCAGTGATGCACCCAAGTATCTTCCGCCATTACAAAAACCTTGTGATATTATATTTCCAGCACTGTCTTCTACAAAAACCTTGTGATATTATATTTCCAGCACTGTCTTCTAGTGCCAGAAGTGGTCCAAGTTGTCTCGTATGTTTTGTTTACTCCTGATATATGCATAAAAACTCTTGCTGTAATTTTTTGTTATGTTACATGCTAATTTTGCTCATAGCTTCTTTTACATTGTCTAATTTAATTTGTACTTGCATTAAGTGCCACTTTGTAACTTGTGTAGTCTTCATCCTTACTGCAATACTGGTACGCCGATAAACCCTCCACTTAATTTGCTATACGCTAGTTTTCTAATGGCTTGGATCTTTTGACAAGTGTTTCTTTCTAGACTGTTTTCCGCTTATGTTTGGACTTCGGTAAACTAATCCAATAGTTAATGTTGAATTTCCTGTAATTATATTGCACCAAACAGCTTCATCGCAATTTGCTTCCCTTTATAATTCTAATTCGTAAGCCTGGATAGATTCTTTAATATTTAATATGCCTCCCCCTCCCCTTCTTCCTGTTCGATCTCTCCTAAACATTACATATCCGGTCAGTCTTAATTCAGCATCTGATATGTCTTTGGTGGTCCATGATTCGGTTATACCAGTTATGTGAGGGTCAGTATCTTCTACCATAATGTTTAATTAGTTTTTCTTATTTACTATACTCCTAGCATTTAAACACACACATTTATTACCAGCTTCAGACATTTTTTCTGCACATTTTGTTACTGGTTTGTGTGTACTAGTGGCCTCTTGTCCTGTTTGAGGCACCTCTAAGTAACCCCACTGCGTTTCTAGTGATGTCTCCACACATACTACAAATGTTCTACATCATGCAATACAATATGTCTTTTGTCCTGTTTGAGGCACCTCTAAGTAACCCCCCCCGCGCTTCTAGTGATGTCTCCATTATACTCCATACAGACTACAAATGTTCTACATCATGCAATACAATGTGTATTTTGTCCTGCTTGAGGCACCTCAAAGTAACCCCCTCTGCACTTCTAGTGATGTCTCCACACAGACTACAAATGTTCTACATCATGCAATACAATATGTGTTGATATTTTTGGCATTCAGTTTTATTAAATGAAAGAGGAGGAGGTATAGTAATTAAGCTATAATGTATACATTATTTAAATATAATTGATTAAAACATGAAAGCAATGTTTGTTTATGTTAATTTGTGTATGTGATATTTGGTTGGTACATATCACACTGCTTGTAACAAACACCTTTGTATTCCTTCAGTTGGCATGTGCAGATGACATTCAGTTGGCATGTGCTGATGACATTCATTTGGCATGTGCTGATGACATTCAGTTGGCATGTGCTGATGACATTCAGTTGGCATGTGCTGATGACATTTATCTTATTGGAAGAGCTGAGGCTGCTCGTTGTGGCAATGGTGGGAAGGGAACGGGGGAGTTGTGCCAGTTCCGGTGGGGGAACAGTAGATGATAAAGTGGGGAAAGACACGAGAGATGCTAGGGAGAGCTCACCTCAGCCTGGGAGGAAGCTGAGAGGAGGGAAGGTGACAGGTCATAGGGAGACAGGACGTAAGGAGACAGGAAGGAAAGGAACGGGAGGGAAGACAACCGGAGTGAAGGAGAGGGGAGTAGGGGAGACAGGAGGGAAGGAGAAGGGAGTGGGGGAGACGGGAGGGAAAACAACCGGAGTGAAGGAGAGGGGAGTGGGGGAGAAGAGCAAAGGAGAGGGAAGTGAGGGAGACAGGAGCGAAGGAGACAGGAAGGAAGAGGTCAGGACAAAATGTGATGGAAGTGATCGAACAGAAGAGCTATTCTGCAGTAGTGATAGAGGGGGTGAGGAAGAGAGCGAGGGTGTTTGTAGGGGATTCGATAGTTAGGAAGACCGACAGAGTCTTAAACAAGGGAGATGAAGCTGTTTGGTGCAAAATTGTTTCAGGAAATTCAAAATTAACTGTTGGATTAATTTACCGAAGTCCAAACATAAACGAAGAGGACAACACAAAAATAAAAAACGCTATAAAGGAAGTTAGTAAAGGGGAATGTATCTTAACCATGGACACATACAATGGAATTCTCTAGAGAGCACAGGGAGTGAGGACCAACAATTTCTATTTTTAATCCAGGATAGCTTTCTTACTCAGCACGTACTAGAACCAACCAAGGAGAAAATGTATTAGATATAGTTTTCTCGTCACAAAAAGAATTAGTGGACAATGTAAAAATACTTAACCATTGGGTAACAGTGACCATAATCAAATACGTTTCGACATCAATGTAAAATCAGAAAGTAAAAATAAGAAAGCATACAAGAGAAATTTCCACAAAGGTAACTACAAAGATATGAGAAAATACTTAGCATAGCTAGATTAGAATAACATGCTGATGAATAAGGCCGCAATTGAATGTTGGAATATTCTAAAATATGAAGTTGAGATAAATTTGTTCCTTTCCAAAACAAGGAAAACGGTGTGAAAGAAAAACTTGTCAGAAGAGGCTATTAAAAAATTAGTGTTAAAACAAACTATGTGGAGGGTTTATAGGGGTACCAGAAAGGAAGAAGACTATGCAAATTACAAAGAGTCACTTAATGCAGCTACAACTGAAATTAGACAATCTCAAAGAAGCTATGAGCAAAAACTAGCATGTAACATAAAAAATGACAGTAAGAGTTTTTATGCATATGTCAGGAGTAAACAAAACGTACAAGACAAGGTTGGACTTCCAGAAGACAGTGCTGGAAATATAGTATACCGGGTTTTTAATGGCAGAAGACCTAAATGGTTACTTCAGTTCAGTGTTTACCTAAGAAGATATTAGTTCATTACCAGTTGCTGATGCTAAATTTCAGGAGGCTAAATCTGACTATTTAGGACCGTTAGTTGTAACTCCAGAAATGGTAGCTAAGAAAATAAAGGCAATGAAGGATAATAAATCACCGGGAGTGGATGGGATTCCTCCAAAATTACTAATGGAAACAGTAGAACAAATCAGTATACCACTTGCAAGAGTATTCAACTTGTCATTAAAAGAGGGAGTTGTTCCGTTTGAATGGAAAGAAGCAAACATCATACCATTATTTAAAAAGGGTTCGAGAAATAAGTCAGAGAATTATAGACCGGTGAGTTTAACGTCAGTGATTTGTAAATCATTAGAAAGGTTAATTAAAGACCATATGGTGGACTTCCTCGTGAAGCATAAATTATTAAATTCATCTCAACATGGATTCCTTAAAGCGAGGTCATGCTTAACAAATATGTTATGTTTTTTGGAAGAAATCATTAAGTCGATAGACATGGGGTCGCCAGTAGATATTATCTACTTAGATTTTCAGAAAGCTTTTGACAAAGTGCCACATCAAAGATTACTACTTATATTAAAAGCCCATGGTATCGGGGATAGCATAACTGACTGGATAGAACAATGGCTGACTGACAGAAGACAACGAGTTGTAGTAGATGGAGAAGTTTCAAATTGGAAATCGGTTTTGAGTTGGGTACCTCAAGGATCAGTATTAGGACGACAGTATAACAAGTAACATACTGAAATTTGCGGATGACACAAAACTGTTTAGAAAGGTTAATACTGATGGTGATAAACAACATTTACAAAATGATCTAGACAGATTAGTGAAATGGCAGATGTTGTTAAATTTTGGGAAATGTAAATGCCTACAGGACATGGGAACTTGGATGTAAACTATAATATTGGAGATACTGTTCTGGGTACTACTGTAAAAGAAAAGGACTTAGGAGTTACAATAAGTGCTGATATGAAAGTTTCAGAGTAGTGTGGTATTGCTGCTTCAAAGGGTAATCAAATTCTTGGATTGATTAGAAGAAACATAACTTACAAGGGAAAAAAGTTAATTATACCTCTTTATAAAGCAATAGTTAAACCTCATTTAGAATACTGTATACAACATGGAGACCATATCGTAAGAAGGATATAGATACGCTTGAACGCATACAAAGGAGAGCAACTAAAATTATTCCAAATCTGAGACATTAGTTATGAAGAACGCCTGAAAGAATGTGGTTTAACAATTCTAGAGACAAGGAGGTTAAGAGGAGATCAGATTGAAGTTTTTAAGATATTGAATGGGTATGAAAATATTGATAGAAATATGTTTTTCTCACTCAAGAAGGATAGCAGAACTAGAGGACATGAGGTAAAATTAGTAAAGAATTAATGTAGATTGGACATCAGGAAGCACTCGTTCTCACAGAGGACAATAAATGAATGGAACAAATTGTCTACAGATTGTGTAACGAATATGTTTAAAAACAAGGTTGACACATATCTCAGGAGGGCAGGTTATAAGTAGATGAACATTGTTGGACTCTCGATAAGCCAATGGCTTCCTTGTCCACTTGCCATCTGGGCCTTTGGCTTGGATGGCAAATCTTCTTAAATCTTGTTAAAAATCATTGCTATACACGTGCACCCAGCACAAAGACAAAAATAGTATTTCACGTCCTGTTGACTGCACAGGCTTAAAAAGTAATGAAAACATTGCCAAAATAGATTGTCGAGCACCAGAATTTAAGAGTAAACATTTTATTTTTTTGTGACAGGAAATTATAAAATGATGTAGTAATATGTAACAACGTGTGGCACAAAAAAAGACAGGAATTTATACTTTTGTAAACCAAGTTAAATATAAACTACATGTCAGTGTTTATCTGTATTTAGGCTAACCAGGCGAAGCTGTCGAAGGAAGAGAGAAGCTCAGTGCTGACGGGCCTGATTCAGGCTGGCTGGACTGAAGTAGATGGGCGAGATGCAATCTACAAGGAATTCCTTTTTAAGAACTTTAACCAAGTAAATCATTTAACAATAACAATGTCCACACTGTTTGTAGATGAGATGTACTGAGTGCTCAATGCTACATTTCATTTAGGTTGGCTGTAGATGTACAGTGCATGACACTATTCACTCACTTGTACGTTATGTGATTAAGTTTGCAGCAAATTTAGTATTAAAATGTGAAAGTATGTTGACAATTGCACCTGTTTTGTGTTATGTAACACATTCTGAGTACTTGTGTTTTGTTATTTTTTGGAACGATACATTTAGTTGTATTTTTCTTCAGAGTAACATGTTGAAGCTCAGCGTGGTTTAATAATGCATGCCAGATGTGCACATTGTGACATAATTCAGTCAATTATAAGTTGTTTGCACCAAAATAATAATGTTTGCAGTGATATTTTCTAGTCAAACCACAGTAAAATAATTAAATAATTTGCTGATAATTGAATGTTGTTTTTGTTTTTTTGACAGATTTGGCAAATAATTAATCCAAAATATTCCTTCAATAGATAATATACAATGCAAAAGTTTACATTGATTTCTTGAACGATCACACATTGAGATGCACTAGGTGCTTCTAGTAAGGCGTGCATTCACTAGATGGCAATACTAGGTTATCCTGTTTTACAAGATAGTCGTTAGATGGCTACACTACATATACACGTAAACATAAGGATACTCAAATAGTGACGTAGGACCTACCTGGTGTAGGAACAGTGGTCTAACACGTTTTTCTTGTTCTGTATCTCCTTCAGGCCTTTGGGTTTATGACCCGAGTTGCAATGACTGCAGAGAAGATGAACCACCACCCTGAATGGTTCAATGTCTACAACAAGGTAGTTAGCTGTATCTGACTGTTGAATATGTGCAGTAACAGGATATATGTTCAAGAATATTCAGAGCTGATTAAGAATGCGTGTTCACTCATTATTAATAATGCATTATTTCATATAAAATTAACATTCAAACCATTATTAACACTATAAAACTACTGATACTGCTAAACATTTGACAGTGATTCCGGCATGGGAAATGTGAATTATAAATATGTTATTTATTGTTGGATATCACGTTCAGTGTAACTATTACGTTGTGTTGCATTACTTTAACGATTAGTATCATGATAATTGTTTGTTGTCCTCTAATATATGAGCTTCTACTCGTGATGTGCTAGTGTAGTTTGAAGAGTTTCATGTTTGCCGTAGGTCCAGGTGACACTGAGCACGCACGACGTCGGGGGGCTATCGCAGAGAGATGTCACACTTGCCAACTTCATGGAGAAAGCGGCAGCCTCTGTGCAATAACTGCCAAATGAAGACAGTTCAGTACCAAATGACAGTATCTCAGTCCAATTCGACAGTCCTAATCATGCTACTAAAATTCTGCTGCATTTGTAAACATATTGGTGTCTTCCGCGGATTGGAAGAGACAATTTGGAAATGTCAGTTTTCTAGTGGACCACAACCTTGCCGATCAGGAAGAAAAGAGTTTTTGGTGTAAAATTACGTTTGTTCTGTTGTTAAGTTTGTACTAGACTGCGGTGACCCTTGAATTAACTTGGCATCAATTAAATAATGAGATAATTAAATGTATCCAGCCATAAATGAATGCTGTTAATACTGTTTATTCCTGCGTTGTTCATCTCCCCTATATGTACGGTTGCGTAATTGTGAATGAAATCAATAAGCTCGTCCACAGTGCAAAGTTCGTAGGGTTGCGTAATTTCGAATGAACTCGTTCATCGGTAAACTCGTCCACAGGGTCAAGTTTGTAGGGTTGCGTAATTTTGAATGAACTCGTTCATCGGTAAACTCGTCCACAGTGTTAAGTTTGTACGGTTGCGTAATTTTGAATGAACTCGTTCATCGGTAAACTTGTCCAGAGTGTAACATTTGTAGGGTTGCGTAATTTTTAATGAACTCGTTCATCGGTAAGCTCATCCACAGTGTAACATTTGTAGGGTTGCGTAATTTTTAATGAACTCTCATCGGTAAGCTCGTCCACAGTGTCAAGTTTGTAGGGTTGCGTAATTTTTAATGAACTCGTTCATCGGAAAACTCGTCCACAGTGTAACATTTGTAGGGTTGCGTAATTTTTAATGAACTCGTTCATCGGAAAACTCGTCCACAGTGTAACATTTGTAGGGTTGCGTAATTTTTAATGAACTCGTTCATCGGTAAACTCGTCCACAGTGCTAAGTTTGTAGAGTTGCGTAATTTTGAATTAACTCGTTCATCCGTAAGCTCGTCCACAGTGTTTATAGTTTGTAGGGTTGCGTAATTTTGAATGAACTCGCGGTCATCGGTAAACTCGTCCACAGTGTTAAGTTTGTAGGGTTGCGTAATTTTTAGTGAACTCGTTCACAAGTAAGCTCGTCCACAGTGTTAAGTTTGTACGGTTGCGTAATGTTTAATGAATTTGTTCATCGGTAAACTCGTCCACAGTGTTAAGTTTGTAGAGTTGCGTAATTTTGAATTAACTCGTTCATCCGTAAGCTCGTCCACACCACAGTGTTTATAGTTTGTAGGGTTGCGTAATTTTGAATGAACTCGTTCATCGGTAAACTCGTCCACAGTGTTAAGTTTGTAGAGTTGCGTAATTTTGAATGAACTCGTTAATCAGTAAGCTCGTCCACAGTGTTAAGATAACGTAACATAACATTCGTTCTTGTCTTTTGACGGTAAACCTCGCGAAGCTAACCTTTGCGAACTCAGCTTCCGGTAAACTGAGTCATAGCCCCGTGTCGTATCCTCCCCCGCCACCCCGCTCACGTGTGCACTCACACAGTCACACAGTCGGGGTCTCATTGAGCAAGTGGCACACGACTGACGCCGTCCGACACTGGCCGGTAAGTAACAGTGTAGATAGCTTTGTTCTGGTCGTGTCGTCATTGGCGGACAACGAAATCTACACATTGTGTATTAACATCCACATTGAGTCGTTGCGGCAGACAGCCGGGGTCGTAAGTTGAGACGGAGGTCTGTGCAGCCGTAGATGGTGTGTCGGCCGGTTGATAACAGCCGCCTCAGAGCGGGTCCGTCTGCCGCCCACGAGACGTTTGCTCTGAGCCGGCAGCAGGAGACGTTGTAGCGTGAGGTCACACGCGTGTTACCGGTACTAACGTTGATTGTGTTCGTGGATACGCATACTTACTCTTGTCGATCGTCATCGATGTAGACTTGGCTAATATGTAGGTATATCTGTCGTTGACACTGCCTTGCCGGCAGTGGTCGTGGATATAGATTTACCGATAATATTTGTTAGTCGTGGTAAATATAGACTTACCGATATGTGTCTGTTGTTCGTTGTGAATCTAGAGTTACCGACATTTGTCAGTCGTCGTAAACATAGACTTGTTGACATTTGTCTGCCGGTTACACGTACGTCTTGGATACCGACACACCAATATTTGTATGTTGTGTTATGAGTTTTCCGACAGTTTCTGTGTTTTGGGTGGTGGTGACGGGATCGCCTTACCGACGTGTTTTTATTGCCACGGGTACATACATAGTCGCACAATGTTTGTGCTTTTGTTAATATAAACTGATCACCATGTGTCAGTTGTCTCGGATGTAGGCCACGGTCCGGCAACTACTGTATCTGAGGTTAATGTTGACATGGAAGTGATACAGGTGGACTATATTATTGACCCCTCTGAACTAGTTGAATGTGTGCAGTGTTGTTACGGTCGATTAGAGTTGTTAACGTTGGAGCCCGTGATCCTCCGGGGCTTCTACAGTGCAGGGCCACTAAATGTCAGAGAAGGACGAGCGAGTCGATAACTCACGCTGTCAGTTCCGGCTCTGGCTTCACCGCGCTCCACGTGAAAGTAAATGTGTCTATATACGCCTCAATGGCGTACATAGGATCTCGCAAAGGGGAGTGGACTAAGCTTTAATTAGTCACCCATTAGTTTACCATCCTGCCGTGTAGCGGCGCAACAGGTTACATAGGAACAAAATATACCAAAAAAGACCGTGGCCCAACCCCCCTCCAATATGTCACTGATACGCCTACACAGAGACATGGCAGGACCTACATAGTAGAGCGTCTCGACCCTGCTTCACTTCTTCCTTCCTATTCGGCACTCACGGTTCGGGGCTTGCGTCGACGTCTCTTACAAAGTTGTCATTTATTATAATGTTCGTTCCATGCGCTCACCGTTAGCGTTATACCTCACCATGCCGTTAGCGTTATACCTCACCATGCCGTTAGCGTTATACCCCACCATGCCATTAGCGTTATACCTCACCATGCCGTTAGCGTCATACCCCACCATGCCGTTAGCGTTATACCCCACCATGCCGTTAGCGTTATACCTCACCATGCCGTTAGCGTTATACCTCCCGCATTCCACGCGACCATCTCCCATTTTATCAGATGCGCCCTTGTTACAATAGGCTACTATCATTTTAGCACTTCAGAAAGTAATGACATTGAGCGCGGTCTGGGCATGTCGGTCGCTTAGTTGTGACGGACACCGGTGGTACACATTGCTTGTGCGATTGCATTTGGATTTGAGCTAACTTGGCGGTCACCTGGTACAAAAAGAATTTTTTTATTTCAAGAAGACTAGTCGACAGACCGTCCGTGTGTTGCTAGAAGCCAGCGACGAGAAGGCATGGCATGGTGCAGTCTATGCAACGGACTTGTCCGTGTCGTCTGGTTGGAGCACTTGTTGGCGTGTGCCGCCCATAGAGTTACATTATTCCCCCAGTAAGAGCGCTAAGCCAGCTCACTGCAGTGAAGCGGGCGTGGACCACTGGCCGGCATTTCATTGCACAGCAGAAACAGTTGCATCCACTGCACGACACATAGGGTAGTACTGTTGATAGTGTGAACATAGCATGTTACAAATAGTTGTCTAACATGTGTAAGTAAGTAAGTAAGTAAGTGAGTAAGTTAGTTAATTTATTTCCTCCTCGCCATCATCATGTACAATATAAGGCAAACAAAAGCAATGAAGATGAGGTAGCTACCAGAGAAGTATAAACTTATCAGGCTAGTAGCCAGTGACGATGCTACCAGAAACCAATTAATTTGAAGATTTGTCATTGTTATGTGTTCTTAATGGTGCATGGCCGCCAGACTGATTAATAATTTGGGTGAGGGTGGTCCCAGCACTTGTGTTATAAGTGTGGGCAGTTGGGTTGTTCATACTGGAGTGAGCATCGTGCATTAGTGTTAAACTCTCCAAGACAAACATTTTGGAGGCTTGCTGGAGAAAGTTGTGGGACAACGAATATGGTTATTTCCTGTGTGGCTTACAGCTGTACGAATCGACAGAAGACAAAATCTAACATCTCGTTATTTTTGAGACCTTAGAGAAGAATGTCCAACTAGGCTTAATGAGATTTTGACCACTTGCAGTTATTAGCTAATACATGTATTAGAACATGTATTAGGAACTTGAAGTGGAGTTAGAATGGCTGAGGCTGCTCGTTGTGGCAGTGGAGGGAAGGGAGCAAGTGGTTTGTGCCAGTGGTTTTGATGAGGGGACAGTGGATAAAGTGGGGGAAGACGACGAGAGAGATGTTAGGGTGAACTCACCTCAGCCTGGGAGGAGGTTGAGAGGAGGTGAGGTGAGGTGATCGGTCATATGGAGACAGGATGGAAGGAGACGGGACATAGGGAAACAGGACGAAAGGAGACGAGAAGGAAAGAAATGGGAGGGAAGACAAGTGGATCGAAGGAAAGGGGAGTGGGGGAGACAGTAGCGAAGGAGTCGGAGGGAAGGAGATGATAGTTAAGGCGATGGGAGTGAGGGAGACGGGAGCACAAGTTAGCCAGGAGATGGGAGGGAAAGGTGAAATGTTGATGCGTGAGAGAGATCCTGACAACAGTCTGCCACCAAGTGACAAGGCTGCAGGACAGACTGTGATGGAGGGGATCCATCAGAAGAGCTATTCCGAGGCAGCGATAGAGGGGGTGAGAAAGAGAGCGAGGGTGTTTGTGGGGGACTCAATAGTTAGGAAGACCGACAGAGTCTTAAACAAGGGAGAGGACATTGTAGTTTGCTTGCCTGGGGCCAAAATAGAGGCAATAACTGAGAGGGTAGAAAACATTGTGGGTTTGGGCAAGGGTGGATCTGTTTTAGTACACGTAGAGACAAATAACGTAGAGAGGGAAGGTACAACTGCCATAGTTAGGAAATACAGGAATTTGGTCAGAACACTAAAGCAGACGTGGGTTGAGCAGGTAATACTGTCAGGGATTCTACCAATTATAGGAAGGAGGGGTCATAGATATCGAAATTGCCGGGGGATGGCAATTAACATGCTAGTCGAGAAGCTATGTAGAGAAGAGGAAGTGGGTTTTGTGGATTTGTGCGGAAGTTTTGTTGGAAGGGCTGATATGTACATGAAGGACGGGCTGCATCTAAGTGGAAAGGGGGCAGCAGTATTTGCATTATTATGGTAGAAGATATTGACCCTCACATAATTGGTATAACCGAATCATGGGCCAACACAAGCATTACAGATGCTAAATTAGGATTGACAGGATATGTAATGTTTAGGAGAGATCGAATAGGAAGAAGGGGCGGGGGGGTTATTTTTTATGTTAAAGAATCTATTCAGGCTTATGAAATAAAATTAGAAAGCGAAGTAGATTATGATGAAGCTGTTTGGTGCAAAATAGTTTCAGGAAATTAAAATTTAACTATTGGATTACTTTACCAAAGTCCAAACATAAACAAAGAGGACAACACAAAAATACAAAATGCTATAAAGGAAGTTAGTAAAGGGGAATGTATCATAATGGGAGATTTTAACCATGGACACATAAAATGGAAATCTGTAGAGAGTACAGGGGGTGATGACCAACAATTTTTATTTTTAATTCAGGAGAGCTTCCTTACTCAGCACATGCTAGAACCAACAAGGGGAAAAATGTACTAGATATAGTTTTATCATCACAAAAAGATTAGTCGACAATGTAAAAATACATGAACCATTGGGTAACAGTGACCACAATCAAATGCATTTTGACCTCAACGTAAAATCAGAAAGTTAAAATAAAAAACGTATAGGAGAAACTTCCACAAAGGTAACTATAAAGATATGAGAAAATACTTAGCAAAGCTAGATTGGAATAACATGCTGATGCATAAGACCGCAATTAAATGTTGGAATATTCTAAAATATGAAATTGAGAGTATCATTGATAAATTTGTTCCCTTGAAAAAACAAGGAAAATGGTCTAGAAAGAAACACTTGTCAAAAAAGCTATTAGAAAAATAGTGTTTAAGCAAACTATGTGGAGGGTTTATAGGCGTACCAGAAAGGATGAAGACTATGCAAATTACAAAGAGGCACTTAACCTAGCTACAACTGAAATTAGAAAATTAAAAGAACCTTTGAAAAAAATTGGCAGGTAATATAAAAAATTACAGCAAGAGTTTCTATGCTTATGTAAGGAGTAAACAGAACGTTCGAGATAAGGTCGGACCACTGGAAAACAACAGGGAAAACATAATTTCAGAGGGGTTTCAAATGGCAGAGGTCCTGAATGAGTATTTCAGCTCAGTATTTACCCCAGAAGATATCAGAACATTTAGGGCAGTTATATGTAACTGTAAATGTAATGATTGCAAACAAAATTAAGAAGATGAAAGATAATAAATCACCTGTAGTTGATGGGATACCACCAAAACTGCTTAAGGAAATTGTTGAGCAAATTAGTACACCACTTACAAAATTGTTTAACTTGTCACTAGAAGAAGGAATAGTTCCTTCAGAATGGAAAGAAGCAAACATTACGTCGCTATTTAAGAAGGGATCGAGGAAGAAGCCAGAAAATTACAGACCAGTGAGTTTAACATCAGTTATATGTAAATTACTCGAAACATTAATTAGAGACCACATTGTGGAATTCCTTGTAAAACATAATTTAATAAATATAACTCAACATGGGTTCCTAAAAGCAAGGTCATGTCTAACCAATCTCTTGTGTTTTTTTGAAGAAATTACAAAGTGGGTAGATGACGGGTCACCAGTGGATGTTGTCTACTTAGATTTTCAGAAAGTTTTCAATAAAGTGCCACACCAAAGATTGATACTTATACTAAAAGCCCATGGTATAGGTAATGATGTAATCAACTGGATAGAAAAGTGGCTTACACACAGAAGACAGAGAGTAATAGTAGACGGTGAGATTTCAAACTGGAAATCTGTTTTGAGTGGGGTACCACAGGGATCAGTATTAGGCCCTATACTGTTTTTAATATATATAAATGATCTAGAAGATGACATATCTAGCAAAGTACTCAAATTTGCAGATGACACAAAAGTATTCAGAAAGGTTACAAATGATACAGATAAACAAAGTTTACAGGATGATCTAGATAAATTAGTTAAATGGTCAGAAAAATGGCAAATGTTATTCAATTTTGGGAAGTGCAAATGTATACACATAGGACATGGAAACATGGACGAAGAATATTAAATGGGGGATGCTGTACTAGGTAGAACCACACAAGAAAAGGACTTAGAAGTAACATTTAGTGCTGACATGAAAGTTTCAGAGCAATGTGGGATTGCTGCTTCAAAAGGAAATAAAATTCTAGGGCTAATTATGAGAACTATCATGCATTAAACAGCTAATTGTACCCCAGTACAAAGCAATAGTTAAACCACATTTGGAATATTGTATTCAAGCATGGAGGCCGTATCGTAAAAAGGACATAGACAAGCTAGAAAGAATACAACGAAGAGCAACCAAAATGATTCCAGAATTGAGAGACCTTAGTTATGAAAGTCGCTTATTACAATGTGGTTTGACAACACTAGACACCAGGAGACTAAGAGGAGACCAAATAGAAGTATTTAAAATAGTGAACGGTTATGAGAATGTTGATAGGAATATGTTCTTCAAACTTAAAGAAGGCAGTAGAACCAGAGGACACAAAGCAGCATTAGCTAATGAGCAGTTTAAGTTGGACATAAGAAAGTACTCTTTCTTACAGAGGGTGATAAATGAATGGAACAAACTGCCAAATGTTGTGTTAATGCTAGTAGTGTGAATATGTTTAAAAATAGAATTGACAGATATTTGATAAGGGTGGGCTACACACAGATGAGAAAATTGTTGGACTCTCGATAAGCCAATGGCTTCCTTGTCCACTTTGCCATCTGGAACTTGTTGTTTGGGATGGCAATCTTGTTAAATGTATAGAGCACTTCAGAAAGTTCAGTTTTGATCATGTTTAGTGGTGCTACTGTTATAGTTAATATGTTATGATATTTGATATACAAAGTGCATGGATAGATCGTGCACGTAATAAGCTATTATATATATATATATATATATATATATATATATATATATATATATATTTATATATTTATATAGCTATGTAGTAATAATCTCTTAATAGTACTATATATCTATAGATATATGATGAAGACTGGGTGCTGTACAGTATAAACACTGGGCCTCCAGTGGGTTCTTGCCGTGCAGCAGCATGAATGTCACTGGTCCATGCCTGCATCACTGTTTCATGTGTCAACTGATATGATCTCAGCGGTCTTGTTTTACTAACGGGTGTTCTATTTATGTCTATGGCGCCGCCACGTCCTACAGACTGAACGATATGTGAATGTGTGCTAGCCACCAGAGGTGACACGGGCCAATATGTTGCGCAGGGGAGTATATGCCCGTGACATTTCATCAAAGCTCTTGTCGGGATTGGCGCGATTCAAAAGTAGCACCTCGCAGTGTCTACCTCACGTAATATAGCTGCACTTTATCACGCGACGCGGCGCATATCGCCTGATCAATCGGACAATTGATCGATCGTGTAAACGGGCCTTATTGCCGTGACCAAACCAGAAACGTTCGTTGCGCTAAAGTAATAGTGTGCCTTTTAAAACAATACCTTATGAAAATGTTGTGCACACGTGTAAGTTTATATGTTGTGCACACGTTTAAGTTTATATGTTGTGCACACGTGTAAGTTTATATGTTGGCCACACGTGTAAGTTTATATGTTGTGCACACGTTTAAGTTTATATGTTGTCCACACGTGTAAATTTATATGTTGTACATACGTATATGTTTATATGTCGTGCATACGTGAAAGTTTATATGTTGGCCACACGTTTAAATTTATATGTTGTGCACACGTTTAGGTTTATATGTTGGCCACACATGTGAGTTTATATGTTGGCCACACGTGTAAGTTTATATGTTGGCCACACATGTAAGTTTATATGTTGGCCACACATGTAAGTTTATATGTTGGCCACACGTGTAAGGTTGTATGTTGGCCACACGTGTAAGTTTATATGTTGGCCACACGTGTAAGTTTATATGTTGGCCACGCATGTAAGTTTATAGTCAGCTCTATGAGTGGAAGCCGGCTAGCGCAGAGAGATAATGCGTTGTAGGCTGGGAGATGGGTAACTGGTGATCGTGGCCGTAGCAAGACGACTGGTAGGTTACTAACTGCCGGATGTTCGACCTTGGTGTGATTATAGGCGTGGAAAGTATGCCTAACTGTAACAGAAGAATGACCAGAATTAATGTGACGACCGTGGTGGACATTAAGCTCAACTGTAATGGGACAATGATCAATACTAATGTGACGTTCGCGGTAAAAAAAAGACAATACCCACCATGTTTGCTATGTAACTGAAGTCAAAACACATTTTTTTCTGGGAATACCTTAACTGTGCGTATGTTGTGATGGCCTCGCACCGTGACACTTGTCTGCTACGATATGAGCTTTGAAAACAAGTTTATCTGTCTGTTGATGTTTAACCTCAATATTAAATAAAATGTGGATTTGACTTAGGGTGTCAAAAGAAAAAGTAATTTGGCTCAGCGACAAAGCAACATGCGACACTGTCGTCGTGTGTCTTCAACGTTGTGGGGTGTATATCATTGTCTAAGTAAACAGCAGGCGACACTGTCGTAGTGTGTCTCCAACGTTGTGGGGTGTATATCATTGTCTAAGTAAACAGTATGCCGTTGTTCCTGCCTTCTGCGTGTGTGCTTGAGACACTTCGGCTGTGCGTGCCGTAGCCCAGTGTTCAGTCCTAGCGTCAGCCTGCGAGGGCCACATACACAAAGAGGTCACACTTGAAGCCGCTGTTACCCTCGGGTAGTTACCCTGGTCACTGGACCGTGTCCTGCACTAGGTCGCTCAAAATTCCCGCGCCTATTGTCTCAGATCAGGCGTGAAGCTCGGTGGTGGATCTTACGTTTCGACAGACACCATCTGTGTGTGTGTGTGTGTGTGCGTGCGTGCGTGCGTGCGTGCGTGCGTGCGTGCGTGCGTGCGTGCGTGTAAATATGTGCCTTTTTATTATAAAAATATCCCCAGTGAAACTAGTCTGGCCGGTAGACGTGCGAACGATCGCGCTTATGAGTGCACGCTTACTGTGGGTCAGAAATAGGTCGTGCTTGCGCTCCGTGTGCGTTCGTTTTTCTACTTGTTTGACGCTGCAATCAGTCTTATTGGGACGGGGATCTGCACACCCCTGGTTGTGACCTGTCTCAGACGTGTTTATTTAGACAGACGGAATATTATGCAAATAAGTCTAATACAACAGTCATAACGTCATGGAGAGTCAACATTGTCGCTATCATGGAAGCCACCGTATTGTACAAATAAACTATCATATGATAAGTGTAATACACACACTGAACAATCATTGTCACATAAATTGAATAACGTTGAACATATATTAACCTAACGTTTAATCTCTCTGACGCTAGGCACCTGGTAACACGGCCCTCTTTCCTTCCAGGTGTGTATTGTTAAATTCATGTTTAATAATGACACAATTACTTTGGTTGTCGTTCTTGTTTTGTAGATACTCTGCAGTCACAAACTGTGATTAACTACTTTAAGAGAATTACACAGCTCGGGTTTACTTTACAACTGGCAAGAGTGAAGTGTCCGTGTCATTTACCAATATTTCAACGTAAACTAAGCTTTGTTGTGTGATTATGTGTCTGTGATAATAATTTGAACGACGTTTTGTATTAAGAACTTATTTTCCTCATCAGACACTCGAGAATGATGGCGTCTTCAGTTCTCCGCCGTGTCGTCTTCCTGACCCTGATGGCCACTGGTCATCTCGCGGTCAGTGCGTGTCCAGAAGGCTGCAAGTGTGTGGAGAAACAAGACGCGATGACGGCTTTATGCGTGGAAAGAAACTTCACGTCTGTTCCTGCAGACCTGCCACCAGACACCGAGGAACTCTACATGAAGGTCAGTGGCTCTCTGTCTCTATGATCCCACAAACACCGAGGAACTCTACGTGAAGGTCAGTGGCTCTCTGTCTCTATGATCCCACAAACACCGAGGAACTCTACGTGAAGGTCAGTGGCTCTCTGTCTCTATGATCCATCAAACACCCATGAACTCTAAATGAAGGTCAGTGGCTCTCTGTCTCTATGATCCCACAAGCACCGAGGAACTCTATATGAAGGTCAGTGGCTCTCTGTCTCTATGATCCCACAAACACAGAGGAACTCTACCTGAAGGTCAGTGGCTCTCTGTCTCTATGATCCCTCAAACACCCTTGAACTCTACATGAAGGTCAGTGGCTCTCTGTCTCTATGATCCCACAAACACAGAGGAACTCTACATGAAGGTCAGTGGCTCTCTGTCTCTATGATCCCACAAACACCGAGGAACTCTACATGAAGGTCAGTAGCTCTCTGTCTCTATGATCCCACAGACACAGAGGAACTCTACATGAAGGTCAGTGGCTCTCTATCTCTATGATCCCTCAAACACCCTTGAACTCTACATGAAGGTCAGTGGCTCTCTGTCTCTATGATCCCACAAACTCCCTTGAACTCAACATGAAGGTCAGTGGCTATATGTCTCTATGATCCCACAGACACCGAGGAACTCTACATGAAGGTCAGTGAATCTCTGTCTCGATGAGGCCCCTATACACCCGGGAACTCTACATGAAGGTCAGTGAATCTCTATCTCGATGAGGTCCCTATACACCCGGGAACTCTACATGAAGGTCAGTGACTCTCTGTCTCGATGAGGCCCCTATACATCCGGGAACTGTACATGAAGGTCAGTGACTCTTTGTATCTACGAGTCCATAGACACCAAGAACTTTACATAGACATCAGTGATACTCGGCAACATAGAGATCTATGTAGCCCATGCTTATGAATATATGCTCGGCTCTGTCTCCATGCGCCTCGTCATCGCCGTGGTCTTGTAGTGTGGCTCTCGCTTTAGTTCTGACCAGTCGCAGTCGCTTCTGGTGCAGATGTGCTAACAACTTCTCATTCCCTAGGCTCACCAACCAATCCTCTCTGTTTTGGCTCACCAACCCGTCCTCTCTGGCTTGCCTCACCAACCTATCCTCTCTGTCTTGGCTCACCAACCCATCCTCACTGTCCTGGCTCACCAACCCATCTTCTCTGTCTTGGCTCACCAACCTATCCTCGCTGTCTTGGCTCACCAACCCATCTTCTCTGTCTTGGCTCACCAACCCATCTTCTCTGTCTTGGCTCACCAACCCATCCTCGCTGTATTGGCTCACCAACCCATCTTCTCTGTCTTGGCTCACCAACCCATCCTCACTGTCCTGGCTCACCAACCCATCCTCACTGTCCTGGCTCACCAACCCATCTTCTCTGTTTTGGCTCACCAACCCATCCTCGCTGTCCTGGCTCACCAACCTATCCTCACTGTCTTGGCTCACCAACCTATCCTCTCTGTCTTGGCTCACCAACCCATCCTCACTGTCCTGGCTCACCAACCCATCCTCACTGTCCTTGCTCACCAACCCGTCCTCTCTGTCTTGCCTCACCAACCTATCCTCTCTGTCTTGGCTCACCAACCCATCCACACTGTCCTGGCTCACCAACCCATCTTCTTTGTCTTGGCTCACCAACCTATCCTCGCTGTCTTGGCTCACCAACCCATCTTCTCTGTCTTGGCTCACCAACCCATCCTCGCTGTCTTGGCTCACCAACCCATCTTCTCTGTCTTGGCTCACCAACCCATCCTCACTGTCCTGGCTCACCAACCCATCCTCGCTGTCTTGGCTCACCAACCTATCCTCTCTGTCTTGGTTCACCAACCCATCCTCGCTGTCCTGGCTCACCAACCTATCCTCTCTGTCTTGGCTCACCAACCTATCTTCTCTGTCTTGGCTCACCAACCCATCCTCTCTGTCCTGGCTCACCAACCCATCCTCGCTGTCCTGGCTCACCAACCCATCCTCTCTGTCTTGGCTCACCAACCTATCTTCTCTGTCTTGGCTCACCAACCCATTATTTCTGTCTTGGATCACCAACCCATCCATCCTCACTTGGATCGCCAACCCATCCATCCTCACTGTCTTGGATCAATACCGATGTCAGTAACTGACGTGACAGCGGTCCACCTGTTTAAGCTTCACGATGTGGTGTAACTTCTTTTCAAGTCCTGTTATTGAGTTGTATACGTGACGTTTGTCCATGAGAGATCTGCGTGTTTCAGGGTCATCAGATTCGGGTCCTGCGGACGGGTGAGTTGAGTCGCCTACAGTTCCTACAGACACTCACTCTGACCCAGTGCGGCATCGAGTCGATCGAGCCGAACGCCTTCAAGGGTCTGCACTACGTCAGCACACTCGATCTGCAGATGAACCGACTCAGTCGCATCCAGCCGTATACCTTCATCGGTCTGTTCGCAATGCGGAATCTCATCCTAGAGCAGAACCCAATCCGCGTGATCGAAGACTTCGCCTTCCAGAACGTTGATCTGCGCAAGTTGTCGATGGAGCAGTGTCCAGACCTCGTCAACGTGTCGTCGAAGGCGTTCCAGGGTGCCAATGTTCGGCAGCTCTACCTGTACAACAGCAGTCTGTCGGACGAGTCCCTGCTGGCCCTAGACACTCTGCGGGACAGTCTCGTCGAGCTGTCGCTACGGAGCAATCGCCGTCCGCTAGGTCTACGCCACAACCTCTTCAGTGGCTTCTCCTTCGACGACCTCAATCTCAATGACAACGGCATCTCTAACGTGTCCTTCCTCGAACACGTCAGCACCGTCCATCTATCGCTAGAGGGCAACCCGGTCGGCTCCGTCGACTTCCGTCACTTTCCCACATTGAAGGAGGTGCGCAGTCTGAGGTTAGGCAACACCAACTTCTCCGACCTCAACGGCAGGTACTTCGATGGGCTGACGCACCTAACGCAACTTCATGTGTCGAACAACAACATCAGCACACTGCCAGAGAATCTGTCTCCGGTCTTCTCGAATCTCCATCGACTGTCCTTAAGTGGCAACCGACTTCACTGCAACTGTCAGCTGCGCTGGTTCCGGTCGTGGCTGACCAAACACCAAACCCGTGTGTTCGGCGATGTGCGTTGCAAGACGCCTCTGGACGCCGACGTGCTGTCGGTGGCCGAGAAGAAGATGACCTGCGAGGCCCCAAGCAACGTGTCTGCGTCCCGGACAAACTCCGAGGCCGGAGTTGAGCTCCGCTGCAGTGGTGAAGGCGACCCGGCGCCACAGATCACGTGGATCGCTCTTGACGGCCGCTGTCTGGGAGTAGCGCCAGCTTCGTCAGACAGAACAAGGCGGGTCAACCACGGCGTCGTCCGCATAACGTCACGCAGTGGTCTGACGCCAGGCGTCGCCACGTATACGTGTATCGCTAGCAACCTGCGCGGGAACTCGTCGGTCGAGTTGACACTGGACGCCTACAGGCTGCTGCCGGAGGAGACGACTCCAGCTAAGTCAAACTGTGTGGCACTCACGTCTCTCAATCTCCTTGTTCTTGTCGTCTCAGTACTGGGCCATCTAGGCTCAGTGTAGTCACCGGGACAGCTCAGTGTAGTTACCGGGACAGCTCAGTGTAGTCACCGGGACAGCGACGGACAATACTTCTGACGCACAGGAGGCGGAATATGTAAGAACATATTTAGTGGACTGTTTAACAACTAAGTGTTTATACTATGTATGTTTTCATTGTTAGACAATCAAGATTCAGAGAAATGTAAGATAGCCTCCTCCCTAAAGGGGTAGTCGTCACCGTGGACCCCCCCACACGTCACACCGTCGTCAACGAACGTTGCACAGCGTCGATGTCAAAAAGAAATGGGCTGATTTTGACATCGCAGAAGGTTTTGTTGTGACAAATCATTCGGCCTTTGTTGTGTCGTACCTCGTTAACCGTGAGAAAGTTTTATGATTTCGCTGAAATGTTTCGAGAAAATGAACTGATTGTTCGCCTTCAAAAGGTTCTGCATTGTTTGGTTTGACTCTCGGCGAACAGCCTAGGGACTGAGCGGCCCGTCTGTGCCAGCAAGTGACCCACTCTCCGATGGCTGGTGTCCGGGTCGTACGAGTTTGACGTAGCGGGTTTTCAACATTGACTTATGGGTCCAGTTAATGTGTGTAACCGCACTGCAAGCAACTAGTTCATTACAATGTTAATGTGTCACACAGTAGACTGCGCCTTATACCAGCGCCTTGCGAGAACTGTGGCTTCAGGCCACTGAGCAAAGTGAGCAAAGCGTCAACGTCAACACAAGCTCAAAGTGTCGCCTGTTTCGTGCGTCTGTTGACGTAACACGCTTCAGCGAGTTCTGCACATGTCGTTCGATCGTTTGTTTAGGCGGGCGAGACTTACCTTACGCTAAGCATACCTGACTACGCGTTTAGTGGCGAGTGAGAATGACAGGTCTGGCGGCTGTCTCCGGACACCGCCGGTTCTCATCACTCACCATCGCCTCACAAGTCATCGACTATTGCTCCACCAAATACACACGCCCGCACGCACGCACGCACGCACGCACGCACGCACGCACGTACAACACTATCGCTAACGGCGGATATTATGAAAAAGCAACACAGCATATTTGGTTGATGTATTTTATTTTCAGATGTTACATTGATAGACGAATGTTAAGCGTCGTCTGCAATTACCCAGTTAGTGTTGTTTAATGGAAAAATTAATCAAAATGTAATACCATATCATGTTTGAAATGACTGATTGTCAGTGGCATTTTGAGACGGTTGGTAAACCAAGGAAGGGTGTCGGCCATCCGTTACTCAAAACATTTAGATGAGAAATGAACTGGTCGATCTGTGTAACAGTGACACGAGTTTAATCTCCTCCCGGCCGCGCCTATTAGAAAGAATATATACCTCCCGTACGACGGCTAACTAAATGAAGTGCACGTTGATGTCCATCATTGTCATATTCCTGGGCTCCCCTTCCTATATCCCTTCCTATATCCCGCTTCGCCTCAACTAACTTTAACGTGTCGACAGCTTCATTAGGCCTGGCTTAGTTGACGTGTCCGACATTACATCCGGGTCTTTGAGAAGTAAACATGTTTTGTTACAAAGAAATGTAAAGAAATGCAACTGTCTCTTAATTCTGGAATCATCTTAGTTTCTCTTCGTTGTATTCTTTCTAGCTTAGCTATGTCTTTTTTACAATATGGCCTCCATGCTTGAATATAATATTCCAAATGTGGTCTAACTATTGCTTTGTACAGGGGTACAATTAGATGTTTCTCCTTATACGTGATAGTTCTCCTAATTAGCCCTAGGATTTTATTTCCTTTCGAAGCAGCAATCCCACATTGCTCTGAAACTTTCATGTCAGCATTAAATGTTACTCCTAAATCCTTTTCTTGTGTGGTTCTACCTAGTACAGCATCCCCCATTTTATATTCCTCGTCCATATTTCCATGTCCTATGTGTATACATTTACACTTCCCAAAATTGAATAACATTTGCCATTTTTCTGACCATTTAACTAATTTTTCTAGATCATCCTGTAAACTTTGTTTATCTGTATCATTAGTAACCTTTCTGAATACTTTTGTGTCATCTGCAAATGTGAGTACTTTGCTAGATATGTCATCCTCCAAATCATTTATATATATTAAAAACAGTATAGGGCCTAACACTGATCCCTGCGGTACCCCACTCAAAACAGATTTCCAGTTTGAAATCTTACCATCTACTATTACTCTCTGTCTTCTGTGTGTAAGCCACTTTTCTATATGGGCTTTTAGTTTAAGTAACAATCTTTGATGTAGCACTTTATCGAAAGCTTTCTGAAAATCTAAGTAGACAAAATCCGCTGGTGACCCGTCATCTACCCACTTTGTAATTTCTTCTAAAAAACATAAGAGATTGGTTAGACATGACCTTGCTTTTAGGAATCCATGTTGAGATGTATTTATTAATTTATGTTTTCTGAGGAATTCCACCATGTGGTCTCTAATTAATGTTTCGAGTAATTTACATACAACTGATGTTAAACTCACTGGTCTGTAATTTTCTGGCTTCTTCCTCGATCCCTTCTTAAATAGTGGCGTAATGTTTGCTTCTTTCCATTCTGAAGGAACTATTCCTTCTTCCAGTGACAAGTTAAATAAGTTTGCAAGTGGCGTACTAATTTTATCAACAATTTTCTTTAGCAGTTTTGGTGGTATTCCATCAACTCCAGGTGATTTATTATCTTTCATCTTCTTAATTTTCTTTGCTATCATTTCAGGAGTTACAAATAACTGCCCTAAATGTTCTGATTTATTGCCCTCAAATTTAGTCAATGGAACTGGAAGTGAGCTGATATCTTCTGTGGTAAAAACTGAGCTGAAATACTCATTCAGGACCTCTGCCATTTGGAACCCATCTGAAATTATGTTTTCACTGTTGTTTTCCAGTGGTCCGACCTTATCTCGAACTTTCTGTTTACTCCTTACATAAGCATAGAAACTCTTGCTGTCATTTTTTATTATTACCTGCCAATTTTTGTTTAAAGGTTCTTTTAGATTTTCTAATTTCAGTTGTAGCTAGGTTAAGTGCCTCTTTGTAGTTTGTGTAGTCTTCTACATTTCCAGTGTGTTTATAGACCATCTACAGCATCTATTTGTGAGCAATTTTTCTAACAGCTTCTTTTGACAGGTGTTTTTTTCTAGATCTTTTCCCTTGTTTTCTTAATGGAATAAATTTCTCAATAATGCCCTCAATTTCATATTTTAAACAAGTCCAGCATTCTGTTGCTGTCTTGTTCTTCAGCAAGTTATTCCAATCTATATTTGCTAGATATGTTCTCATCACTTTATATTTGCCTTTGTTTTTTATATGTATTCCCTGTTTTTACTTTTATATTAAAATGGATTTGGTTATGGTCACTTGAACCCAAAGGTTTGTGTACTTTAACATTGTCAACTAATTCATTTTGAGAAGACAAAATTAAATCTAACATATTCCCACCTCTGGTTGGTTCCAAGACATGTTGAGTAAGGAAACAATCCTGTGTGTTAGAAGTAGAAACTGATGGTCGTCACCTCCAGCACTCTAATGATTCCCATTGTATATGGCCATGGTTAAAATCACCCATTATAACACATTCTCCCTTGCTCACCTCCCTTATCGCCTTTTGTAATTTTACATCTTCCTCTTTTCCTATGTTAGGACTACGATAAACGTTTTTGTACCAGTTAAGCATAGTACAGGGTGCATACATAGTACAGGGTGTATACATAGTACAGGGTGTATACACAGTACAGGGTGTATACATAGTACGGGGTGTATACATAGTACAGGGTGTATACATAAAAACCCGTGGTGTTCAGGTAATACCGACACCAGTAACATTCATAGATAAAATGACAATAGCAGTTCTGTAACCTTATGTTTAAAACTGTGTTGTGACATCGATAGTTTCATTTCAGAGGATAGAGACTTAAAAAATAATGGAGCATTTATTTATATTTGTCCTGATGTGAGGAATATCAGCATATATCCTAGTGTTGTAACAATGCACCTCACTGTTTCTACAAAAAAAGAGTTACTATATAGGTTGGGAAAATATGGTTGCTGAATTTGTATAAAGATACCAAGTTGACATTTATATACAATAAATTATGTGATTTAATTTCAACAAATTGTTTCTCTTGAATAAATGATCTGGTTTTATTTGGTAACTGATATAATTACCTTCTTTCGCTAAATCTTGAGTTTATTTATCCTTGAAGGATATGTATTAGCCCAAATTAGGTCTGATGATTGTTCCTGCAGGGCGTCTTGTGCCCTTAAACACACTGCCATTAATTGATGAAAAACGTCTGACCACAACAACGTTGAACGTATAAGTAGTTGCTACAGAAGATCGCCGATTTTGATTGCACGACATATTAAACGTATAGCACATCAGCCAATCAAAACAAAAAGTAGGTTATTGGAAGAAGAAGAAGTTCATGTAGAAAACTATTGGAAGAGGAAAGAGAGATTCACATAGTAGGCTACTGGAAGAGGAAGAAGAGGTTCATGTAGTAGGCTATTGCAAGAACAGGTTCACGTAGAAGGCTGCTGAAGAAGAAAAGGTTCACATAGTAGGCTATTGGAAGAGGAAGAAGAGGTTCACATAGTAGGGCATTGGAAGAGGAAGAAGAGGTTCACATAGTAGGGCATTGGAAGAGGAAGAAGAGGTTCACATAGTAGGGCATTGGAAGAGGAAGAAGAGGTTCACATAGTAGGGCATTGGAAGAGGAAGAAGAGGCTCACGTAGTAGGCAATTTGGAAGAGGAAGGAGAGAGTCACGTAGTAGGTTATTAGAAGAGGAAGAAGAGGTTCATGTAGAAGGCTACTGGAAGAAGAGGTTCACGTAGAAGGCTGTTGTAGGAAGAAGAAAAGGTTCACATAGTAGGTTATTGGAAGAGAAAGGGGAGTTTTACGTAGTAGGTTATTGGAAGAGAAAGGGGAGTTTCATGTAGTAGGTTATTGGAAGAGAAAGGGGAGTTTCATGTAGTAGGTTGTTGGAAGAGAAAGGGGAGTTTCATGTAGTAGGTTGTTGGAAGAGAAAGGGGAGTTTCATGTAGTAGGTTATTGAAAGAGAAAGGGGAGTTTCACATAGTAGGTTATTGCAAGAGAAAGGAGAGTTCCACGTAGTAGGTTGTTGGAAGAGAAAGGGGAGTTTCATGTAGTAGGTTATTGGAAGAGAAAGGGGAGTTTCATGTAGTAGGTTATTGGAAGAGAAAGGGGAGTTTCATGTAGTAGGTTATTGAAAGAGAAAGGGGAGTTTCATGTAGTAGGTTGTTGGAAGAGAACGCAGAGTTTCACGTACTAGGTTATTGGAAGAGAAAGGGGAGTTTCACATAGTACGTTATTGGAAGAGAAAGGGGAGTTTCACGTAGTAGGTTATTGGAAGAGAAAGGAGAGTTTCACGTAGTAGGTTGTTGGAAGAGAAAGGGGAGTTTCACGTAATAGGTTATTGAAAGAGAAAGGAGAGTTTCACGTAGTAGGTTATTGGAAGAGAAAGGAGAGTTTCACGTAGTAGGTTATTGGAAGAGAAAGGAGAGTTTCACGTAGTAGGTTGTTGGAAGAGAAAGGGGAGTTTCATGTAGTAGGTTATTGGAAGAGAAAGGGGAGTTTCATGTACTAGGTTGTTGGAAGAGAAAGGGGAGTTTCACGTAGTAGGTTATTGGAAGAGAAAGGAGAGTTTCACGCAGTAGGTTATTGGAAGAGAAAAGGGAGTTTCACGTAGTAAGTTATTGGAAGAGAAAAGAGAGTTTCACGTAGTAGGTTATTGGAAGAGAAAAGGGAGTTTCATGTAGTAGGTTATTGGAAGAGAAAGGAGAGTTTCACGTAGTAGGTTATTGGAAGAGAAAGGAGAGTTTCACGTAATAGGTTGTTGGAAGAGAAAGGAGAGCTTCACGTAATAGGTTATTGAAAGAGAAAGGAGAGTTTCACGTAGTAGGTTATTGGAAGAGAAAGGAGAGTTTCACGTAGTAGGTTGTTGGAAGAGAAAGGGGAGTTTCATGTAGTAGGTTGTTGGAAAAGAAAGGGGAGTTTCATATAGTAGGTTGTTGGAAGAGAAAGGGGAGTTTCACGTAGTAAGTTATTGGAAGAGAAAGGAGAGTTTCACGTAGTAGGTTATTGGAAGAGAAAGGAGAGTTTCACGTAGTAGGTTATTGGAAGAGAAAAGGGAGTTTCACGTAGTAGGTTATTGGAATAGAAAAGAGAGTTTCACGTAGTAGGTTATTGGAAGAGAAAGGGGAGTTTCATGTAGTAGGCTATTGGAAGAGAAAAGGGAGTTTCACGTAGTAGGTTATTGGAAGAGAAAAGGGAGTTTCACGTAGTAGGTTATTGGAAGAGAAAGGAGAGTTTCACGTAGTAGGTTATTGGAAGAGAAAGGGGATTTTCACGTAGTAGGTTATTGGAAGAGAAAGGAGAGTTTCACGCAGTAGGTTGTTAAAAGAAGCAGAATAAGTTCACATAGTATGGTATTGGAGGAAGAAGAGGTTCACGTTGCAGGCTATTGGAAGAAGAACATATTCAAGGAGTAGGCTATTTGACAAAAAAGGAATTCGCATAGTAGGTTATTGCAAGAAGAAGAGGTTCACATGGTAGCCTGAGAGTGAAGTGAAGCTCTTCTCCTTCCAATAGCATACTACGTGAACTCCCGTCTTCTTCTTGCAATAGCCTGCTACGCGAACCTCTTCTTCTTAGAGTCGCCTTCTGCGTGAACCTCTTCTTCTTCTTCTTCTTCTTCCAATAAACAACTACACGAACCTCTTCTTCTTCAAATTGTCTACTCCTCTACGGGAATCTCTTCTTTTTCCAATAACCTACTACGTGAGCCTCTTCTTCTTCTTCTTCTTCCAATAACCAACATGAACTTCATCTTATTCCAATAGAGTGATAAAAGGGAGTTTGTTTACAGGTCGTGAATTCAACCCGTGCATCGAGCTATCGTTTACATTGGCTAATATATATATATATATATATATATATATATATATATATATATATATATATATATATATATATATATATATATATATATATATATATATATAAGATAAAGTGATTGATTTACTTAAATTACATACATAAGGTAATATCTGACATAGTGGTAGTAAACGTTTTCGGTAAAAAGGAATTAACAGCAGGATTTTAGCGTAAATTAGTACACACTGACTTCGTTGTTTTGTTACACAGTGTTCTCCGTATTATTCAAGGCTAACGTAGCAAACTAATTAAAACTAAATTGTATGATGGCGCCGTGCAAACGGCATTTAAAGGCCACAAGGCACTTAATTTGTGGCAGTTGCAGTAACTGGGTGGACTTCGTCAAGTCTGGGTGCGAGAAGTCCTGGGCTGAGGTCCAGGCAGATAGTTTTAGTTTTGAGTGTAGGGGATGCACGAAGATGAAGGAACTAGAGGTGGAGTTGGAAGAGCTGAGGCTGCTCGTTGTGGCAATGGTGGGAAGGGAACAGGGGGGTTGTGCCAGTTCCGGTGGGGGAACAGTAGATGATAAAGTGGGGAAAGACACGAGAGATGCTAGGGAGAGCTCACCTCAGCCTGGGAGGAAGCTGAGAGGAGGGAAGGTGACAGGTCGTAGGGAGACAGGACGTAAGGAGACGGGAAGGAATGGAACGGGAGGGATGACAACCGGAGTGAAGGAGAGGGGAGTAGCGGAGACAGGAGGGAAGGAGAAGGGAGTGGGGGAGACGGGAGGGAAAACAACCGTAGTGAAGGAGAGGGGAGTAGGGGAGACAGGAGGGAAGGAGAAGGGATTGGGGGAGACGGAAGGGAAAACAACCGGAGTGAAGGAGAGGGGAGTGGGAGAGACAAGAGCAAAAGAGTGGGAAGTGGGGGAGACAGGAGGGAAGAAGACAGGAGGGAAGGGGTCAGGACAGAATGTGATGGAGGGGATCGAAAGGAAGAGTTATTCTGCAGCAGTGATAGATGGGGTGAGGAAGAGAGCGAGGGTGTTTGTGGGGGATTCGATAGTTAGGAAGACCGACAGAGTGTTAAACGAGGGAGATGATGTGGTGGTCTGCTTGCCTGGAGCCAAAATAGAGGCGATAACTGAGAGGGTAAAAAACATCGTAGGTTCGGGTAAGGGTGGATCTGTTTTAGTACACATAGGGACAAATAACGTAGAGAGGGAGGGTACAACTGCCATAGTTAGGAAATATAGGCAGTTGGTCAGAACACTAAAACAGACGCGGATTGAGCAGGTAATACTGTCAGGGATTTTACCTGTAATGGGCAGGAGGGGTCACAAATATCGAAATTGTCGGGGGATGGCAATTAACATGTTAGTCCAGAGGCTGTGTAGGGAAGAGGAAGTTGGGTTTGTGGATTTATGGGGAAGTTTTGTTGGGAGGGCTGATATGTACATGAAGGATGGGCTTCATTTAAGTGGAAAGGGGGCAGCAGTATTCGCGGACAAACTTTCAGCAGCAGTAGATAGTGACTTGGGTACAATGACAAATATTTTTGGAAGTAAACATTCTTTAAACTAGAAGTGCAGGGGGGTTACCTAGAAGTGTCTCAAGCAGAACAAGAGGCCACTAGCACAGATAAACCAATATCAAATCATCCGAAAAACATCTCTGAAAAAGGTTATAGATGAGTATGTTTAAATGCAAGGAGCATAGTAAATAAGAAAAACGAATTAAACATTATGGTAGAAGATATTGACCCTCACATAATTGGTATAACTGAATCATGGGCCAACATAGATATAACAGATGCTGAATTAGGACTGACAGGATACGTAATGTTTAGGAAAGATCGAATAGGAAGAAGGGGCGGGGGAGTTATTTTATATGTTAAAGAATCTATTCAGGCTTATGAAATAAAACTAGAAAGGGAAGCAGATTGCGATGAAGCTGTTTGGTGCAAAATTGTTTCAGGAACTTCAAAATTAACTATTGGATTAGTTTACCGAAGTCCAAACATAAACGAAGAGGACAATACAAAAATAAAAAACGCTGTAAAGGAAGTTAGTAAAGGGGAATGTATCATAATGGGAGATTTTAACCATGGACACATACAATGGAATTCTCTAGAGAGCACAGGGATTGAGGATCAACAATTTCTATGTTTAATCCAGGATAGCTTTCTTACTCAGCACGTACTAGAACCAACCAAGGGAGAAAATGTATTAGATATAGTTTTGTCATCACAAAAAGAATTAGTGGACAATGTGAAAATATTTGAACCATTAGGTAATAGTGACCATAATCAAATACATTTTGACATCAATGTAAAATCAGAGAGTAAAAATAAGAAAACGTACAAGAGCAACTTCCACAAAGGTAACTACAAAGATATGAGAAAATGCTTAGCAAAGCTAGATTGGAATAACATGCTGATGAATAAGACCGCAATTGAATGTTGGAATATTCTAAAATATGAAATTGAGAGTATCATCGATAAATTTGTTCCCTTCCAAAACCAAGTAAAACGGTGTAGAAAGAAACACTTGTCAAAAGAGGCAATTAGAAAAATAATGCTAAAACAAACTATGTGGAGAGTTTATAGGCGTACCAGAAAGGAAGAAGACCATGCAAAATACAAAGAGGCACTTAATGGAGCTACAACTGAAATCAGACAATCTAAAAGAAGCTATGAACAAAAACTGGCATGTAACATAAAACATGACAGCAAGAGTTTTTATGCATATGTCAGGAGTAAACAAAACGTACAAGACAAGGTTGGACCTCTAGAAGACAGAGCTGGAAATATAATATCACAGGGGTTTTTAATGGCGGAAGACCTAAATGGTTATTTCAGTTCAGTGTTTACCAAAGAAGATATTAGTTCATTACCAGTTGCTGATGCTAAATTTCAGGGGCCTAAATCTGACTATTTAGGACCGTTAGTTGTAACTCCAGAATTGGTAGCTAAGAAAATAAAGGAAATGAAGGATAACAAATCACCGGGAGTGGATGGGATTCCTCCAAAATTACTAATGGAAACAGTAGAACAAATCAGTATACCACTTGTAAGAGTTTTCAACTTGTCATTAAAAGAGGGAGTTGTTCCGTTTGAATGGAAAGAAGCAAACATCATACCATTATTTAAAAAGGGTTCGAGAAATAAGTCAGAGAATTACAGACCAGTGAGTTTAACGTCAGTGATTTGTAAATTATTAGAAAGGTTAATTAAAGACCATATGGTGGACTTCCTCGTTAAGCATAAATTATTAAATTCATCTCAACATGGATTCCTTGAAGCGAGGTCATGCTTAACAAATATGTTATGTTTTTTGGAAGAAATCAATATGTGGATAGACGTGGGATCGCCAGTAGATATTATCTACTTAGATTTTCAGAAAGCTTTTGACAAAGTGCCACATCAAAGATTACTACTTAAAGTAAAAGCCCATGGTATCGGGGATAGCATAACTGACTGGATAGAACAATGGCTGACTGACAGAAGACAACGAGTTGTAGTAGATGGAGAAGTTTCAAACTGGAAATCGGTTTTGAGTGGGGTACCTGAAGGATTAGTATTAGGACCTATATTAGTCTTAATTTATATCAATGTCTTGGACGACAGTAGAACAAGTAACGTACTGAAATTTGCGGATGACACAAAACTGTTTAGAAAGGTTAATACTGGTGGTGATAAACGACAAATTGTCTACAGATTGTGTAACTGCTAGCAGCGTGAATATGTTTAAAAACAAGGTTGACACATATCTCAGGAGGGCGGGTTATAAGTAGATGAGCATTGTTGGACTCTCGATAAGCCAATGGCTTCCTTGTCCACTTGCCATCTGGGCCTTTGGCTTGGATGGCAAATCTTGTTAAATCTTGTTAATAGCGTACTATGTGACCCTCTTCTTCTTCCTATAGCACACTACGTGAATATCTTATTCTTCTTCCAATAGCCTACTACGTTAATCTATTCTTCTTCCAATAGCCTACTACGTTAATCTATTCTTCTTCCAATAGCCCACTACGTGAACCTCTTCTTCTTTTTGCAATAGCCTACTACGTGAGCCTCTTCTTCTTCCAATAGCCTACTGGATAAAAGTAGAAGAATAGTAGTTGGGAAGATATTTAAAAGGTGATTGTAGTATTTTAATTGTTTTCACTGTCAATTTTATCGTTTTTTCTTGGTAATGTTCTGACAGGTTTTCGTCTTTCCGTTGTTTTCATCAGACTGACTGATAAAAGTTGGTGAAGCAATGTAGCAGGCCTACTATCAAACTGTATATTGTTGTATGACATTTCGTCTTAAACAGAAATTAAGATCTACCGGTCAGCAGTTTTATTTCTATTACGCTCCGGGCTCCCAGTGATGGCCAATCTTTCGACAATGGTCTTTGGTCTACAGACAACAGTGGTAGATGTGTGCGATTCATTTAGATGACGTTCCGATGAACAGCTGCAGTATATCAATGACAGTTTTGTTTTCAAAAGCTCCACAGCTTTTTGTCTCAAAATCAGCATCAGAAAGACCGTCAACACGAGACACGGGACTCAAGAAGCCCAAACCATTGTCAAACACAAGAGCACGCGATAGCTAGGGCACGTACAGCGGATGTCTAGCGGCAGCCATCCGAGCACCTTTCTCTATAAAGGTAAGTTCTTATATAGCGCGGTATCCAGCCATTAGGACTGTTCAAAGCGCTTTACACTTCACCCCCTGGCAGACTTCTGCATTCCAAAGCCATTTCAACTTTTCTATGGGGCGTTAACTGAAGGGCACGCTAGTCTCGTTCGCCGCCATGTTGGTTTGATGCAAATGATGCCAGTGTGTGCTCACTTCCGGCCCCCAACGACGCGTTGCCCGCCATCGCATTTCAAACATAAACACAGTTAGAAATAAAACAGAGAGGACAAGCAATAAAACATTTATTTATATAATTTATTAAAACAACTATAGCATTAAAATGTTACAATAATAATACCAATGGTTTGTCTTAGGGTGAAATAGGTGCATTTAACTTGTTATGGTGTGCACAACTTGGGGGCCGGAAGTGCGTTATCTCGTCAACTATCGCCTCGAAACGAAAATCACTTGTGTCCCTTGTTGACATCGAAGCGTACCGGACTAACCACGAGATCAATTTAGCGTGCGTGGCGTCGGGCTGGCAGTCTAACGGCATAATGCAGCTACGTCTAAGACAAACATTGTCTCATGAGACAGCCCTTATAAAAATATACCAAGGAATTACTTGGTACACTATGGTATACCCTGATATTACGTGCTATTACATGGTATTACAGGGCATACCATAGTATACCATGACATTACATTACATTACCTGTTTCAAAACACCATGGTATGTTTTCATGGTTTCCCTGTTTAGAAACACCATGGCATACCATGGTTTCCATGGTGCATCGTGGTATTTTACTATAGTTTACCTGTTTCAAATCACCATGGTATTTCACCATGGTCATGTAATACGATAGTATATTTTCACAAAGGTCGACACAGCAAGCTGGCCACTGATAGTGATTGTTTAGCCACTACAGTGTGTAGTTCTACAAAGTATGAAAATAAGTCACAATTTAGTGGATTTTCCGAATTTTCTAGACGGTGTATGAAAGACTAAAATATATATGACCGACTACGTTCATTAAAATATTTGAAATATACAGGTTGGTGTGGTTTTTACCTTACAAAATATAATATGCTGTTTTCACAAAAACCTTAAGACGCTTTTGCGCATGGAATCAATATTCGAAACAACTGCCAGTTATTTGATATATCGAGTACAAACAAGGTCAAAGCTGTGAATGACAGCGCCTGGTGTTGATCGCATAAGGCTGAAGCTGTGAAAACAGGAGGAAAGAAGATGGCTGAGATGTTCCTGAAAATATGCAATGCAGCATGGCATCAGTGCAGCATGGCATCAGTGCAGCATGGCATCAGTGAATCATGGCATCAGTGCAGCATGGCGTCAGTGCATCATGGCATCAGTGCATCATGGCATCAGTGCAGCATGGCGTCAGTGCATCATGGCATCAGTGCAGCATGGCGTCAGTGCAGCATGGCATCAGTGCATCATGGCATAAGTGCAGCATGGCGTCAGTGCAGCATGGCGTCAGTGCAGCATGGCATCAGTGCAGCATGGCATCAGTGCAACATGGCATCAGTGCAGCATGGCGTCAGAGCAGCATGTCGTCAGTGCAGCATGGCATCAGTGCAGCATGGTATCAATGCAGCATGGCATCAGTGCAGCATGGCGTCAGTGCAGCATGGCATCAATGCAGCATGGCATCAGTGCAGCATGGCGTCAGTGCAGCATGGCGTCAGTGCAGTATAGCGTCAGTGCAGCATGGCATCGAGCAAAGTTACCAACAGATTGGTGCAGAAGTATGATCAAACCCAGTACACAAGAAAGGGTGCAAGTTAACCCCGTCAAACTACCAAGAAATTTTTCTGATATCCATCCTGGGCAAGGTATTCTGCAAGATGATACTCATGAGAATAGATGACAACATTGACACACATCTATGAAAGTAACAGTTTGGATTCAGGAAGAACAGAGGAACAGTAGATGCTATCTCCATAGTGCGTCAGATCATTTTACACCAGGCTGCAGCTAATTGCTGGGAAGTGTGAATTCAGTGACTCAGATCTTGAGATAAAACGTCAACTCATTCAAGGAACCATATCAACAAGGCTCAGACGAAAAGCTATCACACAAAGCTTGACACTAGATCAGATTCTGAAGAATGCACGAGCAATGGAGACTGCAGAAGAACAGACAATCCAAATCGAAGAAGAATAATCAAATGCTGTTCAATACCGCGTTCACACCAAATCACATTACCCAAAACCGGTATCTGAAGCTAAACGTAGCTCCCAATGTGGTTTGTGTGGTGGATCGTACCCGCACAAAGGACAGCGTCCAGCGAAAGGAAGTCGTTGTCTGACCTGTGACAAGCTCAACCACTTTGCAAAAATGTGCAGAAGCAGAGCAATGAAAAAAATGAAAAACCGGCTCAAAAGAAAAGCTATCGACGTCCGAAGCAAAGAGCCTGAGCAGTCACTATCGAAGGCGCAGAGTCGCAATCTGAGGAATCTGGTGCTTATGGAGAACAATACACATTTCATGTCGGTTCCGTCTCCAGCAATTCGGTACTAAGCGACAAACCTCTGTTCAAAATAAAGATCGCGAACACGCCAATCTATATCATGGCGGACTCTGGTGCTACTGTCAATATAATCAATGGGAAGGACTATCTGAGCAAAACACCGAGACCCACTCTGTTGCCATCTACAACAGAAGTGTACCCATACATGAGTTCAAAACCGCTAGAACTGTGTGGCACATTTGAGAGTGACGTCACCAGCAATGAAGAGAGAAGTCATGGAACATTCTATGTGGCCAATGGGCCAAGTCGATCGCTTCTCAGTTGGAAAATGTCGCAAAGGCTGAAACTAGTCCAAATTGCAAACACTGTCGAAGGAACAACAATACTAGAACTCTTGCACACGTTTTCCGAAGTCACTACTGGAATAGGCGAATACATGGGTGAACCTGTGAAAATTCACATCGACGAATCCATAAAACCAGTTGCCCAACCATACCGACGCATACCGTTTCATGTCAGGAAACAAGTTGAGGAGAAGCTGGACCAACTCCAGAAAGATGACATCATCGAACGGGCAGAAGGTCCGACCCCATGGGTCTCACCAATCGTGGTCGTTAAACCGCATAATGCCAACGAGATCCGCATATGTGTTGACATGAGATCTCTGAATAAAGCGATAATTCGCGAGCGTCACATCATACCGACAACAGCCGAGATATTCCAGAGAAAGGTTGGTGATGCAATCAGAGGAATTCCAGGCGTTCGTAACATCAGTGATGATATCTACATCGGCGGCATAGATGAGGCGCAACATGACGACAGACTGATCAAAGTCTTACAGCGGTTGAAAAAAAACCCAGCTGACGGTGAATGTTCCGAAATGCTTGATCCGTGTCCCGAGTATGCTATTCTTTGGGCATGTCTTCAGTGGAGAAGAAGTGTCACCAGATCCCAAGAAGGTCGAGGCACTGAGAAGTGTAAACGCTCCAAACAATGTGAGCGAAGTTCGAGGCTTACTCAGCTCTGCTGCATTTTGCTCACGATTCATCAAAGACTTTGCCACGATCACGCGTCCATTGAGAAAGCTCACGTGCGATGGAGTACCCTAGGAATGGGGTAAAGTTGAACAACAATCGTTTGAAAGACTCAAAGCAGCGCTGTCTACCAAAACGACGCAGGCGTACTTTGACTCTCATAAACCGACAACGATCTTCGTAGACGATAGCCCTATCGGTCTAGTGGCAGTTCTGACCCAAGAGAATGCTATGTCGTAGGAAGTCACACCACTCTACTTTGCAAGTCGACCACTGAGTCCTACAAAATCGAGATATCGACAGAGAAGCGTTAGCAATCAGCTGGGCTATCAAGCGGTTTCATCTGTACGCATATGGAAAAGAGTTCAAGGTTGTGACAGATCACAAACCGTTAGTGACCTTGTTCAACAACCCAACATCAACACCGACTGCGAGAATTGAACGATGGCTCATGGACCTGCTACGCTACAACCTCACAGTCGCATATCAAACTGGAAAATCCAACTCAGCAGACTACGCATCGAGATATCCTGTTGACGTTGCAACAGTGGATGAATACGACGAGACCGCTGAAACTAAACATTACGTGGCATACATCGCGCGTAATGCAGTACCAAAGACATGTCATGGCATGCATCATGTCTGGCAGATGGCACCAACCACAATCAAATGTATATCTCGCTGAGATGTCTAGATACGAAAATGTCAAGAACGAGCTGATCTGTACAGACACCGTGTTACTGAAATCAAATCGAATCGTCGTACCTGCAACTCTACAAAACAGAACTGTTGAAATCGCGCACGAGGGCCATCTAGACATAGTAAAGACGAAAGCGCTTATGCGACAGAAAGTATGGTTCCCCAGCATGGACAAACTGGTCGAAGCAAAGGTGAAATAATGCTTAGCTTGTCAAATAGCTACACCTGTAACGAGTCGCGAACCATTGCAAATGTCAAGACTACCGGACCAGCCGTGTGAGGAGATGAGCGTGGACTTTGCACATGTCGATGGAGAAACGCTTCTCATATTGATCGATGACTATTCTCGTTTTCCATTTATTGAACCAGTGACATCTGAAGCTGCAAGTGCAGTAATACCGAAAATTGACAAAATCTTCGCCATGTTCGGAACACCGGATGTCTTAAAGTCGGACAATGGACCTCCATTCAACGGACAAGACTTCGCCAAGTTCGCAAACGTGCTAGGGTTCAGGCATCGCAAAGTGACACCGCTATGGCCCGGAGCTAATGGAGAAGTTTAGAGTTTCGTGAAGACGTTAAAGAAGTGTGTGAAAGCTGCACAATCAGATGGCAAGAACTGGAGAAAAGAAATGCAAGCATTCTTACGCAACTATCGTACCCGTCCACATGCGACGACTGGAGTTGCACCATCAACACTGTTCTTGAAGCGTGCCGTTCGCAATAAACTACCGCAATGTGCAAGCGCTGATCCAGTTGCTGAGATAGTTCGCAAGAGAGACACTGACCAGAAATGGAAGATGAAGTATCATGCAGAATGAAAGAACTACCACAAGCCGTGTGATCTCAGCATTGGCGAGTCTGTGTTAGTGAAGAGACCATTCACTGCGTCAAAAAGTCACACTCCCTACGAGTCGAATCCGATGACAATCGTAACACAGAAATGCAGCATGATCTCTGCAAAGTCTGATCAAGGACGGAGTGTAACCCGCAACTCGTCTTTCTTCAAGAGACTCCACGGTCGTGACGACACAGAAGTTGGCGCAGATGAAGATCCGTTGCTTAATAAATGCAGTGAACCGAAGCCGAAAGACGATCTCGTGGCGAACGATGACTCAACAACAAAGAACGACAACTCACCTGTACAGTTGACTCCGAGTCCAGATATGCCAATTCTTCGCAGATCTACGCGTGTTAGAAAAGCACCTGACGTGCTTGATTTGTAGTTTGTCATTTGCCATTACAAAGAACATTAATATGTTATGATTCATAACAATTATAGTTGAACTTTCTTTCACTATTAACCTGTATGAATGAAACCCAGTAATTCTTTATAATTATGATGGACATTGAACACTAATTGCTGTTTAATATCTACAAGGAAGGAGATGTAATGTCCTAATGTCATATAAGTAATTATCTTATTTTGATACATACCGGTGTAACCCGGGAACGGAAACGGAGAGTGGATGCGGGAGAACACAATGTAATGCCTATGAATAAAGGTTCGATATTGACGATCACCAATATCTATTCACCACAAGGCATCACACCTTCCCCTACCGTCTACACAGACAACTAACACTGCCTTCCCCTACCGTCTACACAGAGAGATGTTAGCCGATATTTAGCCTTAGGATCGCCAGGCTTTGGTAAACTCAGAAATGGCATATTTTCCAACAGAAGCATCTCAACAAGACTGAAGGCCAGATTATATGGAGCCCTTATACTGCAAATACCAATATATATGTGGTGCGTAGGCTTGGACGCTACGATCACAGGAAATACAATATCTAAAGGTTTCTGAGATGCGCTGTCTGCGGGCTGTTATAGGTATTACCAGGGCGGACAGACTACAACATACCAAGATCAGGGAGGACACCTTTACCCCTGAATCTATCACATATATCATTAGACACAGAAGACTCGTGTGGTTTGGGCATGTTTGCCGTATGCAAAGAGATAACATCGTTAGGCAAGCATACATACAAGACTTCATTGAACAGCGGAACAGACTGGATAGGTGGAGTGATCAGATCATGAATGATACTGGGCTCCCACTGTTGACAGCAGAGCGGCCTTCCATAAGCAGAATAGAATGGAGGGGTGCAACTCCCCGAGGACAGTGAGGGGTCAATATAAGGCCTATGCTTTTAAGTCAAGTCAAGTAAGTCAATATGCCACCTGGCGATTAATGTCGAACTAGATACACGAAAATATGTCTCAAAACAACGTGAGTTCCAGCCAGATTACAAAATGAGGCAACATATGGCGTGAATTAAAAACTACGACGGTGACTATATTTCCTGCGCAAACACGTAATCCTCAAATTTGAAGGAATTACTCAAGAATAGGCAAAAGACAATAAAGAATCGGTTAATTTGCAAATGTTTAGGCACTACGCGAAACGCAGCTGGCAGCTGAACTGTGGTCTGAACCCATATGTGTGTCTGCGCTAATGTGCGGCTTGGTG
Source organism: Lamellibrachia satsuma (assembly GCA_033239005.1). Taxonomy (NCBI): domain Eukaryota; kingdom Metazoa; phylum Annelida; class Polychaeta; order Sabellida; family Siboglinidae; genus Lamellibrachia; species Lamellibrachia satsuma. Next base: position 10,432,442 of record BSQZ01000018.1, read on the forward strand.
GCGCCACATGGTGGACCTGGACGAGAACCAACATATGATAGCGCCACCTGGCGGAGTCCGGGTGACCGAGACTGGAGCAGGTGTTTTTGGTTCTCGCGAGAGTTGTAAGATGGGCGTTAATGTGGTGGTGAACGAAGTTTGTTGATTAATGTTGGCGAATATTTGGCAGTAGGATCATTACAACCATAAACATGTCCGTAGCGCATTAAAGCCATATAGACGATATATGACAAATCATGTCACTTTCTGAGCTGTACACAAAGGTAGGTGACGCCCACATAATAAAATAAAAATGACACATAATAATGTAATGTAAAATAATGTAATGACAAGTCACAATGACAGCGACCGATTGCCACATAGACTAGAGTTTCCTTTGATGACCTAAGTATAGTATTGACACCCGTCGCGTGGACTCGATAAACTGGACCTGAGATGCAGTCCGTATTATTGCTGAAAGGAACGCGGAAACATACGAGTTGAACGTTCAGCGTTCTTCCTAAAGACAGTACTTAGCGGTTCCTCCAGTTAAACTAGACTCCAATACCAAGTCCAGGCAATCTAGAGACTTGTCACGATTTTGCGACCATTTTGGGAATGGGGGCAGTTTTTGAATGATACCAGCTTGGGCCGGTCCGTTATTGGAATTCCAACTTGGGTCAGGATTGCCCATATTGGAATTCCAACAACACACGGCGTGAGACATGTATAGCATTGTGTGTTATCAGGATAATACCGAATAACATAAATATGACGCAATATTTCTGACTGATGACAAAATATACTAGCCATTCCAACTTTGAGCTGTTTTCTGGCATGATTTGCAAAACCTTTGTACATAACTCCTTGGCATACTGTAGCAGTCCCTACATGCAGCAGCTAGAACTTTCTTTCTACTGGTGCTAACAGGCCACATCATGCATCTTACCACTGTGGACAACTTTTTTCTACTGGTGCTGACAGGCCACATCATGCATCTTACCACTGTGGACAACTGTCTTTCTACTGGTGCTGACAGGCCACATCACACATCTTACCACTGTGGACAACTTTCTTTCTACTGGTGCTGACAGGCCACATCACACATCTTACCACTATGGACAACTCGTTGGCATTCTGTTAGCAACAAGTTATTGCAACTATATGTTGAGATATTTTCATTTGTTAATCATCTTAATTCATTTATATAGCAAAATACATACAAAAGCATACCAACTTATCATTAATTAACCTTATTTCTTACGTTGCAATTGTTTCCTTTGACATTTAAAAACTGTGATATGTGTAACGACCCCATATAGAAGCTTGCAGCCCTTAACATATATTATTTTGTAATTGTTTCCTTAGACAGTTCAATGTATTGACATATGTAATGACCTTACATAGATGTCTGTAGCCTTTAACACATGGTAGTAATTAGCATGCTAGTTTCTTTCACTGAGCAGTACTTGTCACACATGTTAACTATAACTGTCAGTCAGGATGGTATTCAAACAGTTCAAAGCCTTGGTGAAGAAGCCAATTATTTACTGCTAGAAGCAGACATGGTAAACAGTACACAGGTTGTGTGCCACACTTCATCTAACTAGTAACAATGGCAAATTACATCAGTGCAAACTAAAGCATTAAATCCACTTATTTTGAATCGCAGACCATGGAAATGAAGCCATTATTCCAGCAATGACATAACAATTTCTCAGGATTACAACAAGGGTTGTGATTTGCAAGTACATGACGTAAGAAATAAAGTCAAAGAAAAAAGTCATAATTTTATATAAGCGTGTATGGATGTTTGTATACACGTCTTTTGTTTAAATGTATGAATAAAATTGTGTACATGTGTACAGGTAAACAAAATATAACCCTCTCAAAACCCTATTTGTTCAAACTTCTGCCAGACAAAACCTTACCATTTGATTCAAGAACAGAAAAGAAACACTAGTGTAATGTATTTGAATAAAGTGCCAGAATACAAGAGTACTGAGAGTCAACAAGCCCTTGCTAGGGCAGTTATCACTGAGCCCTTGCAGGAAACATGTCCTGTTGGAGGAAACATGTCCTGTTGGAGGAAACATGTCCTGTTGGAGGAAGCATGTCCTGTTGGAGGAAACATGTCCTGTTGGAGGAAGCATGTCCTGTTGGAGGAAGCATGTCCTGTTGGAGGAAGCATGCAGCCATTTCACCAGTGACGACTAGTGAAAAACATCTACCCTGAAAAGAGAATACACAACATGATTCTATATTTATAATATATATTTAATTTATATAATTTATGTAAAATGCCTGAGAGAATTTTATTTAAGCAGATTCAGGCACTATATAAATTGTTCTTCTTATTATTATATTCACGCAACTAACGACCCAGTGTCACATCGTTTTAAGTTGTCATCACAAAGATGCGAGGTAATGGACTCGTCTCAGTGACTGATCTCTCATTGTAGGAGGCCCGTGTATGGGTTGCAGACCCTGAAGTCGTATGGCTGGGGGCCAAGCTACTGCAGGACTACACGGGAGAGAAACAACTACGCATCCAGTATGATGATGGCAAAGTAAGTTAAACAACTACACATCCAGTATGATGATGGCAAATTAAATGAAACAACTACACATCCAGTATGATGATGGCAAAGTAAGTGAAACAACTACGCATCCAGTACGATGACAGTAATTGGCAAAGTAAGTTAAACAACTACACATCCAGTATGATGATGGCAAAGTAAGTGAAATTACTACACATCCAGTAGATGATGGCAAAGTAATTGAAATGACTACACATCCAGTAGATGATGGTAAAGTAAGTGAAACAACTACGTATCCAGTAGATGATGTAAAGTAAGTGAAACAACTACGCATCCAGTACAATGATGGTAAAGTAAGTGAAACAACTACACATCCAGTACAATGATGGTAAAGTAAGTGAAACAACTACACATCCAGTACAATGATGGTAAAGTAAGTGAAACAACTACACATCCAGTATGATGATGGCAAAGTAAGTTAAACAACTACACATCCAGTATGATGATGGTAAATTAAATGAAACAACTACACATCCAGTATGATGATGGCAAAGTAAGTGAAACAACTACGCATCCAGTACGATGACAGTAATTGGCAAAGTAAGTTAAACAACTACACATCCAGTATGACAATGGCAAAGTAAGTGAAACAACTACGCATCCAGTATGATGATGGCAAAGTAATTGAAATGACTACACATCCAGTAGATGATGGTAAAGTAAGTGAAACAACTACGTATCCAGTAGATGATGTAAAGTAAGTGAAACAACTACGCATCCAGTACAATGATGGTAAAGTAAGTGAAACAACTACACATCCAGTACAATGATGGTAAAGTAAGTGAAACAACTACACATCCAGTACAATGATGGTAAAGTAAGTGAAACAACTACACATCCAGTACAATGATGGTAAAGTAAGTGAAACAACTACACATCCAGTACAATGATGGTAAAGTAAGTGAAACAACTACACATCCAGTACAATGATGGTAAAGTAAGTGAAACAACTACGCATCCAGTACAATGATGGTAAAGTAAGTGAAACAACTACGCATCCAGTACAATGATGGTAAAGTAAGTGAAACAACTACGCATCCAGTACAATGATGGCAAAGTAAGTGAAACAACTACGCATCCAGTACAATGATGGCAAAGTAAGTGAAACAACTACGCATCCAGTACAATGATGGCAAAGTAAGTGAAACAACTACGCATCCAGTACAATGATGGCAAAGTAAGTGAAACAACTACGCGTCCAGTACAATGATGGCAAAGTAAGTGAAACAACTACGCGTCCAGTACAATGATGGCAAAGTAAGTGAAACAACTACGCGTCCAGTACAATGATGGCAAAGTAAGTGAAACAACTACGCGTCCAGTACAATGATGGCAAAGTAAGTGAAACAACTACACATCCAGTACAATGATGGCAAAGTAAGTGAAACAACTACGCATCCAGTACAATGATGGTAAACTAAGTGAAACAACTACACATCCAGTACAATGATGGCAAAGTAAGTGAAACAACTACGCATCCAGTACAATGATGGCAAAGTAAGTGAAACAACTACGCATCCAGTACAATGATGGCAAAGTAAGTGAAACAACTACGCATCCAGTACAATGATGGCAAAGTAAGTGAAACAACTACGCATCCAGTACAATGATGGCAAAGTAAGTGAAACAACTACGCATCCAGTACAATGATGGCAAAGTAAGTGAAACAACTACGCATCCAGTACAATGATGGCAAAGTAAGTGAAACAACTACGCATCCAGTACAATGATGGCAAAGTAAGTGAAACAACTACGCGTCCAGTACAATGATGGCAAAGTAAGTGAAACAACTACACATCCAGTACAATGATGGCAAAGTAAGTGAAACAACTACGCGTCCAGTACAATGATGGCAAAGTAAGTGAAACAACTACACATCCAGTACAATGATGGTAAAGTAAGTGAAACAACTACGCATCCAGTACAATGATGGTAAAGTAAGTGAAACAACTACGCATCCAGTACAATGATGGTAAAGTAAGTGAAACAACTGCGCATCCAGCACAATGATGGCAAAGTAAGTGAAACAACTACGCATCCAGTACAATGATGGCAAAGTAAGTGAAACAACTACGCATCCAGCACAATGATGGCAAAGTAAGTGAAACAACTACGCATCCAGTACAATGATGGCAAAGTAAGTGAAACAACTACGCATCCAGTACAATGATGGCAAAGTAAGTGAAACAACTACGCATCCAGTACAATGATGGCAAAGTAAGTGAAACAACTACGCATCCAGTACAATGATGGCAAAGTAAGTGAAACAACTACACATCCAGTACAATGATGGTAAAGTAAGTGGTGGACTTTCTCTGTCGTACTTCACAAATATGACATTAAATTTTTTATTTCTTTGTGGTTGGTGCAAATACTGATCACAAAGTTGGCTTGACCTTCATGTTTCACTGGAGCTACAATTGTTTCTCTGAGGTCCTGTGTAGATGCATCTCTCATGAATGTTACATTTTCTCAGCTCTCTGACAACAACACAAGAGTAATATATTTGTTTTTACTTCAGTAATACAATAATGACTGGGTGTCAACCTAAAGTTAATGTCAGATGGAATGTCACATGACTGTTCACTTTGAATTTCACAATTATGAAAACTTAACAAACCAACTACTGCTACAAATCTCTCATCAAATATCCATTTTAAAGAGAAGCAAACATGTCCATTTATTGTATGAATCATTGTATCTTGTTAAAAGTAGGTTTTGCTTTCCAAAGGCCCCTGGTGTGAAGTCAAACAGTTACTGTATGTGTGAGTGTGTTGGTGTGAAGTCACACAGTTACTGTATGTTTGAGTGTGTTGGTGTGAAGTCAAACAGTTACTGTATGTTTGAGTGTGTTGGGGTGAAGTCAAACAGTTACTGTATGTTTGAGTGTGTTGGTGTGAAGTCAAACAGTTACTGTATGTGTGAGTGTGTTGGTGTGAAGTCACACAGTTACTGTATGTGTGAGTGTGTTGGTGTGAAGTCAAACAGTTACTGTATGTGTGAGTGTGTTGGGGTGAAGTCACACAGTTACTGTATGTGTGAGTGTGTTGGTGTGAAGTCAAACAGTTACTGTATGTGTGAGTGTGTTGGGGTGAAGTCACACAGTTACTGTATGTTTGAGTGTGTTGGTGTGAAGTCAAACAGTTACTGTATGTGTGAGTGTGTTGGGGTGAAGTCACACAGTTACTGTATGTGTGAGTGTGTTGGTGTGAAGTCAAACAGTTACTGTATGTGTGAGTGTGTTGGGGTGAAGTCACACAGTTACTGTATGTGTGAGTGTGTTGGTGTGAAGTCAAACAATTACTGTATGTGTGAGTGTGTTGGGGTGAAGTCACACAGTTACTGTATGTTTGAGTGTGTTGGTGTGAAGTCAAACAGTTACTGTATGTGTGAGTGTGTCGGGGTGAAGTCACACAGTTACTGTATGTGTGAGTGTGTTGGTGTGAAGTCAAACAGTTACTGTATGTGTGAGTGTGTTGGGGTGAAGTCACACAGTTACTGTATGTGTGAGTGTGTTGGTGTGAAGTCAAACAGTTACTGTATGTGTGACTGTGTTGGGGTGAAGTCACACAGTTACTGTATGTGTGAGTGTGTTGGTGTGAAGTCAAACAGTTACTGTATGTGTGAGTGTGTTGGGGTGAAGTCACACTGTTACTGTATGTTTGAGTGTGTTGGGGTGAAGTCAAACAGTTACTGTATGTGTGAGTGTGTTGGGGTGAAGTCACACAGTTACTGTATGTGTGAGTGTGTTGGGGTGAAGTCACACAGTTACTGTATGTTTTAGTGTGTTGGGGTGAAGTCACACAGTTACTGTATGTGTGAGTGTGTTGGGGTGAAGTCACACAGTTACTGTATGTTTGAGTGTGTTGGGGTGAAGTCAAACAGTTACTGTATGTGTGAGTGTGTTGGGGTGAAGTCACACAGTTACTGTATGTTTGAGTGTGTTGGGGTGAAGTCACACAATTACTGTATGTGTGAGTGTGTTGGTGTGAAGTCAAACAGTTACTGTATGTGTGAGTTTGTTGGGGTAAAGTCACACAGTTACTGTATGTTTGAATGTGTTGGGGTGAAGTCAAACAGTTACTGTATGTGTGAGTGTGTTGGTGTGAAGTCACACAGTTACTGTATGTTTGAGTGTGTTGGTGTGAAGTCAAACAGTTACTGTATGTTTGAGTGTGTTGGTGTGAAGTCAAACAGTTACTGTATGTTTGAGTGTGTTGGGGTGAAGTCAAACAGTTACTGTATGTTTGAGTGTGTTGGGGTGAAGTCAAACAGTTACTGTATGTGTGAGTGTGTTGGTGTGAAGTCAAACAGTTACTGTATGTTTGAGTGTGTTGGTGTGAAGTCAAACAGTTACTGTATGTTTGAGTGTGTTGGTGTGAAGTCAAACAGTTACTGTATGTTTGAGTGTGTTGGTGTGAAGTCACACAGTTACTGTATGTTTGAGTGTGTTGGTGTGAAGTCAAACAGTTACTGTATGTGTGAGTGTGTTGGTGTGAGATCAAACAGTTACTGTATGTTTTAGTGTGTTGGTGTGAGATCACACCGTTGCTGTATGTGTGAGTGTGTTGGTGTGAAGTCACACAGTTACTGTATGTGTGAGTGTGTTAGTGTGTTAGTGTGAAGTCATATAGTTACTGTATGTGTGAATGTGTCGGTGTGAAGTCACACAGTTGCTGTATGTGCGAGTGTGTTGGTGTGAGATCAAACAGTTACTGTATGTGTGAGTGTGTTGGTGTGAAGTCACACAGTTGCTGTATGTGTGAGTGTGTTGGTGTGAAGTCACAACATTGCTGTTCATTGACAGGAGGCCGTGTTGCAAGTGAAGAGCTCGGACTCCCTCCCTCCCCTGCGCAACCCAGACATCCTGGTCGGGGAGAACGACCTCACCTCCCTTAGCTACCTGCACGAACCCGCAGGTGGGTGCAACTCTGTGTCATCAAGTGTGTCTCTGTCATCAAGTGTGTCTCTGTCATCAACTCTGTGTCAACATGTATAGGCACAGCTACATGCTTCCCAGAGAAGTTTAAATGGCCTTGGAATGAACGGGTCTGCCAGGGGGTGAAATATAAAGCGCTTTGAGCTGTCCTAAGGACTGGATACCGCGCTATATAAGAACTTACCTTTTACATAGAAAGTGATGATCTGAGTTGCCTGGGGATATTAAAAGGACACAGGAGGCTACAGCCAAATACTGATTGAACGAGTTTCGTCAGTGTAGTTGTTTAGGTAGGGGTATTTTTCTTGCATTTGTCATGTATTTGTCTTGTGTTTGTCTTGCATTTATAATGTATTTGTCTTGCATTTGTCACATATTTGTCATGTACTTATCTTGTATTTGTCAAGTAGTTGTCTTGTATTTGTCAAATATTTGTCATGTATTTGTCTTGTATTTATTATGTGCAGATACATCAGTTAGTCATGGCTTTCTAATTAATTATTTGTACATTTCATCAGCACAGTTTTATCGTGTCTGCATGATGGTATTCTAAATCATGCACACACACGCATATATGCACACAAATGCACGCACACTCACCACATGTATGCAAACACGCACGCACACAATACACACATTATTGATCATACTTCATTTATTATACTTCATGATAAATACATGCTGGCTGAATTAAAACATCACTGAGGATTGATCCTGGCAGTCTAGACTGGTGGCTCAGGAGTGATTGATTGGAACAGAAACAGCCACAGAAGTCACTGAAGGATGGTCCATGGATCAAATCTCTGTCAAATAATGTTCACATTGGTTGTTCAGACTGATGATCCTGTTAGATCCAGTCTCAGTTAGAGAGTGGTCTGATTGTTCAGACTGATGATCCTGTTAGATCCAGTCTCAGTTAGAGAGTGGTCTGATTGTTCAGACTGATGATCCTGTTAGATCCAGTCTCAGTTAGAGAGTGGTCTGATTGTTCAGACTGATGGTCCTGTTAGTTCCAGTCTCAGTTAGAGAGTGGTCTGATTGTTCAGACTGATGGTCCTGTTAGTTCCAGTCTCAGTTAGAGAGTGGTCTGATTGTTCAGACTGATGGTCCTGTTAGTTCCAGTCTCAGTTAGAGAGGGGTCTGATTGTTCAGACTGATGGTCCAGTTAGTTCTAGTCTCAGTCAGAGAATGGTCTGATTGTTCAGACTGATTGTCCTGTCAGTTCCAATCTCAGTCAGAGAGGGGTCTGATTGTTCAGACTGATTGTCCAGTTAGTTCTAGTCTCAGTCAGAGAGAGGTCTGATTGTTCAGACTGATTGTCCAGTTAGTTCTAGTCTCAGTCAGAGAGAGGTCTGATTGTTCAGACTGATTGTCCAGTTAGTTCTAGTCTCAGTCAGAGAGGGGTCTGATTGTTCAGACTGATTGTCCAGTTAGTTCTAGTCTCAGTCAGAGAGAGGTCTGATTGTTCAGACTGATTGTCCAGTTAGTTCTAGTCTCAGTCAGAGAATGGTCTGATTGTTCAGACTGATTGTCCAGTTAGTTCTAGTCTCAGTCAGAGAGAGAGGTCTGATTGTTCAGACTGATTGTCCAGTTAGTTCTAGTCTCAGTCAGAGAGGGGTCTGATTGTTCAGACTTAAGTCTCTGGCTGGGTTGAGGCATCTGAGCCAGTGAACAGAAGTCAGTGTTCACTGGCTTGATTACAGTGTCACTGGACACTGACCCAAGACGCCATCAATGTCACTGCACAGTGACACTGACACCTGACATGTCATCAATGTCACTGCACAATTATATTGACACCAGACATGTCATTGCGTAGTGAAACTGACACCTGACATGTCATCATTGTCACTGGACAATGACACTGACACCAGACGTGTCATCAATCATCATGTTGTGATCAGAATGAAGTTTCTGCGTTGGCTGGCAGCAAGTAAACCCTGCCAGTTCATAATTATAGCCATGCTTAACAATGTTGCTAAAAGAGACATAGACTTCAATGTGTGCAAAATGTCCTTGCATGTGTTGTACTCAGCACCTCATTTCTCACCATTACTGCCTGTATTTAAACAGTTACACTGGATTTCGTTTAGCTGTCAAACCAGATTTAAACTGTCCAGTCTTACACATGGTGCTCTATCTACACAACAGTCTCCCTACTTGGCTTGTCTTCTGCATCTATCATATATTCAGATCATCTCACAACAATGTTTTATTCCTAAAACTAAGCTGGGTAGAATTATGAGCCCTAATAGATGATACCCCGCTTAGACCCATTGATGCTAGTGCTAGCTAATAGCCTCAGTTAGTTGACCTCACTGGGCATTAATAGTGCAGTGTCAGGTGTCATGTGTATGTCATGTGTATGCTAGGTGTCCTGTGTATGCCAGGTGTCCTGTGTATGCCAGGTGTCATGTGTATGCCAGGTGTCATGTGTATGTCAGGTGTCCTGTGTATGCCAGGTGTCCTGTGTATGCCAGGTGTCCTGTGTATGCCAGAAATGTTTCAGTTTGTGAATGTTGTGTGTAGGAGCTGCAGTGTGACACTTGTGATACATGTCTTGTGGGTTAGACATGGTGTTGTGTGTAGGAGCCGCAGTGTGACACCTGTGATACATGTCTTGCGGGTTAGACATGATGATGTGTGTAGGAGCCGCAGTGTGACACCTGTGATACAAGTCTTGTGGGTTAGACATGATGCAGCTCACTTGTTGCCAGAAATGTTTCAGTTTGTGAATGTTGTGTGTAGGAGCCGCAGTGTGACACCTGTGATACATGTCTTGCGGGTTAGACATGGTGTTGTGTGTAGGAGCCGTAGTGTGACACCTGTGATACATGTCTTGTGGGTTAAACGTGATGTTGTGTGTAGGAGCCGCAGTGTGACACCTGTGATACAAGTCTTGTGGGTTAGACATGATGCAGCTCACTTGTTGCTAAACACAGCCATTGGTAATGAATATGAGAGTGGAGGCCAATATAGCTGGTGAGTGTGTGGCCAGGGCTGAGTCCACAGAGACGTACAGGCTCCTAGAGTATTGTGCATGAGTAGTGGGGCTAAATGTTGTGGAATCATATTGAGGCCAATATTGCATCATGCCACATGCTACATTCTAAATTGCAATGTGATATTTCCATTGTGAACCAAGCATAATATGAAACCCAGAAAGCTTTATATGAAACATGACATAATTATAATATGAAACATCAAGCTCCCCACCAGCTGTGTTCCTGAAGGCTTCCTACAACTGAGACATCCTACGTGACTGTCTTCCTCACAAACAACACACTGTGTTACTGAAGGCTTCCTACAACTGAGACATCCTACGTGACTGTCTTCCTCAAAAACAACATACTGTGTTACTGAAGGCTTCCTACAACTGAGACATCCTACGTGACTGTCTTCCTCACAAACAACACACTGTGTTCCTGAAGGCTTCCTACAACTGAGACATCCTACGTGACTGTCTTCCCACAAACAACACACTATGTTCCTGAAGGCTCCCTACAATTGAGACATCCTACGTGACTGTCTTCCTCACAAACAACACACTATGTTCCTGAAGGCTTCCTACAACTGAGACATCCTGCGTGACTGTCTTCCCACAAACAACACAGTATGTTCCTGAAGGCTTCCTACAACTGAGACATCCTACGTGACAGTCTTCCCCACTATTACACAGACACAGTTGCAATGTTCCTCCCATAGATTCTAGACGACGGATTGCAGAGACTTTCCCACAGACAGAAGAACCCATTCCACCAGTGTGCAGACATAGGCTAGTGTTATTAGGACTTGTGAATACAGGATGAATACTACAAGTAAACACAAAAGAAGGTTGTTGATGATGAAGTGTCTATTTTAATGTTACAGTGCTCTACAATCTGAAGTGTCTATTTTACTGTTACAGTGCTCTACAATCTGAAGTGTCTACTTTACTGTTACAGTTCTCTACAATCTGAAGTGTCTACTTTACTGTTACAGTGCTCTACAATCTGAAGTGTCTACTTTACTGTTACAGTGCTCTACAATCTGAAGTGTCTACTTTACTGTTACAGTGCTCTACAATCTGAAGTGTCTACTTTACTGTTACAGTGCTCTACAATCTGAAGTGTCTACTTTACTGTTACAGTGCTCTACAATCTGAAGTGTCTACTTTACTGTTACAGTGCTCTACAATCTGAAGTGTCTACTTTACTGTTACGGTGCTGTACAATCTGAAGTGTCAACTTTACTGTTACAGTGCTCTACAATCTGAAGTGTCTACTTTACTGTTACGGTGCTCTACAATCTGAAGTGTCTACTTTACTGTTACAGTGCTCTACAATCTGAAGTGTCTACTTTTCTGTTACAGTGCTCTACAATCTAAAGTGTCTACTTTACTGTTACAGTGCTCTACAATCTGAAGTGTCTAATTTACTGTTACAGTTCTCTACATTCTAAAGTGTCTACTTTACTGCTACAGTTCTCTACAATCTGAAATGTCTTCTTTACTGTTACAGTGCTCTACAATCTGAAGTGTCTTCTTTACTGTTACAGTGCTCTACAATCTAAAGTGTCTACTTTACTGTTACAGTGCTCTACAATCTGAAGTGTCTACTTTACTGTTACAGTGCTGTACAATCTGAAGTGTCTACTTTACTGTTACAGTGCTCTACAATCTGAAGTGTCAACTTTACTGTTACAGTGCTCTACAATCTGAAGTGTCTACTTTACTGTTACAGTGTTCTACAATCTGAAGTGTCTACTTTACTGTTACAGTGCTCTACAATCTGAAGTGTCTACTTTTCTGTTACAGTGCTCTACAATCTAAAGTGTCTACTTTACTGTTACAGTGCTCTACAATCTGAAGTGTCTACTTTACTGTTACAGTTCTCTACAATCTAAAGTGTCTACTTTACTGTTACAGTTCTCTACAATCTGAAGTGTCTTCTTTACTGTTACAGTGCTCTACAATCTGAAGTGTCTTCTTTACTGTTACAGTGCTCTACAATCTGAAGTGTCTTCTTTACTGTTACAGTGCTCTACAATCTGCAAGTTCGCTTCTGTGACCGCAACAACATCTACACTTACTGTGGTAAGTAGATGTGATCACTGGTTAGGCAGTCTTAGGGGTCAGCGATTGTTGATGTTATCTAAGTAAAAAACATGTTATTATAGTGGCACAAGTTGACCTGTTCAGTTGTTTTGCCAATTATCGTAACTGTAACAATAATTCAATTTACAATCGATAGTAATACAGTGTCACATCTAATATCTTGATGCATTGATAGTTAGTGTATTGTTACACCCCAGTGTAGTGTTACACCCCAAGTACATTGTTACACCCCTAGTGTACTGTTGCACCGCTAATGTATTGTTACACACCCCTAGTGTATTGTTACACACCCCTAGTGTAACACACCCCTAGTGTATTGTTACACCAATAGTGTATTGTTACACCACTAGTGTATTTTTAACCACTAGTATGTTGTGAAAAGTGCTTTTGTGGTGTGTTTGACATTTTCTGATACATTTTGAATATTGTAAATATATTTTTCTATTTTCTTTCTTGTGGAATTAGAAATAAAGAACTGGTTACAGCAGTACTATTTTAACATTGTGGAAACAACATAGTTGTAATTATAGTTGTCTGGAGGCACTAAGAGATGTTCTATAAATCCTGGTGTAGTCTAGTTACTAGTAGTATTTTCAGTGACTTAGTAGTGACAGTAACCAGTAGTTGTTTAGACTTGTAAACTCATGTTGCAGGTATAGTGCTGGTGGCCATCAATCCGTACCAACAACTACCCATCTACGACAATGACACAATCAACGCCTACAGCGGTCAGGACATGGCCACCATGGACCCACACATCTTTGCCGTGGCCGAAGAGGCCTACAAGAACATGACACGGTCAGTGACAACATGACACAATCATTGATAACATGACAGTCAGTGACACCATGACACAGTCAGTGATGTGACAACACAGTCATTGATGACATGACACGTCATTGATAACATGACATGGTCAGTGACAACATGACATGGTCAGTGACATCATGACACAGTCAGTGACAACATGACATGATCAGTGACAACATAACATGATCATTGACAACATGACATGGTCAGTGTCAGTCGACATGGTCATTGACAACATGACATGGTCAGTGACAACATGATGCGGTCAGTGACAACATGACATGGTCAGTGACAACATGACATGGTCATTGATAACATAACACAGTCATTGACAACATGACATGGTCAGTGACAACATAATGCGGTCAGTGACAACATAATGCGGTCAGTGACAACATGATGTGGTCAGTGACAACATGACACAGTGAGTAACTACAAGACAGTCACTATGACCTCTCACATAGTTGTAGCTGCACCAAGTGGTCTATCTGACAGTTTTCACACACAAATGTTGTCTTTTAGACTGATGAAGGTTGTTTTACAATTGTTATGAGCTTTGTGCTAAGTACACTTTTAAGTGTGTGTGAGAATTAGATGGTATGCAGCTATATGAAGTGACATTAGAAGTATATGAGACTGTGTGTGTGCTGCAGGTTTGATGAGAACCAGTCCCTGATCGTGTCGGGTGAGTCTGGGGCCGGCAAGACTGTGTCGGCCAAGTATGCAATGCGGTACTTCGCCACAGTGTGTGGGGCAGAGGCCGAGACACAAATAGAGAAGAAGGTGCTTGCATCCAACCCCATCATGGAGGTAGGCCACATTGTGCACTCTTTATGTCATGGGACAATTCAACCATCAAATGGAAAATTATTCAAATTAACACATTTTTAAAATGTAAAATGGCCTGCATGGATTTCATCACAGGTGACATTAATTGTCAAATATTTAGTCATTCAGCAGGGGCATAATAAAAAATTACCTGGCTGGTAGTTGCATTTTAGGGGTGTTAATTTCTAAATGGTTAGTTGTACAGTGTATGTGATCTGTGAAACAAAGAATGGTCATTAAAGCAGGGTGGTTGTTGATAAAGGAGGGTTTATCCAGGGATCTACTGTAGCATTAGATCCACTGTTGTGTTTGGTCAGGACTTATGTCTTTAACATTGCTTAACATGTGTACTTGGAGTGATGTTGGAGACTGTTGCAGGCCATTGGCAATGTGTACTTGGAGTGACGTTGGAGACTGTTGCAGGCCATTGGCAATGTGTACTTGGAGTGACGTTGGAGACTGTTGCAGGCCATTGATAATGTGTACTTGGAGTGACGTTGGAGACTGTTGCAGGCCATTGGCAGTGTGTACTTGGAGTGACGTTGGAGACTGTTGCAGGCCATTGGCAAAGTGTACTTGGAGTCACGTTGGAGACTGTTGCAGGCCATTGGCAATGTGTACTTGGAGTGACGTTGGAGACTGTTGCAGGCCATTGGCAATGTGTACTTGGAGTGACGTTGGAGACTGTTGCAGGCCATTGGCAGTGTGTACTTGGAGTGACGTTGGAGACTGTTGCAGGCCATTGGCAGTGTGTACTTGGAGTGACGTTGGAGACTGTTGCAGGCCATTGGCAGTGTGTACTTGGAGTGACGTTGGAGACTGTTGCAGGCCATTGGCAGTGTG
The DNA here is from genome assembly GCA_033239005.1 of Lamellibrachia satsuma. Classification (NCBI taxonomy): domain Eukaryota; kingdom Metazoa; phylum Annelida; class Polychaeta; order Sabellida; family Siboglinidae; genus Lamellibrachia; species Lamellibrachia satsuma. The sequence goes on from BSQZ01000018.1 coordinate 10,447,536, forward strand.
TACTTGGAGTGACGTTGGAGACTGTTGCAGGCCATTGGCAGTGTGTACTTGGAGTGACGTTGGAGACTGTTGCACGCCATTGGCAATGTGTACTTGGAGTGACGTTGGAGACTGTTGCAGGCCATTGGCAATGTGTACTTGGAGTGACGTTGGAGACTGTTGCAGGCAATTGGCAATGTGTACTTGGAGTGACGTTGGAGACTATTGCAGGCCATTGGCAATGTGTACTTGGAGTGACGTTGGAGACTGTTGCAGGCCATTGGCAATGTGTACTTGGAGTGACGTTGGAGACTGTTGCAGGCCATTGGCAATGTGTACTTGGAGTGACGTTGGAGACTGTTGCAGGCCATTGGCAATGCAAAGACAACGAGGAATGACAACAGCAGTCGCTTTGGCAAGTACATTGAGATAGACTTCAGTAAGAGCGATGCCATTGTTGGGGCAAACATGCGCACATATCTGCTTGAAAAAAGCAGGTAGGTCTTTGGTAGCCGTGGTCATTTCAGAAGTAAATCAGTTCCTGTGATTCCATGTTTTTGTACTGCATGTAATCAAGTATTGTCTGTACAAGACGTGCCTTGTTGCTTAGTGGCTTGGTCACATGTGGTATAGAAATTATATCAATTTAAATAACTTTTATTTAAAAAAGTATTATGTCAGTTTCTAAAAAAAATTGTGTTGTGCTTAAATTGTGTGTTGTGTAAATGTTATTATTTCTGTTCTGCGCTTTATGTACACTGTGGAGTAAAGAGTCCTGGTGATGTTTAGCAGTTGTTGTATGGAGTGGATCATGGTGGTTGGTTGATTATAAGCATGTTGTATGGAGTGGATCATGATGAGTTGTTGTTTATAAGTGTGTTGTATGGAGTGGATCATGGTGGTTGGTTGGTTATAAGCATGTTTTATGGAGTGGATCATGATGAGTGGTTGTTTATAATAGTGTTGTATGGAGTGGATCATGGTGAGTGGTTGGTTATAAAGTGTTGTATTTAGTGGATCATGGTGAGTAGTTGGTTATAAATGTGTTGTATGGAGTGGATCATGGTGAGTGGTTGTTTATAAGCATGTTATATAGACTGTGTTATGGTGTGTGACTGTCAGTTATATGTATTGTATGATGTGGATGATGGCAGGGTCGTCTTCCAAGCGCCGGATGAGCGCAATTATCACATCTTCTACCAGCTGTGTGCCTCTGCTGACCAGCCTCAATTTGAGTTCCTCAAGCTAAGTACGTGGCACTGAGCAAGTGTGCTTTTTTTCTGTTATATAGAATTGTATAGAATGGTGGTACATTTGTTCCCAGTTAAAATAAATATCGGAACTAAGACTTTCTCATTTGCTACACTAACTCTGTGGAACTCATTCCCTACTGGGCTTGGGTTCTTAAGGATTTGGGTGCAATATCAGTTTCTTAAGTTTCTATATATATATATATATATTATATATATATATATATATATATATATATATATATATATATATATATATATATATATATATATATATATATATATATATATATATATATATATATATATATATATATATATATATATATATATTGTATGTACTATGTAGTGTCAAACGTTATCTTGTGTTCAGACCACCCAGATATCTTCTACTACACGAACCAGGGGGAAGCTGTTGTCATAAATGGGGTTGACGATGCGGCTGAGATGTTGAACACAAGAGAAGCCTTCTCACTTCTCGGTAAGTGTTAATCTCACTTCTCGGTAAGTGTTAATCTCACTTCTCGGTAAGTGTTAATCTCACTTCTCGGTAAGTGTTAATCTCATCTGGTAAGACTCTAAGTTAGAAGTCCATTTATTTTCCACACAAGTTGTAAATGTGGTTTTTTGTTTTGAAGAAAGTGCATCATTTCATAGTATGATAACCACATAAACATGTCAGGCATACATTTTGTATTTAATGCTATGAATATCAATTTGCAATGTGACAATTTCATTAGCTAAACTACCCCTGCTCCCAGAGATGAGGGTGTGACCCCATCAGTCAGGATCCTGTAGCTGCTGTCTGTTCCAGGAGTGACTGAGCCGCGTCAGTTTGAGATCTTCAGAGTTCTCTCTGGAATCCTTCATCTCGGCAACATCGTGTTCAGTGAGGACGACAAAGAACTATCTTATATTCCAGTGAGTTCACAGACAGATGAATATCAGTAGCTTTTGGTTGGAAACACATATTGTACAGCCTATTTATTAATGTTTTGAACATTTTTACAATGATTTTTGAGATTGAAAATGTAAATTGGTAATAGAGTAATATGTCACGAAGTTATGCTTGTTGTGACATAGTGATATGTCACAAAGTTGTGCTTGTTGTGACGTAGTGATATGTCACAAAGTTGTGCTTGTTGTGACGTAGTGGTATGTCACCAAGTTGTGCTTGTTGTGACATAGTGGTATGTCACAAAGTTGTGCTTGTTGTGACATAGCGGTATGTCACATAGTTCTGCTTGTTGTGAAATAGTGGTATGTCACAGTTCAGTTCAGTTCATAGTAACAGGATGGCATGTTAGAAAGCTGTGCAGTAACAATGAACAATATCAGAACGTGTATAATCTTTGGTGCAGTGTTTGATTCAACTTGTACATAATTCACTAGTGTCACATGCAGATGTTACATGTAGGTGTTACAGGCATGTGTTACAGGCATGTGTTACATGCATGTAACATGCAAATGTTACCTGCAGGTGTTACATGCAGGTGTTACATGATTGTAACATGCAGATGTTACCTGCAGGTGTTACATGCACGTGTTACATGCAGGTAATCCATGCAGGTGTTACCATTCATCCAGGACATCAGTACTTGTGCAATGTGTTGTAGATGGAGGACAAGCACCTGCCCATCATGGTGGAGTTACTGGGCATAGATGCACCTCAGATCCGCACCTGGCTGTGTAACCGCAAGATTGTGACAACTAATGAAGTACTCACCAAGCCACTCACCATTACACAGGTATGTCATCAAGCCACTCACCATTGCACAGGTATGTCATCAAGCCATTCATCATTACACATATAAGTCATCAATCTTCTCACCATTACACAGGTACATCATCAAGCCACTCACCATTACATAAGTACATCATCAAACCACTCACAATTACACATTTGTGTCATCAAGCCACTCACCATTACACAGGTACGTCACCATCTCTCTCACCATTACAAAGGTACATCATCAAACCACTCAACATTACACAGGTATGTCATCAAACCACTCACCATTACACAGGTACATCATCAAACCACTCAACATTACACAGGTACATCATCAAACCACTCACCACTACACACAATTACACAGGCACATCATCAAACCAGTCACTATTACACAGGTACATCATCAAACCACTCACCACTACACACAATTACACAGGCACATCATCAAACCAGTCACTATTACACAGGTACATCATCAAACCACTCACCATTACACATGTACATCATCAAGCCACTCACCATTACACAGGTACGTCACCAAACCACTCACCATTACAAAGGTACATCATCAAACCCCTCAACATTATATCATCAAATCACTCCCCATTACACAGGTATGTCATCAAACCACTCACAATTACACACCATTAACACGGATACATCATCAAGCCACTCACCATTACACAGGTACATCATCAAACCACTCACTGTTACACAGGTACATCATCAAACCACTCACCATTACACAGGTGCATCATCAAACCACTCACCATTACACCGGTACATCATCAAGCCACTCACCATTACACAGGTACATCATCAAACCACTCACTGTTACACAGGTACATCATCAAACCACTCACCATTACACAGGTACATCATCAAACCACTCACCATTACACCGGTACATCATCAAACCACTCACAATTACACAGGTACATCATCAAACCACTCACCATTACTCAGGTACATCATCAAACCACTCACCATTACTCAAGTACATCATCAAACCACTCACCATTACACAGGTACATCATCAAGCCACTCACCATTACACAGTTATGCCACCAAACCACTCACCATCACACATGTACGTCATCAAACCACTCACCATTACTCTGTGATGTCATCAAACCACTCACCATTTGCTGTCTTAGTTCTAGTGGAGTGCATTGTTATTATGTGAAATTGTTTTAGCAGTACTAGTATCAGACTGTCAGGTTTGTCTGATTCCAGGCGTACAACGCCCGTGATGCGTTGTCCAAGCACATCTACTCTCAAGTGTTCAACTGGATTGTCACAGAACTAAACAAGTCGTTGTATGGCAGCACAGACAAAGTCCGTTTCATTGGTGTACTTGACATCTATGGGTGAGCACTTTTTGTGTAATTCAATAAATATAAAACTGACATAGTAAATTATTCAACACGAAATAACTTTGTTTTCTGATGTTGAGTATTCTAAGTTGAAAAGAAGACAACTTAAAAGGAAGCTGAATTTATTCATAATAAACTTGTAATGAGCTGTTCTTGTGTTAGGACACTGAGCTATCACTGCTGCATGCCAGTAGTGAACTGTTTGTGTCAGTGAATGTTCTGTCTGGTATACGCCCTCTCAACATCCACCTTCATTCTCGTTTCAGGTTTGAGACTTTTGAGGCGAACAGCTTTGAGCAATTCTGTATCAACTACGCCAATGAGAAGTTGCAACAACAGTTCTGTCTGGTGAGTGAAACATTCTAGTTAATCTGCTTAGATAGTTCTTCTGCTAGTGTACATAAATCACTTATAGTAAATGTATTTAATTATATGGAAACATTAATTTTATTGCTAGTATTAATTTGCCAGATTTGAAGTTTGGTGCAAAAATTAGTGTAAGTGCCAAATTTAGCAGGTAGCTATTATACGCACAGTGTCATGTATATTATATAGAGGTTGCACTTAGTGTCATGTCTAGTATACAGAAGTTGCACTCAGTGTCAGGTATATTATATAGAGGTTGCACTTTGTGTCATCTAGATGGGTCCATTCAAGGTCACAACAACTGTCCATTTTTCATTTGTATCACTGTACGTACAGTACCTACAGTACCTACAGTACCTACTGTACCTACAGTACCTACAGTACCTACTGTACCTACAATACCTACAGTACCTACAGTACCTACAGTGCCTACAGTACATATAGCACCTACAGCACCTACAGTGCCTACAGTGCCTACAGCACCTACTGTACCTATAGCACCTACAGCACCTACAGCACCTACTGTACCTACAGTACCTACATTACCTAATGTACTTACTGTACCTACAGTACCTACAGTAGCTACAGTACCTACAGTACCTACTGTACCTACTATACTTACTGTACCTACAGTACCTACAGTAGCTACAGTAGCTACAGTACCTACTGTACCTACTGTACCTACTGTACCTACAGTACCTACAGTACCTACTGTACCTACAGTACCTACAGTACCTACATTACCTACAGTACCTACAGCACCTACAGCACCTACTGTACCTACAGTACCTACTGTACCTACAGTGCCTACTGTACCTACAGTACCTACAGTACCTACAGTACCTACTGTACCTACTGTACCTACAGTACCTACAGTACCTACTGTACCTACAGTATCTATAGTACCTACTGTACCTACAGTATCTACAGTACCTACTGTACCTACAGTACCTACATTACCTACTGTACCTACAGTACCTACAGTACCTACTGTACCTACTGTACCTACAGTACCTACTGTACCTACTGTACCTATAGTATCTACAGTACCTACTGTACCTACAGTACCTACTGTACCTACAGTACCTACAGTACCTACTGTACCTACTGTACCTACTGTATCTACAGTACCTACTGTACCTACTGTACCTACAGTACCTACTGTACCTACTGTACCTACAGTACCTACAGTACCTACTGTACCTACTGTACCTACAGTACCTACAGTACCTACTGTACCTACTGTACCTACAGTACCTACTGTACCTACAGTACCTACAGTACCTACTGTACCTACAGTACCTACAGTACCTACTGTACCTACAGTACCTACAGTACCTACAGTACCTACAGTACCTACAGTACCTACTGTACCTACTGTACCTACAGTATCTACAGTACCTACTGTACCTACAGTACCTACTGTACCTACAGTACCTACAGTACCTACAGTACCTACTGTACCTACTGTACCTACTGTACCTACAGTACCTACTGTACCTACAGTACCTACAGTACCTACTGTACCTACTGTATCTACAGTACCTACTGTACCTACAGTACCTACAGTACCTACTGTACCTACTGTACCTACTGTACCTACAGTACCTACTGTACCTACAGTACCTACAGTACCTACTGTACCTACTGTATCTACAGTACCTACTGTACCTACAGTACCTACAGTACCTACTGTACCTACTGTACCTACTGTACCTACAGTACCTACTGTACCTACAGTACCTACAGTACCTACAGTATCTACTGTACCTACAGTACCTACAGTACCTACAGCACCTACTGTACCTACAGCACCTACAGTACCTACTGTACCTACTGTACCTACAGTACCTACTGTACCTACAGTACCTACAGTACCTACTGTACCTACTGTACCTACAGTACCTACAGTACCTACTGTACCTACAGTACCTACAGTACCTATTGTACCTACAGTACCTACTGTACCTACAGTACCTACAGTACTGCTCACTCCTGCAAGACAGCTTGAACAACTTCGATCATCTAGTGCTGGTCTATGTTTTCCCAGAGTTAAAACAAACATTGGAACTACGCTAGGGCTTTCTCAGTCGCTGCACCAACTCTTTGGAATCCACTTCCTGTTAGTGTTAGGTCAGTAGGAAATATAATAACATTTTGCTGTCGTCTGAAGACCTATCGTTTTACCCTCACTTACCATCCTTACCTCAATGTATTCCTCCATCTTACCTTCACTTACTGTCCTTACCTCAATGTATTTATCCATCTTACCTTCACTTACCATCCTTACCTCAGTGTATTCATCCATCTTACCCTCACTTACCATCCTTACTTCAATGTATTCATCCATCTTACCCTCACTTATTGTCCTTACCTCAACGTATTCTTCCATCTTACCCTCACTTATTGTCCTTACCTCAACGTATTCTTCCATCTTACCCTCACTTATTGTCCTTACCTCAACGTATTCTTCCATCTTACCTTCACTTATTGTCCTTACTTCAACATAATCATCCATCTCTTGGCAACTTTTACATAAGCCAGTTTCCAGACGGCCTCTGAAACTTGGCTTCCAAGGATTTAGGCCATAGAAGTTTTGTATTATTTTATTATTTTATTTTTGTTTTGTTGGTCTGTGTAGTGTATTCACAGCAATGAACTCTCTCACAGCATGCCTTCAAGCTGGAGCAGGAGGAGTACATGAAGGAGACCATTGAGTGGTCCTTGTATTGGTCTGTGTAGTGTATTCACAGCAATTTACTCTCTCACAGCCTGCCTTCAAGCTGGAGCAGGAGGAGTACGTGAAGGAGACCATTGAGTGGTCCTTGTATTGGTCTGTGTAGTGTATTCACAGCAATGAACTCTCTCACAGCATGCCTTCAAGCTGGAGCAGGAGGAGTACGTGAAGGAGACCATTGAGTGGTCCTTGTATTGGTCTATGTAGTGTATTCACAGCAATGAACGCTCTCCACAGCAATGAACTCTCTCACAGCATGTCTTCAAGCTGGAGCAGGAGGAGTTTGTGAAGGAGACCATTGAGTGGTCCTTGTATTGGTCTATGTAGTGTATTCACAAGAATGAACTCTCTCACAGCATGTCATCAAGCTGGAGCAGGAGGAGTATGTGAAGGAGACCATGGAGTGGTCCTTGTATTGGTCTGTATAGTGTATTCACAGCAGTGAACTCTCTCACAGCATGTCTTCAAGCTGGAGCAGGAGGAGTACGTGAAGGAGACCATTGAGTGGTCCTTGTATTCGTCTGTGTAGTGTATTCACAGCAATGTACTCTCTCACAGCATGTCGTCAAGCTGGAGCAGGAGGAGTATGTGAAGGAGACCATTGAGTGGTCCTTGTATTGGTCTGTGTAGTGTATTCACAGCAGTGAACTCTCTCACAGCATGTCTTCAAGCTGGAGCAGGAGGAGTACGTGAAGGAGACCATTGAGTGGTCCTTGTATTGGTCTGTGTAATGTATTCACAACAATGAACGCTCTCCACAGCATGTCTTCAAACTATAGCAGGAGGAGTACGTGAAGGAGACCATTGAGTGGTCCTTGTAATGGTCTGTGTAGTGTATTCACAACAATGTACTCTCTCACAGCATGTCTTCAAGCTGGAGGAGGAGGAGTATGTGAAGGAGACCATTGAGTGGTCCTTGTAATGGTCTATGTAGTGTATTCACAACAATGTACTCTCTCACAGCATGTCTTCAAGCTGGAGCAGGAGGAGTATGTGAAGGAGACCATTGAGTGGTCCTTGTAATGGTCTGTGTAGTGTATTCACAACAATGTACTCTCTCACAGCATGTCTTCAAGCTGGAGCAGGAGGAGTATGTGAAGGAGACCATTGAGTGGTCCTTGTAATGGTCTATGTAGTGTATTCACAAGAATGTTCTCTCTCACAGCATGTCTTCAAGCTGGAGCAGGAGGAGTATGTGAAGTAGACCATTGAGTGGTCCTTGTATTGGTCTGTGTAGTGTATTCACAACAATGTTCTCTCTCACAGCATGTCTTCAAGCTGGAGCAGGAGGAGTATGTGAAGTAGACCATTGAGTGGTCCTTGTATTGGTCTGTGTAGTGTATTCACAACAATGTTCTCTCTCACAGCATGTCTTCAAGCTGGAGCAGGAGGAGTATGTGAAGGAGACCATTGAGTGGTCCTTGTATTGGTCTGTGTAGTGTATTCACAACAATGTTCTCTCTCACAGCATGTCTTCAAGCTGGAGCAGGAGGAGTACGTGAAGGAGACCATTGAGTGGTCCTTCATTGACTTCTACGACAACCAACACTGCATTGACCTCATTGAGGGCAAACTCGGCATCCTGGACCTCCTGGACGAAGAGTGCAGGGTCAGTGACTAGGTGATCTAGGTCAAGGTCACATAAGTGTTTCTTTAAGCATGTTTTAATTGTTTTTCTGTCCATTTTCTGTCAAATTTCAGCTGTCTTATCAGACTGACTACCGCTAGATCTTTGATGAAACATTACATAGAAAAACGGTAAAATTTATTGTGAAAAATGACTAAAATCTTGATTAATAGATTACAAACCCCATTTTGATGGATATCTTCACAGTTACTAAGAGTATTTAAGAACATAATTTAGAACCAAGATTACAGACAAGTTTATAGTTGCCTGGTCTGTGCCTCGTGGCTTTGTGCAGTGTGTATTGTGGCAGTGTAAACCTTAGTGTTGACTACCTAGATGCCGAATGGTTCTGATGCCAACTGGTGTCAGAAGCTGTACGCAGCCCACAGCAAGCACCAAGCGTTTGAGAAGCCGCGTATGTCCTCCACTTCCTTCATCATCGCCCACTTTGCTGACCATGTCGAGTACCAGATAGACGGCTTCTTGGAGAAGAACCGGGACATGGTTCTAGAGGAACACATCAACATCCTGAAAGCTAGTCAGGTAGAGACAACTCTTGCTGAAGTCAAGCAAAGCTACAGTATACTTCACTTTTCTCTGGGTTATAGAAACAAAAATCATTCAAATTTACTAAGATCATTTCGTCTTTATTGTAATTCAAGTTGATGTAATGAGTCACATTAATGGGTAATCAATGATTTGGCTTTATAAATTGTTTGAGTTATTTGTAAGATTGTAAGTTGATATTTTTACAGCAACAGGGCATCAAGTTTTATTTATAGCTTGAACACTTAATGGTGCTAGTTTCGCACTGAAAAATACAGAGTAATTATTTTTGTCATTAAATTTTTGCTTGCACTTTCTGTTGATTGATTTGTGCTATGTTTGTTCACTTCAACATAGCACTTCTAAAAATAATAATTTGACCAATAAAGTAGATGCATGGAAAATGTCATGGTTATTATTTATGTAGCCTAATTAAATGATAATTCAGACACACGCAGTTACCTGTCTGTGATGCATTACAAGGACTTAAATGTGATTCTAGTCTCCCTCTGTTGTAGTACGAGTTTGTGGCGGAACTCTTCCAAGACCTCTGTGTTCCTCAGCCAGCGGTGCAGGTGGTCGGGCGACCCCCCCGTGCCGGCGTGGTGCGCGCCGCCAAAGAGGCACCAAAGAGGAGCAAAAAACAGCACCGCAGCACCGTCGGCTCTCAGGTATTTGATGTGGAAAGTAATTTCAAAAATACATTGGCAAAGGTCATTCTCACAAATACATTGGCAAAGGTCATTCTCACAAATACATTGGCAAAGGTCATTCTCACAAATACATTGGCAAAGGTCATTCTCACAAATACATTGGCAAAGGTCATTCTCACAAATACATTGGCAAAGGTCATTCTCACAAATACATTGGCAAAGGTCATTCTCACAAATACATTGGCAAAGGTCATTCTCACAAATAATAATTGATGGTCGTAGTTGGTGGTTATTCTCATTCACAAACAGCTGCTACACATGTAGTAGCTACTACAGATGTAGTAGCTGCTACAGATGTAGTAGCTACTACAGATGTAGCAGCTACTACAGATGTAGTAGTTGCTGTATTATGTAGTAGTTACTACAGATGTAGTAGCTACTTGCCACAGATGTAGTAGCTACTACAGATGTAGTAGCTGCTACACATGTAGTAGCTACTACAGATGTAGCAGCTACTACAGATGTAGTAGCTGCTACACATGTAGTAGCTGCTACAGATGTAGTAGCTGCTACAGATGTAGTAGCTGCTACAGATGTAGTAGCTGCTACAGATGTAGTAGCTGCTACAATTGTAACATTAGAAATTATATTAACATTTTCTTTATTGTGTTGCACTATTGTACACTGTTGTACACTATTGTACACTGTTACATCTGTATCATGAAATAATAACATTGAGACACTCTGTTGTTTACAGGGGGGAGGGGCATGGAGGTAAATCAAATAATAAAGTGTCCAATGTTTTTGATATTAGTTACGTTCTGATCCATGTAACAACCCTTGGTGTGTTTGTGTTTAGTTCCGTGATTCTCTCAGTCTCCTCATGTCTACCCTGTGTGCCACAACGCCCCACTACATTCGCTGCATCAAACCCAACGACCTCAAGCAACCCTTCATGTAAGTCACTGGTTTGGGGGCGGACAGGGTTCACCGCTACCTAAGAATGTATCATAACCAAGACAATAAGAGCCCTGGATAATGAGGATGAATATGGTAATTTTCCCTCATGACAGACAAATGACCAATTTGGTAACATGAATAAAATAATAAAATATTACATTATGATAGAGCTGTTACATTTATTTGTTTTAAGCATAAATTGAGTAAATATGTGTTGTATATGTGTTCTGTGACATAATATTATTTACTGGATGACTGACGTGGCCTAATTGAAATGACTATGTGACATGTCCTGACTGACATGTCAATACTAGGTGACATGTCATGTGTGACATGTGACACCATGACATGTGACACCATGCTTGACAGCTATATCCATGTTGTAGGTTTGAGCCGAAGCGAGCGGTACAGCAGCTGAGAGCTTGTGGAGTGCTTGAGACCATCCGCATCAGTGCAGCTGGCTACCCCTCCAGGTGAGTGGGGCGAGTGCAGCATGGTGGGGTATGTTAGCTGTGGTCGGGTAAACTGGGGTGCTCCTGCCAAGCTGTTAAAAACAATTAATGTTAACTGTAACTGTTATGGTTTTGAGTGTCACATGTTAATTTTTAAGATATCTTCTGTTGCTGCATTTGTATGACTGTGGCTACGAAAGTCATGTCATCACTATCAGCACTCCATGGTATTTGTGTGTGTGCCCACTAGGTGGAGCTACCCAGAGTTCTTCCAGCGATACCGTGTTCTGGCCAAGTCAAAGCAGATCGACCGAAGAAACATGAGACAAACCTGTGAAAACATCATCTCTCAACTCATTGAGGTAACCTCTCACTAAGTGCGCACTTGTGTGACCATACTTGTGTGCACATACTTGTGTGCACATACTTGTGTGCACATACTTGTGTGCACATACTCATGTGCACATACTTGTGTGTACATACTTGTGTGCACATACTTGTGTGCACATACTCATGTGCACATACTCATGTGCACATACTTGTGTGCACATACTTGTGTGCACATACTCATGTGCACATACTTGTGTGCACATACTTGTGTGCACATACTCATGTGCACATACTTGTGTGCACATACTCATGTGCACATACTCGTGTGCACATACTTGTGTGCACATACTCATGTGCACATACTTGTGTGCACATACTTGTGTGCACATACTCATGTGCACATACTCATGTGCACACACTACATGTCTTCACTTTATGTCAGCACTCACATATTATAAGATCAAAACAATTCGTAAATAATGTTGAGACATTTAGAGAAAGTAGCTTCTTTGTTCAGTCCCTCTTTGTTCAATCCCTCTTTGTTCAATCCCTCTTTGTTCAATCCCTCTGTGTTCAATCTCTCTTTGTTCAATCCCTCTTTGTTCAATCCCTCTTTGTTCAATCCCTCTGTGTTCAATCCCTCTGTGTTCAATCCCTCTTTGTTCAATCCCTCTTTGTTCAATCCCTCTGTGTTCAATCCCTCTTTGTTCAATCCCTCTGTGTTCAATCACTCTTTGTTCAATCACTCTTTGTTCAATCCCTCTGTGTTCAATCCCTCTTTGTTCAGTCACTCTTTGTTCAAACCCTCTGTGTTCAATCCCTCTTTGTTCAATCCCTCTGTGTTCAATCACTCTTTGTTCAATCACTCTTTGTTCAAACCCTCTGTGTTCAATCCCTCTTTGTTCAATCCCTATGTGTTCAATCCCTCTTTGTTCAATCCCTATGTGTTCAATCCCTCTTTGTTCAATCCCTCTGTGTTCAATTCCTCTTTGTTCAATCCCTCTGTGTTCAATCCTTCTGTTCAATGACTTCAATCCCTCTTTGTTCAATCCCTCTTTGTTCAATCCCTCTTTGTTCAGTCCCTCTGTGTTCAATCCTTCTGTGTTCAATCCCTCTTTGTTCAATCCCTCTTGGGTCATAAACCTTAAAATGTGAGACAATTATTTCTAAAATGAGTGGTCAGATTCTAAACGCGGTTACAATTTTAGAGATTAAAATTTAAGATGCCCTTCATTAAGTATTTGATTCAATATATCTGTCACACGATGAATCCCTCAAATGTTATGTGATACAAATTAATCATACATAATGAGCGAATATAAAATCAATAATTTCTTTCTCCATAATGTTTGTGTGTGTCGTATATCTCAATATAAATGGCTTGTTTAACTAGAAGCCACTAAGCATTTAGTTAGTGTCCAGTTACATGTTATCAGATGATAGACTTTGGATATGATTAGACACGACCACTTGAGTGAGTGTTGGATGGTAAATGTTTGTCTTCCTGCTTCAGTTAAAGCAAGCTCCTGGGGTAAGCTATGACCCAACGAGGTCTGTTATGGTCGGTTGTTGTAGACAGACCCAGCATGGTCTGTCATGGTCTGTTGTAGTAGACCCTGTCTTGTACCCTACGTGCTCCTGTTTTATTTGTTGTAGTAGTTAGTTTTGTCCCAATCCCTTCTGCTTCTTCGTGTTTGATGTAGGCGTGGCAGAGCTTCTCTATTATTCCTACATCAAATGGTTGACAGAATTCAGCTGATTGAAAGAGGAAGTTGAAGAAGTGATTATCCTGTTGTACTGTTTGACATTATTCAAAATATCTGCTCCTCTTGAGTTATTGTGATATTTGTAAACAAAATTAAATGTTGTTAATTCTTTTATAAAATGGATGAATGTAAGAGCATCTGCCAGCTACCAGCTACCAGCTACAGCTACCAGCTACAGCTATCAGCAGGACCATCATCTTCCCTACATTGTGTCCCGCCTTCCCAATACAGTGACCACATCAGCGCCTACCTAGTGGTCATCCATATCAAATTGAGGAGGCACCTTTTCATGTGTTGAGGAGGCACCTTTTCATGTGTTGAGGAGGCACCTTTTCATGTATCGAGGAGGCACTTTTTCATGTGTTGAGGAGGCACCTTTTCATGTATTGAGGAGGCACCTTTTCATGTGTTGAGGAGGCACCTTTTCATGTATCGAGGAGGCACTTTTTCATGTGTTGAGGAGGCACCTTTTCATGTATTGATGTAGGATGGGAAGGTTGTCCTGGAGAAACTACCTGCAACTTAGAGCATTCCTTGTTGAATGGGTTTGTTTCCCCAGCAGCATGTCCCGCCCTCCCACCCTCCCTTCCCTCAGAGCTCCTGTATTCCCTGCAGCCTAAGCCTTGTTTCTCCTCCTCTTAACTAAACATTGTAGTCTTCAATGCTGCTTGATTGTTGTGTTTGAAGTAAGACCAGCCCGTGTCGGTGTGTGCATGTCAGACCAGCCCGTGTCGGTGTGTGCATGTCAGACCAGCCCGTGTCGGTGTGTGCATGTCAGACCAGCCCGTGTCGGTGTGTGCATGTCAGACCAGCCCGTGTCGGTGTGTGCATGTCAGACCAGCCCGTGTCGGTGTGTGCATGTCAGACCAGCCCGTGTCGGTATGTGCATGTCAGACCAGCCCGTGTCGGTATGTGCATGTCAGACCAGCCCGTGTCGGTGTGTGCATGTAAGACCAGCCCGTGTCGGTGTGTGCATGTCAGACCAGCCTGTGTCGGTATGTGCATGTAAGACCAGCCCGTGTCGGTGTGTGCATGTCAGACCAGCCCGTGTCGGTGTGTGCATGTCAGACCAGCCCGTGTCGGTATGTGCATGTCAGACCAGCCCGTGTCGGTGTGTGCATGTCAGACCAGCCTGTGTCGGTGTTTGCATGTCAGACCAGCCCATGTCGATGTGTGCATGTCAGACCAGCCCGTGTCGGTGTGTGCATGTCACACCAGCCTGTGTCGGTGTTTGCATGTCAGACCAGCCCATGTCGATGTGTGCATGTCAGACCAGCCCGTGTCGGTGTGTGCATGTCAGACCAGCCTGTGTCGGTGTTTGCATGTCAAACCAGCCCGTGTCGGTGTGTGCATGTCAGACCAGCCCGTGTCGGTGTGTGCATGTGGCAAATGTGCATGGTATTGTTATGTATGTCATTAGGAACATTGTTAATAAGTTAATTAATGTTTAACATATTTTCTGAGAAGTTTGCAATCATGCAAGATATTTAACTAGTTTTGTACTAATTATTTGGTTTCCAAGGCTGAGTCAAACATGCTAGCACCTACTGTGAGTGTCTCTGTTAGCCAAGTCAAACATGTTAGCACCTACTGTGGGTGTCTCTGTTAGCCAATCAAACATGTTAGCATGTATTGTGAGTGTCTCTGTTAGCCAAGTCAAACATGTTAGCACGTACTGTGAGTGTCTCTGTTAGCCAAGTTAAAAATGTTAGCACATACTGTGAGTGTCTCTGTTAGCCAAGTCAAAAATGTTAGCACGTACTGTGAGTGTCTCTGTTAGCTGCCATGCCATAATGAATGAATATTTTCATTCACTGTTTATCTGTTGCATGTTGACCTTAATCTATTTAGAAAGTTGTTGCAGCAAAATTCAGGCAATAGGGGTTGACAGTAAATGACTGTACTCTTTATAAAGGAAACTGCTCACGGAAACTCAGTATAAATTAGTTTTCCCAAACCTAATACTTTGTCAACACATTCATGTTACGAGATGTATCTTTGATTGCGTCACAGGATACATTATTGACTTTGCCTAGTTGTTGATGTATAATACTTTTATTATATCGCCATGTCCTCAAATATGTGCATGCTATGTAGTGATGACATCACCATGCTATGTAGTGATGATATCACTGTGTCCTCAAATTTGTGCATGCTATGTAGTGATGATATCACCATGTCCTCAAATATGTGCATGCTATGTAGTGATGATATCACCATGTCCTCAAACATGTGCAAGCTATGTAGTGATGATATCACCATGTCCTCAAATATGTGCATGCTGTGTAGTGATGATATCACCATATCCTCAGATATGTGCATGCTGTGTAATGATGATATCACCATATCCTCAAATATGTGCATGTTTTAATCTACAAGGCCCATGCTTGGCCTGCACTGTTAATTCTCTCACTGTTTTAATCTACAAGGCCCACGCTTGGCCTCCACTGTTCATTCTCTCACTGTTTTAATCTACAAGGCACACACTTGGCCTCCACCGTTCATTCTCTCACTGTTTTAATCTACAAGGCACACACTTGGCCTCCACTGTTAATTCTCTCACTGTTTTAATCTACAAGGCACACACTTGGCCTCCACCGTTCATTCTCTCACTGTTTTAATCTACAAGGCCCACGCTTGGCCTCCACCGTTCATTCTCTCACTGTTTTAATCTACAAGGCACACACTTGGCCTCCACCATTCATTCTCTCACTGTTTTAATCTACAAGGCACACACTTGGCCTCCACTGTTAATTCTCTCACTGTTTTAATCTACAAGGCCCACACTTGGCCTTCACCATTCATTCTCTCACTGTTTTAATCTACAAGGCCCACGCTTGGCCTCCACTGTTAATTCTCTCACTGTTTTAATCTACAAGGCACACACTTGGCCTCCACTGTTAATTCTCTCACTGTTTTAATCTACAAGGCACACACTTGGCCTCCACCGTTCATTCTCTCACTGTTTTAATCTACAAGGCACACACTTGGTCTCCACCGTTCATTCTCTCACTGTTTTAATCTACAAGGCACACACTTGGCCTCCACCATTCATTCTCTCACTGTTTTAATCTACAAGGCACACACTTGGCCTCCACCGTTCATTCTCTCACTGTTTTAATCTACAAGGCACACACTTGGCCTCCACTGTTAATTCTCTCACTGTTTTAATCTACAAGGCACACACTTGGCCTTCACCGTTCATTCTCTCACTGTTTTAATCTACAAGGCACACACTTGGCCTCCACCGTTCATTCTCTCACTGTTTTAATCTACAACGCACACACTTGGCCTCCACTGTTAATTCTCTCACTGTTTTAATCTACAAGGCCCACGCTTGGCCTTCACCGTTCATTCTCTCACTGTTTTAATCTACAAGGCCCACGCTTGGCCTCCACTGTTAATTCTCTCACTGTTTTAATCTACAAGGCCCACGCTTGGCCTCCACCGTTAATTCTCTCACTGTTTTAATCTACAAGGCACACACTTGGCCTCCACCGTTAATTCTCTCACTGTTTTAATCTACAAGGCACACACTTGGCCTCCACCGTTCATTCTCTCACTGTTTTAATCTACAAGGCACACACTTGGCCTCCACCGTTCATTCTCTCACTGTTTTAATCTACAAGGCACACACTTGGCCTCCACCGTTCATTCTCTCACTGTTTTAATCTACAAGGCACACACTTGGCCTCCACCGTTAATTCTCTCACTGTTTTAATCTACAAGGCACACACTTGGCCTCCACCGTTCATTCTCTCACTGTTTTAATCTACAAGGCACACACTTGGCCTCCACCGTTCATTCTCTCACTGTTTTAATCTACAAGGCCCACGCTTGGCCTCCACCGTTCATTCTCTCACTGTTTTAATCTACAAGGCACACGCTTGGCCTCCACCGTTCATTCTCTCACTGTTTTAATCTACAAGGCCCACGCTTGGCCTCCACCGTTAATTCTCTCACTGTTTTAATCTACAAGGCACACACTTGGCCTCCACCGTTCATTCTCTCACTGTTTTAATCTACAAGGCACACACTTGGCCTCCACCGTTCATTCTCTCACTGTTTTAATCTACAAGGCACACACTTGGCCTCCACCGTTCATTCTCTCACTGTTTTAATCTACAAGGCACACACTTGGCCTCCACCGTTCATTCTCTCACTGTTTTAATCTACAAGGCACACACTTGGCCTCCACCGTTCATTCTCTCACTGTTTTAATCTACAAGGCACACACTTGGCCTCCACCGTTAATTCTCTCACTGTTTTAATCTACAAGGCACACACTTGGCCTCCACCGTTCATTCTCTCACTGTTTTAATCTACAAGGCACACACTTGGCCTCCACTGTTAATTCTCTCACTGTTTTAATCTACAAGGCCCACGCTTGGCCTCCACTGTTAATTCTCTCACTGTTTTAATCTACAAGGCCCACGCTTGGCCTCCACTGTTCATTCTCTCACTGTTTTAATCTACAAGGCCCACGCTTGGCCTCCACTGTTAATTCTCTCACTGTTTTAATCTACAAGGCACACGCTTGGCCTCCACCGTTCATTCTCTCACTGTTTTAATCTACAAGGCCCACGCTTGGCCTCCACCGTTAATTCTCTCACTGTTTTAATCTACAAGGCACACACTTGGCCTCCACCGTTCATTCTCTCACTGTTTTAATCTACAAGGCACACACTTGGCCTCCACCGTTCATTCTCTCACTGTTTTAATCTACAAGGCACACACTTGGCCTCCACCGTTCATTCTCTCACTGTTTTAATCTACAAGGCACACACTTGGCCTCCACCGTTCATTCTCTCACTGTTTTAATCTACAAGGCACACACTTGGCCTCCACTGTTCATTCTCTCACTGTTTTAATCTACAAGGCACACGCTTGGCCTCCACAATTCATTCTCTCACTGTTTTAATCTACAAGGCACACACTTGGCCTCCACCGTTCATTCTCTCACTGTTTTAATCTACAAGGCACACACTTGGCCTCCACCGTTCATTCTCTCACTGTTTTAATCTACAAGGCACACACTTGGCCTCCACTGTTCATTCTCTCACTGTTTTAATCTACAAGGCCCACACTTGGCCTCCACCGTTCATTCTCTCACTGTTTTAATCTACAAGGCACACACTTGGCCTCCACCGTTCATTCTCTCACTGTTTTAATCTACAAGGCACACACTTGGCCTCCACCGTTCATTCTCTCACTGTTTTAATCTACAAGGCCCACGCTTGGCCTCCACCGTTCATTCTCTCACTGTTTTAATCTACAAGGCCCACGCTTGGCCTCCACCGTTCATTCTCTCACTGTTTTAATCTACAAGGCACACGCTTGGCCTCCACCGTTCATTCTCTCACTGTTTTAATCTACAACAAGGCCCACGTTCATTCTCTCACTGTTTTAATCTACAAGGCACGCTTGCCTCCACGTTCATTCTCTCACTGTTTTAATCTACAAGGCACACACTTGGCCTCCACCGTTCATTCTCTCACTGTTTTAATCTACAAGGCACACACTTGGCCTCCACCGTTCATTCTCTCACTGTTTTAATCTACAAGGCACACACTTGGCCTCCACCGTTCATTCTCTCACTGTTTTAATCTACAAGGCACACACTTGGCCTCCACCGTTCATTCTCTCACTGTTTTAATCTACAAGGCACACACTTGGCCTCCACCGTTAATTCTCTCACTGTTTTAATCTACAAGGCACACACTTGGCCTCCACTGTTCATTCTCTCACTGTTTTAATCTACAAGGCACACACTTGGCCTCCACCGTTAATTCTCTCACTGTTTTAATCTACAAGGCACACACTTGGCCTCCACTGTTCATTCTCTCACTGTTTTAATCTACAAGGCACACACTTGGCCTCCACTGTTCATTCTCTCACTGTTTTAATCTACAAGGCACACACTTGGCCTCCACTGTTCAGTCTCTCACTGTTTTAATCTACAAGGCACACACTTGGCTTCCACTGTTCATTCTCTCACTGTTTTAATCAACAAGGCCCACATTTGGCCTCCACCGTTCATTCTCTCATTGTTTTAATCTACAAGGCCCACACTTGGCCTCTACTGTTCATTCTCTCACTGTTTTAATCTACAAGGCACACACTTGGCCTCCACTGTTCATTCTCTCACTGTTTTAATCTACAAGGCACACACTTGGCCTCCACCGTTCATTCTCTCACTGTTTTAATCTACAAGGCACACACTTGGCCTCCACCGTTAATTCTCTCACTGTTTTAATCTACAAGGCCCACGCTTGGCCTCCACTGTTCATTCTCTCACTGTTTTAATCTACAAGGCACACACTTGGCCTCCACTGTTAATTCTCTCACTGTTTTAATCTACAAGGCACACACTTGGCCTCCACTGTTAATTCTCTCACTGTTTTAATCTACAAGGCACACACTTGGCCTCCACTGTTAATTCTCTCACTGTTTTAATCTACAAGGCACACACTTGGCCTCCACTGTTCATTCTCTCATTGTTTTAATCTACAAGGCACACACTTGGCCTCCACTGTTAATTCTCTCACTGTTTTAATCAACAAGGCCCACGCTTGGCCTCCACCATTCATTCTCTCACTGTTTTAATCTACAAGGCACACACTTGGCCTCCACCGTTCATTCTCTCACTGTTTTAATCTACAAGGCACACACTTGGCCTCCACCGTTCATTTTCTCACTGTTGCTAATGAACTGTGTTCTGTGTTAAAATGTTACAGCAAATAAAAATGTAGTGAAATAAATAAATATGTGCTTCACACACCTGTGCTGGTGTTTGTTCAGTTTCAAAACAGTCACATATTAACAGTTTATTACTGAAGTTCATCTCCACATTAAACTACACTCTGCAGAAGGTTTTATTTTCTCGACATCTCAATAGTCGGTTTTGTACCCCAGTATCATGGTGTCATTTGTACCCCAGTATCATGGTGTCATTTGTTCCCCAGTATCATGGTGTCATTTGTACCCTAGTATCATGGTGTCATTTACAGGACCGAGACAAGTACCAGTTTGGCAAGACAAAGATCTTCTTCCGAGCAGGTCAGGTCGCCTACTTGGAGAAACTTCGCTCTGGGAAGCTGAGAGCTTGTGGTGTACTTATACAACGTAGAGTGCGTGGATGGCTCGCTAGGAGGCGTTACACGAAGATCCGTCGAACAGCCCTGTTACTACAGAGACATGCCCGGGGCCTGCTCGCCAGGAGGTGTGTATGTGTGCCAGGAGGTGTGTAAGTGTGCCAGAAGGTGTGTATGTTTGTCAGGTGTGTATGTGTGCCAGGAGGTGTGTATGTGTGCCAGGACATGTGTATGTTTGTCAGGAGGTGTGTATTATGTCAGGAGGTGTGTATGTTTGTTAGGAGGTGTGTATGTTTGTCAGGAGGTGTGTATGTGTGTCAGGAGGTGTGTATGTGTGTCAGAAGGTGTGTATGTGTGTCAGGAGGTGTGTATGTCTGTCAGGAGATGTTTATGTGTTTCAGGAGGTGTGTATGTTTGTCAGGAGGTGTGTATGTGTCAGGAGCCAGGTTTATAAGCCTAGACCTGTACCGTGCCATGGTGTCTCTGTCAACAGAAAGGCACTGTTCCTCAAGCAGACTCGAGCTGCCACTGCAATCCAAGCCAGGTGGCGCTGCTATCAGCAACGACAGAAATTCATCCGTGCTCGAACGGCGATTGTTTCTTTACAGGTATGTTGTTGTTAGAGGTGGACTGTCAGATGATTTACATACCTGACTGTGTATGGCTCCATAGAGAAATAAAAATCATTGTTAACATACCCATGGATATGCATGACTTGACTGTTCTTTAAACCTGTTTGTAGGCTGCGGCGCGTGCGTTGTTCGCCCGCCAGCAGTTTGCTGAGATCCGCTACAACACAAAGGCAATGGTAATCCAGCGCTACATGCGTGGCTGGCTCGCCAGGCGGCGCTACCATCTAATGGTCCGGGGCATCATCTTACTGCAGTCTCATGTACGACGACGGGCAGCTCGCAGACAACTCAAACAGCTCAAGGTGAGTGACACAGCTACCTGACTCAACTACTTGACAGTTGGCATAGCTACCTGATACAGTCAGCACAGATATCTGACAGTTGATGCAGCTACCTGATAGTCAACACAGCTGCCTTACATTTAATGCAACTACTTGACATTGATGTAGCTTGCTGACATTGACACACCTACCTGACATTGACACAGCTACCTGATAACTGATGCAGATACCTGAACATTTACAGAGCTACCTGACAGTCAACACAGCTACCTGACAGTCGAAATAGTTTCTGACAGTCAACATAGCTGCCTGACAGTTGACACAGCTACCTGACAGTCAACACAAGTATCTGACAGTTGACACAGCTACCTGACAGTTGACACAGGCATCTGATAGTTGACATAGCTACCTGACGGTTGGCATGGCTACCTGATGGTTGAAACGGCTACCTGATGGTTGACACAGCTACCTGACACAGCTACCTGACACGATACATGTGTAAAGTGCAAACATATGAGATTCCTTAAGATAACTAATGCACATCAATTAAGACACAGCTGAGTGAAGTGTGTGCTGACAGTTGTGTTGTGTGTTGTGTGTGTAGATTGAGGCGCGTTCTGTGGAACACATCAAGCAAGTGGCCAAGGGACTCGAGAACAAGATCATTGAACTTCAACAGAAACTGGATGCCAAGGTCAGTGCGAGGTCATTCATTAAGGAACATTCCTCCAGTTGCTGTGTTTTGGCTATAGTTGTATGGTTCTATATTTAGTTACAGTCATAGCTCTAGAACATTGAAAAGACAGCTTCAGTGCCTCATAAACTGAAACTACCAAGTTTATTACAAATGTAATCTGTTTTTATAAAGCTCTTGTGATGTTAAGCTGTGCTGCTGTTTGTCAGAATTCAAGTCCACTAGTCCCACACTTTCTCGCATATAATCATTTACTACTTTGATGTTGTTCAAACTAAATGCTGGTATATTAAAATGTTACTGATTGCCTGTAAATGACGTCATTGCCACACACCCCAGTGCTTCAGCCTAAACATGTCTGTATCTTTTTTAACTTTCCTGGCTCTTCTGTGTCAAACAGAGCCGTTTTGTCTGTGACCCTGTGTCAAGTGTCACTGTGTTAAGTGACGTTGTCTGTGACAGAGCAAGGAGGTGTGCACACTGCGTGAGGACGTTGTCAAGATGAATGAGTTGCGCAACGAGTGTGAGCGACTGCGGCGCTCTGAGAATGAGGCTCGTGTGGCACTCCGCAAGATGGCAGACCTGGAGCAACTCGTGGTGGAGCTGAGGACCGAGTTGGAGCAGGAGAAAGGGGCGAAGGAAAGGGCAAATATGGAGAAGGCAGCCGTGAAGAAGGAGGCGGATGAGGTAGGGGGACTAGAGTCATCAGGTAGGGTTAGGGTAATGTGTGTCATTAGGTGGGGGTTAGGGTAATGGGTCAATGGTTGCATTATCTGATGATGCATTTGAAGATTTAATGAGATGGGTTTATTAATTATAACATTTATGGTTGGTGTTTATATGGTCATTTGATGTACATGTCTACATGTTTTTTCAAAGTTAGTATAGTGCTATTGTGTTCTTTGTTAACATTAATAACACTAATAATTGTAATGATTTCATAAAATAACATTGATGATGATACCAATGAAGTTGACAATGTTAATGAATAAACATCTGATAGTATTTGTTGGTGACATTGTGACATTTGTGTCACAGCGAGTGAGTTCTCTGGAGAAGGAGCAGTCATCTCTCAAGGAACAGTTGGACTCGGCCAATGAGAACATGAAGCAGCTGCAGATAGACCAGGATGGTGAGTCAGATAGACCAGGATGGTGAGTCAGATAGACCAGGATGGTGAGTCAGATAGACCAGGATGGTGAGTCAGATAGACCAGGATGGTGAGTCAGATAGACCAGGATGGTGAGTCAGATGGACCAGGATGGTGAGTCAGATAGACCAGGATGGTGAGTCAGATAGACCAGGATGGTGAGTCAGATAGACCAGGATGGTGAGTCAGATAGACCAGGATGGTAGACCAGGATGGTGAGTCAGATGGACACATTTAAATACTGACAACAGCACATTAATGATACAATCAGTATGTCTTTTTAAGACGTCTATTTAGGATCACTGAACAGCTATGTACAGTTAATTGATCAACATTCTAGATCATGATCCATCAAACTGGTCAGCCATTTTTAATTCAATCTGTGTTGCTCCCTACATCATTGAAAAAACTGTTGGGCCCCTTGTGTGTTTGACAACAGTACAGACTCAGCAGCAGAATGCTGGACTGGTAAAGGATCAGAGTTTAAGTGCTCCTGCTGCTCACCCCACATTGCCACTAAAACCATTCGTCCCTTCTTCCTGGTGTATGTGTGCCAGGAGAAGTAAAAGATCCCACACGGAAATGGAAAGAACCCGTTATGGGCTCACAGAGCCAATGGTCTTTACCTACTAAACCCAACAGGTGCTGCATTGGCTGTTACAACAACAGTGGCTCTTATACAGCACTATGAGCATCTTGTCTAGAGATCAGCACCACATGAGACCACACATTACTGTTACATTATTATGATGTATTCCAGCCCTGGTGAAAGAGAAAGTGGAGGAGTCTAAACGTCAGCGCACACAGGAGATTGAGAGTGAGCGTGCCCATCACCAGAAACTTGTCAAGGACTACGCCCGCCTTCAGCAGCGTTTCGAGAACCTTCACGGCGAGGTACAGCTCCTCAGTCCCACCAGGGTGGCGCCACTGAGCATACATCAGCGCACCGCGTCTGGAATCAGCAACATCAGTCTCGAGTCGGAAAGCAGCTCTTGCGCAGAGCCAGCTGCAGGCGACAGGAAGACAGAGGTGGGGGAGATCATCAATCTGTCTTGAGACTTGACCATTGGCCACTCATCAAACTATTCCACCTGTCTATGTCAACGAGTGATTGTCATACTAATCATGCAGTCAACTTTTAAATGGTCTACACCCACAGTCCTTTGTATGCTCTAGTGCCACAATCCTTTGTATGCTCTAGTGCCACAATCCTTTGTATGCTCTAATGCCACAATCCTTTGTACGCTCTAGTGCCACAGTCCTTTGTATGCTCTAGTGCCACAATCCTTTGTATGCTCTAGTGCCACAATCCTTTGTATGCTCTAGTGCCACAATCCTTTGTATGCTCTAGTGCCACAATCCTTTGTATGCTCTAGTGCCACAATCCTTTGTATGCTCTTGTGCCACAGTCCTTTGTATGCGCTAGTGCCACAATCCTTTGTATGCTCTAGTACCACAATCCTTTGTATGCTCTAGTGCCATAATCCTTTATATGCTCTTGTGCCACAATCCTTTGTATGCGCTAGTGCCACAATCCTTTGTATGCTCTAGTGCCACAATCCTTTGTATGCTCTAGTGCCACAATCTTTGTATGCTCTAGTGCCACAGTCCTTTGTATGCTCTAGTGCCACAATCCTTTGTATGCTCTTGTGCCACAAGCTGATGATTTCCAATGTCATGTGTTCCCGTGCCTTGTAGGAGCAGGATCTGGGCTATGGGTCTGGGAGAAAGAAGGAGAGGGACGACCGGGAGAGTGTGGGACAGCTGGACTGGGAGAAGACGGGGAAGGACAAACAGCTGCCCTCTGGAGACGTGAGTCATGAGGACTGTGCTTAGGGAACATAATATAATAATAATAGTTTATTTGACATACGCCAGACCCAAAATTGTTTTTGGCATTTCACAGCTTATAAAATATACATCATGAAATGCTACAGTTTCAAACTGTCTCTTGGATTCCACGACTTCACTGTACATGTCATGTAGTTTCATACTACAGGTGTCATATCTAGTGTTGTCATCTAGTGTCATACTACAGGTGTCATATATAGTGTTATCATCTAGTGTCATACTACAGGTGTCATATATTGTGTTGTCATCTAGTGTCATACTACATGTGTCATGTATAACGTAGTCATCTAGTGTCATACTACATGTGTCATATATAGTGTTGTCATCTAGTGTTATACTACAGGTGTTATATATAGTGTTTTCATCTAGTGTCATACTACAGATGTCATATATTGTGCTGTCATCCAATGTCATGCTATAGGTGTCATATATAGTGTCGTCATCTAGTGTCATACTACAGGTGTCATATATAGTGTTCTCATCTGGTGTCATACTACATGTGTCATGTATAACATAGTCATCTAGTGTCGTACTATAGGTGTCATATATAGTGTTATCATCTAGTGTCATACTACAGGTGTCATATATTGTGTTGTCATCTAGTGTCATACTACATGTGTCATGTATAACGTAGTCATCTAGTGTCATACTACAGGTGTCATATATAGTGTTGTCATCTAGTGTCATACTACAGGTGTTATATATAGTGTTTTCATCTAGTGTCATACTACAGATGTCATATATTGTGTTGTCATCCAATGTCATGCTGTAGGTGTCATATATAGTGTTGTCATCTAGTGTCATACTACAGGTGTCATATATAGTGTTCTCATCTAGTGTCATACTACATGTGTCATGTATAACATAGTCATCTAGTGTCGTACTATAGGTGTCATATATAGTGTTTTCATCTAGTGTCATACTACAGGTGGCCACCTGGTGTAGTAACGTAACACCTAGACGTGGCCACCTGGTGTAGTAAGGTAACACCTAGATGTGGCCACCTGGTGTAGTAAGGTAACACCTAGACGTGGCCACCTGGTGTAGTAAGGTAACACCTAGACGTGGCCACCTAGTGTAGTAAGGTAACACCTAGACGTGGCCACCTGGTGTAGTAAGGTAACACCTAGCCGTGGCCACCTGGTGTAGTAAGGTAACACCTAGCCGTGGCCACCTAGTGTAGTAAGGTAACACCTAGCCGTGGCCACCTAGTGTAGTAAGGTAACACCTAGCCGTGGCCACCTCGTGTAGTAAGGTAACACCTAGACGTGGCCACCTGGTGTAGTAAGGTAACACCTAGACGTGACCACCTGGTGTAGTAAGGTAACACCTAGACGTGGCCACCTGGTGTAGTAAGGTAACACCTAGACGTGGCCACCTAGTGTAGTAAGGTAACACCTAGACGTGGCCACCTGGTGTAGTAAGGTAACACCTAGCCGTGGCCACCTGGTGTAGTAAGGTAACACCTAGCCGTGGCCACCTAGTGTAGTAAGGTAACACCTAGACGTGACCACCTGGTGTAGTAAGGTAACACCTAAACGTGGCCACCTGGTGTAGTAAGGTAACACCTAGACGTGGCCACCTGGTGTAGTAAGGTAACACCTAGACGTGGCCACCTGGTGTAGTAAGGTAACACCTAGACGTGGCCACCTGGTGTAGTAAGGTAACACCTAGACGTGGCCACCTGGTGTAGTAAGGTAACACCTAGCCGTGGCCACCTGGTGTAGTAAGGTAACACCTAGCCGTGGCCACCTAGTGTAGTAAGGTAACACCTAGACGTGACCACCTGGTGTAGTAAGGTAACACCTAAACATGGCCACCTGGTGTAGTAAGGTAACACCTAGACGTGGCCACCTGGTGTAGTAAGGTAACACCTAGACGTGGCCACCTGGTGTAGTAAGGTAACACCTAGACATGGCCACCTGGTGTAGTAAGGTAACACCTAGACGTGGCTACCTAGATGTGAGTGTCAATGAGTTGATGTCAAGCACATACTGTTCATGCCACAGGTGATGTCACCTACTGACGTAGCCCTAGTGACACGTCTCCAACGCCGGGTCAAGGAGCTGGAGCAGGAGAAGACACGACTCCGACATGACCTTGAGGTGGAGGAGCATGACCCCGAGGCGGGGGGTGACCCAGAAAGGGAAATGTATGATGCCATCAAGGTGAGAGCCGCTGACAGCTGTCTCACAGTAGGAGGTGATGGGGAACAGGAATTATGGATGAATCTTGACAGAAGCATTTTTGGAATTTGATTTTAGCATATGTTCTAGATTAATTAAGTAATTAAGAACTCATTTGAGAATTTTCTGTGTCTTACTTGTTTTAAGAGTGGCAGTGATAATTTTATATTAATGTTCTTTTGTCTGTTTTAAAATTGTACTTAGCTGGTACACCTCTATATATGATACAGCTTCTATGGTTGCAAATAAAATAAACTTATTATTATGAAAATTGTTGCTGTTTCCAGCTCCAAGAGTTGGAATTGGACAACTCGCGGCTGCAGCAAGAGCTGACTGTTCTACGCAAGGCTATTGCAGACACCAGCGACTTCGAAGGAACAGGATTGAAGGGGGGCCTGGCATCTAAGGAGTTCATGGGTGAGTCTAATGTAGGGGTAAGTGGACTGAAGTGGAGAGAAGGGTGGCCTGGCATCTAAGGAGTTCATGGATGTGTCTAATGTGGGGGGTAAGTGGACTAAAGGGGAGACTGACATCTGAGAGTTCATGGGAGAGTCTAATGTGGGGGTAAGTGGACTGAAGGGGACGTGGCACCTAAGGAGTTCATAGTTGAGTCTAATATAGGGGTAAGTGGAGAGAAGGGGGGGCTGGCATCTAAGGAGTTCATAGGTGTGTCTAATGTGGGGGTAAGTGGACTAAAGGGGAGACTGACATCTGAGAGTTCATGGGAGAGTCTTATGTCAGGGTAAGTGGACTGAAGGGGAGACTGACATCTGAGAGTTCATGGGAGAGTCTAATGTGGGGGTAAGTGGACTAAAGGGGAGACTGACATCTGAGAGTTCATGGGAGAGTCTAATGTGGGGGTAAGTGGACTGACGGGGAGACTGACATCTGAGAGTTCATAGTCTAATGTCAGAATAGGTATAATTGAACCTATGTAACATAATTTTACAATAAAAATGATCACAGTTTGTATTTTTAGTGACAAGTTTGTTTGTTCAAACTAGTGTGTTGTTACAGCTCGCAATGTTGTTACATTTGCTGTTACAGCCCGGTTTGCAGCAATGGTAGATGAGTTGTTACATTTGCTGTTACAGCCCAGTTTGCAGCAATGGTAGATGAGTTGTTACATTTGATCCTTGAGTGGATAGATAATCCAGTTTCTCGGTTTTCATCATTACCTCTCAAGAATCTTGGTATTTGATCTGAATATGTCGACTGCATCCCGCGGCCTTCAGCAGACTGAAGTTACGGATTTGTCACATGACCGATGTCATGTGACACAAGCAAGACTGGTGGGAGCACCTGGTCAACGTCTCGGTTCCACTTACCCCCTGTTAGATGGAAATGGAGGAGCGTTCATCGATCAAGCGCACGAAACCACTTTCCGGGTAACGCGGGAAAGACAACAATGAAAATAACTGTTATATAAATAACGAAAAGGTGATCACGGAACAGAGATGTGGGTCATTAATCAAGCCAACAGACATTTAGTCAGTCTCTTGAAGAAAGGGTTAAATTTCACAATTACCCCAGAGAACCTTCCCATAGAAGATTTGATAACGGTAACAGAATCCACATGTAAGAACATCAAAGAAAAACACATGGCTGATGGGTTGAGAAGTGATGTAGCTAAAGCCGTGATGAAACAAAGAGCCAAGGAGAAGAGGTCCAACATATCACTGGAAGAGATCCAACATATCACTGGAAGAGATCCAACATATCACTGGAAGAGATCCAACATATCACTGGAAGAGGTCCAACATATCACTGGAAGAGATCCAACATATCACTGGAAGAGGTCCAACGTATCACTGGAAGAGATCCAACATATCACTGGAAGAGGTCCAACGTATCACTGGAAGAGATCCAACATATCACTGGAAGAGATCCAACATATCACTGGAAGAGGTCCAACATATCACTGGAAGAGGTCCAACATATCACTGGAAGAGATCCAACATATCACTGGAAGAGATCCAACATATCACTGGAAGAGGTCCAACATATCACTGGAAGAGGTCCAACATATCACTGGAAGAGAGGAAAGCACTTCAAACTTTACGTAGCGACAAGATGATCAAGATTCTACCAGCAGACAAGGGTAGAGCAATGGTGATTATGAAGGCCACAGAATACGACACTAAGATTGCAGAGTTATTAGGAGATGGCACCACCTACAAGAAATTGGAAAGGGATCCCACTAAAGTGTACAAAAGTAAACTAGTCAACACCATGAAAGAGTGGAAAAGAACCAAGACGATCTTAGATGCCCTATACTACAGGATCTACCCTACATCAGAAGCAGTCCCAAAATTCTAAAGATTGCCTAAGATCCACAAGAACAACGTACCATTAAGACCTATAGTATCAAGTATAGGCAGTATAACATACAAGACGGCAAAGTTCCTAGCCAGCATTCTGAGTTGGAAAAACAGAACATTTTGTGAAAAACAGCACACAATTTGTAAAGAAGATCGAAGAATTGGAAATTCCACCAGGGAGAAAAATGGTGTCCTTTGATGTGACAGTCCTGTTCACTAGTATCCTGGTGACAGAGGCGGTATCAGTGATTAAGGACCGACTAAACCAGGATACAATAATTATCCACTACGTGGAGCCACTTGTTATATACTGTTGTCATGGAGAATGAATTAGCTATTCAGTAGTGGCAATTGTTGATTATCGCTCAATATTATTTTATGGAGATTTTCGCGGTTTTAATGATGGATTATCAATATCTACGATGGCCACAGTGGCAGATGGCATTCCTTCAACTGGTGATTTAGCGCTGTATGTTTTGGACAGATTATTTGATAGTTTTATCGGCGAATCTTTGTTGGATGTTGATGAAGGAAACAACGATGATGGTGGCGAACTGTACATTGGTATACAACTGTGTTCAGCAACTGCAAAAACGTTTAAATTGTGGTGGCCATCTTGGATTGCTGGTTACCATGACAACAAAATGGATAATTTTACTGGCTGATTATCATGCAAGTAAAATCACGAAACCAATGAGAAAGAAGGAGAACACTACCACAGAAACCAGCAGAAGACAACATGCCATAGGTCTGCCCTACAGTAGTAAACTATCAGAACAAGTAACAAGGATTTTCCAGTCCTATGACATGCCAGTTTACCACAAACCTATCAACACTCTGAGGTCACTGTTGGTACAGCCAAAAGACAGAACAGCAAAGTGTGGCACAGAATGTGACCAACACTATACAGGAGAAACAGCCAGAACACTTGGCACAAGAATTAAATCTATCTCGTCACCAACCCCTATCAGCTATAAGAGAACACAGGCCATCTGTGTTCTATGAAGGACGTTAAAATTCAATACCATGAGGAGAACTGGCACAGGAGAAAAATAAAGGAGGCAATTAACATCCACAGAGAGAAACCTACGTTGAACGGAGACGTTGGCCAGGAGCTCCCACCAGGTCTGCTCCAGCTTGAAACTACATTCATAGTTGCAGTCTGCTGAAGAAGACCGCAGGATGCGGTCGACAAATTCAGATCGAATACCAGGTTTCTTGAGAGGTAATTATGTTTAATATTGTTACATTTGCTGTTACAGCCCAGCTTGCAGCGATGGTGGATGAGTTGTTACATTTGCTGTTACAACCCAGTTTGCAGCGATGGTGGATGAGTTGTTACATTTGCTGTTACAGCCCAGTTTGCAGCGATGGTGGATGAGTTGTTACATTTGCTGTTACAGCCCAGTTTGCAGCGATGGTGGATGAGTTGTTACATTTGCTGTTACAGCCCAGTTTGCAGCGATGGTGGATGAGCTGTTACATTTGCTGTTACAGCCCAGTTTGCAGCGATGGTGGATGAGTTGTTACATTTGCTGTTACAGCCCAGTTTGCAGCGATGGTGGATGAGTTGGCCAGACGGAGAGAAGAGTGCATCCAGTTACGCACACTTCTTGCAACAAGGTCAAAGGGTGAGACGGACATCGCGTCCGAATCCTACGGAGGTCAGAGTGACCTTGTGAACGAGGATGGAGAGTTGGAAATGGCGTACAAGACTCAGCGAGATCTCAATAAGTACGAGTCGTTCACTGTAATATCACATACATGCGTGTATGTACATGCATATGCATTCGTATGCACTCACACACACTCACGCACACACACACACACACACACACTCATGCACCCATGTAGGCACACACTCACTCACACATACACGCACACATGCACTTACGCACATGCATAATTATTGTTCTGACAGTTTCTTGTGACCCAGACTGTTGCTTGTTTGATTTGTTAAATCCCAAGTCTAATATTATAGATGAAATATTGACAGTAATGGTCAAACAAATCATCTGTCTTGTTCATCAAGCTCTAGGCTGCAAACATACGTAGCCGATGTTTTACCTGTGTCATGTTTCAAGATATCTTAGGTGTGTTATCTCGGGTGTTATCTCAGGTATGTTTGTATTTGATGTGTGTTGTGTGTCAGGTGTTATCTCAGGTGTGTTTGTGTGCTATATATTTTGTATCAGGTGTGTTTGTGTGCTATGTATGTTGTATCTCAGGTGTGTTTGTGTGCTATGTATGTTGTATCTCAGTTGTGTTTGTGTGCTATGTATGTTGTATCTCAGGTGTGTTTGTGTGCTATGTATGTTGTATCTCAGGTGTGTTTGTGTGCTATGTATGTTGTATCTCAGGTGTGTTTGTGTGCTATGTATGTTGTATCTCAGGTGTGTTTGTGTGCTATGTATGTCGTATCTCAGGTGTGTTTGTGTGCTATGTATGTTGTATCTTATATTATCTCCTGTGTGTTGTGTGGCTGCAGGTTGCTGGAGAAAGAGTTGCAGCGAGTGAAGAAGTCGAGCGAGCACCGAGAGAAGGAACTGAGACAGCAACTGACAGAGCTGAAGGAAGACAATGACAGACAACAGAAACTTATCGGACAGGTAAGTTGCTGTAGGTCTACTGTTGACGGTCCTCTGCCTCTCACTAATCAAAGTGTCTTCTGTGAAACAAATGACACTTGTCTTCAGCATCTCAATTACTGGCCACATGATGAGCTAATGACCCAGTTTGTCCTTCCCCCTCTTTCATCTCCTCACTCATGGTTCAGTGTTGACCCGTCGTTCTTGCTCCTGTCAGTCTGTTCATGTACATGTCTGTTCATGTACATGTCTGTTCATGTACATGTCTGTTCATGTACATGTCTGTTCATGTACATGTCTGTTCATGTACATATCTGTTCATGTACATGTCTGTTCATTTGTATGTATGTTCATGTCTGTTCATTTGTATGTATGTTCATGTACATGTCTGTTCATATACATGTCTGTTCATGTACATGTCTGTTCATTTGTATGTCTGTTTATTTGCATGTCTGTTCATGTACATGTCTGTTCATGTACATGTCTGTTCATTTGTATGTCTGTTTATTTACAAGTCTGTTCATGTACATATCTGTTCATGTACATGTCTGTTCATGTACATATCTGTTCATGTACATGTCTGTTCATTTGTATGTATGTTCATGTCTGTTCATTTGTATGTATGTTCATGTACATGTCTGTTCATATACATGTCTGTTCATGTACATGTCTGTTCATTTGTATGTCTGTTTATTTGCATGTCTGTTCATGTACATGTCTGTTCATGTACATGTCTGTTCATTTGTATGTCTGTTTATTTACATGTCTGTTCATGTACATGTCTGTTCATGTACATGTCTGTTCATTTACATGTCTATTCATGTACATATCTGTTCATTTGCATGTCTATTCATTTACATGTCTATTCATTTACATATCTGTTCGTATCTATCGATGATTCAACTGGCACATGTTGTCTTTCCCGCATATTATCTCAGGGCATAAACTATGAATTATGCCCTCTTATAAATCATGTATGCCTTGGTCACACTGTATGACTTAGTCACTTGATAGACTATGACCCACATACTGTATGTCTTAGTCACATGATAGACTATGACCCACATACTGTATGTCTTAGTCACATGCTAGACTATGACCCACATACTGTATGTCTTAGTCACATGCTAGACTATGACCCACATACTGTATGACTTAGTCACATGCTAGACGATGACACACACATTGTATGACTTAGTCACATGCTAGACTATGACCCACATACTGTATGACTTAGTCACATGCTAGACGATGACACACACATTGTATGACTTAGTCACATGATAGACGATGACACACACATTGTATGACTTAGTCACATGCTAGACTATGACCCACATACTGTTGCTTACAGACAGAAACATCTAAAAGAAAGGTTTGTTTCTGCATGTTACTTGAGTTGAACAGATAAAGGTATGTCCCCAGCACCGAGTTATTCCCAGGCTCAAGTGGACAGCTGCACTGACCACAGAGTGGACAACTACTGAAACTTCTACACTGCAAATATTATATTAAATTCTGAATTGTTTTATTGAAGAATAAGGATAATGAGATTTAGTAATAATGTTAACAATACATTTAGTGAATAACAGTCTTGTATGTAGCAGGGATGGGTTCAAATAATACTCGAGTACTTGAGTAGTCGAGTACTTGAGTAGTCGAGTACTTGAGTAGTTGAGTACTTGAGTACTCGAGTACTTGAGTAGTCGAGTACTTGAACCCATCCCTGGTATGTGGCGCTGTCGTGAAGTTATCATCACACTATCAGACTTCAATACGATGTGATGGTCATTGTTATAAAAGAAGCATCACACATCTAACACATTAGTGTAAAACAATGAGTGAATAACACAAGACATGTATCTATCTACAAGACACAAGACACGTATCTATCTACAAGACACAAGACACATATCTATCTACAAGACACAAGACACGTATCTATCTACAAGACACAAGACACATATTTCCTTCAATACTTCCAAGTCTTCTCTATCTACAAGATACAAGACATATATTTCCCTCATATATACTTCTAAATCTTTTCTGTCTACAAGACACATATTTCCCTCATATACTTCCAAGTCTTCTCTATCTACAAGACACATATGTCCCTCATATACTTCTAAGTCTTCTCTATCTACAAGACACATATTTCCCTCATATACTTCAAAGTCTTCTCTATCTACAAGACACATATTTCCGTCATATACTTCCAAGTCTTCTCTGTCTACAAGACACGTATGTCCCTCATATACTTCTAAGTCTTCTCTGTCAACAAGACACATATTTCCCTCATATACTTCTAAGTCTTCTCTATCTACAAGACACGTATGTCCCTCATATACTTCTAAGTCTTCTCTATCTACAAGACACATATTTCCCTCATATACTTCTAAGTCTTCTCTATCTACAAGACACATATTTCCCTCATATACTTCCATGTCTTCTCTATATACAACTTTGTTGCTTTTTCAAAGGATAACCTTGATGTCATCTGTTTTATGAGTTTATGCTAAAAAGGCATAACTACAATAAAGACCATCCAGATAAAGACTGAGATTTCAGACTGTTGGTCCACTTTGTGGTGAATGCAGTGTTTAATGAAGTGGAAGCAGTGACGTAGTTGCTATTAGCAATGTCACTGACGTGGTTGCTATTAGCAATGTCACTGTTTCCAGAGACTGCTGTACTAAACATCATCTATGTTCACTTTGTTACAGTTTGAGTGGTTCGTTTGACAATCTACTAATCACTCTAGCAGTCAGATCAGTCAGAAATTCAAACAAATTGTCAATGTGTCAAAAACTATTTTACAAAGATAAGATACATACTGTGTACTCCTGGGAAACATTTCTTAAGCTAATCTGACACAAATTTGACTTTTACAGCTGTGAATGCCAAAAGCAAGAGCATTATTAATTATTTATGACTCCACCGTCAACTAATTTAGTCTATTGTAAATCCGGTTCGTTGATGTCCAGATATGTAGTGTGTGAATAGTTTATATAACATCTGCAGTCGATTTAATAAAAACTGCCTATTTTTGTTCAAATCATCGAAATAATTTACTTTAGTCGTTAGATCTGGTAATCAAAATAGTGGATGTCCAAAATGGGCCGCTCATGGACGTTACTACCATCCTGTCAGTCAGACATCTTAACCACTGCACTACCACCCCTCTCTAATCTTGTCAGTCATACATCTTAACCACTCCACTACCACCCCTCTCTAATCCTGTCAGTCAGACATCTTAACCACTCCACTACCACCCTCTCTAATCCTGTCAGTCAGACATCTTAACCACTCCACTACCACCCCTCTCTAATCCTGTCAGTCAGACATCTTAACCACTCCACTACCACCTTCTCTAATCCTGTCAGTCAGACATCTTAACCACTCCACTACCACCCCTCTCTAATCTTGTCAGTCAGACATCTTAACCACTCCACTACCACCCCTCTCTAATCCTGTCAGTCAGACATCTTCACCACTCCACTACCACCCCTCTCTAATCCTGTCAGTCAGACATCTTAACCACTCCACTACCACCCCTCTCTAATCCTGTCAGTCAGACATCTTAACCACTCCACTACCACCCCTCTCTAATCCTGTCAGTCAGACATCTTAACCACTCCACTACCACCTTCTCTAATCCTGTCAGTGAGACATCTTAACCACTCCACTACCACCCATCTCTAATCTTGTCAGTCAGACATCTTAACCACTCCACTACCACCCCTCTCTAATCCTGTCAGTCAGACATCTTAACCACTCCACTACCACCCCTCTCTAATCCTGTCAGTCAGACATCTTAACCACTCCACTACCACCCCTCTCTAATCCTGTCAGTCAGACATCTTAACCACTCCACTACCACCTTCTCTAATCCTGTCAGTCAGACATCTTAACCACTCCACTACCACCCCTCTCTAATCTTGTCAGTCAGACATCTTAACCACTCCACTACCACCCCTCTCTAATCCTGTCAGTCAGACATCTTCACCACTCCACTACCACCCCTCTCTAATCCTGTCAGTCAGACATCTTAACCACTCCACTACCACCTTCTCTAATCCTGTCAGTCAGACATCTTAACCACTCCACTACCACCCCTCTCTAATCTTGTCAGTCAGACATCTTAACCACTCCACTACCACCCCTCTCTAATCCTGTCAGTCAGACATCTTCACCACTCCACTACCACCCTCTCTAATCCTGTCAGTCAGACACCTTAACCACTCCACTACCACCCCTCTCTAATCTTGTCAGTCAGACATCTTCACCACTCCACTACCACCCCTCTCTAATCCTGTCAGTCAGACATCTTCACCACTCCACTACCACCCCTCTCTAATCCTGTCAGTCAGACATCTTAACTCAGAAGTATATTTGTCAAACCTTGTTGTAATGTGCATCAACATAATGTCATGTGTCACAATAAGAACATGATATGCTGCATGTGAGTCAAGAGCACATATGACCATCCTATGAACATGTCATGCTGCATGTGAGTCAAGAGCACATATGACCGTCCTATGAACATGTCATGCTGCATGTGAGTCAAGAGCACATATGACCGTCCTATGAACATGACATATATACAGATTACTTTTCATTCTAGTTAGGTGACAATAAATGCTGGTGACTATTCAGTGCCCACCTGCTATGTGACAGCTGCTCATGTTTTTTCTGTCTGTTCCTTTGCTGCACCAGCTCAATGATGTCACATCTGTACGTATCTCTTGTCTCACACGCTGCTTCTCTATGGCTCCTACAGCTATGTGTGCATGCATATGTAATGTGTATTCAGGTGTATGTACGTGCATGTGTGTATTTATTTGTGTGTGTGTTTATGTCTCATAGTTCACCAGTCAGGACTGACTGATTGTCTCATAGTTCGCCAGTTAAGACTTATTGTCTCATATCTCACTAGTGAGGACTGATTGTCTCATATCTCACTAGTGAGGACTGATTGTCTCATATCTCACATCTTGGATTTCTTACTTTTTATGTCATGTCTAAATGTTGCTACTTTGTTGTTGTTTATTTGTAACATGTCATTGTTATATGTGACACATTATTGTTATGTGACATATCATTGTTATATGTGACACATTATTGTTATTGTTTTGTGTTTCATGGTTGCACTTTTTCATATTTCTGCATCTGAGACTGGAGCATTGAGTTTGTATTTGTTACATCTGAAGTGCAATGTACAGGAAACTCCTGCAGGAGACAGAGACACAGTGAAACAGAATAAGACATCTTTTCATAGTACATTGAGTTTGTATTTGTTACATCTGAAGTGCAATGTACAGGAAACTCCTGCAGGAGACAGAGACACAATGAAACAGAATAAGACATATTTTCATAGTGATAGACTACATTGAGTATGGTCCGCTAGAATAAGTTATTACTTGTCAAACTAATGACCACACATATATAGAAATAACTGGCCACTGGTAAACATAGTGAATGAACTTTGTGTGTGTTCACGATCATTGCTGAATACTTCCCAGGAAAGTTGACGTTGTTTTTGAATCATCAGGTCTGGTTAGATTGAAATGTACTTAATGGACATACGTGTATTCCGGCTTTGCTTGGACCACATATCAGAACCATCCAGATAAGATATTTACACAGCACTTAGGGAAGTGGTTGTTGGCACTGACTCGACTGTTCCCTGCCAGTTGTAACGGCCTGCTCTGGGGTGTTTCAGAATCTCAGTCTGACCCCGGAAGTGAAGATTGAGGCATCCATGCAGCATGAGATCACAAGACTCACCTCTGAGAACCTTGTGAGTCTATTTACCCCTTCAACTAGGGTACAGGTCAAAGGTCAAAGGGTTATTTGACACTGATCATGGCAGTTGATTAGCAACTGATTATGCTTTTCTGATACTTAGGCTTCTTTAAGCATATAATATTTTATTCTGTCGGCATTGTTAATATGTTATACCAATATAGTTTACAAAATATTTGTTTGAAGAAATAAATATCTGTTACACATAAAATTTAAAATATCAAATTTCTTCACTGATTCAGTTGTCTTCATATATCATGAGAGATTAGTATGTGGTGTTGTGATAAGTGTGGTTATCTATTGTGGTGAGAGTAGTCATTATATACACTGGTCACTTGTAGTCACCTACCTGTAGTCACCTGGTTTTATCTGTTGTCACCAGTGATCATATATGCCCACCTGTAGTTACCTGGTTTCATCTCTTGTCACCAGTCATCATATGTGGTCACCTGTGGTCACCTACCTGTAGTCACTTAGTTTCATCTCTTGTCACCAATTATCATATGTGGCCACCTGCGGTCACCTACCTGTAGTCACCTAGTTTCATATGTTGTCACCAGTGATCATATGTGGTCACTTGTGGTCACCTACCTGTAGTCACTTAGTTTCATCTCTTGTCACCAATTATCATATGTGGTCACCTGTGGTCACCTACCTGCAGCCACCTGGTTTCATCTGTTGTCACCAGTGATCATATGTGGTCACCTGTAGTCACCTACCTGTAGTCACCTACCTGTAGTCACCTACCTATAGTCACCTGGTTTCATATGTTGTCACCAGTGATCATATGTGGTCACCTGTAGTCACCTATCTGTAGTCACCTACCTGTAGTCACCTACCTGTAGTCACCTGGTTTCATATGTTGTCACCAGTCATCATATGTGGTCACCTATCTGTAGTCACCTACCTGTAGTCACCTGGTTTCATCTGTTGTCACCAGTCATCATATGTGGTCACCTGTAGTCACCTACCTGTAGCCACCTGGTTTCATCTGTTGTCACCAGTCATCATATGTGGCTACCTGTGGTCAACAGTGATCACCTGTGGTCACCTGTAGTTATCTGTGGTCACCTGTATTTGCTGCAGGACCTGAGAGAACAGATAGACAAGCAACAGGAGCAGATCAAGAAGCTCAAGAAGGCACTGAAGGTCTACGCAAAGAGACTGAAGAGCACAGAAGGTCAGTTGGTGTACTTCTGTCTTGTCTTCTACAAACATCTGTCACTGGATGACTAGAGCAGGTTACTGGCTAATAGACATAGCTCAGCTAAGGTTCCATTCTTCTCTAGACTTCTGTCACAAGGCAGCTGGTTGAGATGTTAAAACAACCAAATGACATTGTAAGTTACAGCAATGGTTCTTTCTAGTCAAATACAATAATTCTACTATGTTCACTGACTAACTGGTACGTACTGGAGTGTGGAGGTGTGTGATGACTTGTCTGTCTGTCTCATGCTGCCACCTGTCAGGAGAGTGGCGACTGTCTCACTTCATGACAAAGTCTGTATCCATGGGTAAGCACTTACAGGGCGAGGCGTTCTTTCACCGGGGGCGGCAGTCTGTGACTAGTAGTCAATCTGTTCTCTCTTTCTGTTCAGTTTTATTTTGACATTTGTTTATTATTTTGCTTGCTCAATGTAATATGTAGATAGTAAGAATATCTTTGTAGTACCTGTTTCCATAGTTTATTGCAGTACTATTCATGCATAAACCCAGCTTTCAGTTTCTCTTTACATGCTATGTCATATATCTAAATGTCATGTACATCTGCAAATTGGAACTCACCCTAGAAAGGGTTATTCCAAGTACATTTCCCTTTATCTCCTGTCTTAGCTCAGTTCAACTTAATTTATGCCCTAGTGATTGCAACACCTGCACAGACTTCAGTTCAGTTCCTGGTCCAGTCAACATCATCTCCTGGCGCAAACATCTGTCTCCCTCAAGACCCTATTTATGACATTCATAGTTACTACTAACTTATGAATTAGTGTTGGCTGATGACTTGATAAGTTGGCCGGCTTTCGGTGTTGTAAACAGATAGTGTACTATGGTTGTGGAATGTGTTGTCACTGCATACAGTATGTTATGGTTGTGGAATATGTTGTCACTGCATACAGTATGTTATGGTTGTGGAATGTGTTGTCTCTGCATACAGTATGTTATGGTTGTGAAATGTGTTGTGACTGCATGCAGTATGTTATGGTTGTGGAATGTGTTGTCTCTGCATACAGTATGTTATAGTTGTGGAATGTGTTGTGACTGCATACAGTATGTTATAGTTGTGGAATGTGTTGTCACTGCATACAGTATGTTATGGTTGTGGAATGTGTTGTCACTGCATACAGTATGTTATGGTTGTGAAATGTGTTGTGACTGCATACAGTATGTTATAGTTGTGGAATGTGTTGTGACTGCATACAGTATGTTATAGTTGTGGAATGTGTTGTCTCTGCATACAGTATGTTATGGTTGTGGAATGTGTTGTCACTGCATACAGTATGTTATAGTTGTGGAATGTGTTGTCACTGCATACAGTATGTTATGGTTGTGGAATGTGTTGTGACTGCATACAGTATGTTATAGTTGTGGAATGTGTTGTCACTGCATACAGTATGTTATGGTTGTGGAATGTGTTGTCACTGCATACAGTATGTTATGGTTGTGGAATGTGTTGTCACTGCATACAGTATGTTATGGTTGTGGAATGTGTTGTGACTGCATACAGTATGTTATAGTTGTGGAATGTGTTGTCACTGCATACAGTATGTTATGGTTGTGGAATGTGTTGTCACTGCATACAGTATGTTATAGTTGTGGAATGTGTTGTCACTGCATACAGTATGTTATAGTTGTGGAATGTGTTGTCACTGCATACAGTATGTTATTTTTGTGGAATGTGTTGTCAAACTCGTCATTGTGTAGTATTATCAGCATGTGTACTTCACTAATTGTTACATTAGCACACAGCACACAGATCCATGTAATTATTAAAAAAGGATATGAGGATATAAAGGATAATAATTTTGTATATTGTTTACACACTTCATTACCAATATGTTCTTGTTACAATATGTTATTGTTACAATATGTTCTTGTTACAATTTGTTCTTGTTACAATATGTTATTGTTACAATAAGGTCTTGTTACAATATGTTATTGTTACAATAAGGTCTTGTTACAATAATGGATCATCACATGTAACACCCAAATATAGTTAATTTGCAGTGCATGGAATATTATTTGTTCCATATTAGGCGAGCAGCAATTCCCTAAAAAGTGCTTTATTTTGAATGGCCCCCAACACACACCCACATCATACATCATTTGAAAGGTTAATATATCCACGTCAAAGTGAGGTATGATGTCGCGCTGTCAAGTGGTGCAGTAAGCGTGGAGTGAAGGTCAAATAAGGGCAACCTCAAACAACTTTTTTGGAAATTGTCATAACAAATTATTGGATGCGTATCTACTTTATTTCACTACATCATACATCATTTGAAAGCTTATTGTCTCCCCATCAAAATGAGGTATGATTTGGTGCGGTCAAGTGGTGCAGTAAGTATGGATCAAAGGTCCAACAAGGTCACTGCCAAATAATGAATTTTCAAAATTGTGGTATTCCGAAAAACTTTATGCAATTACAATGGTTGTGTATTTACTTCACCAACCTACGCATATCATACTCAGTTTGAAAGTTAATATCTCCCTGTCAAAATGAGATATGATGTGTTGTTGTCAACGGATGTAGTACGCATGGTGAAGATCAAACAAAGTCGCCGTCAAATGATGAATTTTCTAAAAATGAGCCATTCCGTAAAGTTGCAATAACATCTACTCGTCTTTCAATAATCATATGTTTTTGTTTATTATTATGTATAGCAAATATAGGACCATCGAGTATATGAGGTCAAAATTAAGTCAATTTGCTCAGACTATCAGATACATTCAGTTTCTACTATTGGTGTGACTTGCCTCCTATTCACCATCTTCATCGTCTTCATCCTGATCCCTGTCAAGCGAGTGTGAGTTTCCACAATGTTCATGTCCATGGCATGTGCACAGTTCAGTGCAGGGAAATTGCCCTAACTACATGCATGGTTAATGGTGAAATGTTCATGTCCATGGCATGTGCACAGTTCAGTGCAGGGAAACTACCCTGACTACATGCATGGTTAATGGTGCAATGTTCATGTCCATGGCATGTGCACAGTTCAGTGCAGGGAAACTGTCCTGACTACATGCATGGTTAATGGTGCAATGTTCATGTCCA
The DNA here is from genome assembly GCA_033239005.1 of Lamellibrachia satsuma. Taxonomy (NCBI): domain Eukaryota; kingdom Metazoa; phylum Annelida; class Polychaeta; order Sabellida; family Siboglinidae; genus Lamellibrachia; species Lamellibrachia satsuma. Next base: position 10,490,185 of record BSQZ01000018.1, read on the forward strand.
TGGCATGTGCACAGTTCAGTGCAGGGAAACTGCCCTGTCTACATGCATGGTTAATGGTGCAATGTTCATGTCCATGGCATGTGCACAGTTCAGTGCAGGACAAACTGCCCTGTCTACATGCATGGTTAATGGTGCAATGTTTATGTCCATGGCATGTGCACAGTTCAGTGCAGGGAAACTGCCCTGTCTACATGCATGGTTAATGGTGCAATGTTCATGTCCATGGCATGTGCACAGTTCAGTGCAGGACAAACTGCCCTGTCTACATGCATGGTTAATGGTGCAATGTTCATGTCCATGGCATGTGCACAGTTCAGTGCAGGGAAACTGCCCTGTCTACACGCATGGTTAATGGTGCAATGTTCATGTCCATGGCATGTGCACAGTTCAGTGCAGGGAAACTGTCCTGTCTACATGCATGGTTAATGGTGCAATGTTCATGTCCATGGCATGTGCACAGTTCAGTGCAGGACAAACTGCCCTGTCTACATGCATGGTTAATGGTGCAATGTTCATGTCCATGGCATGTGCACAGTTCAGTGCAGGACAAACTGCCCTGACTACACACACAGTTAATGGTGCAATGTTCATGTCCATGGCATGTGCACAGTTCAGTGCAGGGAAACTGTCCTGACTACATGCATGGTTAATGGTGCAATGTTCATGTCCATGGCATGTGCACAGTTCAGTGCAGATCAAACTGCCCTGTCTACACGCATGGTTAATGGTGCAATGTTCATGTCCATGGCATGTGCACAGTTCAGTGCAGGGAAACTGCCCTGTCTGCACGCATGGTTAATGGTGCAGTGTTCATGTCCATGGCATGTGCACAGTTCAGTGCAGGGAAACTGCCCTGACTACATGCATGGTTAATGGTGCAACGACTCCTACTGGAACAGATGAGTCATTCTGAGAGCTCTGAAGTCATTGGACCTTTGAAGTAAACAAGCACAAGTGTGTTATGTTTCTCCCATCCATGTTGCTCCGGGAACCCAATATATGACTTGGCTATATGGGACGACTTCCAAATCATGGTTTGCCAACGCGCCCATCTGACGTGTTCCCCAGAGCTTGCTTCCCGTGGCGTGTTCCCCAGAGCTTGCTTCCCATGGCGTGTTCCCCAGAGCTTGCTTCCCATGGCGTGTTCCCCAGAGCTTGCTTCCCGTGGCGTGTTCCCCAGAACTTGCTTCCCATGGCGTGTTCCCCAGAGCTTGCTTCCCGTGGCGTGTTCCCCAGAGCTTGCTTCCCGTGGCGTGTTCCCCAGAGCTTGCTTCCCGTGGCGTGTTCCCCAGAGCTTGCTTCATGTGGCGTGTTCCCCAGAGCTTGCTTCCCATGGCGTGTTCCCCAGAGCTTGCTTCACGTGGCGTGTTCCCCAGAGCTTGCTTCCTTTGGCGTGTTCCCCAGAGCTTGCGTCCCGTGGCGTGTTCCCCAGAGCTTGCTTCACTTGGCGTGTTCCCCAGAGCTTGCGTCCCGTGGCTTGTTCCCCAGAGCTTGCTTCACGTGGCTTGTTCCCCAGAGCTTGCTTCCCGTGGCGTGTTCCCCAGAGCTTGCTTCACGTGGCGTGTTCCCCAGAGCTTGCTTCACGTGGCATGTTTCCCGGAGTTTGCTTCACGTGGCGTGTTCCCCAGAGCTTGCTTCCCGTGGCGTGTTCCCCAGAGCTTGCTTCCCGTGGCGTGTTCCCCAGAGCTTGCTTCACCTGGCGTGTTCCACAGAGCTTGCTTCATGTGGCGTGTTCCTCAGAACTTGCTTCACCTGGCATGTTCCCCGGAGCTTGCTTCACGTGGCGTGTTCCCCAGAGCTTGCTTCACGTGGCATGTTCCCCGGAGCTTGCTTCACGTGGCGTGTTCCCCAGAGCGTGCTTCACATGGCGTGTTCCCCAGAGCTTGCTTCCCGTGGCGTGTTCCCCAGAGCTTGCTTCACGTGGCGTGTTCCCCAGAGCTTGCTTCACGTGGCGTGTTCCCCGGAGCTTGCTTCACGTGGCGTGTTCCCCAGAGCTTGCTTCCCCTGGCGTGTTCCCCAGAGCTTGCTTCGCGTGGCGTGTTCCCCAGAGCTTGCTTCCCGTGGCGTGTTCCCCAGAGCTTGCTTCACGTGGCGTGTTCCCCAGAGCTTGCTTCGCATGGCGTGTTCCCCAGAGCTTGCTTCCCGTGGCGTGTTCCCCAGAGCTTGCTTCATGTGGCGTGTTCCCCAGAGCTTGCTTCCCGTGGCGTGTTCCCCAGAGCTTGCTTCATGTGGCGTGTTCCCCAGAGCTTGCTTCCCGTGGCGTGTTCCCCAGAGCTTGCTTCACGTGGCGTGTTCCCCAGAGCTTGCTTCGCGTGGCGTGTTCCCCAGAGCTTGCTTCGCGTGGCGTGTTCCCCAGAGCTTGCTTCGCGTGGCGTGTTCCCCAGAGTTTGCTTCCCGTGGCGTGTTCCCCAGAGCTTGCTTCCCGTGGCGTGTTCCCCAGAGCTTGCTTCCCGTGGCATGTTCCCCAGAGCTTGCTTCCCGTGGCGTGTTCCCCAGAGCTTGCGTCATCTGGCGTGTTCCCCAGAGCTTCACGTGGCGGCAGTTTGGCTCAACTTGTCTTTTTTGGTGACTTTACTTGCAGGCAACTGAGGTTGGTGTGCAAACTCTTTTTCACTCGTACCGTAAAAATTGTCCTCCGTGTCACATTCTCCCAAGTTGAGGTCTTTGAAGCGATCTTCTCCCTTGTTTTTGACAACACCAAATACCATTTTCTTGCCAGTGACAAAAAGGGACAAAACAGTCACATCCTGTTAGAGCTTGCATGGCAGGAAGTATGTTGCAAAACTGGGAGCTGAGTGCAGCACAAATTGAATGCACAGATACAAATTGCTGGTTGTCAGTTATACTGGTGATGATGCCTCTTTCAATCCACATGGTAACTTTATTCGCCATTTTGGGAAAATAGTGCTTTCTTGTTGAACATCAAATCATTGTGTATCTCTTCGATCAAACTGTAGCATGCAGTGTCACACAAGCATCATGTCATAATGGTTGACAAAGGTGTCTTTGCTTTTCAGTTTGTTTTACTCAGGTATGATGAAAGACACATGGAGTGGTACACTGCATCTTTAGCTATCAAGTCCTCCTCTGATATGATGTGTAGCATGTCCTCGTCCCTTTGTTCATATGTTAAGTAGCATGTCCTCGTCCCTTCGTTCATATGTTACGTAGCATGTCCTCGTCCCTTCGTTCATATGTTACGTAGCATGTCCTCGTCCCTTCGTTCATATGTTACGTAGCATGTCCTCGTCCCTTCGTTCATATGTTACGTAGCATGTCCTCGTCCCTTCGTTCATATGTTACGTAGCATGTCCTCGTCCCTTCGTTCACATGTTACGTAGCGTGTCCTCGACCCTTCGTTCATATGTTACGTAGCGTGTCCTCGTCCCTTCGTTCACATGTTACGTAGCGTGTCCTCGTCCCTTCGTTCACATGTTACGTAGCGTGTCCTCGTCCCTTCGTTCACATGTTACGTAGCGTGTCCTCGTCCCTTCGTTCACATGTTACGTAGCGTGTCCTCGTCCCTTCGTTCACATGTTACGTAGCGTGTCCTCGTCCCTTCGTTCACATGTTACGTAGCGTGTCCTCGTCCCTTCGTTCACATGTTACGTAGCGTGTCCTCGTCCCTTCGTTCACATGTTACGTAGCGTGTCCTCGTCCCTTCGTTCACATGTTACGTAGCGTGTCCTCGTCCCTTCGTTCACATGTTACGTAGCGTGTCCTCGTCCCTTCGTTCACATGTTACGTAGCGTGTCCTCGTCCCTTCGTTCACATGTTACGTAGCGTGTCCTCGTCCCTTCGTTCACATGTTACGTAGCGTGTCCTCGTCCCTTCGTTCACATGTTACGTAGCGTGTCCTCGTCCCTTCGTTCACATGTTACGTAGCGTGTCCTCGTCCCTTCGTTCACATGTTACGTAGCGTGTCCTCGTCCCTTCGTTCACATGTTACGTAGCGTGTCCTCGTCCCTTCGTTCACATGTTACGTAGCGTGTCCTCGTCCCTTCGTTCACATGTTACGTAGCGTGTCCTCGTCCCTTCGTTCACATGTTACGTAGCGTGTCCTCGTCCCTTCGTTCACATGTTACGTAGCGTGTCTCGTCCCTTCGTTCACATGTTACGTAGCATGTCCTCGTCCCTTCGTTCACATGTTACGTAGCGTGTCCTCGTCCCTTCGTTCACATGTTACGTAGCGTGTCCTCGTCCCTTCGTTCACATGTTACGTAGCGTGTCCTCGTCCCTTCGTTCACATGTTACGTAGCGTGTCCTCGTCCCTTCGTTCACATGTTACGTAGCGTGTCCTCGTCCCTTCGTTCACATGTTACGTAGCATGTCCTCGTCCCTTCGTTCAAATGTTACGTAGCGTGTCCTCGTCCCTTCGTTCACATGTTACGTAGCGTGTCCTCGTCCCTCCGGTCACAGGTCACGTAGCGTGTCCTCGTCCCTTCGTTCACATGTTACGTAGCGTGTCCTCGTCCCTTCGTTCACATGTCACGTAGCGTGTCCTCGTCCCTTCGTTCACATGTCACGTAGCGTGTCCTCGTCCCTTCGTTCACATGTCACGTAGCGTGTCCTCACGTAGCGTGTCCTACATGTCACGTAGCGTGTCCTCGTCCCTTCGTTCACATGTTACGTAGCGTGTCCTCGCCCCTTCGTTCACATGTCACGTAGCGTGTCCTCGTCCCTTCGTTCACATGTTACGTAGCGTGTCCTCGTGCCTTCGTTCACATGTTACGTAGCATGTCCTTGTCCCTTCGTTCACATGTTACGTAGCGTGTCCTCGTCCCTTCGTTCACATGTTACGTAGCGTGTCCTCGTCCCTTCGTTCACATGTTACGTAGCGTGTCCTCGTCCCTTCGTTCACATGTTACGTAGCGTGTCCTCGTCCCTTCGTTCACATGTTACGTAGCTTGACCTCGTCCCTTCGTTCATATGTTACGTAGCGTGTCCTCGACCCTTCGTTCATATGTTACGTAGCATGTCCTCGTCCCTTCGTTCATATGTTACGTAGCATGTCCTCGTCCCTTCGTTCATATGTTACGTAGCATGTCCTCGTCCCTTCGTTCACATGTTACGTAGCATGTCCTCGTCCCTTCGTTCATATGTTACGTAGCATGTCCTCGTCCCTTCGTTCATATGTTACGTAGCATGTCCTCGTCCCTTCGTTCATATGTTACGTAGCATGTCCTCGTCCCTTCGTTCACATGTTACGTAGCGTGTCCTCGTCCCTTCGTTCATATGTTACGTAGCATGTCCTCGTCCCTTCGTTCATATGTTACGTAGCATGTCCTCGTCCCTTCGTTCATATGTTACGTAGCATGTCCTCGTCCCTTCGTTCATATGTTACGTAGCATGTCCTCGTCCCTTCGTTCATATGTTACGTAGCATGTCCTCGTCCCTTCGTTCATATGTTACGTAGCATGTCCTCGTCTCTTCGTTCATATGCAGCCTCCTTAAGCTTGGTGTCCTGCTCAAAAGTTTAAATTTTGTGCAGTTTTTTTTGTCTTTCCTGTGTATTTTCTTTGAACAAAAATGCAGACAGACCAATATGTAGAACCTGTGCTCTTTCTCCTGGTCGTACTAGGAATGCATGTTTGTTGAGAACCAGAGTCCCTTGGAGTTTCTGATCTTGGCAGTACCTTGGTACGTTCCCCATTTGTTTTGTTTGTGTATTTTTGGACACAACTCCTGCAGTGTAGTATTTGTGGCTCATCTTCAAGGCTAGGAAACTCGTAGTAGACGGTGATATATTTCGTCTCTTCTGGTTTCCGCAGCCTCTAACACTGATTTCTGCCCAGCACTCATTGCTTTTGAAAGTTTTACATCACGGTTTCCAGGCAAATGACACAGAGTTGGTCAACTCTGAAGGCTGATTTTACCTGCCAAATGCAATATTACATTGTTGTGTTATGTCATTTTGTGTTGGAAGGTGTTTATTGAAAAAGCCGTTGCTTTTAAACATCATAAAGTTAGGTTAGACTCGGGCAAAGTCAAACTTACTAACCCAAGCCTAAGTCAAGCAAACATCGGGGAAACTACCCATCAATCTCACGATTGGGAGGTAAAGTCCTAATTGGGGATTCTCCTGCTGAAAATGGGAACCTTAACACTTACGTCCCCACATCATAACTTCATGTGAGTCTAAAAAATAACTTTTGTATCTATAAATAAAGAAAGTTATTATACAAATATAAATTATTTGTGACCTCATTGATTCGATATACCTATATTTGCTATACACAACAGATATCAAATATCCGAGAAAGCATAGTGCAAGATATCGATATTCTAAATCATTGATACTTATTTCATTGATTGAGTGCAAACAAATTGTTAGGAACGTAGCTTTTCAATGAAAAATGTACGATTATCAAACGACGGGAAGATGCTATTGTAACTTTGCAGAATGGCGCAATTTTTAAAATTCATCGTTTGACGGTGACCTTGTTTGATCTTCACTCCACGCATACTACATCCATTGACAGCACCACATCATACTTCATTATGACAGGGAGATATTAAGCTTTCAAATGGTTTAACAAAGTTTAACAAGGTTGCCATCCCAAACAACAAGTTCCTGATGGCAAGTGGACAACAATTGTCTCATCTATGTGTAGCCCGCCCTTATAAAATATCTGTCAATTCTATTTTTAAACATATTCACACTACTAGCATTAACACAATCATTTGGCAGTTTGTTCCATTCATTTATCACCCTCTGTGAGAAAGAGTACTTTCTCATGTCCAACCTACACTGCTCCTTAACTAATGCTGCTTTGTGTCCTCTGGTTCTACTGCCTTCTTTAAGTTTGAAGAACATATTCCTGTCAACATCCTCATAACCATTCACTATTTTAAACACTTCTATTTGGTCTCCTCTTAGTCTCCTGGTCTCTAGTGTTGTCAAACCACATTGTAATAAGCGACTTTCGTAACTAAGGTCTCTCAATTCTGGAATCATTTTAGTTGCTCTTCGTTGTATTCTTTCTAGCTCGTCTATGTCCTTTTTGTGATATGGTCTCCATGCTTGTATACAATATTCCAAATGTGGTCTAACTATTGCTTTGTACAGGGGTATAATTAGCTGTTTCTCCTTATACGTGATAGTTCTCCTAATTAGTCCTAGAATTTGATTTCCTTTCGAAGCAACAATACCACATTGCTTTGAAACTTTCATGTCAGCATTAAATGTTACTCGTAAGTCCTTTTCTTGTGTGGTTCTACCTAGTACAGCATCCCCCATTTTATATTCTTCGTCAATGTTTCCATGTCCTATGCGTATACATTTACACTTCCCAAAACTGAATAACATTTGCCATTTTTCTGACCATTTAACTAATTTATCTAGATCATCCTGTAAACTTTGCTTATCTGTATCATTAGTAACCTTTCTGAATACTTTTGTGTCATCTGCAAATTTGAGTACTTTGCTAGATATGTCATCTTCCAAATCATTTATATATATTAAAAACAGTATATGACCTAATACTGATCCCTGTGGTACCCCACTCAAAACAGATTTCCAGTTTAAAATCTCACCATCTACTATTACTCTCTGTTTTCTGTGTGTAAGCCATTTTTCTATCCAGTTGATTACATCATTACCTATGCCATGGGCTTTTAGTTTAAGTAACAATCTTTGATGTGGCACTTTATCGAAAGCTTTCTAAAAATCATCTAAGTAGACAATATCCACTGGTGATCCGTCATCTACCCACTTTGTAATTTCTTCTAAAAAACATAAGAGATTGGTTAGACATGACCTTGCTTTTAGGAATCCATGTTGAGATGTATTTATTAATTTATGTTTTATGAGGAATTCCACCATGTGGTCTCTAATTAATGTTTCAAGTAATTTACATACAAATGATGTTAAATTCACTGGTCTATAATTTTCTGGCTTGTTCCTCGATCCCTTCGTAAATAGCGGCGTAATGTTTGCTTCTTTTCATTCTGAAGGAACTATTCCTTCTTCTAGTGACAAGTTAAACAATTTTGCAAATGGAGTGTCATATGTGTAGGTTGGTAAAATAAATACATAATCATTGTAATTGCATAACGTGTTTTGGAATACCACAATTTTGAAAATTCATAATTTGGCGGTGACCTTTTTTGACCTTCACTCCACACTTACTGCACCACTTTTTAGTGCCAAATCATACACCATTTTAACAGGGAGACATTGAACATTCAAATGAGGATCATGTGTAATGATATAAAGTACATAAGCATGCAAAATCATTTTATAACACTGCAGAATACCACAACTTCAACAATTCATCGTTTGAGGGTGACCTTGTTTGACCTTAACTCTACGCTTACTGCACCACTTGACAGCGCGACATCATACCTAACTTTAACAGGGAGACATTACGCTTTCAAATGATGTATAATGTGGGTGTGTGTAGGGGGGCCATTTAAGTTGGTTTGTTAATTATTGAAACTACAGGGAGCAGTTTGTAGTGATGAAATGATGATCTGTGGACAAGCTACAAAGTTTCAAGCAGCTATTACAAATATATGTTATTCTGTCAAATGTATATGTTGTAGACTTTCTGTTGCATACACTGCCTACTTCACGGTTGTGTTAATGTTATTCTGTCAAATGTATATGTTGTAGACTTTCTGTTGCATACACTGCCTACTTCACGTTGTGTTAATGTTATTCTGTCAAATGTATATGTTGTAGACTTTCTGTTGCATACACTGCCTACTTCACGGTTGTGTTAATGTTATTCTGTCAAATGTATATGTTGTAGACTTTCTGTTGCATACACTGCCTACTTCACGGTTGTGTTAATGTTATTCTGTCAAATGTATATGTTGTAGACTTTCTGTTGCATACACTGCCTACTTCACGTTGTGTTAATGTTATTCTGTCAAATGTATATGTTGTAGACTTTCTGTTGCATACACTGCCTACTTCACGGTTGTGTTAATGTTATTCTGTCAAATGTATATGTTGTAGACTTTCTGTTGCATACACTGCCTACTTCACGTTGTGTTAATGTTATTCTGTCAAATGTATATGTTGTAGACTTTCTGTTGCATACACTGCCTACTTCACGGTTGTGTTAATGTTATTCTGTCAAATGTATATGTTGTAGACTTTCTGTTGCATACACTGCCTACTTCACGGTTGTGTTAATGTTATTGGAATACAATATTTGTTGATTGTTGTTAAGTGTAGACTTGTTTATAAGTTTAGGAAGACTTAGTGATGATTATGCAACATAAAGCTTAGTATCCAGTGTCTGCTCTAGCGTCGGATGTTGCTGCTGAGTTGGACAACGAGATCGCAGCGGAGGCAGATATGCCGGTTGTGAAGCACTACAAGGCTCGCGAGTACTCAGGCATGTTTGAGTATCGCAAGGAAGATGAGCCACTTCTCATCAAGAACCTCATCTTAGGTGCGTCTTGTGACTCACACCTTTATTCTTAAAATCTCACACACATTTACTTAATTACAGTCTTTCTAGTTACACATGAATATTATTTCATTAGAATATATAAGTCACAATAACTGCGTTGTATTTGTTGATGGTCTGGCTGCTCCCACACCTGTTGCTAAAAAAGAGGCAGAGTTTCCTAGCAACAGAGAAGTCTGATTGCTCCCACACCTGTTGCTAGGAAACAGGCAGAGTTTCCTAGCAACTGAGAGGTCTTGTTGCTAGGAAACAGGCAGAGTTTCCTAGCAATAGAGAGGTCTGGTTGTTCCAACATATTTCTATTGTTAGGAAACAGGCAGTGTTTTTAATTATGTAGTTCTATAACAATCCAGTACAATACGAAAATATCCATAAATCTTCTGAAATTTGAGCACTATTGCTATTAATATTTCTATATTCACATATAATTTTCACAGTTAAAGTTTTCGACTTATTCTTGTCAGTAGCAGTTTCCCTTTACTGTCAACTGATCCCAGTAAAATAAGCTGCCTGTGTTTTGCAGAGTTGCGGTCGCGCATGTCACTGCAGCAGCTGCCTGGACTGCCTGCCTACATCATCTTTATGTGCATCCGACACACGGATCATATGAACGATGACGAGAAGGTGCGAGCACTCCTCACCAACACCATCAACGGCATCAAGAAGGTCGTCAAGGCAAGTCACCAAGTCTTTGTACGTCTCACTGTCTCTGTGTGGTCATCACTGTCTCAGTGTGGTCATCACTGTCTCTGTGTGGTCATTACTGTCTCAGTGTGGTCATCACTGTCTCTGTGTGGTCATCACTGTCTCTGTGTGGTCATCACTGTCTCTGTGTGGTCATCACTGTCTCTGTGTGGTCATCACTGTCTCTGTGTGGTCATCACTGTCTCTGTGTGGTCATCACTGTCTCTGTGTGGTCATCACTGTCTCAGTGTGGTCATCACTGTCTCTGTGTGGTCATTACTGTCTCTGTGTGGTCATCACTGTTTCTGTGTGGTCATCACTGTCTCTGTGTGGTCATCACTGTCTCTGTGTGGTCATCACTGTTTCTGTGTGGTCATCACTGTCTCTGTGTGGTCATCACTGTCTCACTGTGGTCATCACTGTCTCAGTGTGGTCATTACTGTCTCTGTGTGGTCATCACTGTCTCAGTGTGGTCATTACTGTCTGTGTGGTCATCACTGTCTCTGTATGGTCATCGTTGTCTCTGTGTGGTCATCACTGTCTGTGTGCAGTCGTCTCTGTGTGGTCATCACTGTCTCTGTGTGGTCATCACTGTCTCTATGTGGTCATCACTGTCTCAGTGTGGTCATTACTGTCTCTGTGTGGTCATCACTGTCTCTGTGTGGTCATTACTGTCTCTGTGTGGTCATCACTGTCTTTGTGTGGTCATCACTGTCTCTGTGTGGTCATCACTGTCTCTGTGTGGTCATCACTGTCTCTGTGTGGTCATCACTGTCTCAGTGTGGTCATCACTGTCTCAGTGTGGTCATCACTGTCTCTGTGTGGTCATCACTGTCTCTATGTGGTCATCACTGTCTCAGTGTGGTCATTACTGTCTCTGTGTGGTCATCACTGTCTCTGTGTGGTCATTACTGTCTCTGTGTGGTCATCACTGTCTTTGTGTGGTCATCACTGTCTATGTGTGGTCAACATTGTCTATGTGTGGTCAACATTGTCTATATGTGGTCAACACTGTCTATGTGTGGTCAACATTGTCTATGTGTGGTCAACATTGTCTATGCGTGGTCATCACTATATTTAACTTTTAACTATATATACCTACCTTGCAAGTCTAAATGACACGGCACACAAGTAAGGTCAGACATACATGAATGACTTCCCACCCTGTTGTCAACAGAAGCGGCAGGACGACGTGGAGACCATCTCTCTGTGGATGACCAACACTTGTCGTCTGCTACACAACCTGAAGCAGTACAGCGGAGAGAAGGTAGGAGGGGCGGCAGACGGTCAGTCGATTGGTCGGCCAGTCGGTCGGGTGGGCGGTATGTTTTTCACTAAATATATATGTATATCTGCCTGTGTGTCAGTAAGTATGTCTGTTCGTCCGTCTGTCAGCTGTACCTTTCATCAGTGCATTGTCAGCTTATTCACCTAAGTCAGTAGGTCAACGTCATGACCTATATGTCTGTGTATGGAGGATGTGACCATCATTGATGTAAGTGTCTTGGAAGCACTTTGTTTAATGAGTGATCAACAGACCAGAAAACACATTACTTGATGAGTTCACTCTAAGACTTTATAGAATTTTTAGATTTTTTAGAATATTTAAGCCATCAGCGACTGTGGCAGTACGAGTGACCACAGCGACTGTGGCAGTACGAGTGACCACAGCGACTGTGGCTGTGCATGTGACCACAACCACTGTGGCAGTACGAGTGACCACAGCGACTGTGGCAGTACGAGTGACCACAACCACTGTACCAGTACGAGTGACCACAGCGACTGTGGCAGTACAAGTGACCACAACCACTGTGGCAGTACGAGTGACCACAGCGACTGTTTACTGTGGCTGTGCATGTGACCACAGCCATTGTGGCAATAAAAGTGACCAGTAGTACAAATGACCTTGTGTTGCAGGTGTTCCTGGCTGATAATACGCCCAAGCAGACTGAACACTGTCTACGCAACTTTGATCTGTCTGAGTACCGCCAGATCCTCAGTGATCTGGCGGTGTGGATCTATCAGGGGATCATCAAACTGATGGAGGCCCAGATCCAGCCTACGATAGGTAAGGAGGCTTGTCACATGTGAGACAGGTGAAAGGTGGTGACAAGTGGTGATAGGTGACAGGTCTTGATAGGTGACAGGTGGTGACATGTGACAGGTGGTGACAGGTGACAAGTAATGACAGATGACGGGTGGTGACAGGTGACAGGGATCTGGAGGATATGTCCTCGTGAACACTGACTGTTCACATACAGTCATATTTCATGGGTAACTAATTATAATAAAGTTGATATCATTGCTATAGAAATGTGTACAGCTTCACATTTCTGTTTTGATATGATAGTTATATTGGGGGATTGTTAAAGGAGATGTAAACACAGACTCTGATTGTTGTTATTATCCACAACAAAACAGTTGTAGAAACATGAAGAACATTTTTTAAGTTAATAAATTCAGTGATTTATTTCTCAAAAATATTATTGTAGATTTTGTGTTCCTGTTTAGAAGAAACTTGAGATTGTTACACAGGTATGACACATTTGTTACAATCTTGTTACACGTGTGTTCCTGTAAGTTGTTACAAGACTTACATGTGTGTTCCTGTCAGTTGTTACAAGCTTCTTACATGTGTGTTATTATTACATACTTGATACACTGTGTTCCTGTCAGTTGTTACAAGACTGTTACACATGTTCCTGTCAGTTGTTACAAGACTGTTACACGTGTTCCTGTCAGTTGCTACAAGCTTGTAACACATGTTCCAGCCAGTTGTTACAAGACTGTTACACATGTTCCTGTCAGTTGTTACAAACTTCTTACATGTGTGTTCCTGTCAGTTGTTACAAGACTGTTACATGTGTGTTCCTGTCAGTTATTACATACTTGATACACTGTGTTCCTGTCAGTTTTTACAAGACTGTTACACGGGTTCCTGTCAGTTGATACAAGCTTGTAACACATGTTCCAGCCAGTTGTTACAAGACTGTTACATATGTTCCTGTCAGTTGTTACAAGCTTGTAACACATGTTCCAGCCAGTTATTACAAGACTGTTACATATGTTCCTGTCAGTTGTTACGAGCTTGTTGCACATGTTCCTGTCAGTTGTTACAAGACTGTTACATATGTTCCTGTCACTTGTTACGAGCTTGTTACACATGTTCATGTCAGTTGGAGCAGTCCTGGAGCACGAGGCTATAGCAGGACTGTCGGCTGGTAAACCAACGGGACTGCGAGGCCGCGCCCTCAGTAACTCAAGGGAAGACAGTCGTAGGAAGGACGCTTCCCTTGATGCACTCATGAAGGCTGTAAGTACCTACTGGACAACCACTGGACAGTTGGTCACTAGTATTCAGAGTTAACCCTCCTTAACATAACAGTCAGTTGTTAGTACTTAACAAAATAGCTACATGCTTAACATTCACATGTTTAATGTGAATGTTACTAACTGTATAGTGACCAACGTGTTTATGTTACTTTCTGAGAGTGACCTAGTTAATACATGGTGTGTAGAATAGTTGTGTATGCAGTAGATGTTTAAATTTGTGCCTTTGTGTTGTTCATCATCAAATACATTTACTGGTGTTATGTGTTTTTTATTTAATATCACCAAATGTATCATTAGTTTGTAATTATTCCGTGTTTTTGTTGAACAAAACGATTTATTACAGGAGTTAGGATAGCTTTGCATGTCATATATGATGCCAAAGAAAACGGCTACAAACTACTCGTAAAACAATTTAATTTAGTATAAAACATGAATGTTTTGAAATGGCCCCTAAGTGTGTCCACCTTGAGATGACCACTAAGCACCTTAATATATGGCCTCATAATGTGTCCACCTTCAAAATGACCCCTTATTGTGTCCACCTTAAGATGGCCCCTTAGTGTGTGTGTCCACATTGATATTGCCCCTAAGTGGGTCCATCTTGAGATGACCCCTTAGTGTGTCCACCTTGAAATGGCCCCTCAGTGTGTCCACCTTGAGATGACCCCTTAATGTGTCCACATTGATATGGTACCACAGTATGTCTGCCTTGAGATGGCCCCATAGTGTGTCCACCTTGATGTGGTCCCTCAGTATGTCCGCCTTGAAATGGCCCCTTAGTTTGTCCACCTTGAGATGGCTCCTTAGTGTGCATGTCCACCTTGAGTTGCCCCTGTGTGTCCACCTTGAGATTACCCCTTAGTGTGTCCACCTTGAAATGGCTCCCCAGTGGTCCACCTTGACATGACCCCTTGGTGTGTCCATGTTGATATGGCCCCTTAGTGTGTCCATATTAATATGGCCCCTTGGTATGTCTGCCTTGAGATGACCCCTCAGTGTGTCCACTTTAAGATGACTCCCCCTGGTGGGTCCACATTGAGATGACCCCTAAGTGTGTCCACCTTGAAATGACTCTTCAGTGTGTCCACCTTGAGATGACCCCACAGTGTATCCACCTTGATATGACCCCTAGGTGTGTCCATGTTGAGATGGCCCCTTAGTGTGTCCACCTTGAAATGTCCCTTAGTCTGTCCACCTCGTCGGTCAGTCTGTCCACCCAGGATGTGTTTGTGTGTGCAGCTGGACCAGTTCCTCAAGGTGTTGACGGAGCACGCCGTTGACACAGAACTCGTCAAGCAGATCTTCAGACAGGTAAGTCTTCCTGTAGTAGACAGCTTAAAGGCTAGTCAGCAGTGAGCACAGGGCCCTGCTGTGGGCATGCTGCCCTAGATGAGGGAAGCATCTAGACAGTTTAGACACACAGTCTAGATGAGGGCAGCATCTAGACAGTTTAGACACACAGTCTAGATGAGGGCAGCATCTAGACAGTTTAGACACACAGTCTAGATGAGGGCAGCATCTAGACAGTTTAGACACACAGTCTAGATGAGGGCAGCATCTAGACAGTTTAGACACACAGTCTAGATGAGGGCAGCATCTAGACAGTTTAGACACACAGTCTAGATGAGGGCAGCATCTAGACAGTTTAGACACACAGTCTAGATGAGGGCAGCATCTAGACAGTTTAGACACACAGTCTAGATGAGGGCAGCATCTAGACACACACAATCAGTAATATTTACAACATCTGTTCAGATGTTACAGTTATTATACTTCTTCTATTCTAATGTTGTAGTTATTCTATTTCATCTCATCAAATGTTGCAATTATTCTACTTCAACTCATCAAATGTTTAAGTTATTCTACTTCATCTCTTCAAATGTTGCAGTTATTCTACTTCATCTCTTCAAATGTTGCAGTTATTCTACTTCATCTCTTCAAATGTTGCAGTTATTTTATTTCATCTCTTCAAATGTTGCAGTTATTCTACTTCATCTGTGCCAACGCACTGAATAATCTGCTGCTGAGAAAGGACATGTGTCACTGGTCAAAGGGAATGCAGATGAGGTATGTCTAGTACTATACTTGAATGAAATGTTAAAAAAATTAAAAACACTGCATGGTTCGAGACCACAAGTTGTATTACCTTCCTTCCTTAAAGGTACAGCGTGAGTTACCTAGAGCAGTGGGTGCAAGACCACAAGTTGTATTACCTTCCTTCCTTAATTCATTACAGGTACAATGTGAGTTACCTGGAGCATTGGGTGCAAGACCACAAGTTGTATTACCTTCCTTCCTTAATTCCTTAAAGGTACAGCGTGAGTTACCTAGAGCAGTGGGTGCAAGACCACAAGTTGTATTACCTTCCTTCCTTAATTCATTACAGGTACAATGTGAGTTACCTGGAGCATTGGGTGCAAGACCACAAGTTGTATTACCTTCCTTCCTTAATTCCTTAAAGGTACAGCGTGAGTTACCCGGAGCAGTGGGTGCGAGACCACAAGTTGTATTACCTTCCTTCCTTACAGGTACACCGTGAGTTACCTAGAGCAGTGGGTGCGAGTCCACAAATTGTATTACCTTCCTTCCTTAATTCCTTAAAGGTACAGCATGAGTTACCCGGAGCAGTGGGTGCGAGACCACAAGTTGTATTACCTTCCTTCCTTACAGGTACAGCGTGAGTTACCTAGAGCAGTGGGTGCGAGACCACAAGTTGTATTACCTTCCTTCCTTAATTCCTTACAGGTACAACGTGAGTTACCCGGAGCAGTGGGTGCAAGACCACAAGTTGTATTACCTTCCTTCCTTAATTCCTTACAGGTACAACGTGAGTTACCCGGAGCAGTGGGTGCAAGACCACAAGTTGTATTACCTTCCTTCCTTAATTCCTTAAAGGTACAGCGTGAGTTACCCGGAGCAGTGGGTGCGAGACCACAAGTTGTATTACCTTCCTTCCTTAATTCCTTACAGGTACAACGTGAGTTACCCGGAGCAGTGGGTGCAAGACCACAAGTTGTATTACCTTCCTTCCTTAATTCCTTAAAGGTACAGCGTGAGTTACCCGGAGCAGTGGGTGCGAGACCACAAGTTGTATTACCTTCCTTCCTTAATTCCTTACAGGTACAGCGTGAGTTACCCGGAGCAGTGGGTGCGAGACCACAAGTTGTATTACCTTCCTTCCTTAATTCCTTAAAGGTACAGCGTGAGTTACCCGGAGCAGTGGGTGCGAGACCACAAGTTGTATTACCTTCCTTCCTTAATTCCTTACAGGTACAACGTGAGTTACCCGGAGCAGTGGGTGCGAGACCACAAGTTGTATTACCTTCCTTCCTTAATTCCTTAAAGGTACAGCGTGAGTTACCCGGGGCAGTGGGTGCGAGACCACAAGTTGTATTACCTTCCTTCCTTACAAGTACAGCGTGAGTTACCTAGAACAGTGGGTGCGAGACCACAAGTTGTATTACCTTCCTTCCTTACAGGTACAGCGTGAGTTACCTAGAGCAGTGGGTGCGAGACCACAAGTTGTATTACCTTCCTTCCTTAATTCCTTATAGGTACAGCATGAGTTACCCGGAGCAGTGGGTGCGAGACCACAAGTTGTATTACCTTCCTTCCTTACAGCTACAGCGTGAGTTACCTAGAGCAGTGGGTGCGAGACCACAAGTTGTATTACCTTCCTTCCTTAATTCCTTAAAGGTACAACGTGAGTTACCCGGAGCAGTGGGTGCGAGACCACAAGTTGTATTACCTTCCTTCCTTACAGGTACAACATGAGTTACCTTGAGCAGTGGGTGCGAGACCACAAGTTGTATTACCTTCCTTTCTTACAGGTACAACATGAGTTACCTTGAGCAGTGGGTGCGAGACCACAAGCTCCAAGAGAGCGGGGCTCTGGCCGCCCTCCAGCCCTGTATCCAGGCCTCCCAGCTCCTCCAAGCCCGCAAGACCGACAGTGACGTTGACAGCATCTGTGAGATGTGTTCTCAACTCACCACCTCACAGGTCAGTCTTAGTGTCATCTGTCACAGGCCAGTCTTAGTGTCATTTGTCATGGGACAGTCTTAATGTCATATGTCACGGGTCAGTCTTAGTGTTATCTATTGCAAAATCAGTCTTAGTGTCATCACAGGTCTTAATGTTGTCTGTCACAGGTCAGCATTAGTGTAATCACAGGTCAGTCTTAGTGTCATCTGTTGCAGGTCAGTCTTAGTGTCATCACAGGTCCGTCTTAATGGTATCTGTCATAGGTCAGCATTAGTGTAATCACAGGTCAGTCTTAGTGTCATCTGTTGCAGGTCAGTCTTAGTGTCATCACAGGTCAGTCTTAATGGTATCTGTCATAGGTTAGCATTAGTGTCATCACAGGTCAGTCTTAGTATCATCTGTTGCAGGTCAGTCTTAGTGTCATCACAGGTCAGTCTTAATGTTATCTGTCACTGGTCAGTCTTAGTGTCATATGTGAGACTGTTAGTACAAGATGTCACATGATGTCACAGTATGTCACAATGTGTACCCTGTCATTGTAGATCATCAAGATCCTTAACCTGTACACGCCTGTGAATGAGTTTGAGGAGAGAGTTCCCATCAGCTTCATCCGTAAGATACAGGAGAAGCTGTCGGTGCGGGAAGCCTTGTCCTCCCAGGCCCTGCTCATGGACACCAAGTTCACCTTCGCTGTCACCTTCCCCTTTAACCCCTCCCCCGTCGCCTTGGAGACCATCACCGCCCCCTCCCAGTGGGGGCTAGGCTTCCTCAAGCGCATCTAGACTTGATGGAGCCTGTAGACATCAGCACTAGAACTAGGTAGCTTGATGACAGTCCTTGGTAATAGTCATGGCTTGTCATTGATGGTTTGGTGACAGTCGTGACTTGTCATCAATAGCTTGGTGACGGTCATGCTCTATGTGGTCCTAGTCAGCTGTATGTGGCATTTTAAAGCAAAAGTTTAACCATTTACCTTGGAATCATTTCTGTAGCAGTGTCTGATCTGCAGTTTTGTAATGTCATAATGACAGACTGTGCGTGACTACCAGGTGGAAATACTGTCCACAGGATCATGGTTGAATAATTGTAGACTGAAGGATCATGGTGGAGTCATTGTGGACTGAATGATCATGGTGGGGTAATTGTGAACTGAAGGATCATGGTGGTGTAATTATGGTATGAAGGATAATGGTGGAGGAATTGTACACTGAAGGATCATGGTGGAGTAATCGTGGACCGGCCTTATCATGGAGTAATCATGGACTGAAGGATTATAGTGGAGTAATTGTAGATGTAAGGATCATGGTAGAGTAATTGTAGACTGAATGATCATGGAGTAATCATGGACTGAAGGATCATCATGAGAATAGGTGCAGGGCATTAAGTTTAACCTGTAAATGAAATGTTAAGTAAATTAAATAAATTGGCATTCATTACACATGCAACAGAAACCTGCACCTGTTGCTGTAGGCTTCTAGTGACCACACATTTGGGACTATCCTTGACCTATGGTTCATTCGACCGTTGTGACATGGCCGACAGGAATCTAATCAAAATGAGCACAACTTGTTGCCTGTAGCGCTGTTGAAACTAGACAGCTAAGCTTGGGACTGGAATGATTAAAAGTGAGATTTGTGTGCTGTGCATATGTTATGGATCTTGATGATTCAATTAGCACAAAAAATTAATATGACCCATTGGTATGCTGGGTAATGACCTTGGGCTCTCAGCCAATAACATGGTCAGCATCAGTGTGTGTATCTTGTGGTATACATAACTGTTAGTATGTACATTGTTCATTGTATAAATTATTGTGTATTTATTATTTATGTGCTCTGAAAGTGAAATACTTGAACTCATTCCAGTGATGAATAATGATTTAGCATTATGGTTGATCTCTGCTACAGATTAAGCATTACAATTGATTTCTGCTAATGATCTAACATTACACTAGCATTTTGGACAGGAGCATTTACTGTGAACAGGTTAGATTCAATATATAGTCTTACAACCTGGAGTGATTCTGCTTCATTGTTACAGCCAAAACTGTTCTTGTTCACTACATCATTTCACTAAGTTTATATTTCACACATTGCTTTTGGAGTGAACGTAAAAAAACCGCTTGATTATTTCCCCCTTTCAGCCTATATTATCACTAGTGTGAAGTGTTTAGCTGCTTGCCCGCCGATGTCAAATCATGAGAAAAACACTGAACCTGCATGACCTTTCTTCATCAGGTGATACAATATTTATTAACGACATAATAATTATTAGGAGTTAGAGATGTTTTACGTGTAGAACACAATCAAAGAATATTCATTGTAGTATATCGTTCAGATCTGCCATAAATATACATCGTAGTATATCGTTCAGATCTGCCATAAATATACATCGTAGTACATCATTCAGATTTGCCATACCTGTTGATGTAGTAGAATAAAGCTTGGTGAATAATTGGTCTTCATGTATATCTCGTTAAATAGGGTATGATACATATTACTATTGATATATGTACAGTAGTAAATAGGGTATGATGCATATTACTATTGATATATGTACAGTAGTAAATGCATCATACAGTTTAGGTCATTAATAGGCTTTTTGACATGTTAAGGAATTGGTGCAGTGAACACTATTTCTCAGACTTCGTACAAACTTTAGAAAAAATACTGAACTATTTCAACAAGGCCACAAGTAATGTGTGTTGTAACTAGACTTTTCTCAGTTACAAGACGTTATTAAAATGTTTAAAAGCGACATCTTCTAATCACTATGAGTGTAGGTTCAGATGAAATTACGAGATAATCTTATTAGAGTAACTAAGTTATGCAGACCATCTGCTTTGTTTATGTATACCTGCCAACATGTTTATCAATACCAGCCAACTTGTTTATCAATACCAGCTAACATGTTTATCAATACCTGCCAACAGGTTTATCAATATGAGTCAACATGTTTATCAATGCCAGCCAACAAGTTTATCAATACCACCCAACATGTTTATAAGTACCTGGTACCTGCCAACATGTTTACCAATACGAGCCAACATGTTTATCAATACCAGCCAGGTGTAGGTTCAGATGAAATTACGAGATAATCTTATTAGAGTAACTAAGTTATGCAGACCATCTGCTTTGTTTATCAATACCACCCAACATGTTTATCAATACCAGCCAACATAATCTGTCTCTTGTATGATAACAAGTGAAAATCAGTCAGTTTTGCATTAAATTTTATGACAACTATAATAATTAATTTGTCAAGAATCTCATACCAACTTGATAATCTTAATTGTCAACAGTTTATTCAAGTGTCCACACTGTATTTGATACAGGTGATACTGTCTGAACTTTGGGCCAACAGGATTTGTATAACATAATACATGATCAAGATGATTTATTCACTGATTGGAGTCAGCCTCCTGCTACTTTCAAACCCACTAAAATTGTTATCTTACTTATTTTACTTGTTAGAACATATTCACACTGAGAACATGAGATGCTCTTCAACAGCTGTTAGCAAAACCTCTCTCAATAAATCCTTTATAGTTATAATGTGAACGTGTTGGGTTGTCTGTCCTCGAACATTTCACGATGTGCTCGCAGTACTCATAGTCATTGTGATGTGTTCACAGTCCCCAGTCATTGTGATGTGCTTGCAGTACTCAAGAGTCATTGTGATGTGCTTGCAGTACTCAAGAGTCATTGTGATGTGTTTGCAGTACTCAAGTCATTGTTTATGTGTTCGCAGTACTCAGAATCATTGTGATGTTTGCAGTACCCATCCATTGTGATGTGCTTGCAGTACTCAAGTCATTGTTTATGTGTTCGCAGTACTCAGAATCATTGTGATGTTTGTAGTACCCATCCATTGTGATGTGCTTGCAGTACTCAAGTCATTGTTTGTGTTCGCAGTACTCAGAATCATTGTGATGTTTGCAGTACCCATCCATTGTGATGTGCTTGCAGTACTCAAGTCATTGTTTATGTGTTCGCAGTACTCAGAATCATTGTGATGTTTGCAGTACCCATCCATTGTGATGTGCTTGCAGTACTCAAGTCATTGTTTATGTGTTCGCAGTACTCAGAATCATTGTGATGTTTGCAGTACCCATCCATTGTGATGTGCTTGCAGTACTCAAGTCTTTGTGATGTGTTTCAATAAGTGTTTGTTTTACTTCAGTGCCAGGTCATCATTCATCACTACAAAAATAACGATGCCATATTTCATAACAACTTTATTTTAAACAAAGAAATAATACCACTACACTTGCTCAACAAATATGTATTTTTACTGCCTTCAACATACAACGTAGGGAACACTATCACAGCCAGCTGACAGACCACCACACAGCGCACTGTGCAGCTTCCACTGGTCTTCACCAACCCAACATGGAACATCAATTGTCTTGCTCCATGCCCTATGTATCTTGCTGCATGAAGGCGTTTGCGATGGGCTCCATGCCCTATGTGTCTTGCTGCATGAAGGGGTTTGCGATGGGTTCCATGCCCTACGTGTATTGTTGCATGGAGGGGTTTGTGATAGGCTCGGTGCCCTAAGTATCTTGCTGCATGAAGTGATGGGCTACATGCCCTATGTATCTTGCTGCATGAAAGGGTTTGCGATGGGCTCCATGCCGTCAGCTGGACAGATGAGTACAACTGACGTGCCACGACAGACGACAAGACCGAGTGGCCGAGTGTCCTCCGTCAACTTGTACGCATCATCGGGATCTGTGACAAGAATCACATGACAATAAAAGGCCTGGAAACATCCACGGATTATTCTGTATTTCATGTAGTTCACTGCCATGTTTAATTATAATTAATTTCATAACAGTATGGCTGAGATTGTGAGCAGTAAATATACATGAACATAAGGTAGGAATGGCTGAGATCGTGAACAGTAAATATACATGAACATAAGGTGGGAATGGCTGAGATCATGAGCAGTAAATATACATGAACATAAGGTGGGAATGGCTGAGACCGTAAGCAGTAAATATACATGAACATAAGGTTTTCTGGTATTATACATTGGCTTGGGATCAACATTTAGAATTCATACAGCTACTCAGTCCTCCGCCAGAGTCAAACACTTTTTGTTGACTGACATTTTCCTACACCTTTATTATTTAATGTTTATAACTTATGATAATGTGACTGATTGGTGAACGAAATATATAACTTATGATAATGTGACTGATTGGTGAACGAAATATATAGCTGCTTCTGAAGTTCTGTGAAGTTCAGTGAAGTTCTGACAGTGACTTATTGTCACTCAAAGGTATCGTTTTTTCATTTGTATTCTTGGACGTTTTTTGGTTGATAATTATTCTAGACTAGTTACTATTTCACTGTTAATACTGTTGTGAAGATTTCAGAACTTCACAGCTAATTTTCAGAGGGAAATTGAAACATTTCATTTTCATACCTGCCCTGTTTGTTCATGTCCAATGGACTGGCTAAAATAGTGTTATTTTATTAGTTAGTTGATCAAGGATATAATTTGAAATGGCTAATACGCTTCAATATATATATATATATATATATATATGTTACAGTCAATCTGCGTAATCAGTCATTTCGCGTAATGACCGACATGTTTAGGCATTATGCGAAATGACTGTTTCACACAGGCATTTTGTGAAATTACTGAAATTTTCAGTCATTACGTGAAATGACTGGAAAAGAGGTGCAGTCATTCTGCATAATGACTGAAACAGTGCTTCCCCTGATTAATGACAAGTGATGTGGGCAAACTTGCTGTTTTTTTTATCTATTTTCAGAAATTGCCACCTAGCAGCTATCTATTTCTCACACTCAAAAATATTTTTTTATATCGTGATGAAATTATGATTTAAGATTATTGTTCGGGTTCACTTTGGATCGTGTAGAACACCAGGAATTGAAGTTGCTCCACATGGGCGAAACCATTTATCATCAAATTAATGTTTTTATTACGAAGTGCAGTGCCCCAGTCCCCCTAGGTGTGCTTTGTTCCATTATACCCAGAGCAAACACTGTAAAGTATCAATTACACTTTGTTCCATTACACCCAGAGCAAACACAGTGTAGTATCAATTACACTTTGTTCCATTATACCCAGAGCAAACACTGTAAAGTATCAATTACACTTTGTTCCATTACACCCAGAGCAAACACTGTGAAGTATCAATTACACTTTGTTCCATTATACCCAGAGCAAACACTGTAAAGTATCAATTACACTTTGTTCCATTACACCCAGAGCAAACACTGTGAAGTATCAACTACACTTTGTTCCATTATACCCAGAGCAAACACTGTAAAGTATCAATTACACTTTGTTCCATTACACCCAGAGCAAACACTGTGAAGTATCAACTACACTTTGTTCCATTATACCCAGAGCAAACACTGTAAAGTATCAATTACACTTTGTTCCATTACACCCAGAGCAAACACTGTGAAGTATCAATTACACTTTGTTCCATTATACCCAGAGCAAACACTGTAAAGTATCAATTACACTTTGTTCCATTACACCCAGAGCAAACACAGTGTAGTATCAATTACACTTTGTTCCATTATACCCAGAGCAAACACTGTAAAGTATCAATTACACTTTGTTCCATTACACCCAGAGCAAACACTGTGAAGTATCAATTACACTTTGTTCCATTATACCCAGAGCAAACACTGTAAAGTATCAATTACACTTTGTTCCATTACACCCAGAGCAAACACTGTGAAGTATCAATTACACTTTGTTCCATTATACCCAGAGCAAACACTGTAAAGTATCAATTACACTTTGTTCCATTACACCCAGAGCAAACACAGTGTAGTATCAATTACACTTTGTTCCATTATACCCAGAGCAAACACAGTATCAATTACATTTTGTATGTTGCGTATCTTAAATTAAATGTTGGAAATGTAGAATGTCCTATTGTTTTTGTGGAGTCAGGACATTGTGTTCTATTGATTTCAGAGGTTCAGGACATCCTATCACTTCTGTTTTCAGTGTGTATTACTACACTGACAACTTTTATACCTGCTAAACATAAGAGCACATTAAAATTATTATCCAATTTTAACTATAAACTACCTAAGCCAAAATGGTGAGAATAAATAATAAAAAATATATATATTGTAATATATTGTAATATTGCACGACTTAATGTGACAAATCATGAAAGGACTTTCATTGTGGACTTCCTGGGTTACATAGAGAGGAAGAATTTAACAGAGAAAGGATTAAGGCTTGAATTGGTATCCAATACAACTGTGGTGGATATTAACTCAAGGCTTCTTACTGGGAAAACCTTTGAAGGGAATTACCCCTGTGGCTTCAATTTGCAGATCAATGAATGAAGGTGTGAAATTTCACCATTACCAAAAGAAAATGAAACCACATCATGTTATGCAAGCCACCAAAATTGCATATGTAGGGCTGTGGAGTAATTTATATGACAAAATTCTGGTATGATGTCATTACTGCATAATTACATGTTAGCAATGGCACATTTGGAAGAGTATTTAACTATCTTTCCACCCATACCTCATTTGTTATAGGTTGGAATATTTGCATTGATTAAATGGACTACTATCTACCCCTCAAATTGTGAAATGTCTGGTAAATTTATCACACAATTTTCAGCATAAGAAACTACAAATAAAAATTGGTTCTTGCTGAGTATGTAGTATCTATGGCGTGACTTTGAAGATTCATCAGTTGCTGCCAGCTTGAGTATTGTTGAAACATTCCACTTTGGGAATTAGATGTTTTTGACATATTTGAAACCTTTTGTCAAAGTTCTTCCTTAAATTGTACTTCGTAATTATCCTGTGCCACTGTGATAGCTATGCCAAGAGGCCAGTGATTAACACCTACTGATTGTGTTCTTTTTATAGGTAGAGGCAATGCACAATAGCCAATTGATACAGTCACCATTGTTAGGCAATTAGCGTTCCCAGTTGGAGAATGGATGGGTCATCCATTATCTG
This sequence comes from Lamellibrachia satsuma, assembly GCA_033239005.1. Taxonomy (NCBI): domain Eukaryota; kingdom Metazoa; phylum Annelida; class Polychaeta; order Sabellida; family Siboglinidae; genus Lamellibrachia; species Lamellibrachia satsuma. The sequence goes on from BSQZ01000018.1 coordinate 10,515,602, forward strand.
TCCATCAAATCAGAGAACACTAGTGAGATAACTGTCAATCAAACTGTCAGGGGGAGGGTTAGAATCTTGTACACACAGAGGGATAAATTATTGGCAAACTGTTGCTATTTGCATATATATTGCAAATATTTATTCACTTTGTTTATCTACTTGAGTAATGTGAATGTCTGAAGAATTATGAAACCTGACATTAATACACAATTAACATTGGAACAATATATAATGACAAAAGTACACAAATTGTTATTACACAGTATGACTGAAATGGCCACCAGTCAAACTATGTAATAACAGTGCCTTATTTCCAGTCATTTCGCGTAATGACTGGAATTTTCAGTCATTTTGCAAAATGCCTTGAGTGAAACAGTCATTTCGCATAATGCCTAAACATGTCGGTCATTACGTGAAATGCCTGATTACGCAGATTGACTGTAACATATACTTATATATATATATACATTTTTAAATGGGAGACGGCAAACAGAAATATACAAGTCAATCAAATTTATGTTATAGCTTTTTACATGTAAAAAGCTTTGGGCCCCCAGTTTTGGTGGCGGACCTCTAGATTCTAGAAAGTGGGGGTCTGTCTGGCCCACACTAATTTGGGCTAAATTCTATCCCTGCAGATGGATTGGCCAACATTTTGTTATCAGATTCTGATAATGAATAAATATGGAAGGAACCCGTGCACACTTACCTCCGAGATACTCTGTTGTGCCGTCCAACACTAAATATGGAAGGAACCCGTGCACACTTACCTCTGAGATACTCTGTTGTGCCGTCCAACACTAAATATGGAAGGAACCCGTGCACACTTACCTCTGAGATACTCTGTTGTGCCGTCCAACACTAAATATGGAAGGAACCCGTGCACACTTACCTCTGAGATACTCTGTTGTGCCGTCCAACACTAAATTGAGTAAAGGATCAAATCCTTTCAGGATGCCACTGGCTGAAACAAATGAACACGTTTACACAACCACACATCTTGACTATAATATTTTCAAAAGCTTTCAAATGCAGCGTTAATCTAACTTAACTTCTGTTACTGTTGTACAATTAACTACTTTTACATAGATCTAACTAACCTTGTGTGACCTTTAACAGCAGTTGGTACACTATTACTGACAACATCAGTTGGTACTGTTTAACAGCGTACATATCAAAAGTCCCAGACTAATAGATGCATGAGCATATGCGCATGTCCGTGAATGAGCAGGTGATTGTGTGTGCGTGCGCATGTGCACACACGTCTGTGCATGTGTGTATTCTAGCTGCCCCCTGTTGATCTTACCTTCTCTCCCGCCACTGAACTTGACCCGGACTGCTTTATCGAGGTATTTTGTGAGGTCAAGAATTGTCTCCTTTTTCTTCTTCTCTTTGTCACCCGCCCCTCCGCCATGCTGCAACCAACCCAACCATGACAGGCTGCTGCAACCAACCCAACCATGACAGGCTGCTGCAACCAACCCAACCATGACAGGCTGCTGCAACCAACCCAACCATGACAGGCTGCTGCAACCAACCCAACCGTGACAGGCTGCTGCAACCAACCCAACCGTGACAGGCTGCTGCAACCAACCCAACCGTGACAGGCTGCTGCAACCAACCCAACCGTGACAGGCTGCTGCAACCAACCCAACCGTGACAGGCTGCTGCAACCAACCCAACCGTGACAGGCTGCTGCAACCAACCCAACCGTGACAGGCTTCTGCAACCAACCCAACCGTGACAGGCTGCTGCAACCAACCCAACCTTGACAGGTTGCTGCAGCCAACCCATCCGTGACAGGCTGCTGCAACCAACCCAACCGTGACAGGCTGCTGCAACCAACCCAACCGTGACAGGCTGCTGCAACCAACCCATCCGTGACAGGCTGCTGCAACCAACCCAACCGTGACAGGCTGCTGCAACCAACCCAACCGTGACAGGCTGCTGCAACCAACCCAACCGTGACAGGCTGCTGCAACCAACCCAACCGTGACAGGCTGCTGCAACCAACCCAACCGTGACAGGCTGCTGCAGCCAACCCATCCGTGAAGGCTGCTGCAACCAACCCAACCGTGACAGGCTGCTGCAACCAACCCAACCGTGACAGGCTGCTGCAGCCAACCCATCCGTGAAGGCTGCTGCAACCAACCCAACCGTGACAGGCTGCTGCAGCCAACCCATCCGTGACAGGCTGCTGCAACCAACCCAACTGTGACAGGCGGCTGCAGCCAACCCATCCGTGACAGGCTGCTGGCTCACCAAGGAAATGAAAAAGCGGACAGTTGCTCACCAAGGAAATGAAAAAGTGGACAGTTGCTCACCAAGGAAATGAAAAAGCAGACAGTTGCGCACCAAGGAAATAAAAAAGCGGACAGTTGCTCACCAAGGAAATGAAAAAGCGGACAGTTGCTCACCAAGGAAATGAAAAAGCGGACAGTTGCTCACCAAGGAAATGAAAAAGCGGACAGTTGCTCACCAAGGAAATGAAAAAGCAGACAGTTGCTCACCAAGGAAATGAAAAAGCAGACAGTTGCTCACCAAGGAAATGAAAAAGTGGACAGTTGCTCACCAAGGAAATGAAAAAGCGGACAGTTGCTCACCAAGGAAATGAAAAAGCAGACAGTTGCTCACCAAGGAAATGAAAAAGCGGACAGTTGCTCACCAAGGAAATGAAAAAGCAGACAGTTACTCACCAAGGAAATGAAAAAGCAGACAGTTGCTTACCAAGGAAATGAAAAAGCAGACTGTTGCTCACCAAGGAAATGAAAAAGCAGACAGTTGCTCACAAAGGAAATGAAAAAGCAGACAGTTGCTCACCAAGGAAATGAAAAAGCGGACAGCTACTCCCCAAGGAAATGAAAAAGTGGACAGTTGCTCACCAAGGAAATGAAAAAGCGGACAGTTGCTCACCAAGGAAATGAAAAAGCGGAAAGTTACTTACCAAGGAAATGAAAAAGCGGACAGTTGCTCACCAAGGAAATGAAAAAGTGGACAGTTGCTCACCAAGGAAATGAAAAAGCGGACAGTTGCTCACCAAGGAAATAAAAAAGCAGACAGTTGCTCACCAAGGAAATGAAAAAGTGGACAGTTGCTCACCAAGGAAATGAAAAAGCAGACAGTTGCTCACCAAGGAAATGAAAAAAGCAGACAGTTGCTCACAAAGGAAATGAAAAAAGCAGACAGTTGCTCACCAAGGAAATGAAAAAGCGGACAGTTACTCACCAAGGAAAAGAAAAAGTGGACAGTTGCTCACCAAGGAAATGAAAAAGTGGACAGTTGCTCACCAAGGAAATGAAAAAGCAGACAGTTGCGCACCAAGGAAATGAAAAAGCGGACAGTTGCTCACCAAGGAAATGAAAAAGCAGACAGTTGCGCACCAAGGAAATAAAAAAGCAGACAGTTACTCAGCAAGGAAATGAAAAAGTGGACAGTTGCTCACCAAGGAAATGAAAAAGCGGACAGTTGCGCACCAAGGAAATAAAAAAGCAGACAGTTGCTCACCAAGGAAATGAAAAAGCGGACAGTTGCTCACCAAGGAAATAAAAAAGCAGACAGTTACTCACCAAGGAAATGAAAAAGTGGACAGTTGCTCACCAAGGAAATGAAAAAGCGGACAGTTGCGCACCAAGGAAATAAAAAAGCAGACAGTTGCTTACCAAGGAAATGAAAAAGCGGACAGTTGCTCACCAAGGAAATGAAAAAGCGGACAGTTACTCACCAAGGAAATGAAAAAGTGGACAGTTGCTCACCAAGGAAATGAAAAAGTGGACAGTTGCTCACCAAGGAAATGAAAAAGCAGACAGTTGCGCACCAAGGAAATAAAAAAGCAGACAGTTGCTCACAAAGGAAATGAAAAAGCAGACTGTTGCTCACCAAGGAAATGAAAAAGCAGACAGTTGCTCACCCTGTGTTAATGTTATTTGATGTACAAAAACGAGTAAGTAGGAATTGTGGAAACAGGGTTTGTTGAGGGCAGGGTTGAAAAAAAATCATGATTTTTTTGTTTTTTTAATCGGATTTTTTTTATTTAAATCGGTTTTATTTGATTTTTTTTATTTATGACTTTTTTTTAAATCTGGTATAAAGAAATTTATATAGATGTTTAAATTTGTAAACTCTTTCAAACATGTTATATTCAAATCGATTTGGGTTCTTGTCTTAACAGAGGGTACATGATTTTGCTTATATAAAGACATTAGACAATGTCCACAAGGCCTCACCCCCTATAGTTGCATAATCTGTCTTGGAAAGGAAAGCATGCTGTGTGTCTGTGGCTGTAGCAGTGGTAATTATTGTTTGCCTATAGGGTGGATTATTACCTGTCCAGGGCTCTGTGTACTCTAAGGGTCTCTAACCAGAATACAAACTGGTACAGTATTAAACAACTGAGTCAACATACTGAATTGGTAACAACTAGATTTAACAAGATTTAACAAGATTGCCATCTCAAACAAGTTCCAGATGGCAAGTGGACAAGGAAGCCATTGGCTTATCGAGAGTCCAAAAATTTTCTCATCTATGTGTAGCCCGCCCTTATCAGATATCTGTCAATTCTATTTTTAAACATATTCACACTACTAGCATTAACACAATCGTTTGGCAGTTTGTTCCATTCATTTATCACCCTCTGTGAGAATGAGTACTTTCACATGTTTCACTAGCACAAGCTATAAGTGGACTTTAACTCAGGGCTTCTGTGTTGAAAAGATACTTCCTCTGAAAGACAACTTAGTGTGGCTGCACTGCATTCAGAAAGGGAATAGCTCAAACATACACAATGTCATAAAATATTTGACTATCAGGCTATCTGGTGACAATACAGCTACACAAGTGTGCGCACTTTGTGTTTTGTATTAAAAACATACAAAACTTTGTTGATCTCGATGCTTGTAAACAATTATTTGTGTTAAATTCATATAAATCAGCGATTAAAAAAACCGGAAGTAAAAAAAACCATAAATCAATGATTTTTTAGTGATTTAAATCATGATTTAAATCAAACAACCATGGTTGAGGGAACTAACGTAAAAATATAATTTCCCTCCCTCCCCTGCAAAATGACAGTAAATAAAATAAGTGACAATATAAACAACTTAATTCAATGATCCTCCCGTTTCTGTTACTAATAAAATGACCACCAAGAGGCACCTGTCATTTGTCAACGAAACAAACCGGAGTCTGTCTAAATACACAGGGATTATTCCATCACTGACACGTCGATATTTTGCCAATCAGCAACTAATAATGTAAGCACGTGTGCAGCGGAGCCAGAACATCCCATTGATATGTACATTCCACTTGGTGCACTGCTAAAAAAACTGTCTATTGAGAATTGACCCAGAATGTGTGACCTCCATTTTGATTTTTTATTATCTTGAATATGTATATCATATCATTATGCAAATGAACGTGTGAACTTAAATGATACAAATATCAACCAATGAAAGACTGACGAATCATGTGGAATTTTCGCAGGCCGTGTCGGAACGAGGTAAGCCCGTGTTTACTTTTACCTTGTGAATAGTAGTTAAAATTAAGGGTAAATAATCATCGAACAACTTTAGCATGTCAATAAATAAAATATTCAGTATTTCAGCTTTATAATAATGTTTGTGTCATGTCATGGGTTTGTTCGGATGAGTACAGCATCGTTCTGGAAATATGCGCTTAGGCGTTTAAAAGTGCGTTTGTGTCGTTACCAGACTTTAATCGTGGCGCGGCCGCTGATTCCTGGGGGAGCGGTGTGGTGCAAGATGGGCGCACACCATGCAAATCATTAAATACTTTGTACTAACAACTTTATTAATATTATACGCTTATTGTGAGCAAGTAATTCAAGTTCAGCATTAGCAAATTAAATATATTTTAAGAGATAGCACTGAGACAGGGAACGTAGTCGGTAATGCACTGGTCTAGTAATTTAGGTCAAGTCATTTTCCACGATTCAAAGTCCACGCAATCGAAGTGTTTGCAACCAACTGCTGGTAGATGTAGTGGGAACAAGTAATTATAGATATATCAATGTTGTATGACATTAATAATCATATAGATAGCTTTTGTCAAAATGTGTGATTTTCACAATTTAAAAGTTGTATTCTTAACTTCCGGTTTGTGCGTTACCTCAGCGCAGTTTTAAGTGGGTCTGAAGTTGTGATGTTTCATCATTTAAATCCACGCCATCTGAGCTTTTACAATTATGTGCTGATACTTTTGCACATATACACTATATCAAACATCTATTATTTTTGGTGTCCTTCCCTTATTTTACGTTTGGTAGATGAATAAATGAAATAAAATGAGAGTTTCGTTAGGCAATTCTTTTAAGTTTTTAATGTACTTTACTGTGTGTGTATATTTAAGTATTTGTTATTTTTTCTACACATACTTTTAATGCACAATATGCGTATTTATGTGTGTGTGTGTGTGTGTGTGTGTGTGTGTGTGTGTGTGTGTGTGTGTGTGTGTGTGTGTGTGTGTACATGCATGTATATATATATATGTGTGTGTATATATATATATATATATATATATATATATATATATATATATATAATATATTACATTACTTTTTGTCTGTAACAAACATTTATTATTAATGGAATATCTTGGATTAGTAAATGGAACTGTAAAAACATTTTTAAAGCTGTTTTATATAAAATAGTTATTTGTAGTATGAGGTAGGAATAGTCTTATTGAATAATGGTATTAGTACTGCATGTGTATAATGCATATTTAAATTTTTTTTATAATATACAAGAATGGACCAAGCTTACCGACTAACTACACACAGCAGAAGACAGACAAAGCTTGTGAAGACTGTAGAAATGGTGGATATATGTACACCGAGTCTACAGTGTCCAATGGACATTGACACATTACAGATGCATGGATTTATGAAACAGTGAACTCTGAGTATGTGTACACTTAGCCGGCAGTATCATGTGAACATTATAAACACTAGTTCATGTTGAAATGCATGACATTAATTTGAGACATTGAAATATGAATATGTTTGCACTTAGCCTGCACTGCCCTGTGAACACTGACACATACACTGCCATGTGAACACTGACACATACACTGCCATGTGAACACTGACACATACACTGCCCTGTGAACACTGACACATACACTGCCCTGTGAACACTGACACATACACTAGCCATGTGAACACTGACACATACACTGCCATGTGAACACTGACACATACACTGCCATGTGAACACTGACACATACACTGCCCTGTGAACACTGACACATACACTGCCATGTGAACACCGACACATACACTACCATGTGAACACTGACACATACACTACCATGTGAACACTGACACATACACTAGCCATGTGAACACTGACACATACACTGCCCTGTGAACACTGACACATACACTGCCATGTGAACACTGACACATACACTGCCATGTGAACACTGACACATACACTACCATGTGAACACTGACACATACACTGCCCTGTGAACACTGACACATACACTACCATGTGAACACTGACACATACACTAGCCATGTGAACACTGACACATACACTAGCATGGATTTATGAAACAGTGAACTGTGAATATTGCTGTATTCAGCCTTCTTACTTATAGTTCCATTTATAACGGGTGAAGTTCTTGTACTGCTGCATTGTTTCGTGTATTGTCATTTTCCATGTCTCCTTATCAGGACATTATTTCACGAAACAGTAAAGTTGATATGCCGAACATGCAGTTTACTGTGAATCAGTTTTGACACAGTTAAGCACAGTTAACTATAAATATTGTTGCATTATGCATGCATAACATTTCAAAGCTCTCTAAATGTATAATAAATTGTGTTTATTTTTATGCAAGCAGTGTTGGCTTTTTTGTTCTTTATAATTATACAGCAAACAATGCAGATTCTGTGAATTTGCCAGCTTCATGTGTCACTTAATTATAAATAGTTAGGCCATTAATCCCTGTAATTATGCAAATGTCGCAATACAATAAATTATGCCATCAAAATATCATACTGTATCATAAATAGGCCATTAAGACATGTAAATAGGTCAAAGGTCAAGTTGTAATAAACTAGGTCATCAATAGGTATTAAGGTCAATGTGTACATAAATTCTCCCTTACACCCCTCCCTGATCCCACGTCATACATAATTAGGCCATTTTTCAAAATAAATAGGTCATCGTAGGTCAAGGTCAAACAAGTAGGTAATGTCAAGGTCACACATTATTAGGTCAACATTTTAGGTTTTCTAACTTTTTATTCCACCTAAATATCTGCGCCATGTTCCCCTGCATTTAGTGGTAGCACAGCCACAAACATAAAGGTCACAAGAAATGGACTCAATTTCATAAGACAAAATAGACCCTTTTTTTGAAGCCCAAAAGTGGAATAACTTCGCAAATAATAAAGATATTTAAAAAATAAAAAAGTATAATAAACCGCATAACATACTTTATCAGACAAAAGTGTTTAAATGATTATAAAACAAATTTTTTTGTAATATACCTATCATTGATTGTAGTCTGCGCATAGGGCATGCTCTCTTCCCTGTTCACTACCATTTTTTCAGGGTGAAAAAGGGTTCAGCCTACTGTTACGTTTCCCATTGGTGACCATGTTAACGTTTTGCATGATTATAAGAAAACAGGACCATCAAAAATTCTTAAACTTCTTTCCTGCCATTGTCATCATCTTAATGACATACTGGTCGAGTTTTGTAAAAATCACATATTTCTAACTCTTTTAAAATGGCTGAACATGCCATGCCCGTCAATAATGACCAATTTCTGCATAAATTACTACTACACACACGTGCCTTGTGGTGAAAACATTGCCAAAAATCCTTCCGCCTATTTAGATCATCTAAAAATCCACGGTTACACTTCTAACATGTTCTACCAGCAAACTTGCCAATGTGTCTGCTTAAATGCAGTTATCACTGTTAATGTTATGTCAGATATGATTTTTTTTTTAAATTACACATCTATAATTACTGTGCCCTACATTCATTCCCAAGCACCTTAAACGGAGTACCGTCTCAAACTCATTGGCACTTTGTTCGTATGTCATGAACACGGAAGTGAAACAATTATATGTCCCTGGTACCAAATGCTTGCATTAAGTTGCCAAAAAACTTGAACCGTCATAAAACCACCAATTATCGCTCAGGCACACATTTACAAGTCATTTTTTAATTTCAATGCGTGACTAATATACAATCAATACTCTACCACTAAGGATTTACATTTTATGCCATGCAATCATATATATATATATATATATATATATACACACCGTTGCATACACACCTGTGATTGTGACATTACAAAAGCCGCCAAAAACGCCAAAACTACGGTATTGTACCTTAATTGCAGTTATGCCAGGAATGACTTTGCCGCTGCTACGCTGCACGATTCAGTTACGGGAAATATTTTCAGTACAAGCAATAATCCGACATTTTAAAATCTCGTTTTAATAATTTTTTATGGCGATATTGATAGAAATATAAATTGTTACACTTTTAGGGAGATATTGTGTAGAACTAGTGGTCATGAAATAACTTTAGTGAAAAATAGTGACAGATACTGGACCACGCAAACATATACATTATATTTATATTGAACAATAATATTGATCTAGCTAATTGTATATGAAAGCATGAAGTCACGGTTTAACAAAATGTACGAACATCACCAAATCCTTTAAATTATATTTGTTTATCAATTGTTTATCATTCTGTGGTTAAATATTCTACGCTTAGGCATTTGTCTGCGAAATATCAGCAGCTTTGCATAGACATATGGATCAATTACGTCGAAAATGAAATGAAACCTGCAAGTGACTGTAGTGCATTAACATATATTACCATAATATATGAACATTTTTATTCACCTCTCAAAATAGCTAACACGTTCAAATTAATTTTAAAAAAGGTAGACAGCTAGGCTTATATAACATTTTTAACATAATGTAAGGTTTGGTCAGCCTAAAATTGTAAGAACAGAAATAGTGGTCATTGCAGACATATTTAATCAATAATTTAACGTTAGCATAAAGAAAACCCAGGTTGATACAACTTATGTAAGGCAAGCTAGTTTCTGGCCAGTTTGCAGCTTTGCTTATTATTTAGTATACACAGTAGGGAGGGGTAGAGTCGCCCCGACTGTAATAATAACTGGACTGTCAAACGGGAGAAATGTTTACCCGATTTAGAATGCAGGCCATAAGAAACTAGTTTAGTTGGCAACTGACCGTCCCCAAGGACACAAGAAGGGGTTCAGAAGGTGACCCGATACCTTGCACACGACGGTCATTTCCAGCATGTACGGGGATGACGGTTGTATATGGACATCGGCCAATAACGGCTTTCTCGATTTCCTAAAATGGTTAACCGCGCCTCCACTGAGGCGGGATTCTTCTGAAAGCTCTGGTATAAATAGGCCAGAAATAGACTCATAAAACAACGGGTGCGCGCGATCTAAATTACCACGCACCTCGTTCAATCTGGACTCAAAATTATCGGCAAGGATGGGCCACGCCGGCCCATACCTACCTTTTTAATTACCATTAGAAAACTAAATTTATTGAAGACTTTTAAATGTTAAATGGGAGAAACAAGAACAATGGTAGAGAGACCATTCTATGTAGTACGATCAACGCTTCTGCGTTAATAAAATATTTAGAACCTGGAAGATGCGTTCACGGCTTATTATACCGATCTGATCGTCTGCGGTATCAGTAAGCAGCTAGACGATCTGGCGAGCGACAAAGACAATTACTACACAACTGTGAGTATTCTCAACGAATGTACGCGCCCTTAAGAGAAGCGAGAATCTTACAATACGACGGCACGATGCATCCTAACAAGAACAGGATATTCTTGGAATTAATAAACATTACTGAGTCGTTCTGCAGATAACGGTAGAAGTTGTACGAGATGACAAGCGCTGTCAGATTCGATGACAGGTCGTAGACACAAATCAACACCGTTCACACATTAAGTAGTAGAGGACACGTGCATTATGAATGTATTGCAAGTCTCTGTAATCTTAGTTGGATTGTTATGCCTGCTTATTGAAGAGGTAAAAATTATTCTGGGTAACCTGATTCTGTTTTGGTTTTGTGTTGAAGCTTCATCTTCAGACTCGCTGTCAGTAAAGTTTTTACGTATTACTATTACTATTAGTTTCAGTTTGTCATCTGACGAAACATCATGGACGATTGCTTCGACCAGTGTTAATGTCTCTACCATGGTGAATGCGTCCCTTTCGTTCAACATTGACTGTATTACTTACTTAGGTTTACTTAGGTTCTTCCTGACCGTAGCCTAGCCCTAGGCTAGGGCTAAGTCTAGGTCTAGGGCTAGGCGGTGGCGGGTGTCGGATGTTTCGGCCCATAACGGGTTCGGCCCGTAACTGGTTCGGCCCATGGGCAGAACCATCCAACAGAACCATCCGTGTATGCAACAGGTGCCAGCGGGCGCCGTGGGCCGAAACGACTAACAAATTCTTCGCTAGTTTCAACTGTTTGCATGTCTTAGCGAAATGCTGTTGACTTGTTGTACGCTACAGTATTATTGTTTTTGAGTAAGTTGTTGTTTACTGAGTGTTGTATTTGCGAAATGTTATACGCTACAACCGTTTCAGTGTTTTAACAAAATGCCGTGCGCTACATTATTATTGTTTTCGAACCAATATTACCTATTTATTACATTCCCTAGTTTCAACTGTTTGCGTGTTTTAGAGAAATATTGTACGCTACAGTATTATTATTGTTTTCGAACCAAGTGTTTATTATGTTCGCTATTTTTGCTAAATTATTAAAGTAATAGTGAAAAACATACAAATGCATGAATAATGAAATGGTTTTTATTAAACATAAACATATATATATATATATATATATATATATATATATATATATATATATATATATATATATATATATATATATATATATATATATATATATATATATATATATATATATATATACACACACAAATTACTATACAAACAACATTAGGCAGTAATTTGGTTCACTTATAAAATTAAACCAAATAATACCAAATAAAATTATACCTAAGTATAAACATACATATAAAAAAGTTTTAAATGTGTCGATTTTAGTTGGTCGGTTCACAACCTGAAATTGTAATGTCGATATTAATTTAAATATAGCAAAATACAAACATATTCTTTAAAAAAATTTATTATCGTATATAACATATGATATCATTATAATAAAAATCAATATATATATATATATATGTACACATGAATACACAAACGACATTAGGCATTATATACATAAGTAAAAACAGACATGCAAAAAAGTTTAAAATGTGTTGATATTAGTCGGTCCGTTAAAAACATGAAATTGCCAGTTCAACAGTAATTTAAATATATAAAATAATGCATTATCATATATATATATATATATATATATATATATATATATATATATATATATATATATATATATATATATATATATATATATATATATATATATATATATATATCATTATAATACCAAATCAATATTCGTGGAATGTTTAGATGTCAAAGACACTGTTATACACAGTTGGTTGATAATCTTAAATTTAAATTTAAAATATTAATTGAAATATAGTAATTAAAATACAAACAATACAGAGGCTATACATAAAATTATATGCAGCATATTCATTCATTATAATAAAAATGAAATCAAAATTCATGGTCAGAGGCCAAATCAAAGAATGTCAGTAGGAAAAAAGCAACAGGGTGACATGACATTCTTAGGTTGGTGTCAGTCGGCTCAAGGAACGCAGGATTTCCCTTTCGTTTCGTTCGCCCTTTACAAGACGCTCCCAGATTGTAAATAAAGCATTCGTCCTGTCGTGGCTTCTTCTCCGCATAGAGGCTAGCATGTTATCCTGTAGCACTGTTAGTCTGTCGTGGCTTCTTCTCCGCATAGAGGCTAGCATGTTATCCCGTAGCACTGTTAGTCTGTCGTGGCTTCTTCTCCGCATAGAGGCTAGCATGTTATCCCGTAGCACTGTTAGTCTGTCGTGTCTTCTTCTCCGCAGCATGTTATCTTCTCCGCATAGAGGCTAGCATGTTATCTTCTCCGCATAGAGGCTAGCATGTTATCTTCTCCGCACAGAGGCTAGCATGTTATCCCGTAGCACTGTTAGTCTGTCGTCGGCGATCTTTGCCTCGGCACCCAGCAAGTACAACTCGAGGTTGTCTCGAGTTGTACTTGCTGTTCAGACGCTGATGCCAGCTCTCGACATCGTTGTTTGTCCGAATACAGCAGAAGAAGACGGACCAATGACGGAAGCATAAAGAGAGTAACATTATATTGTTTATACGGCGTTGACACATGGAGAATGATGCAGCAAACAGTGAAAATGATAGACACAACTATTCTTTGTAAATGGTCTGACAAGGTTAGGCACACAACAGGAAAGGACCAAACGACGTGGTTGATACTAGCCTACTGTTTGGGGAACGAATGTGAAGTGTGTCGCCGACAGTGTAAAATAATATCTGTGTACTTACGTGTGTATGTCGACCCCAGTGTCACACAAACGATGCTGCCATCGCCCGCACTGGCCATCGCAGAGAATCACGTGCTGACGCGGCGTAACAGTTTCCTAGCAGCGTATGCAACTTTCCATAGCTGAATGACACAGTTAGAACAGAACTGATCGTCTTACATGTGCTACCAACACGAGCACAGCTTTGATTCGTCAGTGTACACTTCCTTTTCATCATGCCTGCTAAGATCAAACTAAAAGACAGCTTATATGTATATAACATAAACACAAACACCCATCAGGCACAAACAAACACCCATCAGGCACAAACAAACACCCATCATGCACAAACAAACACCCATCAGGCACAAACAAACACCCATCAGGCACAAACAAACACCCATCAGGCACAAACAAACACCCATCATGCACAAACAAACACCCATCAGGCACAAACAAACACCCATCAGGCACAAACAAACACCCATCAGGCACAAACAAACACCCATCAGGCACAAACAAACACCCATCAGGCACAAACAAACACCCATCAGGCACAAACAAACACCCATCAGGCACAAACAAACACCCATCAGGCACAAACAAACACCCATCAGGCACAAACAAACACCCATCAGGCACAAACAAACCGCCACAATAGAGGTGAGAAATCTGAGTAACACTTCCCATCTTTTCCACTTGTAATATGCGCAGTTGAATTAAGACGATGAACTGCATAAAGGGCTTGAGCACATAAAATGTGCTCGCACAAACAATGAAGTCGTGCTATTACACATGTAACCTTTGTATGTGTAAAATCGAAAACAATCTTCAAACGCAACCATTAGTCATCCCAAAAGATGTTTACGCAGTCCAACAACACAACACCAGAAATATTGAAAACGGATGGAATTTCTGTCTTTATTAAGAACTACCAATACATAATTTTCCAAAACTACTACAACGTGATATATATATATATATATATATATATAGATATACATATATATATATATACATATATAGATGTATATATATTTATATATTACATTTATTTATTTATATATGCGTAATGTATATATATATATATATATATATATATATATATATATATATATATATACATATATATATATATACTTCTACAACACGATATATAGATATATATATATCTAGATATATATATGTGTGTATATACATATATATTTATATATATATACACACACACATAATAAAATAATAGCCCAAAATGAAGTATGCATTCTGTTATTTTATGAGATAATTGTTATATTAGCGTGTGAATATGTTTCTGTGCACAGTCATATTAAGGATTTTTTCCTGAATCACGATGCGTGAGCCGAAACTACTATTCTTAGATATCAGCTACTAACGATAGAGCCGAAAAACGTTAATGACCCCTTTGCAACTTGTAATATGCTCAATTGACTTAAGACGATTAATTGAATAAAGGGCTTGATGACATATAATGTGCTCACATAAACAATAAAGTGATGCTATCAAACATTCAAGTTAGCAAGTTTTGCTGATGAAACACCAGATAGATTAAAAGCATAAAATGTGCTCACACAAACAATGAAGTCATGCTATCAAACATTTCAGTTAACAAGTTTTGATGATGAAACATCAGATAGATTAAACACATAAAGGGCTTGATCACATAAAATGTGCTCACACAAACAATGAAGTCAATACATGATATATTACAATACAAACTCAAATAGGTATTACTTTTATTTGTGGACTTTTCCATTATACATTAATTACTTGAATTTGGTTCTTCCTATTTTATTATGTCAACCACTTTCTTTTAATTTATTTATATTGCTATATTTCTATAAATAGTTCCAGATCATTATTATTATATTAGCGTGTACGTATGTTTCTGTGCGCAATCATAATTTCCGTCACTCCGCCTTTCTTATTGATTCAGGCCGTGGGCCGAAACGACTATTCTTAGATTTCCGCTGCTTAGTTACAGTGGGCCGAATTGACTGTCGCTGATTTCAGTAGCGACAGTGAAATGGGCCGAACCATCCATCTGCGTGGGCTGAATCGACTAGGCCGAACCATCCGTTGGCTTGGGCCGAACCCGCCATGGGCCGAACCACCCGGGACCTGCGGTGGCCTCAGTGGTCAGATCTTGAACTTTCCCTTGGAATGCTCTACAACTTCCTGGCAAGGCAGCTTTGTAGTTGTAGAGAAACTCTTCAGTAGTCCAATGTCTATCTAAACGGTTTTTAAATGAGTTGACGCTTAACTACTTCCGGTAGCGTGAATATGTTTAAAAACAAGGTTGACACATATCTCGGGAGGGCGGGTTATAAGTAGATGAACATTGTTGGACTCTCGATAGGCCAATGGCTTCCTTGTCCACTTGCCCGTATCTCCGTCTGTTTGTTTTTACCTAGCCTGATAACTTTGGTTATCTCACCTTTTACATCTAGGTTCAGACTGCACACCTCATTACACAAACAAACTCCATATCTAGCCTTTGGCTTGGATAGCAAATCTTGTTAAGTAGATCATTCCATAATCTGGTAACTCTAAGTGAGAAGCTTTCTTTTCTAACATTTGTACAAGCACGTTCTATAAACAATTTCAAACTATGACCCGTTGTTCCTTCCCTTGTATCACTGTCTTTGTGCAGCTTATGTGATTCGACTCGAGCTTTGAACTCAGTAAATTTGTTGATTAGATTATCAGCGTTGGTGTAGAAACATTTTAACTGTTTATGTGTATAATTTGTATTTACAGTGTTTTTCTAGTTAGATGATCTTTCTTGTCTTACTCCTCGTCCCTTCGAGGTTTGAATCTTACAATTTTTCTGGCCCATGGTGGGCCTCTCACCCTGTACAACCATTTCCCCTCATCATTTATCTCTTTTGTCCTGGCCTCCTCTAGGAGTTTCCTTCCTTCCTCTCTTTCTTTTTTTGTTAAGTTGTGCTGGATGCTGAGACATTTATATTTGTCCTCAGCATCTCTTAAGTTTGATAGTCATTTGAACAATTCCATCTTTTGTTAGTGTCTTTCATTACTACGTTGAGAGGTCTGGGTTTTTGCTCAGCATCACCCGTATCTCCGTCTGTTTGTTTTTACCTAACCTGATAACTTTGGTTATCTCACCTTTTACATCTTGGTTCAGACTGCACACCTCATTACACAAACAAACTCCATATCTATCCTTACCCTCTTCCTTTAGGTTTGTTTTTGGTTCTGGGGCATTGAATATAAGAACATTTTTTCCCCTATTTTTTCTTTCATTGATTTCTCTTACTGTTTCCTCCACACCAATTCCACTATTTTGAGTAGTTAGTAGGTTCCTGCTTTCATCATCATTTGGTCTACATGTATGTAATGCATCCATTTCCTGCTTTACGATTTCTTTACTATCGCATTTAGCATCCAGTTTTTTCTCTATGGCTTCAAATCTCGTGTTCATAGTTTTGAAATATATCTCGCATCTCTCTTCAATAACTTTTTCATTGAGAATATTTTTTTTAGTTTTGGTTTGCATTTTAAGCAAAACCACATGCATCCGGGTTTCCCCATTGTCCCATATTCGCCAGGTTTAAATTTCAAGCATTTAATGCAGTATCGATTTCTGCAGTACTCGCACTTGAGCATTCTGTCTTTCTCGCAGTCTTCACATTTCCAAGCTCGTCTAACCTCGCTTCCCGATTCAGAGTTTTTGCTACCTCTTTGTGTCCCTTATTTTTTAGTTTTGCGTTTGAAGCGCTAGAAATTGCTGCATTTTCGCCAGAATCTTGTTTTGGACTACTGTGTTGGTAATTTTCACTCATTTCCGTAATTCCGTAAAAAAATCAAGTTCCATGTAACACCATATAATTATGTGTGCCGTTGTACTAAGAGTACGTGCAGGGGTTTCCAAGGCGTTGTGACTAGTGACAGTATGCCGTGCTCGATGAGAAAACGTAATTCTGACCCAGGGCTATAGTGAAGGATTGGATTTATATCGCATCAGCTGAGAATTTACATATAAACATCATGTATGGTGGTCCTTCCTTCATGAGTTCATTCCTTGTCGACCTTGACTCTTGACCTGGAGTCTGCACCGTCATAGCCATTCTCACACAGTCCTCGCCAGCGTTGTCTGTCCTCTGTTGTGGTAGCAGGGTCGCTAGGTCGATGTGTCTTTCATGTTGTTTTTTTCTCTGGCGGCCCCAGGGTTTTTACAGTAGTGTTGTGTCGAGTGATGTGGCCAAACCAGGACATCACATCACTGGCAGGAGAGCTTATGTCATTTCACTTTTGCAAACAAGGGTTCTTTCTTTCCAGCAAAGGAATCCACTTGTCTCACATATTCATTTGTTTTGTGTTGTACAAAATGTGGAGTCCTGAGTCTCCTGAAGCATTTCATTTCAAATGTTTGTATTCGTCTCTCTGTCTCTGCTGTCAGAGTCCAGCTCTCGCATCCATAGAGGAGGATGGATGCAGTGAATGCTCTGTAGAGCTTTAGCTAAGTTTGGAAGCTGGTGTCTGCTCTTTCAGATGATGTTAAGTCTTGACATAGCAGATGGGCAGGGAGTTTCATTCCATTGTTCTAAAGTTATTCAACTAATTACTTCCTTAATTTATGATGCATACGCTTTTGAGACAAAATTATGCCAATACTGGCATTAGCAGTAATAATGTTATTATGAAATTGGCTAGTACAAGAATTGACCCAGTTGGAAAGGTGTTTCCAATGTCTTGTGCATGACATAGGCTTGCATGACATAGGCTTGCATGCATATTTTGATAGGTAGAACCTTGTAAACATTAAAAATAATAATTTATCTGAAAATTATTTATCCGGAAAATTCCCACAATATGCTGGTTGCTTGGATGAAAGTGCTTGACAGGTAATTGTACAGATCTGAAAAATAATGCGATTTTGGACAGGGAGCCAATGCAATGATTTAAGAAGTGATAATGAGTGAGAGAAATGAGAAGACCGGGCAACTACCCTTGCTAAACAATTTTGCACATGTTGAAGTTTCAAGATGTCCTTGAGAGCAATATTTTGATAAAGGGAATTGCAATAATCAAGTCTACTACTAACAAGAGCAGTTGCTATAGTTTTGGCAATGGAAAAATACATTTACACCGGCGAATACAATGAAGGTCACGAATATGATGACAGAAGCAACGACAAATTTGTGAAATATGTTGTCTAAAATTTTAATTATATTATCAAAGGTGACTCCTAAATTCCGTGCGTGAAATTCCGGTGTGAAATTCTGGCTCAGCATAGATGTTAGGAAATAACAATCAAGTTTAATACACTGCTTTTGTGTACCAATAATAAGAAACTCTCTTATTTGCATTTAAATTTAATTTGCTGTTACACCAGTAGTCATCTAGCGGAATACATTCTGGAGACAATCCGTGAGTTGGTCCAGAGTATATGTATATGTATATAGATGCCGGTCCAAGTTATGGGCTTGAATAACTGAGCTGAGTGGAGTAGTGTAAAGAGTAAAAAGTAATTGTCCAAAAACAGACCCCTGAGGAACACCACACGAAGTGGGTAATGCTGCTGAAAAACAATTAGCTATCTTCACTCATTGGTATCTATAAATTAAGTATGATAAAAACCAGCTCAGGGCAGTGCCAGGTATACCATACCACAATGTAACCAGGGCTGTAACAAGTATACCATACCACAATGTAACCAGGGCTGTAACACGTATACCATACCACAATGTAACCAGGGCTGTAACAAGTAGAATTTTCTACTTGAGTAAAAGTAGAAGTAGATCATGAAAAATCTACCCAAGTAGAAGTAAAAGTATCCCAAAAAAAATCTACTTGAGTAAAAGTAGAAAGTAAAAATTTCTACTTGAAGTAGAAACAAAAGTAGACCATGACTCACGAGCCCACAAGCATAAGAACGAAAATAGTACTTTTTAAGTTTAACATTTGCAGACTAACACACACTTCCACACACTGGTAAGACAAAAACACCCTTCCTCACACTGGTAAGACAAACACACACTTCCACACACTGGTAAAACAAACACACACTTCCACACACCGGTAAGACAAACACACACTTCCACACACTGGTAAGACAAACACACACTTCCACACACTGGTAAGACAAACACACACTTCCTCACACTGGTAAGACAAACACACACTTCCACACACCGGTAAGACAAACACACACTTCCACACACTGGTAAGACAAACACACACTTCCACACACTGGTAAGACAAACACACACTTCCTCACACTGGTAAGACAAACACACATTTCCACACACTGGTAAAACAAACACACACTTCCACACACTGGTAAGACAAACACACACTTCCACACACTGGTAAGACAAACACACACTTCCACACACTGGTAAGACAAACACACACTTCCACACACTGGTAAGACAAACACACACTTCCACACACTGGTAAGACAGACACACACTTCCACACACTGGTAAAACAAACACACACTTCCACACACTGGTAAGACAAACACACACTTCCACACACTGGTAAGACAAACACACACTTCCACACACTGGTAAGACAAACACACACTTCCACACACTGGTAAGACAAACACACACTTCCACACACTGGTAAGACAAACACACACTTCCACACACTGGTAAGACAAACACACACTTCCACACACTGGTAAGACAAACACACACTTCCACACACTGGTAAGACAAACACACACTTCCACACACTGGTAAGACAAACACACACTTCCTCACACTGGTAAGACAAACACCCACTTCCACACACTGGTAAGACAAACACACACTTCCACACACTGGTAAGACAAACACACACTTCTACACACTGGTAAGACAAACACACACTTCCACACATTGGTAAGACAAACACACACTTCCACACACTGGTAAGACAAACACACACTTCCACACACTGGTAAGACAAACACCCACTTCCACACACTGGTAAGACAAACACACACTTCCACACACTGGTAAGACAAACACATACTTCCACACACTGGTAAGACAGCAAAAGATTGTAAGGCACACCAGGTTACACGAACACTTTATTCAGCTTGAGCAGCAACTGCTGCTCAAACTCTACATCTCCAATGCACGCACGTAGTGGCTTAAAGATGAGGCCTGCTGCACTAAACAGACACTCGTAGGCTGCACTGGCAGGCAGAGCAGTGTTCAGTTCGACAAACGGTACGGAGCTTTGGATACGCCACCAGCCCAGAGAGATGCTCCGAGTTATCCGACAGATGATGCTCCAGCTGGTTGAACATGGGCGCTCACCACTTCTTCCATCCTTCATTGCATTTACAAAAGTATAACACGTAATTCTACTTCATTACAAGTAGAGGTAGATCCATAAAAATCTACTTCGTTACAAGTAGAGGTAGATCCATAAAAATCTACTTCGTTACAAGTAGAAAGTAAAAAAGCTACTCAAGTAAAGTAACAAAGTAGACCTGCTTCGTTACTTTCCAGCTCTGAATGTAACCACATTGACAAGTGTTTAATGAGTTTGTTATGGTCAATGGTATCAAAGATTCAAAAGCGGCAGATAAATGAAGTAAGGTAAGTATTGTTACTCTACTTTTGTCCATGTTTAGACATCATTGTGTACTTTTAAAAGAGCAATCTCTGAAGAATGAATGTTCTGTTTAATTCAGGGGCAGACGGTGGATCACTTTGGCCTTGTGTATGCTCATGATGTGGACAGTGAAAAGAACGGTCACTTCTGTTTCATGTACAACCCATTGTTTAAAGAGTTGCCGAGTCATCAGGAGCAAGCGGTCAGTTTGTACATTTGGTGTTCTTTGTGTACCCAGCATATTTTATGTATATATCCATAAATCATAATTATTACTAATTAAGAAGTCCTGTGAAATAGTTGTAATTTTGGGAAGTGTATTTTTACTGGCTGTTAATTGTTGAACAACACATCATTTAAACTTGGTGTTCTACATTAGTCTACTAACAACTGATCTATGTCTTGGTATTTAATCACGTTTCATTAATCTTAATAATAATACTTGGAACATTGTCGTTCATAAAGTTGTGGACCCCTCAGTTCAGAGTTGGGCCCACAAAGAACACATCAATATGTCAGTTGAATTGTCACCTGTGGAGCATAGTTACTGCTAACTGAGAAAATTGTTGGAGTCTCAATAAGCCAATGGCTTCCTTGTCCACTTGCCATCTGGAACTTGTTGTTTGGGATGGCAATCTTGTTAAATCTTATTAAACTAACTGTATCTTAAATCTTGTTGAGGGAGTTGAGATTCACCACAGTGATGTTGATACACTACTGGGTCATCACCTCATCTGTAAATATATTCCTAAAAGTTTGCTTCATATTCCTGAAATGAATGAAGCCTGACTGTCCACACTTTATATTAAGTTAAGCTGTAGTTGTTTTATATTGAATTAACTGCAGCTGCCAGTGACATTGTCTTTCCTCAGTGTCTGTGTCACTAGCCAGTGACATTGTCTTTCCTCACTGTCAGTGTTACTAGCCAATGACAGTGTCTTTCTTCAGTGTATGTCACTAACCAGTGACATTGTCTTTCCTCAGTGTCTGTGTCCCCAGCCAGTGACAGTGTCTTTCCTCAGTGTCTGTGTCCCCAGCCAGTGACAGTGTCTTCCCTCAGTGTCTGTGTCCCCAGCCAGTGACAGTGTCTTCCCTCAGTGTCTCTGTCCCCAGCCAGTGACAGTGTCTTTCCTCAGTGTCTGTGTCCCCGGCCAGTGACAGTGTCTTCCCTCAGTGTCTGTGTCCCCAGCCAGTGACAGTGTCTTCCCTCAGTGTCTGTGTTCCCAGCCAGTGACAGTGTCTTCCCTCAGTGTCTGTGTCCCCAGCCAGTGACAGTGTCTTTCCTCAGTGTCTGTGTCCCCAGCCAGTGACAGTGTCTTCCCTCAGTGTCTGTGTCCCCAGCCAGTGACAGTGTCTTCCCTCAGTGTCTGTGTCCCCAGCCAGTGACAGTGTCTTCCCTCAGTGTCTGTGTCCCCAGCCAGTGACAGTGTCTTCCCTCAGTGTCTGTGTCCCCAGCCAGTGACAGTGTCTTCCCTCAGTGTCTGTGTCCCCAGCCAGTGACAGTGTCTTTCCTCAGTGTCTGTGTCCCCAGCCAGTGACAGTGTCTTCCCTCAGTGTCTGTGTCCCCAGCCAGTGACAGTGTCTTCCCTCAGTGTCTGTGTTCCCAGCCAGTGACAGTGTCTTCCCTCAGTGTCTGTGTTCCCAGCCAGTGACAGTGTCTTTCCTCAGTGTCTGTGTCCCCAGCCAGTGACAGTGTCTTCCCTCAGTGTCTGTGTCCCCAGCCAGTGACAGTGTCTTCCCTCAGTGTCTGTGTCCCCAGCCAGTGACAGTGTCTTCCCTCAGTGTCTGTGTCCCCAGCCAGTGACAGTGTCTTCCCTCAGTGTCTGTGTCCCCAGCCAGTGACAGTGTCTTCCCTCAGTGTCTGTGTCCCCAGCCAGTGACATTGTCTTCCCTCAGTGTCTGTGTCCCCTGCCAGTGACAGTGTCTTCCCTCAGTGTCTGTGTCCCCAGCCAGTGACAGTGTCTTCCCTCAGTGTCTGTGTCCCCAGCCAGTGACAGTGTCTTCCCTCAGTGTCTGTGTCCCCAGCCAGTGACAGTGTCTTCCCTCAGTGTCTGTGTCCCCAGCCAGTGACAGTGTCTTCCCTCAGTGTCTGTGTCCCCAGCCAGTGACAGTGTCTTCCCTCAGTGTCTGTGTCCCCAGCCAGTGACAGTGTCTTCCCTCAGTGTCTGTGTCCCCAGCCAGTGACATTGTCTTTCCTCAGTGTCTGTGTCCCCAGCCAGTGACAGTGTCTTCCCTCAGTGTCTGTGTCCCCAGCCAGTGAGAGTGTCTTCCTTCAGTGTCTGTGTCCCCAGCCAGTGACATTGTCTTTCCTCAGTGTCTGTGTCCCCAGCCAGTGACAGTGTCTTCCTTCAGTGTCTGTGTCCCCAGCCAGTGACATTGTCTTTCCTCAGTGTCTGTGTCCCCAGCCAGTGACAGTGTCTTCCCTCAGTGTCTGTGTCCCCAGCCAGTGACAGTGTCTTCCTTCAGTGTCTGTGTCCCCAGCCAGTGACAGTGTCTTCCCTCAGTGTCTGTGTCCCCAGCCAGTGACAGTGTCTTCCCTCAGTGTCTGTGTCCCCAGCCAGTGACAGTTTCTTCCTTCAGTGTCTGTGTCCCCAGCCAGTGACGTTGTCCTTCCTCAGTGTCTGTGTCCCCAGCCAGTGACAGTGTCTTCCTTCAGTGTCTGTGTCCCCAGCCAGTGACAGTGTCTTTCCTCATTGTGTATGTGTCACTTGCAGGTTGAGCTGCACCTATCTGACCTGTCATCGTCAATGCTGTGTGATGGCAGCATCACCACTGACGTGAGAGACACCGCTGTGGCCGTCAAAAGGGGCAACTGTACGTTCTCTGAGAAGGCACTGACAGTGCAGGCAGCAGGGGGAGTCGCTGTGCTCATCATCAGTCACTTAGCCCTGGTACGACTTTCTCTCATGTTACTTCACAACCATGTAATACATTTGTGAATGTACAGTTTTTGAGAATAAAATGCCACCTTCAAATTATCTGCACAAAATACACCACAGCTTCTGTTCACCTAGTTGTTGATACACTACTTCTGTTCACCTAGTTGTTGATACACTACTTCTGTTCACCTAGTTGTTGATACTCTACTTCTGTTCACCTAGTTGTTGATACACTACTTCTGTTCACCTAGTTGTTGATACACTACTTCTGTTCACCTAGTTGTTGATACACTACTTCTGTTCACCTAGTTGTTGATACACTACTTCTGTTCACCTAGTTGTTGATACACTACTTCTGTTCACCCAGTTGTTGATACACTACTTCTGTTCACCCAGTTGTTGATACACTACTTCTGTTCACATAGTTGTTGATACACTACTTCTGTTCACCCAGTTGTTGATACACTACTTCTGTTCACCTAGTTGTTGATACACTGCTTCTGTTCACCCAGTTGTTGATACACTGCTTCTGTTCACCCAGTTGTTGATACACTACTTCTGTTCACCCAGTTGTTGATACACTACTTCTGTTCACCCAGTTGTTGATACACTACTTCTGTTCACCTAGTTGTTGATACACTACTTCTGTTCACCTAGTTGTTGATACACTACTTCTGTTCACCCAGTTGTTGATACACTGCTTCTGTTCACCTAGTTGTTGATACACTACTTCTGTTCACCTAGTTGTTGATACACTACTTCTGTTCACCTAGTTGTTGATACACTGCTTCTGTTCACCTAGTTGTTGATACACTACTTCTGTTCACCTAGTTGTTGATACACTACTTCTGTTCACCTAGTTGTTGATACACTACTTCTGTTCACCTAGTTGTTGATACACTACTTCTGTTCACCTAGTTGTTGATACACTACTTCTGTTCACCTAGTTGTTGATACACTACTTCTGTTCACCTAGTTGTTGATACACTACTTCTGTTCACCTAGTTGTTGATACACTACTTCTGTTCACCTAGTTGTTGATACACTACTTCTGTTCACCTAGTTGTTGATACACTACTTCTGTTCACCTAGTTGTTGATACACTACTTCTGTTCACCTAGTTGTTGATACACTACTTCTGTTCACCCAGTTGTTGATACACTACTTCTGTTCACCTAGTTGTTGATACACTACCAAAATGTATACTCATTTCTAGTGACAGTTTGTCGACATTCTGTGATTGTCAACACTGACCATCAGAGGAAATAATGGTCCTTCCTAAACATATGATGCGCCACGATAAGGGACCATCGCAATATTGAATGACAATACAGAGTGACAGAAATAATTCACCATCCGTCTATCCCGTCCTGATGTCTCCACTGTCCTGATGTCTCCCCTGTCCTGATGTCTCCCCTGTCCTGATGTCTGTCCCCTGTCCTGATGTCTCCACTGTCCTGATGTCTGTCACCTGTTCTGATGTCTCCCCTGTCCTGATGTCTGTCCCCTGTCCTGATGTCTCCCCTGTCCTGATATCTTCCTTGTCCTGATGTATGTCCCCTGTCCTGACGTCTACCCCTGTCCTGACGTCTGTCCCATATGTTTGCAGCAACAGCCCGTAGCCAACTCGAGTGTCCAGTACAATGACATCAACATCACCGTGGCTCTCATGCATGTCACTGACTTCCACGACCTGAGGGTGAGTGTGGACAGGGGTGTTGAACAGGACCTGAGGGTGAGTGTGGACAGGGGTGTTGAACAGGACGCAAACTAGTCTCGTGGCATATGACAAAATGCTTTGGTTCTTTACGGCACTCACGAAAATTCCAAAGGTCCAGATCCAACCAGCATCACTGGACAAGTTGCAAGAACAAGCATTTTGAATGCACTTTCATAATGGGAACACTACACCCTGCATATACTTTTAATGATGTAAAAAGACTACAAAATGACAGGCAACCTTGACACACACTCTGTCCAATGCCACTCAATCAGTTGCTGCAAAAATATTGCTATTATACTTATGAATTTCCAAGCACATTTTATAGAGCTCATCAAATACTGTTTCTCCTTTTAACAATTTTATTTTAACTTTTTCACTCTAAATTAAACTTTTCTTTCAAAGGAAATGTGCCCCAAATTATGGTGATCTGCGATTTGTTGTTGATATTGAAACACCCCCAGGGTGGTTGATATTGAAACACCCCCAGGGTGGTTGATATTGAAACACCCCCAGGGTGGTTGATATTGAAACACCCCAGGGTGGTTGATATTGAAACACCCCAGGGTGGTTGATATTGAAACACCCCCAGGGTGGTTGATATTGAAACACCCCCAGGGTGGTTGATATTGAAACACCCCCAGGGTGGTTGATATTGAAACACCCCCAGGGTGGTTGATATTGAAACACCCCCAGGGTGGTTGATATTGAAACACCCCCAGGGTGGTTGATATTGAAACACCCCAGGGTTTTTGATATTGAAACACCCTCAGGGTGGTTGATATTGAAACACCCCCAGGGTGGTTGATATTGAAACACCCCCAGGGTGGTTGATATTGAAACACCCCCAGGGTGGTTGATATTGAAACACCCCCACTGTATTGTGCTTTCATACTTACTATTAGTTGTCAACACTGTCGGGTCAGACCGGAAACCATGGACTGTGATGGCGCTTCCTTCTGTAGAGGTGTGCGGTAGTCAGTCAGTCTGCGTCAGTGGGGCGTATTTATAGGGTGGACTATTTTGGGTGTGACTATTGTGTGGAGGGTGACTACTGTGCAGATTAACTGTAAATGCGGCGTATTTACTTGTGTGTTCCCACTACATTCCTCCCCATCATAAAAAGAACGGTATATGTTACGAGGAACATATATGCGGACAGTCATGTAAATAGTCATATACTATTGAGGATAATAAAGTATATACAAAGAAATTACAATAACGACATGTGAAATATACACAATATTTTTGGTATTTCAATACTAACATTAGCCTTAATTAAACCCGGACACCGACAGGTATCTCTGGCTGTCAAAACGCATTCGCACAATTATACAAAAACCGTGACACTTGTCGGTGTCATGGGAGGAGGCTGAGAGGAGGTAAGGTGACAGGTTGTAGGAAGACGGGACATAGGGTAGTTCTGTTTCAGTACACATAGGGACAAATAGTGTAAAGAGGGAGGGTACAACTGCCATAGTTAGGAAATACAGGAATTTTGTCAGAACACTAAAGCAGACGCGGGTTGAGCAGGTGATACTGTCAGGGATTTTACCAATAATAGGAAGGAGGGGTCAGAGATATAAAAATTGCCGGGGGATGGCAATTAACATGCTAGTCGAGAAGATATGTAGGGAAGGGGAAGATGGATTTGTGGGGAAGCTTTGTTGGGAGGGCTGATCTGTACATGAAGGATGGGCTTCATCTAAGTGGAAAGGGGGCAGCAGTATTTTCTGATGAACACTCAGCAGCAGTAGATAGTGGCATGGGTAGCATAACAAATAGTTTCTGATGAAAAGTCAGCAGCAGTAGATAGTGGCATGGGTAGCATAACAAATAGTTTCTGATGAAAAGTCAGCAGCAGTAGATAGTGGCATGGGTAGCATAACAAATAGTTTCTGATGAAAAGTCAGCAGCAGTAGATAGTGGCATGGGTAGCATAACAAATAGTTTCTGATGAACACTCAGCAACAGTAGATAGTGGCATGGGTAGCAAAACAAATAGTTTCTGATGAACACTCAGCAGCAGTAGATAGTGGCATGGGTAGCATAACAAATAGTTTCTGATGAACACTCAGCAGCAGTAGATAGTGGCATGGATAGCATAACAAATAGTTTCTGATGAACACTCACCAGCAGTAGATAGTGGCATGGGTAGCATAACAAATAGTTTCTGATGAACACTCAGCAACAGTAGATAGTGGCATGGGTAGCAAAACAAATAGTTTCTGATGAACACTCAGCAGCAGTAGATAGTGGCATGGGTAGCATAACAAATATTTTTGGGAGTAAACATTGTTTAAACTAGAAGCGCCGGGGGGCTACTTAGAGGTG
Organism: Lamellibrachia satsuma; assembly: GCA_033239005.1. Lineage (NCBI taxonomy): Eukaryota > Metazoa > Annelida > Polychaeta > Sabellida > Siboglinidae > Lamellibrachia > Lamellibrachia satsuma. The sequence continues at coordinate 10,543,656 of BSQZ01000018.1, forward strand.
CCTCAAGCAGAACAATAGGCCACTAGTACAGACAAACCAATAACAAAATGCCCGGAAAACATCTCTGAAACAGGTTATAAATTTGTTTGTTTAAATGCATGGAGCATAGTAAATAAGAAAAACAAATTAAACATTATGGTAGAAGATATTGACCCTCACATAATTGGTATAATTAAATCATGGGTCAACACAGACATAACAGATGCTGAATTAGGACTGACAGGACACGTAATGTTTAGGAGAAATCGAATAGGAAGAAGGGGAGGGGGAGTTATTTTATATGTTAAAGAATCTATTCAGGCTTATGAAATAAAATTAGAAAGGGAAATAAATTGCGATGAAGCTGTTTGGTGCAAAATAGTTTCAGGAAATTCAAAATTAACTATTGGATTAGTTTACCGAAGTCCAAACATAAACGATGAGGATATCACAAAAATACAAAATGCTATAAAGGAAGTTAGTAAAGGGGAATGTATCATAATGGAAGATTTTAACAATGGACACATACAATGGAAATCTCTAGAGAGTACAGGGGGTGAGGACCAACAATTTCTATTTTTAATTCAGGAGAGCTTCGTTACTCAGCACGTGCTAGAATCAACCAGAGGAGAGAATGTATTAGATATAGTTTTGTCATCACAAAAATAATTAGTGGACAGTTTTGTCATCACAAAAAGAATTAGTGGACAATGTAAAAATACATGAACCATTGGGTAACAGTGACCATAATCAAATACATTTTGACATTAATGTAAAATCACAAAGTAAAAATAAATAAAAACGTACAGGAGAAATTTCCACAAAGGTAACTATAAAGATATCAGAAAATACTTAGCAAAGCTAGATTGGAATAACGTGCTGATGAATAAGACCACAATGGAATGTTGGAATATTCTAAAATATGAAATTGAGAGTATCATCGATAAATTTGTTCCCTTCCAAAAACTAGGAAAACAATCTAGAAAGAAACACTTATCAAAAGAAGCTATTAGAAAAATAGTGTTTAAGCAAACTGTGTGGTGGGTTTATAGACATACCAGAAAGGATGAAGACTATGCAAACTACAAAGAGGCACTTAATGCAGCTACAACTGGAATTAGACAATCTAAAAGAAGCTATGAACAAAAACTAGCATGTAACATAAAAAATGACCTCTAGAAGATAGTGCTGGAAATATAACATCACAAGGATTTTTAATGGCGGAAGACCTAAAGGAATTCTTCAGTTCAGTGTTTACCAGAAAGGATATTAGTTCATTACCAGTTCCAGATGTTAAATTTCAGGAGGCTAAACTCCAGACTCCAGAAATGGTAGCTAAGAAAATAAAGGTAATGAAGGATAATAAATCACTGGGAATGGATGCAATTTCTCCAAAACTACTAATGGAAACAGTAGAACAAATCGGTATACCACTTGCAAGAGTGTTCAATTTGTCATTAAAAGAGGGAGTTGTTCCTTTTCAATGGTAAGAAGCAAACATCACACCATTATTTAAAAAGGGTTCAATAAATAAGTCTTACAGACCAGTGATTTGTAAATTATTAGAAAGGTGAATTAAAGACCATATGCTTGTAAGGCATAAATTATTAAGTCCATCTCAACATGGATTTCTAAAAGCGAGGTCATGCTTAACAAATATGTTATGTATTTTGGAAGAAATCCCTAAGTGGATAGACGAGGGATCGCCAGTAGCTATTATCTACTTAGATTTTCAGAAAAAGTGCCACATCAAAGATTACTGCTTAAATTAAAAGCCCATGGAATCGGGGATGGCATAATTGACTGGATAGAACAGTGTCTGACTGACAGAAGACAGCTTGTTGTAGATGTTGTAGATGAAGAAGTTTCAAACTGGAAATCAGTTTTGAGTGGGGTACCTCAAGGATCAGTATTAGGACCTATATTAATCTTAATTTATATCAATGTCTTGGACGACAGTATAACAAGTAACATACTGAAATTTGCGGATGACACAAAAAGTGTTTAGAAAGGTTAATACTGATGGTGATAAACAACATTTACAAAACGATCTAGACAGATTAGTGAAATGGTCTGAGAAATGGCAGATGTTCAATTTTGGGAAATGTAAATGCCTACATACAGGACATGGGAACTTGAATGTAAACTATAAAATGGGAGATACTGTTCTGGGTACTACTGTAAAAGAAAAGGACATAGGAGTTACAATAAGTGCTGATATGAAAGGGTAATCAAATATAAGATACAAGGAAAAAACTGAGAGACCTTAGTTATAAAAAAAAAGAATGTGGTTTAACAACCCTAGAGACAAGGAGGTTAAGAGGAGATCAGATTAAAGTTTTTAAGATATTGAATGGGTATGAAAATATTGATAAAAATATGTCAGGAAGTACTAATTCTCACAGAGGACAATAAATGAATGGAACAAATTGTCTACATGTTGTGTAACTGCTAGCAGCGTGAGTATGTTTAAAACAGGGTTAACACATTGTTGGATTCTCGATAAGCCAAATGCTTCCTTTTCCATTTGGCATCTGGGCCTTTGGCTTTGATGGCAAATCTTGTTAAATCTATTCCATGGACGTCTGTAAGGGCAGCTTAGTGAAGCGAAACTGGAGATACTTGATCATTCTGACCCTTATGTTGTGTGGGGCATTACGGTGACGAATTCCAGCATCTCACCTGGCTTTAAAGGTGTATCTGAGTACCTGACAACATCTGACTCTTTGTCATAAACACTATGGTCGAGTGTCACTGTGTCCCATTTCTTGGTGTTGGCTGCCATCTGATCGTCAACAATCTTCTGTGCTACTGACATGCCCGTGTCCAGTAGGTTGACAGCATAAGAGCCATCACTTGTGGTATGCAAGATAGCGAACTTCTTCTGGTATGACTGCACGCTTGAGACGTCATCAGTGTTAATGTTGCCGTCAACATCGTCTTCATCAACACTGATGATGCAGACACGACACCAACTTGACAGCCCACAACGTACCGACACCAACATGGTACTTAATGAGATGTGTAGTACTCATGCATGTCCTTTGTCAACAGCTTAAGCTGGCCTTTACGCAACTACTCGTCTGTGTCAGCAACTTGTGTCAAGTCAGTGATACCAGTGTCATCGCTTTCATCGACTGAGTAAAGCAGGCGCTGACGGACAGACACGCCCATTTCCAGGAAATGTATGACAGCAGGGGACTGGTGTGTCTCCGTCGCCTCTCTCGCCAGCCAATACAAACTATCTCGTCAGCCAATACAAACTGTGCCAATCACTTTTTTCCATCGCACTGTGTGCCTCCTTGGTCCAGCTGTCTTCATTGACCATTGCAATTCCATCGGGCTTGCACTCAACTGCATATGGCGAGAGCACATTCCATTCAGACTTGCTGGGGTAGATTACTTTACGTTCTATGCACGTTGTATTGCCATAGTCACTGTCACAGTTCCTCAGTTATGACAGTCTCTGATGTCCCGACGTCCATGAATGTGACTGTCACAGTGCCATCTTCCAGCGTATCTACCACTACATGATACCACTGTTCATCAGTGCTACTATGCACACAACATTTTCCACCTCGTTTTGGGTCAACGAGCACAAGTTTGTCGGGCTGTTAAATGTAGCTGCAAATGATGTCATCAGCTCAGCCAAGTCAGCTTCCTGTTCTGCCAGTTGGACATAGAAGTTGCCTGAATTGACAACTGCAGTTCCACCACCTCCGGGTATTTACTGACACCACGTATGGGCATTTCTGTATCTGAATCATTCAAAGTGACCTCTGTTTTTGGTACGAGTACTTTCCTTGGCGTTATTGTCCGGTAAAGCCGACCTCATTTCTGTATCTGATTCATTCAAAGTTACCTCTGTTTTATGTGTCAGATGTCAGAAACTCAATAGTGAAACATCCACCTTCAGTTTGAATGCACAGTTGGACATATGCCTCCTTTGACCATCCTTTCTCGTCTACCTGGTGTGCGCCTGCCAAGTAGCACTGAACAGCCAATGGAGCTAACTCACACAAAGCATCAAGTAGCAGCTTCACACGTTGCCTATCAATAGTGACAATGCTGCTGTAATCAACATACTTGATGAAGAGTTTAGTGGCATCAGTGTTGTCACAGATGATGGCTCTGTACCACTCGCACCCTTCATTGACACAACACAGCATCCCAACTTCAGAGTCTTCTAAGATCATCTCCATTTCACTCAAACTACCATATAACTTATTCATGTTACAACAGAGCTCAACCTCCAGACCCGCTACCCCTAACTCCTCAAGTTGAACATATAACTCACTCAAACTACCATATAACTTATTCATCTTACAACAGAGCTCAACCTCCAGACCCGCTACCTCTTACTCCTCGACTTGCACATATAACTCACTCAAACTACCATATAACTTATTCATGTTACAACAGAGCTCAACCTCCAGACCCGCTACCTCTTACTCCTCGACTTGCACATATAACTCACTCAAACTACCATATAACTTATTCATCTTACAACAGAGCTCAACCTCCAGACCTGCTACCCCTTACTCCTCGACTTGCACATATAACTCACTCAAACTACCATATAACTTATTCATCTTACAACAGAGCTCAACCTCCAGACCCGCTACCCCTTACTCCTCAAGTTGCACATATAACTCACTCAAACTACCATATAACTTATTCACCTTACAACAGAGCTCAACCTCCAGACCCGCTACCTCTTACTCCTCGACTTGCACATATAACTCACTCAAACTACCATATAACTTATTCATCTTACAACAGAGCTCAACCTCCAGACCCGCTACCTCTTACTCCTCGACTTGCACATATAACTCACTCAAACTACCATATAACTTATTCATGTTACAACAGAGCTCAACCTCCAGACCTGCTACCCCTTACTCCTCGACTTGCACATATAACTCACTCAAACTACCATATAACTTATTCATCTTACAACAGAGCTCAACCTCCAGACCCGCTACCTCTTACTCCTCAAGTTGCACATATAACTCACTCAAACTACCATATAACTTATTCATCTTACAACAGAGCTCAACCTCCAGACCCGCTACCTCTTACTCCTCGACTTGCACATATAACTCACTCAAACTACCATATAACTTATTCACCTTACAACAGAGCTCAACCTCCAGACCCGCTACCTCTTACTCCTCAAGTTGCACATATAACTCACCCAGACTGATCACATTGAATACTTGCAACTGATGATACGGTGGCATCTCGGTACCGTAAGACAACTGATGATACGGTGGCATCTCGGTACCGTAAGACAACTGATGATACGGTGGCATCTCGGTACCATAAGACAACTGATGATACGGTGGCATCTCGGTACCGTAAGACAACTGATGATACGGTGGCATCTCGGTACCGTAAAACAACTGATGATACGGTGGCATCTCGGTACCTTAAGACAACTGATGATACGGTGGCATCTCGGTACCATAAGACAACTGATGATACGGTGGCATCTCGGTACCGTAAGACAACTGATGATACAGTGGCATCTCGGTACCGTAAGACAACTGATGATACAACAGATGATATTGTCTGTTTGAGGTTTTGTTTGATCACCATCTTTTCTGGATGTGCTTTGGGCTTGTTTCCATTTTGCTGGTGCAACATAGGACCATCTAGGGAGTCATATTTCTCTTGAACTAGTTAATGTTTCACGCTGACAGGAATGTATTTGTGAACTAGTCCAACTTTCTCGATTGGAGGGTGAACTAGACTGCTGACTGGAGGATATCGGCAACTAATCGGGTTATCAGTAGAGACATGACTGGTCACCACATCCTGACTGGTCATCACCTCCTGACTGGTCATCATTTCCTGTTTCTTGTGAGCTCCTACTCCTAACACACGTGAGGGTTCATCACCATAAACACCATCTTCAGGGTGGGCGTCGAGAAGGGATTTCCTGTCAGATGTATGATCCAAGTGTTTGGTTTCGTCAGTGCCACACATTCCCCATCTCGTCAGTGCCACACATTCCCCATCTCCTCAGTGCCACACATTCCCCATCTCCTCAGTGCCACACTTTCCCCATCTCCTCAGTGCCACACATTCCCCATCTCCTCAGTGCCACACATTCCCCATCTCCTCAGTGCCACACATTCCCCATCTCCTCAGTGCCACACATTCTCCATCTTCTTTCGCTTCCTATTTCTTGCGACTTGCAGCGTTTGTCCAACTTGAATGCCTTCATCCCAAGTACTTCATCTTTATCATTATCATCAAACTGCATCATTGTTGCTATTTCATGTTGTTTTTGGAGTTTCTCCTCATATTCTCGAATTATACATTCTTTTTCCTCCATCATCGGCATCTTCATCCGCATATTTTCCTCCTCCATCTGCTGTATCCTTTCTCTGACCATTTTCTCCTTGTCAGCGATTGATGCGCTTCTCAATAGTGTAGTGTTATCCAGGCTGAGTCGTTCTGCTTCCAGTAATTCATACCAAGCGATGGATGAAAAGGTTGTCCCTAGGTCAGCTACCTCTATTTTATCCTTCTCTCTTTGAGTTGTCACAACCTTCCAAATCTTCTTTTGAATTTGTGAGTTAACATCATCAAGCAACCCTTAGTTCTGATCTGGTGCAGGTGTAAATATTTATCAAAGAGGCCATGTTTGTGTTATGTAAAACTGCGTTTAGAAATGTAATAGCATTTAACAAAGGTGATTACAGTAATTCAAAATCAGGCCAATAATTGGTATAGTCAGAACATTTCAGAAACATAACTAGTAATAAACAATTACTAATGCATTTTTGTCACTAGAACAAGAAAGCTAGATAAATTACCTAAATAATGCAACTAAATATTTAACATACAAAAAATATAATTCAAGGACAGTATAAACAATCGCAAACGTATGTCTATTACACAGAGAATTGGCAATAATGTCAGGTATTCATATTATGGAAATAGTCAGTGTCCTAACCTGATATAACAGTGACATAATTGGTGATTTCAATTAATTTACATAGTATCAAAAAAGTATCCAAATGTGTAAGCATCCCCTTTATCAGTTAAACAATTCAAGAATGGAAGTAACATTTCATAGCACTGGTTTCTCTCATGTAGTACATATTGACATAGCTGTAGAGAGATAAACTACAAGTTCACAGTCATTTAAGAAAGCAAATCTAAACAGGATTGGGAAGAAGTTGTCACTCATAGGTCCCTCCAAGTGTCTGCATCCACTTGCTGTGTTGTCACTCATAGTCCCTTCAAGTGTCTCCACTTGCTGTGTTGTCACTCATAGTCCCTTCAAGTGTCTCCACTTGCTGTGTTGTCACTCATAGTCCCTTCAAGTGTCTCCACTTGCTGTGTTGTCACTCATAGTCCCTTCAAGTGTCTCCACTTGCTCTGTTGTCACTCATAGTCCCTTCAAGTGTCTCCACTTGCTGTGTTGTCACTCATAGTCCCTTCAAGTGTCTCCACTTGCTGTGTTGTCACTCATAGTCCCTTCAAGTGTCTCCACTTGCTGTGTTGTCACTCATAGTCCCTTCAAGTGTCTCCACTTGCTGTGTTGCCACTCATAGTCCCTTCAAGTGTCTCCACTTGCTGTGTTGTCACTCATAGTCCCTTCAAGTGTCTCCACTTGCTGTGTTGTCACTCATAGTCCCTTCAAGTGTCTCCATTTGCTGTGTTGTCACTCATAGTCCCTTCAAGTGTCTCTTCCTTTGCTGTGTTGTCACTCATAGTCCCTTCAAGTGTCTCCACTTACTGTGTTGTCACTCATAGTCCCTTCAAGTGCTTCCATTTGCTGTGTTGTCACTCATAGGTACCTCCAAGTGTCTGTCTCCACTTGCTGTGTTGTCACTCATAGTCCCTTCAAGTGTCTCCACTTGCTGTGTTGTCACTCTTAGTCCCTTCAAGTGCCTCCACTTGCTGTGTTATCACTCATAGTCCCTTCAAGTGTCTCCACGTGCTGTGTTAACACTCATAGTCCCTCCAAGTGTCTCCACTTGCTGTGTTGTCACTCATAGTCCCTTCCAGTGTCTCCACTTGCTGTGTTGTCACTCATAGTCCCTTCGAGTGTCTCCATTTGCTGTGTTATCACTCATAGTCCCTTCAAGTGTCTCCACTTGCTGTGTTGTCACTCATAATCCCTTCCAGTGTCTCCACTTGCTGTGTTGTCACTCATAGTCACTTCAAGGGTCTCCACTTGCTGTGTTGTCACTAATAGTCCCTTCAAGTGCCTCCATTTGCTGTGTTGTCACTCATAGTCCCTTAAACTTTCAAGTGTCTCCACTTGCTGTGTTGTCACTCATAGGTCCCTCCAAATGTCTCCACTTGCTGTGTTGTCACTCATAGGTCCCTTCAAGTGTCTCCACTTGCTGTGTTGTCACTCATAGTCCCTTCAAGTGTCTCCACTTGCTGTGTTGGCAGAATCTTGGCAGCAACCTGAATCTTCAGCTGTTTGCTCCTCCACTACCTCGCTACGACTACAACATGATCATCATCTGGCTGGTTGCCATGGGAACTGTTGCCATGGGTGGCTACTGGTCAGGCATTGTCAAGCAAAAGCAGTAAGTCACATGGTCTGTTAGACCATAGAGACCATTAAGTCCATAGTGAATTATTTGTTTTTAATCATTAAGAGATGTTGGTATGAATGCAATGAGTGTGTGTCTCAAGTCTGTATAAATAAATATAAATGAATAGTCAAGTCAACTTTTTATGAACTTTTGTTACCTAAATACCCTTTTGAATGTTTACAACATGCTCTGCTTTGTTTGTATGAACTGCATAAGCTCAATTTGTGTGAACTCTGTAGCCCAGTTTGTGTGAACTCTGTAGCCCAGTTTGAAAAAAAGCATATTGAAGTTGTTTACTGTTGAGACACTAATTGTGATCCCTAAAGGTGGCAGCACAAATCACAGAGGAAGCAGAAGCGAGCTGCTGAAGGCACAGCTGTTTCAGAGAATGCAGATGACTCAGAGGATGCTGGAGACACTGTGGACGTCACCCCTTGTGTCGGAGTCGTCTTTGTCGTCATCATGTGTCTTATGTTGTTGTCTCTCTACTTCTTTTACAAGTACCTTGGTGAGTTGTCATCATGTGTCTTATGTTGTTGTCTCTCTACTTCTTTTACAAGTACCTTGGTAAGTTGTCATCATGTGTCTTATGTTGTTGTCTCTCTACTTCTACAAGTACCTTGGTGAGTTATCATCATGTGTCTTATGTTGTTGTCACTCTACTTCTACAAGTACCTTGGTGAGTTATCATCATGTGTCTTATGTTGTTGTCACTCTACTTCTACAAGTACCTTGGTGAGTTGTCATCATGTGTCTTATGTTATTGTCTCTCTACTTCTACAAGTACCTTGGTGAGTTGTCATCATGTGTCTTATGTTGTTGTCACTCTACTTCTACAAGTACCTTGGTGAGTTATCACCATGTGTCTTATGTTGTTGTCACTCTACTTCTACAAGTACCTTGGTGAGTTGTCATCATGTGTCTTATGTTGTTGTCTCTCTACTTCTACAAGTACCTTGGTGAGTTGTCATCATGTGTCTTATGTTATTGTCTCTCTACTTCTTTTACAAGTACCTTGGTGAGTTGTCATCATGTGTCTTATGTTATTGTCTCTCTACTTCTTTTACAAGTACCTTGGTGAGTTATCATCATGTGTCTTATGTTGTTGTCACTCTACTTCTACAAGTACCTTGGTGAGTTGTCATCATGTGTCTTATGTTATTGTCTCTCTACTTCTTTTACAAGTACCTTGGTGAGTTATCATCATGTGTCTTATGTTGTTGTCACTCTACTTCTACAAGTACCTTGGTGAGTTATCATCATGTGTCTTATGTTGTTGTCACTCTACTTCTACAAGTACCTTGGTGAGTTATCATCATGTGTCTTATGTTGTTGTCTCTCTACTTCTACAAGTACCTTGGTGAGTTGTCATCATGTGTCTTATGTTATTGTCTCTCTACTTCTTTTACAAGTACCTTGGTGAGTTATCATCATGTGTCTTATGTTGTTGTCACTCTACTTCTACAAGTACCTTGGTGAGTTGTCATCATGTGTCTTATGTTATTGTCTCTCTACTTCTTTTACAAGTACCTTTGTGAGTTATCATCATGTGTCTTATGTTGTTGTCACTCTACTTCTACAAGTACCTTGGTGAGTTATCATCATGTGTCTTATGTTGTTGTCACTCTACTTCTACAAGTACCTTGGTGAGTTATCATCATGTGTCTTATGTTGTTGTCACTCTACTTCTACAAGTACCTTGGTGAGTTATCATCATGTGTCTTATGTTGTTGTCTCTCTACTTCTACAAGTACCTTGGTGAGTTGTCATCATGTGTCTTATGTTATTGTCTCTCTACTTCTTTTACAAGTACCTTGGTGAGTTGTCATCATGTGTCTTATGTTATTGTCTCTCTACTTCTACAAGTACCTTGGTGAGTTGTCATCATGTGTCTTATGTTGTTGTCACTCTACTTCTACAAGTACCTTGGTGAGTTATCACCATGTGTCTTATGTTGTTGTCACTCTACTTCTACAAGTACCTTGGTGAGTTATCATCATGTGTCTTATGTTGTTGTCTCTCTACTTCTACAAGTACCTTGGTGAGTTGTCATCATGTGTCTTATGTTATTGTCTCTCTACTTCTTTTACAAGTACCTTGGTGAGTTGTCATCATGTGTCTTATGTTATTGTCTCTCTACTTCTTTTACAAGTACCTTGGTGAGTTATCATCATGTGTCTTATGTTGTTGTCACTCTACTTCTACAAGTACCTTGGTGAGTTGTCATCATGTGTCTTATGTTATTGTCTCTCTACTTCTTTTACAAGTACCTTGGTGAGTTATCATCATGTGTCTTATGTTGTTGTCACTCTACTTCTACAAGTACCTTGGTGAGTTATCATCATGTGTCTTATGTTGTTGTCACTCTACTTCTACAAGTACTTTGGTGAGTTATCATCATGTGTCTTATGTTGTTGTCTCTCTACTTCTACAAGTACCTTGGTGAGTTGTCATCATGTGTCTTATGTTATTGTCTCTCTACTTCTTTTACAAGTACCTTGGTGAGTTATCATCATGTGTCTTATGTTGTTGTCACTCTACTTCTACAAGTACCTTGGTGAGTTGTCATCATGTGTCTTATGTTATTGTCTCTCTACTTCTTTTACAAGTACCTTTGTGAGTTATCATCATGTGTCTTATGTTGTTGTCACTCTACTTCTACAAGTACCTTGGTGAGTTATCATCATGTGTCTTATGTTGTTGTCACTCTACTTCTACAAGTACCTTGGTGAGTTATCATCATGTGTCTTATGTTGTTGTCACTCTACTTCTACAAGTACCTTGGTGAGTTATCATCATGTGTCTTATGTTGTTGTCTCTCTACTTCTACAAGTACCTTGGTGAGTTGTCATCATGTGTCTTATGTTATTGTCTCTCTACTTCTTTTACAAGTACCTTGGTGAGTTGTCATCATGTGTCTTATGTTATTGTCTCTCTACTTCTTTTACAAGTACCTTGGTGAGTTATCATCATGTGTCTTATGTTGTTGTCACTCTACTTCTACAAGTACCTTGGTGAGTTGTCATCATGTGTCTTATGTTATTGTCTCTCTACTTCTTTTACAAGTACCTTGGTGAGTTATCATCATGTGTCTTATGTTGTTGTCACTCTACTTCTACAAGTACCTTGGTGAGTTGTCATCATGTGTCTTATGTTATTGTCTCTCTACTTCTACAAGTACCTTGGTGAGTTATCATCATGTGTCTTATGTTGTTGTCTCTCTACTTCTTTTACAAGTACCTTGGTGAGTTGTCATCATGTGTCTTATGTTGTTGTCACTCTACTTCTACAAGTACCTTGGTGAGTTATCATCATGTGTCTTATGTTGTTGTCACTCTACTTCTACAAGTACCTTGGTGAGTTATCATCATGTGTCTTATGTTGTTGTCACTCTACTTCTACAAGTACCTTGGTGAGTTATCATCATGTGTCTTATGTTGTTGTCACTCTACTTCTACAAGTACCTTGGTGAGTTATCATCATGTGTCTACAAATACCTCAGTGAGCCACGCACATATCATGTTCAGTCATGCATATTATATTCAGTCACAAGTCATGTTCAGTCACATGCCATGTTCAACCACGCATCATGTTCAGCCACACATATTATGTTCAGTCAAATATATCATGTTCAGCCATGCATGTCATGATGTTCATCCACACATATGATGTTCGACCATATATATCATGTTCAGCCACATGTATTGTGATGTTCAATCACACATATCATGTTCAGCCACACATATCATGTTCAGTCATACATATCATATTTGTTGTTCCAGTGTATGTCATTATCGGCCTGTTTGCACTGGCATCTGCGCTGGGGCTCTACGCTTGTTTGAAAGTCGTCATGCTCAGGATCCCTTGCATTGGTAGCTGTAGGTGAGTCTCATCCTAGAGGTCATAGGTCATATGAGGTGTTGGAAGTGGTAGAGATTGTGGACAAGTCATGTGGAAAGTGTGGTAGATGTTGTGGACAGAAGTCGTATAGAGTGTGGAAAGTGTGGTAGAGGTTGTGGACAGAAGTCATATGGAGTGTAGAACGTGCAGTAGAGGTTGTGGACAGAAGTTATGTGGAGTGTACAAAATGCAGTAGAAGTTGTGAACAGAAGTCACATGGAGTGTAGAAAGTGGGGTAGAGGTTGTGGACAGAAGTCATATGGAGTGTAGAACGTGCGGTAGAGGTTGTGAACAAATGTCACATGGAGTGTGGAATGTGTGGTAGAGGTTTTGGACAGAAGTCATATGAAGTGTGGAAAGTGCAGTAGAGGTTGTGGACAGAAGTTATATGGAGTGTGGAAATTGTGGTAGAGGTTGTGGACAGAAGTCATATGGAGTGTAGAAAGAGTGGTAGAGGCTGTTGATAGAAGTCATATGGCATGTAGAAAGTGCAGTAGAGGTTGTGGATAGAAGTCATATAGAGTGTGGAAATTGTGGTAGAGGTTGTGGACAGAAGTCATATGGAGTGTAGAAAGTGTGGTAGGGGTTGTGGATAGAAGTCATATGGAGTGTGGAAATTGTGGTAGAGGTTGTGGATAGAAGTCATATGAAGTGTGGAAATTGTGGTAGAGGTTGTGGACAGAAGTCATATGGAGTGTAGAAAGTGTGGTAGAGGTTGTAGACAAATGTCATATGGAATGTGAAAAGTGTGGTGGAGGTTTTGGAAGTGTTGTCAGTGTGTCATGTTTTGTAGTGTTGGTGTTGTACTGATGTATTCAAATGTTTCAGTATTCCTAAGAATAGGTTGTTGAAGAAACGTTTGGAGATACGTCGCGCCGTTCTTGCTGTGTTGTGTGCTGGTATCGCCATCTGGTGGCTGGTGGAGAGGAACCAGAGGTTAGTTGGTGCACTGTCATATTTATTACACTGTCTCACTGTCACATTGAATTGCTTTGTCATAATGTCTCACTGTCACACTTGTCACAATGTCTTGCTGTTACACTCGTCACAATGTCTCACTGTCACCCATGTTACAATATCTTCCTTTCACACTTGTCACACTGTCTCACTGTAACGCTTGTCACAATGTCTTCTTTTCCCACTTGTCACACTGTCTCACTGTCACCCTTGTCACAATATCTTCCTTTCACACTTATTATTATGCTTATTCAATGGTCAGTCCACAGAATGACCCTCTAGGACAGTGAGACATGGTCAGTCCACAGAATGACCCTCTAGGACAGTGAGACATGGTCAATCCACAGAATGACCCTCTAGGACAGTGAGACGTGGTCAGTCCACAGAGTGACCCTCTAGGACTGTGAGACGTGGTCAGTCCACAGAATGACCCTCTAGGACAGTGAGACATGGTCAGTCCACAGAATGACCCTCTAAGACAGTGAGACATGGTCAGTCCACAGAGTGACCCTCTAGGACAATGAGACGTGGTCAGTTCACAGAGTGACCCTCTAGGACAGTGAGACGTGGTCAGTCCACAGAATGACCCTCTAGGACATTGAGACATGGTCAGTCCACAGAGTGACCCTCTAGGACAGTGAGACATGGTCAGTCCACAGAATGACCCTCTAGGACTGTGATACATGGTCAGTCCACAGAATGACCCTCTAGGACTGTGAGACATGGTCAGTGCACATAATGACCCTCTAGGACAGTGAGACATGGTCAGTCCACAGAATGACCCTCTAGGACAGTGAGACATGGTCAGTCCACAGAATGACCCTCTAGGACAGTGATACATGGTCAGTCCACAGAGTGACCCTCTAGGACAGTGAGACATGGTCAGTCCACAGAATGACCCTCTAGGACAGTGAGACATGGTCAGTCCACAGAATGACCCTCTAGGACAGTGATACATGGTCAGTCCACAGAGTGACCCTCTAGGACAGTGAGACATGGTCAGTGCACAGAATGACCCTCTAGGACAGTGAGATGTGGACAAAGTAAAAAAATAATAGAGGAAATAAATAATGTTTTTTTTTATTGGACAGAGAGAATTTTATCTTTCTATTTAAATACAAGACTTCTATTGCACCTAAATCCTTGGAATCCCGGCATCAGAAACTCTTGAGAACAAAAGGGTTAGGCAGTCTCAACATGGAAACCCTAACTTAGAGACTCTTGAGAACAAAAGGGTTAGGCAGTCTCAACATGGAAACCTGACCTCAGAGAACAAAAGGGTTAGGCAGTCTCATCATGGAAACTCAACCTCAGAGACTCTTGAGAACAAAAGGGTTAGGCAGTCTCAACATGGAAACTCAACCTCAGAGACTCTTGAGAACAAAAGGGTTAGGCAGTCTCAACATGGAAACTCAACCTCAGAGACTCTTGAGAACAAAATGGTTAGGCAGTCTCAACATGGAAACTCAACCTCAGAGACTCTTGAGAACAAAAGGGTTAGGCAGTCTCAACATGGAAACTCAACCTCAGAGACTCTTGAGAACAAATGGGTTAAGCAGTCTCAACATGGAAACTCAACCTCAGATACTCTTGAGAACAAAATGGTTAGGCAGTCTCAACATAGAAACCCAACCTCAGAGACTCTTGAGAACAAAAGGGTTAGGCAGTCTCAATATGGAAACCTGACCTCAGAGACTCTTGAGAACAAAATGGTTAGACAGTCTCAACATAGAAACTCTAACTGAGAGACTCTTGAGAACAAAAGGGTTAGGCAGTCTCAACATAGAAACTCTAACTGAGAGACTCTTGAGAACAAAAGGGTTAGCCAGTCTCAACATAGAAACTCTAACTGAGAGACTCTTGAGAACAAAAGGGTTAGGCAGTCTCAACATGGAAACTCAACCTCAGAGACTCTTGAGAACAAAATGGTTAGGCAATCTCAACATGGAAACCTGACCTCAGAGACTCTTGAGAACAAAAGGGTTAGGCAGTCTCAACATGGAAACTCAACCTCAGAGACTCTTGAGAACAAAATGGTTAGGCAGTCTCAACATGGAAACCTGACCTCAGAGACTCTTGAGAACAAAAGGATTAGGCAGTCTCAACATGGAAACTTAACCTCAGAGACTCTTGAGAACAAAAGGGTTAGGCAGTCTCAACATGGAAACCTGACCTCAGAGACTCTTGAGAACAAAAGGGTTAGGTAGTCTCAACATAGAAACCCTAACTGAGAGACTCTTGAGAACAAAAGGGTTAGGCAATCTCAACATGGAAAACCAACCCCAGAGACTCTTGAGAACAAAAGGGTTAGGCAGTCTCAACATGGAAACTCAACCTCAGAGACTCTTGAGAACAAAATGGTTAGGCAGTCTCAATATGGAAACTCCAACTGAGAGACTCTTTAGGGCAATAATGTTAGGCAGTCTCAACATGGAAACTCTAACTGAGAGACTCTTGAGAACAAAAGGGTTCAGCAGTCTCAACATGGAAACCCGACTGTTTGGACTGTCTAGACTGTCTGGACTGTCTGAGCTGTCTAGGCTGTCTGGACTGTCTGGGCTCTCTGGACTGTCTAGACTGTCTGGACTGTCTGGATTATCTGGGCTGTCTGGACTGTCAAGACTGTGTGGGCTGTCTGGACTGTCTGGGCTGCCTGGCCTGTCTGGATTGTCTAGGCTGTCTGGACTGTCTGGATTGTCTGGACTATCTTGGCTGTCTGGACTGTCTGGGCTGCCTGGACTGTTTGAGCTGTCTGGGCTGTCTGGACTGTCTGAGCTGTCTGGGCTGTCTGGATTATCTGGACTGTCTGGGCTGTCTGGACTATCTGGGCTGTCTGGACTGTCTGGATTGTCTGGACTGTTTGGGCTGTCTGGACTATCTGGGCTGTCTGGATTGTCTGGGCTGTCTTGCAGGAGTGAGCAGTGAATGTAAACAGTATGCCGGTCACTTAGATGAAATGCCTGACAGGTAATAATACGGATTAAAAAAATAATATGATCTCGGCCTGGAAGCCAATGGGTTTCAATGTTTTTCACCATTTTATAGAGTTAATAGAGTTCTTCCTCTAATTAGTTGGGATTAACAATTATGTTCATTAGATACAGGTGTTATAGCCATGTTTAGACACAATAAAAACGTTTTACTTCATAGATATATGTATTTATTTATTTTACATGGTAATGTTTCAGCTATGCCTGGATACTGCAAGATATTCTTGGCATTGTCTTCTGCATCAATATACTGAAGACCATCCGACTGCAGAGTCTCAAGGTAAAGCAACACACGTTTGTGTGGTATAGATAATATGTTTATGTGGTATAGATAATATGTTTGTGTGGTATAAATAATATTTTTGTGTGGTATAGATAATATGCAAGAATAAGATACATGACTGCGCTGTAGAGATAAACACATAAGTACGTATGAATGGAGACAAGTGCACTTCTACAAGACTGGGCAAGAGAATGGAGACAAGTGCACTTCTACAAGACTGTGCAAGAGAATGGAGACAAGTACACGTCTACAAGACTGGGCAAGAGAATGGAGACAAGTGCACTTCTACAAGACTGGGCAACAGAATGGAGACAAGTGCACTTCTACAAGACTGTGAAAGAGAATGGAGACAAGTGCACGTCTATAAGACTGGGCAAGAGAATGGAGACAAGTGCACTTCTACAAGACGGGGCATCAGAATGGAGACAAGTGCACTTCTACAAGACGGGGCAACAGCATGGAGACAAGTGCACTTCTACAAGACGGGGCAACAGAATGGAGACAAGTGCACTTCTACAAGATTGGGCAACAGAATGGAGACAAGTGCACTTCTACAAGACGGGGCAACAGAATGGAGACAAGTGCACTAACAACTAGAAGTGCAGAAAATAAATACAAATTTGTTTCCTGGCAAAGTTAGGACTTGGCCTCAACCAACTAGGAAATTAATTCAATTCAATTCAATAACTTTATTCCGGAATATTACATCCATATAAAGACTAGACTATAACGACTAAAAACTATAAATATATAGCATATTTCTCCAGTGATGACAAGTGGTGATGTGTATAAAGCATTCATAATACTTTGTAATATTGCATTACCCGACTTAGATTTACACGTCATAAAACTATACACATTTTTCCTTATCAACATTTTGCAGGTGGGTAATCCCCGTGACACAAACATATAACTTGCGCTACAATTGTAGGTGGGTAATCCCCGTGACACAAACATATAACTTGCGCTACAATTCTTCAGTTCATTGCACAACAATCTAAACACATTATTGTATGCTACACGTAATTTTCTAATTGATTCCGATTTATAATTATACCATAACTGACATGTATATAATGAAGTACAGTATGAGTACATTTTACATCTTCATTAGACATATAGAATTTTTTAATCAAGGCATTACTCTGAGCATAAATTCTCTTATACTGCCTAGCCATATCATCATCTCTTATACTGCCTAACCATATCATCATCATCACTGAGAACTTCAGTGAGAACATGTCCAAGATATTTACATTTATTAACTCTTGTCAATATTTCATTATTTAACACAAAGTTTGGCATATGTATATCTTTGATGAACTTTTTGCAGCAAAATATCATAACATTACTTTTGGTACTGTTGTATTTGATATCATGTTCTAGGCCATAATCTGAACAGACAGACAGCAACTTTGATAAACCCATGGATGAGGGAGGCAAGAGCACTAAATCATCGGCATACATTAAATGGTTAATCAATGCTGCACTTATTATGCATCCAGCATTTACATTATTTAATTTTTTACTGAGATCATCCATGTATACACAAAAAAGATATGGGAGAGAATTCCTCCTGACGTACACCATTAGTAACAGAAAAACTGTCTGACATTATATACTTCCAGCGTACATACATTTTTTTAGTAGTATACCAGAATACTAGAATTCTAACTATATACAAGGGTATGCCTTGCTTTATGAGTTTCTCAAATAGAACATAGTGATTTACTCGATCAAATGCTTTGGATGCATCCAAAAACATGAATATACATTACTATTCAAACTACGGTATTTTAATACAGCCTCCTTGAAGGCATATGTACATGTATATACACATATCTGTACTGTGTTTAGCTTTGATGCCAAACTGATTGCTACATGTAGTCAAGTTGTAAGCAATAGTATTATTATGGTCTATGAAAAGTTATTAACTTTTCATAGACTTTGGACACAATACTAGCGAGAGCAATTAAAAAGATAATGCCCAACAAATTGCTGAACTATGTAAGTTACTATTGACATGACGTTTCTTATGTTGATTTGTACTTGTTAGTGGAATATTAAAGATGTGGGGTAATGCACCAGTCGCATTCAAGTGGATTTGTACTTGTTAGTGGAATATTAAAGATGTGGGGTAATGCACCAGTCACATTCATGTAGATGAGTACTTGTTAGTGGAATATTAAAGATGTGGGGTAATGCACCAGTCGCATTCAAGTGGATTTGTACTTGTTAGTGGAATATTAAAGATGTGGGGTAATGCACCAGTCGCATTCATGTTGATGGGTACTTGTTAGTGGAATATTAAAGATGTGGGGTAATGCACCAGTCGCATTCATGTTGATGGGTACTTGTTAGTGGAATATTAAAGATGTGGGGTAATGCACCAGTCACATTCATGTTGATGGGTACTTGTTAGTGGAATATTAAAGATGTGGGGTAATGCACCAGTCGCATTCATGTTGATGGGTACTTGTTAGTGGAATATTAAGGATGTGGGGTAATGCACCAGTCGCATTCATGTTGATGGGTACTTGTTAGTGGAATATTAAAGATGTGGGGTAATGCACCAGTCACATTCATGTTGATGGGTACTTGTTAGTGGAATATTAAGGATGTGGGGTAATGCACCAGTCGCATTCATGTTGATGGGTACTTGTTAGTGGAATATTAAAGATGTGGGGTAATGCACCAGTCGCATTCATGTTGATGGGTACTTGTTAGTGGAATATTAAAGATGTGGGGTAATGCACCAGTCACATTCATGTAGATGAGTACTTGTTAGTGGAATATTAAAGATGTGGGGTAATGCACCAGTCGCATTCATGTACATGAGTACTTGTTAGTGGAATATTAAAGATGTGGGGTAATGCACCAGTCGCATTCAAGTGGATTTGTACTTGTTAGTGGAATATTAAAGATGTGGGGTAATGCACCAGTCGCATTCATGTTGATGGGTACTTGTTAGTGGAATATTAAAGATGTGGGGTAATGCACCAGTCGCATTCAAGTGGATTTGTACTTGTTAGTGGAATATTAAAGATGTGGGGTAATGCACCAGTCGCATTCATGTTGATGGGTACTTGTTAGTGGAATATTAAAGATGTGGGGTAATGCACCAGTCGCATTCAAGTGGATGGGTACTTGTTAGTGGAATATTAAAGATGTGGGGTAATGCACCAGTCGCATTCATGTAGATGAGTACTTGTTAGTGGAATATTAAAGATGTGGGGTAATGCACCAGTCACATTCATGTTGATGGGTACTTGTTAGTGGAATATTAAAGATGTGGGGTAATGCACCAGTCGCATTCATGTTGATGGGTACTTGTTAGTGGAATATTAAAGATGTGGGGTAATGCACCAGTCGCATTCATGTAGATGAGTACTTGTTAGTGGAATATTAAAGATGTGGGGTAATGCACCAGTTGCATTCATGTAGATGAGTACTTGTTAGTGGAATATTAAAGATGTGGGGTAATGCACCAGTCGCATTCATGTAGATGAGTACTTGTTAGTGGAATATTAAAGATGTGGGGTAATGCACCAGTCACATTCATGTTGATGGGTACTTGTTAGTGGAATATTAAAGATGTGGGGTAATGCACCAGTTGCATTCATGTCGATGAGTACTTGTTAGTGGAATATTAAAGATGTGGGGTAATGCACTGGACAGATTCATGTCAATAGGAAATGTTTTTGTCACGTGTAAGAGACTTTATGGACACGGCCTTACAGAGATTACTGACATTTTTAGGAGAGTCAGAAATATGTACACCCCATTCAAAACACGATGTTGACACTTAGATATTTGCACGACTGTAATAAGACCTATTTGTAGAAAATGTACATTATCCAGAACAGTTCTCAATGACTTATATTGAAGTCAGCCATTGCAGTCTGAAGGGACACAAGACTTTTATAACAGTGACATTGTATTTGTACATTCCAGACGTGTGTCATTATCCTGGCTCTGCTCTTCTTCTACGATGTCTTCTTTGTCTTCATCACTCCCCTCTTCCTGTCGGTGAGTCGCACTGCGGGCCTTCTCTCTCTCCAGGTCTGCTCCCCAAGTCTTCTACAGTATCCTATCCCTGTGTCAGTAATGACTCGTTGGCAGTAGTTTAGTTGCTTTAATTGGGAAGGTTATATAATGTTTACCAGTTGTATTGACTATTTCTCCATATAATGTTTATTTGCCGTGTCTGTGTGAGCTGCTGCAGCCTTTCACACAGACATGATGAATTACCAGTTTATCCAGCCTCCTTATGGACAATATATGTCCTTTTCCTATTATTGGTAACCCATTGGAGTTGTCCATCTTTAGAATGTTATTGATATATCAGTTGGGAGAATACTGTTGGTAACCTAGTGACCGCGGTTAAAGTGCAGCACATTTTGTAGCATATCCAAGAATCATTGTTATACTGATTAATTAAACTGGTATTTAGAGTAATCAAACTTGCAGTTATGACTTGATATTGTACTACTTTAGTAGAATAACCACGGTATTCTGTTATTAACGTTGTAAACAGGATGGCAGGAGCATCATGGTTGACGTAGCGACTGGCTCTGGCAGCTCCTCCACGGAGATGGTGAGTCTGGCGCTCAACAATGTCAACGTACTGCGTAACTTTGTACGACAGCTCTTGTAACCTTTGAATTAGAGTTTTTTGCATTAACAGTAGTTTGCTTGAATAAAAGCATAACAAAAATGTTTATTTTCCTTAGGCATTAGACATTTTCTATACTGCCTTATTTGTCAGGTGCATTTGTCATCAGAATGTGATAGGTGTTGACATGTGTCCTATATGCAGCTGCCAATGGTGCTTCGGATCCCGCGCCTCAGTACGTCCTCTCTCTCCCAGTGTCTCATGCCCTACTCCATGCTCGGCTTTGGGGACATTGTGGTCCCAGGTGAGTGGAACCTTGTGTCGTTTTCAAACATCTGTTTCACAGCAGTGTTTTGTTCCTAAAACTAAGCTTAACCTGGGCAAGTGGGCTTTTTCGGTAGCTGCGCCCAAAATCTGGAATGAACTTCCCACCATTTCACTTTAAAATCATCTGAAACTATAGCTGCCTTCCACAAAAAACTCATGACCTATTTATTTGATGTTGCATTTCGACCCTAAATTGTCGCGGTCACTCGCTATGATGTCAACCTGTGCTAGTCCCTGTTCATGATATCAACCTGTGCTAGTCCCTGTTCATGATATCAACCTGTGCTAGTCCCTGTTCATGATATCAAGCTTGTTGCACCTCTGCTCTCAGGTTCCTGTAGAAGTTAATAATCATAATTATGTATCACATAAGTTTAGCCATTTATCCAGCTTGCCTGGTCAGCCCGCCCAGCCATGTCCCTGATCAGTCTACTCCAGCAATGTCCCTGATCAGTCTACTCCAGCCGCGTCCCTGATCATTCTACTCCAGCCATGTCCCTGATCAGTCTGCTCCAGCCATGTGCCTGATCAGTCTACTCCAGCCGTGCCCCTGATCAGTCTGCTCCAGACGTGTCCCTGATCAGTCTACTCCAGCTTTGTCCCTGATCAGTCTACTCCAGCCGGGTCCCTGATCAGTCTACTCCAGCCATGTCCCTGATCAGTCTACTCCAGCCATGTCCCTGATCAGTCTACTCCAGCCATGTCCCTGATCAGTCTACTCCAGCCGTGCCCCTGTCAGTCTACTCCAGCCATGTCCCTGATCAGTCTACTCCAGCCGTGCCTGTTTCCTTGGTTGCAGGCATGCTTGTCGCCTATTGCCACAGCTTTGACCTGAAGGTGGCCAGTGGCCGAGTCTACTTCATCACCACTGTCTGTGGTAAGCTTCTTCTTGGATGTCACTACAACCTCAGTGTGCGTGTGTACGTGTGTCAGACTGTTACAACTGTTACACACCCACTCTGATTGTGTAGCAACTGTTACACACCCACTCTGATTGTGTAGCAACTGTTACATACCCACTCTGATTGTGTAGCAACTGTTACAGACCCACTCTGATTGTGTAGCAACTGTTACACACCCACTCTGATTGTGTAGCTACTGTTACATACCCACTCTAATTGTGTAGCAACTGTTACACACCCACTCTGATTGTGTAGCAACTGTTACAGGCCCACTCTGATTGTGTAGCAACTGTTACACACCCACTCTGATTGCGTAGCAACTGTTACAAGCCCACTCTGATTGTGTAGCAACTGTTACATACCCACTCTGATTGCGTAGCAACTGTTACAGGCCCACTCTGATTGTGTAGCAACTGTTACAGGCCCACTCTAATTGTGTAGCAACTGTTACAGACCCACTCTGATTGTGTAGCAACTGTTACACACCCACTCTGATTGTGTAGCAACTGTTACACACCCACTCTGATTGTGTAGCAACTGTTACATACCCACTCTGATTGTGTAGCAACTGTTACAGACCCACTCTGATTGTGTAGCAACTGTTACAGGCCCACTCTGATTGTGTAGCAACTGTTACAGACCCACTCTGATTGTATAGCAACTGTTACAGACCCACTCTGATTGTGTAGCAACTGTTACAGGCCCACTCTGATTGCGTAGCAACTGTTACACACCCACTCTGATTGTGTAGCAACTGTTACACGCCCACTCTGATTGTGTAGCAACTGTTACATACCCACTCTGATTGTGTAGCAACTGTTACAGGCCCACTCTGATTGTGTAGCAACTGTTACAGGCCCACTCTGATTGTGTAGCAACTGTTACAGACCCACTCTGATTGTGTAGCAACTGTTACACACCCACTCTGATTGTGTAGCAACTGTTACAGACCCACTCTGATTGTGTAGCAACTGTTACAGGCCCACTATGATTGTGTAGCAACTATTACACGCCCACTCTGATTGTGTAGCAACTGTTACAGGCCCACTCTGATTGTGTAGCAACTGTTACAGGCCCACTCTGATTGTGTAGCAACTGTTACAGACCCACTCTGATTGTGTAGCAACTGTTACAGACCCACTCTGATTGTGTAGCAACTGTTACAGGCCCACTCTGATTGTGTAGCAACTGTTACAGACCCACTCTGATTGTGTAGCAACTGTTACACGCCCACTCTGATTGTGTAGCAACTGTTACAGACCCACTCTGATTGTGTAGCAACTGTTACAGGCCCACTCTGATTGTGTAGCAACTGTTACAGACCCACTCTGATTGTGTAGCAACTGTTACAGACCCACTCTGATTGTGTAGCAACTGTTACAGGCCCACTCTGATTGTGTAGCAACTGTTACAGACCCACTCTAATTGTGTAGCAACTGTTACAGACCCACTCTAATTGTGTAGAAATAATCAGTTATTCTGTTTACTTTGCCCACGTTTGATTCCAATGGATGTATTTCACACGTTACGTTTCCAGGAAAGACCATTGTTTACTTGTGTCTTCCTTAAGTTTGATTCCAATGGATGTATTTCACAAGTTAAGTTTCCAGGAAAGACCATTGTTTACTTGTGTCTTCCTTAAGTTTGATTCCAATGGATGTATTTCACACGTTAAGTTTCCAGGAAAGACCATTGTTTACTTGTGTCTTCCTTAAGTTTGATTCCAATGGATGTATTTCACAAGTTAAGTTTCCAGGAAAGACCATTGTTTACTTGTGTCTTCCTTAAGTTTGATTCCAATGGATGTATTTCACACGTTAAGTTTCCAGGAAAGACCATTGTTTACTTGTGTCTTCCTTAAGTTTGATTCCAATGGATGTATTTCACACGTTAAGTTTCCAGGAAAGACCATTGTTTACTTGTGTCTTCCTTAAGATGCAGGAGTCGCCTAAGTTCAGTTATGACCACAACTTTCCAGCATACGGCGTTGGTCTCCTTCTGGCCTTCCTCGCTCTCAGTCTCATGGCCGTCGCCCAACCAGCTCTACTCTACCTCGTGCCTTGCACACTTGTGCCAACATGTCTGATTGGCTGGAGATGCAAGGAGTTTCGTCACCTCTGGACTGGTGACAAGGTACATAATGATAGCAATATTACCATGACAACATACTAATGCATACTAAAGACAGGCGTAATAATGTCTAACTTCTAAGGAGGTACTGGCCCAAAGAATGTTATCTACGCAATACATTTTATAATGTTTAGTCAGAGTCAACATTTTCTGAAGTGCTGTAATTGTGTCAGTATTACATACATGATAAATCAGAAACAAAGTAGGTATATCCGCAGTGCGGTGTCAGTAGGCTACGATGCAGGTGGATAATGAATTAATGTTCTATAGCATAGTCTGTCTGGCTTCACATCACTAACCATGAACTGTGGACTTCAGGTCACTGAAGACGTCACCACAACTGACAGTGTCACATCCACACAAGTCAACAGTGACATTGTGACACAAGTCAATGATGACACACAAGCCAGCGGTGACAGCAATGTGTCACCTGTACAGGATCTTAGCGATGTCATGTTGAGTGATGACAGAGCTAATAGTGTTAAGAGGCAACTGCTCACAAGGACATAGACTGGAGTCACACAAGGACACAGACTGGAGTCACACAAGGACATAGACTGGAGTCACACAAGGACACAGACTGGAGTCACACAAGGACATAGACTGGAGTCACACAAGGACATAGACTGGAGTCACACAAGGACATAGACTGGAGTCACACAAGGACATAGACTGGAGTCACACAAGGACATAGACTGGAGTCACACAAGGACACAGACTGGAGTCACACAAGGACATAGACTGGAGTCACACAAGGACATAGACTGGAGTCACACAAGGACACAGACTGGAGTCACACAAGGACATAGACTGGAGTCACACAAGGACACAGACTGGAGTCACACAAGGACATAGACTGGAGTCACACAAGGACATAGACTGGAGTCACACAAGGACATAGACTGGAGTTGCACAAGGACATAGACTGGAAAATCAGTCTTGACAAAAACATGAAGCCAATAGATCTGTGACCAGATCATCTCATGGATCATGTTTTGACATATCTGGGGAACATTGACTGAACACACAGTAGCTGGGGAACATTGACTGAACACACAGTAGCTGGGGAACATTTACTTAACACAGAGTAGCTGGGGAACATTGACTTAACACAGAGTAGCTGGGGAACATTGACTGAACACAGAGTAGCTGGGGAACATTTACTTAACACAGAGTAGCTGGGGAACATTGACTTAACACACAGTAGCTGGGGAACATTGACTGAACACACAGTAGCTGGGGAACATTGACTGAACACACAGTAGCTGGGGAACATTGACTGAACACACAGTAGCTGGGGAACATTGACTGAACACACAGTAGCTGGGGAACATTGACTTAACACAGAGTAGCTGGGGAACATTGACCTAACACGCAGTAGCTGGGAAACATTGACTGAACACGCAGTAGAAGACAAGTTTTTGAAAGGTGATAGCAAGAGCAATGTTGGGATATTGTTATGGTAGTTTCTGTAACTTAGTCATCAACAAGAAGACATTGACTCCTTGCTGTTTAGGAATGTCAAGGTACAATGTATATACTGGGGTGTCCTTACTGTCACATCAAACATTCTTGGGCTCGCACTTTCCTCTTGCAGCCAAGGCTTGTAGAACTGTAGCCTGTGGCAGTTAAGCAGTATTATAATTATACGTTTTTTAAATCTGATATTTCACAAAACTAACAGCAATAACTACATGTTGCACAAAAGTAATGCTGCTAGTAGAATGTCATAATGAAGCTTTACTGCAAGTGTATAATTTTGTCATGTTTTGTCAAATTAATCTGGTTTAAATTTTCTGTTGAGAAATAAAATGAACATCATTACAACCTAATGGGTTGACTTGACGCCTGTAAATATCACCCTTATGGGTTGACTTGGTGTCTGTAAGTAGCAACCTAATGGGTTGACTTGGCGTCTGTAAGTAGCAACCTAATGGGTTGACTTGGCGTCTGTAAGTAGCAACCTAATGGGTTGACTTGGCGTTGGCGTCTGTAAGTAGCAACCTAATGGGTTAACTTGGCATATGTAAGTAGCAACCTAATGGGTTGACTTGGCGTTGGTATCTATAAGTAGCAACCTAATGGGTTGACTTGGCATTGGTATCTGTAAGTAGCAACCTAATGGGTTAAATTGGCGTCTGTAAGTAGCAAACCTAATGGGTTGACTTGGCATCTGTAAGTAGCAACCCATCTGCTTGTATATAACTCTGACAAGAGTGCCTCTGCCTACAGTGATCAGCTTCAATGTCACCGCACAGCAACCGCATTCAAAGGTTATTTGTCATTCTGTAATAAATTATGGCACTACAATAGTTCAATAAAACATTTGTTAAACATAATACACATCCATGCTTATCAAGTATCACCTTTCAACATAATCAACTATATGAAACAAGTTAACAAACATACGTGTCAGAAAGACCCTTAAAGACCATCCAGGTGTCACAAAGGCCCTTAAACACCATCCAGGTGTAAGAAACGCCCCAAAAGACCATCCAGGTTAAATGGCCTTTAAACCCAGGTGTCAGAAAACTTTTCCCACATCCAAAATATTTGTTTCAAATGTTCGATAACCTGACACTGGGCTATGCTGCTAACTACAAAAGTGAGGTGCTTCACTGGCAAGCAAGACTCTGTAAGTTATCTGAATTACTTCCTTAACATTATATGACTTATTATATTTGAATATATAGATTTTAGTCCATTCCATTGGCTCACAGACTGAGCTAATTGTGTAGCCTTAAATACAGATAAATTGTCGCATTCAAACACCTGCACAACATGAATTGACAGTCAATTATAAAACTGCTAGATTAATAAAATACAAACAAATGTAAGTATAAAGTAGCTCATTGCAATTGTACCAGGTTCACAGTTGTACCAGGTTCACAGTTGTACCAGGTTCACAGTTGTACCAGGTTCACAATTGTACCAGGTTCACAGTTGTACCGGGTTCACAATTGTACCAGGTTCACAAATTGTCATCAGAGATACAGCCAAAGTTAATCACTGTTTCAACAGGATGCATAATAAACATAAAATTCTGCGTAAGTTTTGTTGCATAGAATTCTTTTATTATTCGATGAGTTATGAATATCTTAAGCAGTATACACCTTACAGAAACCATGAGGGGTAGAGAAGATATACAATAAGAATGACAATGTGACGTGTTTACTGACTTAAAGGCCAGGAAATGTAAAAGCAGATGACACATGGAATAATAAATATCATACATCTTGATGAACGTCAAGGCACACAGTCTCTGCAGAAAGACACGCATCATGTGAGAAATGAACACACGTTATACAGAGTCTCTGCAGAAAGACACGCAAGTCATGTGTGAAATGAACACACATCATACAGAGTCTCTGCAGAAAGACACACAAGTCATGTGAGAAATGAACACACATCATACAGAGTCTCTGCAGAAAGACACGCATCATGTGAGAAATGAACACACATCATACAGAGTCTCTGCAGAAAGACACACAAGTCATGTGAGAAATGAACACACATCATACAGAGTCTCTGCAGAAAGACACGCATCATGTGAGAAATGAACACACGTCATACAGAGTCTCTGCAGAAAGATACGCATCATGTGAGAAATGAACACACATCATACAGAATCTCTGCAGAAAGACACGCATCATGTGAGAAATGAACACATGTCATACAGAGTCTCTGCAGAAAGACACACATCATGTGAGAAATGAACACACATCATACAGAATCTCTGCAGAAAGACACGCATCATGTGAGAAATGAACACACATCATACAGAGTCTCTGCAGAAAGACACACATCATGTGAGAAATGAACACACATCATACAGAGTCTCTGCAGAAAGACACGCATCATGTGAGAAATGAACACACATCATACAGAATCTCTGCAGAAAGACACGCATCATGTGAGAAATGAACACACATCATACAGAGTCTCTGCAGAAAGACACACATCATGTGAGAAATGAACACACATCATACAGAGTCTCTGCAGAAAGACACGCATCATGTGAGAAATGAACACACATCATACAGAATCTCTGCAGAAAGACACGCATCATGTGAGAAATGAACACACATCATACAGAGTCTGCAGAAAGACACACATCATGTGAGAAATGAACACACATCATACAGAGTCTCTGCAGAAAGACACGCATCATGTGAGAAATGAACACACGTCATACAGAGTCTCTGCAGAAAGATACGCATCATGTGAGAAATGAACACACATCATACAGAATCTCTGCAGAAAGACACGCATCATGTGAGAAATGAACACACATCATACAGAATCTCTGCAGAAAGACACGCATCATGTGAGAAATGAACACACATCATACAGAATCTCTGCAGAAAGACACGCATCATGTGAGAAATGAACACACATCATACAGAATCTCTGCAGAAAGATACGCATCGTGAGAAATGCAGTAAAATTTCCCATGCAAAGCCAGATATTGTAAGAATACAATAAGTAGATATAAAAAATACCTTATAAGACACTTGGATAAATGGAAGTAGGAAGCTGATTGGGAAAGTAGACAGGTTGGAAGACGGGTGACATACAATATATAACATACAAGTATATAGATAAACATACACCTTGTATATACAGGAAAACACCTTTGTGAGTAAAACATCCTAATGTAAACCTCTAGGACAGATATACGAGGTGTAAAAGACAATTAGTCGAAAGGTGAATTACTTCTGAGATGACTCATCAACTGCCAATAGAAGGTGAGCTAGAGAGACAGACAGGAAGGTTCAGTGTGGCATGGCTGCAGTAGATGGCAGTGGCCAACCAAGGCTGTTGTCTCAGCTACACGTGGAATGTTTAGATTTTACCAAGTGTTTATTCTGACCTTGGACATAACTCGACAGAGGAGCCAAGTCTCCTGCTTGGTGAAGGTTTCTTCTGTAACTCTGTAACTGAGACAACTGCTTTAGAAACTGACCTCGTTGCCATTTGTTAAACGGACCTTGTTGACAATCGTGAAACTGGCCTGACACTTGCATAACAGTGTGTGAACATAATGTACAATGAATAAGGCCTACAAGTGTACACAGCACCGTGCTGCAAAATCCAGCCATGTAGCCACCGTGCTACTAGAGCCAGCCATGTAGCCACCGTGCTACAAGAGCCAGCCAGGTAGCCACTGTGCTACTAGAGCCAGCCATGTAGCCACCGGGCTACTAGAGCCAGCCATGTAGCCACCATGCTACTAGAGCCAGCCATGTAGCCACCGTGCTACAAGAGCCAGCCATGTAGCTGCCATGCTACTAGAGCCAGCCATGTAGCCACCGTGCTACTAGAGCCAGCCATGTAGCCACCGTGCTACTAGAGCCAGCCATGTAGCTACCGTGCTACTAGAGCCAGCCATGTAGCCACCGTGCTACTAGAGCCAGCAATGTAGCCACCGTGCTACTAGAGCCAGCCATGTAGCCACCGTGCTACTAGAGCCAGCCATGTAGCCACCGTGCTACTAGAGCCAGCCATGTAGCCACCGTGCTACTAGAGCCAGCCATGTAGCCAACTGCTGTCAGGTCACTTGGTTGGGAACACACATGTAACAACATAAAAGTTTCAAGGGAATGTGGGGGTCAATGGGTCATTGGTCAAAGTCAAAATTTGAAAGACAAGCTTGATTAAAACTATTTTTCTGCAAAAATTAAACCAATTCATTAATATACATAAAAGTAGTATTAATGTTTGCATACATATCGAAGTAATGAGGACACACTTCGTATGAGAGGCCAATACACAGTTACAGCACAGTCGCCAACTGACAGTGTTCAGGTCTTCCTCACCCAGCTGACGTCAGTGGTCACTGTGTAGTTGCATGATGACCTCTAAATGACCTTGATGTGTGCCAGCAACAGTCAATGCCGGTTCTCTCTCCCCACAGACTCGTGTTGTGTGCGTGGAATATGTACATCTCAACAAGTCTTGTATTGGCACCGTTCCAAGTCCTCCACTTAACTTAGCATTGTCTGAAGAGTAATGCAACTTATCAAAACTGGAGCAGGCAGTAATAGATATGTGATTGCTAGACTATCTATACATGTAAACATAATGTATAATTCTGTTAAAAGCCACAGTTTGAGAGAACTTGGATGAAGGTGCAGTCATTGTAGAAACATAAGAGAGGACTGTGATGACAAGACTGTGAACATGAACGCTACACGTGTGTGCAAGAAAATAAGAAATAAGTAACAGCTAAAGAAATTCTGGAAGACAAGGAAATAAGTACTGTGCATAAAAACATAACATGACAATAACAATAGAGATAAACATTGAAACAATGAGTTCCAAACTGCGTTCTGAAATTCCCCTTTTAAATTTCAACTACATGGTTTATGGCTAATAACAATGTATCTGTGTTTTAAAGATGGTTGTTTACTATATATTTGCCACTGAGACAGTTATTGTGAGGTGGCACTGAGACAGTTATTGTGAGGTGGCACTGAGACAGTTATTGTGAGGTGCCACTGAGAGTTATTCACACCTTATGTTAGCTCTGGTTGTTGAACATCAACGACTTTCACACTGACTGACACCTGCATTTTGTGTTCGTAGCCTCCCTTTGAAGACATTTGTCCCTGCATGCCTTCCAGCTACAACAGAAACAAACACGCAGTTGTAATGAACACACTCAAACAATGTGACCTTTTGAGTTTGTTAAATATTAATAAAATTATAATAAAACACACTTTGTTGATTGTAAATTTGACTTCTTGTAGAACATCCACCCGAGAATGGACGTTCCTGATGCCTACACACAAGGTCCTAAACTGTTTCAGATGCAGGGTGCCTACACACAAGGTCCTAAACTGTTTCAGACGTAGGGTGCCTACACACAAGGTCCTAAACTGTTTCAGACGTAGGGTGCCTACACACAAGGTCCTAAACTGTTTCAGATGTAGGGTGCCTACACACAAGGTCCTAAACTGTTTCAGACATAGGGTGCCTACACACAAGGTCCTAAACTGTTTCAGACGTAGGGTGCCTACACACAAGGTCCTAAACTGTTTCAGACGTAGGGTGCCTACACACAAGGTCCTAAACTGTTTCAGATGTAGGGTGCCTACACACAAGGTCCTAAACTGTTTCAGACGTAGGGTGCCTACACACAAGGTCCTAAACTGTTTCAGACATAGGGTGCCTACACACAAGGTCCTAAACTGTTTCAGACGTAGGGTGCCTACACACAAGGTCCTAAACTGTTTCAGACATAGGGTGCCTACACACAAGGTCCTAAACTGTTTCAGACGTAGGGTGCCTACACACAAGGTCCTAAACTGTTTCAGACATAGGGTGCCTACACACAAGGTCCTAAACTGTTTCAGACGCAAGGTGCCTACACACAAGGTCCTAAACTGTTTCAGACATATGGTGCCTACACACAAGGTCCTAAACTGTTTCAGACGTAGGGTGCCTACACACAAGGTCCTAAACTGTTTCACATGTAGGGTGCCTACACACAAGGTCCTAAACTGTTTCAGACGCAGGGTGCCTACACACAAGGTCCTAAACTGTTTCACATGTAGGGTGCCTACACACAAGGTCCTAAACTGTTTCAGACGCAGGGTGCCTACACACAAGGTCCTAAACTGTTTCAGATGCAGGGTGCCTACACACAAGGTCCTAAACTGTTTCAGATGTAGGGTGCCTACACACAAGGTCCTAAACTGTTTCAGATGCAGGATGCCTACACACAAGGTCCTAAACTGTTTCAGACGCAGATGTAGGTCCTAAATTGTTTCAGATGTAGGATGCCTACACACAAGGTCCTAAACTGTTTATAATAATAAATAATAATAAACTGTTTCAGATGTAGGGTGCCTACACACAAGGTCCTAAACTGTTTCAGACGCAGGGTGCCTACACACAAGGTCCTAAACTGTTTCAGACACAGGGTGCCTACACACAAGGTCCTAAACTGCAAGTTTTGTCATTGGTCATAGTTAGAATATTTTGCTACTGCTAGTGTCACATACAGACAATACAGCTGTACTCACACTATTAGTATTGCTGATGTCACAGACATCAGACAATACTCACACTACTGGTGCTGTTGATGTCACAAACATCAGACAATATTCACACCACTGGTGCTGCTGATGTCACAAACATCAGACAATATTCACACCACTGGTGCTGCTGATGTCACATACATCAGACAGTACTGACACTACTAGTGCTGCTGATGTCACAGACGTCAGACAATACTCAAACTAATAGTGCTGCTGATGTCACAGACATCAGACAATACTCACACTACTGGTGCTGCTGATGTCACAGACATCGGCCGACCCAATATGGCCTGTATGTCGGAAGTCTGTCGGAAGTCCTATCATAGTTCTGTCAATTGGTCGACGCCGGCTTTTCTGCTACAAACCCCCATTTTTACTTAAGTTAAAAAATATGTGCACTCACTGTATAATACTCATATATATCTGATATTGTAAATCTGGACGAAGTAAACCTATCTAAGAATTAATAAAGTTTATGTTAAATTAACAGTTTCTTAATACTTTTACTCAGCATCATTACAAGTATGAACACTACAAGTATGAACACTATAATGTTTCTCTTGCAGTACAGATCACTAACTGCATGTGGAGGAATTATAGGTATTGGAATCAAGACAACATACTAACAATAACTGCAAATTCTAGACACATTAAATAGTTTGTAGTTATGGTTACTCCCAACTGAAGTCCATGGTGATTGATATATATATATATATATATATATATATTATATATATAACCATAACCATAACTACAAACTATTTAATGTGTCTAGAATTTGCAGTTATTGTTAGTGCTGCTAGTCTACTACTACGAGTGTGAGATGAGGCTGAGATATTGTTGGGGCGACTCACCGGGGGTCTTTGTGTGACGCAGCAGCTGAACCACACCATCACTTCACTCATCCTCCACCACCCAACACCTTCTTGTACCACGCCCTCTACCGACAGTCTTCTCCACCTGCCGTCACTGTGATGATGGTGACCTCTAGTGTCAGACGGTGGTTCAACGGCAGTGTTCTTTCAGTGAACTGGTCATTGCACACCTACAATTACATGGACAACATCTCTGACAATGCCGAGTGCTACTGTTCCAGCTGGTCTGTTGCTAAGGCAGACATAGAATGTATTCATGAAGGTGTCAGCGTTACAACCTTTCACACGGTACCACACAAGGTTAGAACAGATTAAGCCAATCAGCAAAATCTACTTCTTGTTCATTTATCTTGTTCTTGTTCAATGATCTACTTCTTGTTCAATGATCTACTTCTTGTTCAATGATCTACTTCTTGCAGCAGACAGTAAATTATTTGGAATTGAAACTGCAGCACCTTTTTTTTCAAATCCTTCCATCACTGACACGTGCATGCATGCGCGTGCACACACACGCACTACCAGCAAGAAGACATTGAAACATGTGCACACACTACCAGTAACTAGACACTGAAACATGTGCACACACACTACCAGTAACTAGACACTGAAACATGTGTACACACACTACCAGTAACTAGACACTGAAACATGTGCACACACACTACCAGTAACTAGACACTGAAACATGTGCACACACACTACCAGTAACTAGACACTGAAACATGTGCACACACACTACCAGTAACTAGACACTGAAACATGTGCACACACACTACCAGTAACTAGACACTGAAACATGTGCACACACACTACCAGTAACTAGACACTGAAACATGTGCACACACTACCAGTAACTAGACATTGAGTGCACATACACTACCAGTAACTAGACATTGAGTGCACACACACTACCAGTAACTAGACACAGTACACACCAGTCGCCAGTGCCATAGTCTGTAAATGTGCCCTTTTCCTAGTTCATAACTAGTTCCTGTGCAATGCTCTATTTTCTTGGCCACTCAACATATCAAGCCAGGAGATCACTCAACAAAGGCCAACATATACAGATAACAACATATCAAATGTAAAACAACAATGAAATACCTAATTGAAAGATCATCAGTGCTTATTGTGTGATATAGTGGCATCTAAAAAATAAGATGATAGTATCTATACTTATTGGCAACAATTAGAGCCCACATATATTATGAATAATTCAACAAAATTAACACTAGAAGCCTACAGACCATATGCCTGGTTCCAATATTATCAAAGCTTGTATCTCTTCCATCTATGTACATGTAATCATGTTATCAAGAATATCCTTTGGCAAACTGTTGTGTACTGAGAACAACACCAACAATGTTAGTTGTCTTGCTGGAATGGTACTGAGAACAACACCAACAATGCTTAAACTAGGTTAGTTGTCTTGCTGGAATGGTACTGAGAACAACACCAACAATGCTTAAACTAGGTTAGTTGTCTTGCTGGAATGGTACTGAGAACAATACCAACAATGCTTAAACTAGGTTAGTTGTCTTGCTGGAATGCACAATGAAAGACAAATCTATTAAGCACAATGATGAATATAAATATAATGTTTAAACTGTATCTCTGCTGTTCTTGTCAGGACGTTCAACAGCCAGCAGAAATATAACATAAGTTTAACACTCATATGTGACTTCATCTGCATATTGGGTAAATGCAAGTAGTGTGAAACAGAATTAATTTGAACATATAATTATGTCTTTAACAACTGTTGGACTTCCTTGTCTGGATGTTTAACCTGGAGTTTGCTGCTTTTGATGGCATAGTTGTCAACAGTGCTCATGAACAAGTCATGTGAGATGTCCAGGCGAAGTGACTGGTCCCTGGGAGTGACAGTACACACTTGTTATGTGAAGATGTTGAAAGTTCACTAACACCTGTTGAGGCCAGAGTCTGGGTTAAACACACCTGGCCAGGTGTAAATCAATGTGAAATACAAACATTCCATTCGTGAATATGTTAATTACAGAATAAAGAATACACAGTGCAAGCTAAGCTTCAAATACAACTCATGCAGGAGTCATTGGCTACAACTTTGGCAAATGGCCATCTAACTGGGAATTATTTAAAGAAATCAGACACCATAATTAAAGAGTGCATAACATTAACTACAATCATGACTAATGAAATCTGTCAAGCCGTCATCACTATGACAGTCATACATTTAAAGAACCTCAAAAATTGACCTGGTAAAACTGACGTAACATGAATTAGGTTACTTTAGAGAGAGGGAAGTGAATCAGTACACTATGCTGCAATACCTGCTCCATTGTGG
The DNA here is from genome assembly GCA_033239005.1 of Lamellibrachia satsuma. Taxonomy (NCBI): domain Eukaryota; kingdom Metazoa; phylum Annelida; class Polychaeta; order Sabellida; family Siboglinidae; genus Lamellibrachia; species Lamellibrachia satsuma. The sequence continues at coordinate 10,579,552 of BSQZ01000018.1, forward strand.
CCATGACACAGTTATGTACTTTTATGTTGTTATAATTATACTGCCGCAGTATCAGGGACTTACAAGACAGAATCTAACATGTTCTAACACGGCTCGTGCCAAATGTGCATCTGAAATATATCCAATTATGTAGTTTGTATTTGTACAAGATCTGGGCCTGTGTACACATCAGCTGTACACACAATACATATGACCTGTACACACAACCAACAGTGGTGAGGTCATGAACTTGTGGCCTTGTAACTTGACATCTAAATGTCCCACTCTGTGTGAGAGCCCACAAATGGGTGGGGCTGGGAGGGGCCAGTGTGGACCACTAGGGTGGGTCTGGGAGGGGCCGGGTGGCGGGTGCATAATTTTCTTACTAGATATGGAATAGGTAGTAAAATCAACTAGAGTATTTGATATTTTGTAATCTGTTGATTTGATAAAAACACAAAATGCGTCCATCTGAAATATTGTTTTCGACATGAAGCCATTTGAATAAGGAATCCAAACATATGGTACATTGCACAGGCGTTGTACCTGCCTTTCATACAGAAAATAAATCTGGCTATTAAATATCTGCCACTTTTCACTATGTACCAACTTTGGAGATCAGTATATCATAAACTAAACAAGATCCAAATAAGATTAATTTGTGTTTTATTGTTGAAATAACAGTATAGGGTGGCAAGTTGTTCAAAATAATAATAGTATAGTGCAAAAAGTTCACTAGTATATTTGTCTTTTTTGGCACTGAAGCAAAACTTTTGGATTTGACGTGAAGACATCCTTAGTAAATATGCAGATCGTAGTGTATTTCGGTTTATTTTCCAACTGAATATGCATAAACTTTGTGCAAATTCATGTTGCGTCAAAGCAAATATAGTAACTGCATTTTATATCTGGAAAAAAAACGGGGAATTTTCCGTTTTTAAATGGACATTAAAGTTTTATTGAACTGAATATGCAAGCCTGTTTCAGGGGAAACCGCCGCCAGCCAGTTACGACCGGTTTGAGGTACTGCACAGTGGCTATTTACGATCGGTTTATGCAGTGATAATGGCGTTTTAACTAATAATATAATGTCGAGCTCCAGAGAACTAATGATTCCAACCAATTCACCTAATCATAGAAATCTGATGGCCTAAAGCTTCGGGATCAAAATCTAGGATCCTCGGAAGCACGGATTCCAGCTAAATTCACAACTGTCATTCGAATGGATAACAACTTGGCTATCAGAGGGAGCCACAGGCAGCTCCAGAATTAGCCACGATTATTGGAGAATATAGACTGGCACAAATGTCTACATCTAATAACCGTATAGTGCCAAATAAGGTGTGTATAGGGTGGAATTTTTCATCAAATAAATATGTGTATAGGAACAGTTATTTGGCACTCAAGAGTAATGCACAGAAGTGGAACTATAATATGTCTGTTACTATATACGTATGATGGAGAATAAGCATGCTAAATCGAGTTCGAACACAAATACTTTTTGAGTTATTGGTATTTTCCATAGAACAATAACATGATTTACGAAAATTGGCTAAAATGACATAATCTGCACAATTTTAAATGGTCATAACTCTAGCTACAGCCCATTGACAGGTCCATCAACTGGTAAAACTTTGGTTGAATTCAAAATATGAGTGCAACATGCCTTGGTTGATCTGAGACAGAATGCGCCCCATACTTGATAAAATATATATATTATATATGCCCCTTTATCAAAACAATGTTTACATCTTGCATATTTTTGTTGCAGAAGGAACCAACTTCTTTGAGAGACATAAGATTCATGATCAAACATTGTCCCCGTGATGACACAAGGGGAGGTGTGATACCATAACAATCCCTTTCCCACAGGAAGTAAGGTTACTATATGGTCTGTAATTATGGAGGCCATCAGCTTAGCTCCATCTAATTGTCTTGTTTCCTGTCTAGCTAGCTTGTTCTTGCACAAACACATTTGTTGTATATCTAGCTGATACTGGGTTAAAACAACAGTGTTATACTCCTTTGCTGGGGGTTGGTCCATTTACTCTGTAGTGCTCTGAGCATGGAATAAAGTGCAGTGTTGATGGTTCTTGATACAGTAGCCATCTTGGTGAGCATTAGCCAAACTAATAGACTTACATTTTACAACATCAACATGAAATTTAGCTGTTGCTAATACACTTAGAAAATGTAATTTGGCTGCCATTATTGGCTGTGTCCCAAACATCAGACAAGTAGTTGCATAAACCTCAAAAGGAGAAAATTATCCGGCTTATGTTATGCATATATAACATATTTATGACATGCTTGGAAGGCTTCAGGCAGCAGTACTCAAGATTTCTATAATGTGAAGCACAAGTTTTTTATTTTAGAAGTTTAGTAGAAATTTAGAGCTAAAGCGCAAACATTTGTGAATGTGGTTGCAATTTGACAGCATCCACAACACACGTTTGTATTTCATAATATGCCTAGAGATGAATGTTTGTATTACATAATATGCCTAGAGATGAATGTTTGTATTAAATAACATGCCCAGAGATGAATGCACTTGAGAAAGATGCTGTATAAATGAAAGGTCACAAGACAAGTGCAAAGAGAAAAGAATAACTTAGAATTGAAAGGTAATTGTCTAACAGGTAGTTTCAATAACTTCTACCAGTTCTAAGAAAACATAGGTAAACAGACTGAAATGATGGGACTAGTATTAGTAGTAAGGTATGGGCTGATCCTTAATAAGCTCTAGGCAATCTGTCCACTTAATATGTGGCTACAACAGTTAATTAATTCATTGTATTGACTTCTTTGTATCGCAAACAAGTTGGATTTTGTTCAGTTACAGGCCAGGGGATATATATATATTTTGTTCAGTTACAGGCCAGGGGATATATATATATATTGTTCAGTTAGAGGCCAGGGGATATATATATATATTTTGTTCAGTTACAGGCCAGGGGATATATATATATATATATATATTTTGTTCAGTTACAGGCCAGGGGATATATATATATATATATATATTTTGTTCAGTTACAGGCCAGGGGATATATATATATATATATATATTTTGTTCAGTTACAGGCCAGGGGATATATATTTTGTTCAGTTACAGGCCAGGGGATATATATATATTTTGTTCAGTTACAGGCCAGGGGATATATTGTGATAAAAGGAATGGATTTATACAGCTGCCAAACTTAGCTAGAAAAAGTAATCATAAGTAATCATAAATAATCATAAGGCAAGACTCACTAACAAAACGTTATCTTTTTTATATATCACAACCCAGAGCACTTGTTCCATTGGACAAGTCGTTGGGACAATATACTTGTCCAAGGCTACCCGTCCAGGGCAAGTGTTATTGTCGAGCCCTGCCCTTCTACCTGGTGCCTATGCCAGGGGAAGTAAAAGACCCCCACAGCCACAGGGAAATAAAAAAACCATTGTGGACTCAGTGTGCCTCATAGAGCTGGAGTTCTTGATCTCGAAATTGACTAAGCCTAAGTACCACCTCCCAGTTTAGCTGTGATCAGCTGTGTACCTCTCTGAAACTGACTAAGGCTAAGTACCACCTCCCAGTTTAGCTGTGATCAGCTGTGTACCTCTCTGAAACTGACTAAGGCTAAGTACCACCTCCCAGTTTAGCTGTGATCAGCTGTGTACCTCTCTGAAACTGACTAAGGCTAAGTACCACCTCCCAGTTTAGCTGTGATCAGCTGTGTACCTCTCTGAAACTGACTAAGGCTAAGTACCACCTCCCAGTTTAGCTGTGATCAGCTGTGTACCTCTCTGAAACTGAGTAAGGCTAAGTACCACCTCCCAGTTTAGCTGTGATCAGCTGTGTACCTCTCTGATACTGACTAAGGCTAAGTACCACCTCCCAGTTTAGCTGTGATCAGCTGTGTACCTCTCTGAAACTGACTAAGGCTAAGTACCACCTCCCAGTTTAGCTGTGATCAGCTGTGTACCTCTCTGAAACTGACTAAGGCTAAGTACCACCTCCCGGTTTAGCTGTGATCAGCTGTGTACCTCTCTGATACTGACTAAGGCTAAGTACCACCTCCCAGTTTAGCTGTGATCAGCTGTGTACCTCTCTGAAACTGACTAAGGCTAAGTACCACCTCCCAGTTTAGCTGTGATCAGCTGCGTATCTCTCGTGACTCGGATGATCATGTTAATGTCGGTCCCGTCTCATTTAATTGGGGACATAAAATAACCATCGAGGACGACATGCCCCCTGGTGGTAACCACCCTCAATGCCAGCAACAACTTGGCGATAATGTTCTAAATAAAGCTGGCCAGTTGAATGAGACTTCGAAACACCAGACAACTGTAAAGACTAAAAACCACAACATACAGACTAGTCAGTTAACAGAATGTTGTAGAGTGCTGGAAACATACACCAGTACTGGCAGTAGCCAATTGTCAAGTACTTAGCAAAAACTGCCTTGGTGGCTATATGTTGAAAACATGCCATATTTTAATAACAAAAGTTGTTTGGGTAACTACATTTCTTAAAGCAAAATACGACTTATGTAAACAACTTCGAAGGGCAAACAGGTTATATAAACAACTGTTTACACATTTTGTATAACTCGTGACTGCTCTGAAGAGAGCACAGCCATAAGCATAAGATGGTTAGATCACCTACTCTCTTTGCTTTTAAATGTTGAAACTCGATCTACATTTTCAGTGTTGACAACAAAATCTGAACAAACTATTTACAGCGAAGTGACAATCGACACCGCCACGGCACTGATCGGCCCAGTCTACAGAATCATGGCATTCATGCAGGCGGGTCACGACTGGCATGATAATGAATCATACTGTTCAGTACACACCTGTGACGTTGTTATTCCTTTTGGAGGGTCGTGTCGTTTCACTACTGGTTTGTCAAGACAGCAGTCATAAAGTCACGCCGACTACAAAGTGGGAATTATGAATTAAAGAACTGTTAATTCAGTTCGCATGGCTCATCCCACAACACTTCGCAAAGCCTTTTACCCGTAATAACATATCCACAGCTTCTACGAAATTCCGATAGGTGGTATTACGCTGTCTCTACGTTACCCGCTAGATGTCGCACTATTTCGATTCGGTTTCGTGAATCCGCCGAGAAGGGCGCGTACCACAGACAGTTTTCCCATAGGCGACCATTATAACGCTGTTATGCCTACATGGAAATTTATCCTACACTTTTCTTTAAACTTTCACAACATATGACATACCTACTAAGACACCTGCTGTGTGAAATTCGTGAAAATGAAATACCTCCTTTTCGCACAAATTGCTTCAACGCATGACACTCCTGCATTTCTGCCATCAAAGTTCACTGTTTCCACAAAAAAAAACGCAACCGGTTTACCAACTGACAAATGACATCATTTCAAAGCTCAGATGCTGGATCAATCACCAGTAAATAGAAACAATGGCATATTTTACTTGTCAAAAACAAAAGTCCCTATTTATTCAAATAAATGACTTTTTGTGAGGGGAACGGGTCTTATGATTACCTGTCAACCGTTAGCAGCAACGATCGTTAATGATCTCTCCTATTTTAGGGGATTATTTCTGGTGTAAACCGATAATGTGTCAGTACCGCCACACTTGTAAAATGGTTGATAGAAATAATTGGACAAATTATTTACATTTTCTTCATAAGTTATTGTGATTTATATAACCATGCCATTCTCAATAATCTGTAATCTTTTCTTTTTGTTTGGTAAAACTAACCTTTTTTATTTTATGAAGTGTTCAAATCAAATTATGTAGTATTTTACCAAGGTAACAACTTAACACTTCATATATTTTTTAATGATAAAAGAAACTGTTTTCATAAACAAAAGCTCATTCAAAATCATCAAATAATTACTCCTAATTAGCACTTTAGTTTAATTGGTATTATAGAAAATAAGGTTTATTTGCAATGTTACGGGACTGACAGATATATTATGGCACTGACGTATAATTTCGGGACTGACATTTCGTTTCGGGACTGACTTTTGTCAGTTCCGAAACGAAATGACATTAGCAGACTAAAAGTACTGGAAACAATGAATAAGTCTATTTAGTCTTTAACATGTTATCAACATCAAACACTTAAGGCATCATATAACTAGGATACATATATTTTAGAACATTAAGCAAACTGTTCGGATTGTGGCAGCAGTTTTAAGAATTTCAAGAAGTTGATATGTGGTGACCTTATGAAACATCGTAGAAAACCACAATGTGTCAAATGTGTCCAATCTTGTTCAAGGTCCGCATTATAATATACATGTCCAAGGAAAACCATAACAATGTATATCAACTTTGAAGCTGAAAATATGAACGGAACCAATTGCAAACGTGAAAATAGGCGATACACGTACACTCTTTTGCACTGTCATGAGCCTTAAATTCAACAGCACGCATTGTGAACCATAGACCAAGGACCGCATGCCCCGACATCAAAATAAACAAGTGTCCAGGAGTCAAAACGGCATTAGAGCACTTTACGAATGTAAGGTTTCTTCATGTCACTGTTAAACTCGGTCATGACATGGATGGCTTATATATCTAGAGATTTACAAATTACCACCCATATGTCAGGGCAAATTTGGTAATGCCTTTTTGCTGATATAACTGGAGATGGCTCCAGTATTAGGGTGACAATTTTGTCATAATTATGCATACCAAATAGCGTTTTTTTTCTCGTGGGGTAAAAATACCTATTTCCCCAAATTCTATGCATTACGCTGACCAGCATGGATTCTTCATCGGCATCTTCAATGATGCCCGGGTAAGGCGTGCCATCGTAGGTCACCACGCACCATCGTAGATCACCACGCACCATCGTAGATCACCACGTACCATCGTAGATCACCACGTACCATCGTAGATCACCACGCACCATCGTAGATCACCACGTACCATCGTAGATCACCAAGTACCATCGTAGATCACCACGCACCATCGTAGATCACCACGTACCATCGTAGATCACCACGCACCATCGTAGATCACCACGTACCATCGTAGATCACCACGTACCATCGTAGATCACCACGCACCATCGTAGATCACCACGCACCATCGTAGATCACCACGCACCATCGTAGGTCACCACGCACCATCGTAGATCACTACGCATCATCGTACATCACCATGTACCATCTTAGATCACCACGAACCATCGTAGATCACCACGCACCATCGTAGATCACCACGCACCATCGTAGATCACCACGCACCATCGTAGATCACCACGCACCATCGTAGATCACCAAGTACCATCGTAGATCACTACGCACCATCGTAGATCACCACGCACCATCGTAGATCACCACGCACCATCGTAGATCACCACGTACCATCGTAGATCACCACGTACCATCGTAGATCACCACGCACCATCGTAGATCACCAAGTACCATCTTAGGTCACCACGCATCATCGTACATCACCATGTACCATCTTAGATCACCACGAACCATCGTAGATCACCACGCACCATCGTAGATCACCATGTACCATCGTAGATCACCACGCACCATCGTAGATCACCAAGTACCATCTTAGGTCACCACGCATCATCGTACATCACCATGTACCATCGTAGATCACCACGCACCATCGTAGATCACCACGTACCATCGTAGATCACCATGTACCATCGTAGATCACCACGCACCATCGTAGATCACCAAGTACCATCGTAGATCACCACGCACCATCGTAGATTACCATGTACCATCGTAGATCACCACGTACCATCGTAGATCACCAAGTACCATCTTAGGTCACCATGCATCATCGTACATCACCATGTACCATCTTAGATCACCACGAACCATCGTAGATCACCACGCACCATGGTAGATCACCACGCACCATCGTAGATCACCACGCACCATCGTAGATCACCACGCACCATCGTAGATCACCACGCACCATCGTAGGTCACCACGCACCATCGTAGATCACTACGCATCATCGTACATCACCATGTACCATCTTAGATCACCACGAACCATCGTAGATCACCACGCACCATCGTAGATCACCACGCACCATCGTAGATCACCACGCACCATCGTAGATCACCACGCACCATCGTAGGCCTCAGCTTTGTTTACGGATAGTACACCTAGTTCATATATGCTTTGAACTGTATATTTTCATGTGTCCGACATTTACATGTTTGTCTGTCTAATATATTGGGAGTCACTACACATAATGGTCGTAGGTGCAAGAAAGTGAAATAAGACATCTTGTCGTCGGGATGTTTACTGATGAACTTTTTGTGTAAGTTCTTGACAGTGTCCGTCAGCAGTCTCTTCTCTTTCTTGACCTTTCATCTCGTGATTGTGCCTTTTTCCCAGGTGTCATTGAACTGTTGTCGTCCCTTTAGAAGAAGTCTTTGATAAGATGCACAATACTGGCAGTGAGATTGTCACTTCGTGGTTTGTGCTCGTACACAAAGTCATTGAACTGTTGTCGTCCCTTTAGAAGAAGTCTTTGACAAGATGCACAGTACTGGCAGTGAGCTTGTCACTTCGTGGTTTGTGCTCGTACACAAAGTCATTGAACTGTTGTCGTCCCTTTAGAAGAAGTCTTTGACAAGATGCACAGTACTGGCAGTGAGCTTGTCACTTCGTGGTTTGTGCTCGTACACAAAGTCATTGAACTGTTGTCGTCCCTTTAGAAGAAGTCTTTGACAAGATGCACAGTACTGGCAGTGAGCTTGTCACTTCGTGGTTTGTGCTCGTACACAAAGTCATTGAACTGTTGTCGTCCCTTTAGAAGAAGTCTTTGACAAGATGCACAGTACTGGCAGTGAGCTTGTCACTTCGTGGTTTGTGCTCGTACACAAAGTCATTGAACTGTTGTCGTCCCTTTAGAAGAAGTCTTTGACAAGATGCACAGTACTCGCAGTGAGCTTGTCACTTCGTGGTTTGTGCTCGTACACAAAGTCATTGAACTGTTGTCGTCCCTTTAGAAGAAGTCTTTGACAAGATGCACAGTACTGGCAGTGAGCTTGTCATTTCGTGGTTTGTGCTCGTACACAAAGTCATTGAACTGTTGTCGTCCCTTTAGAAAAAGTCTTTGACAAGATGCACAGTACTGGCAGTGAGCTTGTCACTTCGTGGTTTGTACTCGTACACAAAGTCATTGAACTGTTGTCGTCCCTTTAGAAGAAGTCTTTGACAAGATGCACAGTACTGGCAGTGAGCTTGTCACTTCGTGGTTTGTACTCGTACACAAAGTCATTGAACCGCTTCAGTGTTGCACAATACCTTTTGTGAGATACCCCAATAGTGGGCTTCAGCGAGATATAACGTTATTTCTTCAGAAAACCGTTGAAAATATTTATGCCATGGTCTGACGTTGTCTGTCACTACGCAGAGCTCCATGTTTGGCCTTCAAATCTTCTAGAACAGTGTTATGAAATGTTAACTGTTTCTTGATTTTCTTATCATCTGCTCCATGAATCAGCCTTTTTGCTTTTCACCTCGGGGTGTTAATCTTCTCTTCCAGTGAACCAACTGTTTTCCCCATGCGTTCATTTCTCTTCTGCATTCTTTTTAATGTAAGGTGTGAAGCTTGTATTTTAACTTGAAGCCTTTCTATCGTTCGATAGGCTTTTTTTCTGTCGCGTCTCAATTTCGGTCTTCCTCTTTTCGTTTTGAGCTCAGAACTCTATGGTGGCATTGCCCTGTTGGCTGTGGTAACATCATTGTCCGGACTTCCTGGTGGGGTCATTGACTTCCTGGTGGGGTCATTGACTTCCTGGTGGGGTCATTGACTTCCTGGTGGGGTCATTGACTTCCTGGTGGGGTCAGTGACTTCCTGGTGGGTTAGTGACGTCCTGGAGGGGTCAGTGTATTCGGAGCTTCCTTCACACTTTTGCGATGGTTTCTCTGCTGTTTTTTTCAAGCCTTTTTCTGCCTCCTGTGTTGCAGCGAAGTCATATCTTTTACAAGTTTCTTGCTGCCAGATTATTTTCGTCTTAGATAAAGTTCACGTTCAGATTGACGACACTAGGTCCGGAAGCAAGACCCTATCACCGACCATTTCTTTAACTTTTACACAGCGTCCGCCCTTAGACGTGTAACTCCTTATGCAATGTAACTGATTTAACTTCGGTTACCCAACTCTGTATCAGCAAATCACTCGTCATGTATCGACCACTGACCCCAGGCATCGTTATAGCAATATTCGACAAAGAAAAGCGCACATTTAGTACGAAAGTCTTTGCCTTCTGAAATGTGTTATTACTTGTTTCATTTCATTTTCCCATATAACTTACCTATGTTTAATTTTTATTATTTATCTCATTTCTTTTGTTTCGTTTCTCATGTAGCTTTTAACCCCCTATTTCTGTGTTTTTATTATCAACTTCATTTCTTTAATTTAATTAATTTTCCAAGTAGCTTACCCTTGTCGAGGTAGCATTATTTCAATTGTTCATTTATTTAACTTGAAGCATTTATTTTTGAGAACAAATACTCTCTATTTGAGAGATATCTTATAAAACGCACATCGGATACAAATATATTATGTCAGTACCATAACGAGAGAAGGTCGCGGGACTGACGTTAAGGGACTGACGTTACGGGACTGACGTTAAGGGACTGACGTTACGGGACTGACGTTACGGGACTGACGTTACGGGACTGACGTTACGGGACTGATGTTACGGGACTGACGTGATTTTACAAACAGCGCCCTCCTTATCAATAATGCCTAGTCTTTCAGGCGGCATCCTCAAGCAGATGTCTAGAGGACATCCAAAAGAACATATCATAATCGTAATTCATCTCATTACTACCGCAACATCAACCGTCCACACCATACGGTACTGATATTGAATTAATGTAGCTATACCTAACTTGCCATATTTTGGGTAATTTTGGAGAAACAACTAAAACAGTATGCCCTCGTGCTTTGGTTCGTCTTTGGGGGGCAGTAATCACCTGATGGACTTCTTGTAACTCGCTGCAATATCCGTAGATGGGGCTCTGATAAGTCCGTCGCGGTACTGACACAAACATTGGCGACAGAACAGAAACATGAAATAAAAATATGTAAAAATGTAACTTCAAGAAAAAAGTTAATGAGCAGATGGGCATTGTAGTAAATGAATCTAAAAAGACGTATGCTATCGAATATTGAACCTGAAATATGTAAAAAAAAATGATGTCTTCAAGTTGCTAGACTGATTTGGCGACATGCCAATGTTAAGGCACCCACCGTCTATGTAAAAGGTTAAAGTAAGCCAAACGATAAAGACATTCAATATTTTTCCCGTTTTATTTTATAATTCTTATGTATAGATTAGTTTCTAAGACATATATTTTCCAAACAATAACTTTCTATTGAACTCAAACTATTGGCGATATCAATTTGTCCCTTTACTGGTGATTGACCCTGCTACCGTGTACACCTGCTACCGTGTACACCTGCTACCGTGTGCACCTGCTACCGTGTGCACCTGCTACCGTGTGCACCTGCTACCGTGCATACTTGCTACCGTGTGCACCTGCTACCGTGTGCACCTGCTACCGTGCATACTTGCTACCGTGTACACCTGATACCGTGTACACCTGCTACCGTGCATACTTGCTACCGTGTACACCTGCTACCGTGTATACCTGCTACCGTGCATACTTGCTACCGTGCACACCTGCTACCGTGCATACTTGCTACCGTGCATACTTGCTACCGTATACACCTGCTACCATGCATACTTGCTACCGTGTACACCTGCTACCGTGCATACTTGCTACCGTGTACACCTGCTACCGTGCATACTTGCTACCGTGTACACCTGCTACTGTGCATACTTGCTACCGTGTACACCTGCTACCGTGCATACTTGCTACCGCGCACACTTGCTACCGTGTACACCTGCTACCGTGCATACTTGCTACCGTGCACACCTGCTACCGTGCACACCTGCTACCGTGTACACCTGCTACCGTGCATACTTGCTACCGTGTACACCTGCTACCGTGCATACTTGCTACCGTGTACACCTGCTACCGTGCATACTTGCTACCGTGCACACCTGCTACCGTGCACACCTGCTACCGTGTACACCTGCTACCGTGCACACTTGCTACCGTGCACACCTGCTACCCTGCACACCTGCTACCCTGCACACCTGCTACCGTGCACACCTGCTACCGTGCACACTTGCTACCGTGCACACCTGCTACCCTGCACACCTGCTACCCTGCACACCTGCTACCGTGCACACCTGCTACCGTGCACACCTGCTACCGTGCACACCTGCTACCCTGCACACCTGCTACCGTGCACACCTGCTACCCTGCACACCTGCTACCCTGCACACCTGCTACCGTGCACACCTGCTACCGTGCACACCTGCTACCGTGCACACCTGCTACCGTGTACACCTGCTACCGTGCACACCTGCTACCGTGCACACCTGCTACCGTGCACACCTGCTACCGTGCACACCTGCTACCGTGCACACCTGCTACCGTGCACACCTGCTACCGTGCACACCTGCTACCCTGCACACCTGCTACCGTGCACACCTGCTACCGTGCACACCTGCTACCGTGTACACCTGCTACCGTGCACACCTGCTACCGTGCACACCTGCTACCGTGCACACCTGCTACCGTGCACACCTGCTACCGTGTACACCTGCTACCGTGTACACCTGCTACCGTGCACACCTGCTACCGTGCACAAACACATCACTTCCACTTACTCATTCACATCATTTCTGCTCTCACAAATACACCCAAACCGCACAATAAATGTTTCCCGGACTCTTTATCAATGTAATGGATTCTAACTGCCGTACGTGCCCAGAAGAGAGTCTAGATACAGAGGCGTGGTTAATCTGGTTCCCGGATCGTTCCTTAGAGGCGCTGCTCCGCGCACTACGCTTAGGAAAGGATCTGGTATTGGCCAATCCAAGATGGCGTGCCACACAGCTGTTCTGTGCTTGACAGCAACTGAAACCAATCAATTTACTATATATAATAAGTAAATATGAATGGGCTGATATGGGAAGATACTTGTCTTGCAAAACTCGTAGTGAATGCGACATGAAAACGTTTCGGCAATGAATTGGGAGGCTTCAATTGTGAATTTTACATGGAATTGCTCTATTTTTATAGTATAAAATCAGTCGATTTCAATAATTAGCCACTCGTCTCCAACATGATTCACTTTGTAGGTGCAATGTAGCATACAGCATTGCAAAACTACACTTACATAAAAACTATTGACCAAGGAATTTATCGTTTATTCATCCAAGTATCGATTAACGAAATAACTATTTTTAGACTTTTAAACATAAAAGTTTAGTGCCAATATTGAGTGTCTACTGAAACCCCATTTTGATGAATAAAAGTACATATAATAACAAGTGTGTTTCAGGCTAGAAAGATGTTATTGGTACTTCTGGTACAAAACGGGGTTCGTTCGAAACTGCTGTTGATAAATCACAGATTTCATATAAATGTCATTGTTTATTGTTTTCTGCCTGTTTCCCTTTCCTTGTGGCTTGTTTGCATACAGTCAGTTTGTGGATGTCCTCACGACTCGGTGTACTCTCGTAGGCAGTAGCTTGTGGTTGTGCTGTGTTGGCAACAGCAGACTCCATAGCGAGAGCCAGTAGGAGTCCAGATCTGCTTCACCCAACAAACGACGTTTGATTGCCGTATCTGCCATCCCACAGACTAACCAGTCCCTAAATTTTTCTTCGAGGATTAATTGAGCACTCAGTTGCACAACAGCGTTAGTTTTCCCAAAATCACAGTTCCTAGCAAGATTCCTTAATTCTTCCACAAAGCCATTTAACAACTGCATGTCCCTTCCTTCGGTACGCCGAATACAAGTTGTAACGTTGCAGCATGTAACAAGTTGTAACGTTGCAGTATGTAACAAGCTGTAACGCTGCAGTATGCTATTTGGCTTTGGCTAAAAAAGCCTTGTTAGCAATTAGCATAGTTCAGCGCAAGTCAGTTCCGCGGCCCGGGCGCTCGTGGCTATACCAGACTGCATAATAGCGTGTATGTTTCAGTTCCCACGACTAATAGCAAAATAACCCTGCATTTATTCGCGGCGCCATTGTCAGTGTCATTCGCTTGATTTACCTATAATTACGTTGACCCTCCTCTTCTACACAGTTGCTCCAGTCGACGAGATGACGAGGAAGAGAGTCAGGTGCTGACTCGTATAATCCTCCGCCCTATTCTTTAAATATTTGTCAATGTGACCCTTAAGTGTGTTAATATCCTTATACAAAACCGCTGCCTCTGGAAGTTGGTTACACTCATTTACTATTCTTTGAGTAAATGGGTAAATACTTCCTTAAATCTAGTCTACAGTGCATTTTCATAATTTTATAATGATGCCCTCTTGTTACATACAGAGCCTTATCCGTGTCAAAGAAGTCAGCAGGCAGAATACTTTCTAACCCGTTGAATATATTGAACACCTCTAGTAGGTCGGCTCTCAATCACCTCTAGTAGGTCGGCTCTCAATCACCTCTAGTAGGTCGGCTCTCAATCGCCTCTAGTAGGTCGGCTCTCAATCGCCTCTAGTAGGTCGGCTCTCAATCACCTCTAGTAGGTCGGCTCTCAATCGCCTCTAGTATGTCGGTCCTCAATCGCCTCTAGTAGGTCGGCTCTCAATCGCCTCTAGTAGGTCGGCTCTCAATCGCCTCTAGTAGGTCGGCTCTCAATCACCTCTAGTAGGTCGGCTCTTAATCACCTCTAGTAGGTCGGCTCTTAATCACCTCTAGTAGGTCGGCTCTCAATCGCCTAGTCTCAAGAGTAGTGATGTTTAAAACTCGCAGCCTGTTAGGGTAGTTCATATGCCTCAAGTCCGGCGTCATCCTGGTTGCCCTTCGTTGTACACTCTCTAATAAGTTTATGTATTTTTGTTTGAATGGACGCCATGCCTGAATGCAGTAGTTCAGCTACGGTCTAACTAGGGACTTGTATAATTGTAGCACTACCACTTTGGTATTGTATTTGATGGCTCTGTTAATCATACCTAGCACAGCATTTGCTTTCTTGGACCCTTTAGCACACTGCTCGGTAACTTCAAGTTTGTCTGTTGTAATCACACCTAAGTCTTTCTATTCATGTGATGTTTGAAGGGGTCTTCATCCATACAAATAGTCGCAATACATGTTATTGTGGCCATAATGCATACACTTTCATTTCTCTGCATTGAATAGCATTATACAATCTACACTCCACCTATGCATGTTATTAAGGTCTCTCTGTAACACATCCTTGCTTGATGCTATCCGAATGAACAATTTTGCGTCATCAGCGAATTTGAGAAGATTGTTACACACTCCCTCATCTATGTCATTGAGATAAATTACAAATAGAATTGGTCCCAAGACTTACCCTTGGGGGACGCCACTCTTAACAGGTGACCACCCCGAACTTGTTCCATTTATACCGACACGTTGTGCCCTACCTAATAACCATTCCGTTATCCATTTACGTCTCCTCCAATTCCATGTGCATTTAGCTTCATTGCCAGCTGGCGGTGTAGAACCCGGTTAAAGGCTTTGCTAAAATCTAAATAAATAGCATCGACTGGCAGCCCTTCGTCAATATAAGCAGTAATGTTATCTAAAAACACTAAAAGGTTTGTTAAACATGATCGTCCCTTCATAAAGCCATGTTGTGATGTTTTAATTAGGTTATGAATCTGTAGGTGTTCTACAACCGCATCCCTGATGATTGATTCCATCATTATTGATATCTGTGCTGTTAAACTTATACTGGTCTATAATTTCCAAGTTGGGATCTACTACCCTTCTTCTCATACAATGGGGTCACGTTGGCACACTTCTCATACAATGGTGTCACGTTGGCACACTTCTCATACAATGGGGTCACGTTGGCACACTTCTCATACAATGGGGTCACGTTGGCACACTTCTCATACAATGGGGTCACGTTGGCACACTTCTCATACAATGGGGTCACGTTGGCACACTTCTCATACAATGGGGTCACGTTGGCACACTTCTCATACAATGGGGTCACGTTGGCACACTTCTCATACAATGGGGTCACGTTGGCACACTTCTCATACAATGGGGTCACGTTGGCACACTTCTCATACAATGGGGTCACGTTGGCACACTTCCAGTCTTCCGGGACTTCCCCTTTGCAATGCTCTCTGTAAAAATGTCACTCAATGGGGATGCAATTGCTGGGGCCACTTCTCTGAGTATTGTCGAATTTAAGTTGTCTACTCTAGGGGCTTTATTTGGTTTTAGGTGCGTCAGCTTCTTCAATACCACACCACGAGTAAACTTGACCTTTGTTTTTATACTTAAGTTCAGGGGCCTGGTGATACCATCAAAAGATGAAAAGTGGCCCAAAGCAAAGCTTAGCAACATTGCACTAAAAACGAGATAAAACATGGATGGATCAATAAAAATATATACAACAAAAGAAAGAAAAATTATAAATAAATAAGTAAAAAGTTATTTATCTATCTATCTGGTGGTCATTGTAACAAGGAATAAACGCCAAGCCCTTCAAGATACATCACCTGACTAGGTGTGCCGTTCACCCACACTTTATAATGGGCTTGGGGCCCGTAGGCTGATAATTCGCAGGTCACCATCTCCCAGCCAGGCATTAACCTACTCTCAACACCAGGACCACCAGAAGATGCTGTGATGCCTCCTCCATTGTCTTTTTAAATACCTTAGCCGGTTCAGACAAGCCATCAACATCTTCATCAGGAAACACTGAGGTGAAGAAGTCATTTAGTACATTTGCTGTCCCAAATGTGTCCGTGATCACATTACCTTCGTTATCAAGAAATGGACCGACACTGTGTTTTGTCCTAGTTTTAGACCTAGTGTACGCGAATAATGATTTTGAATCTTTCTTTATATTGCCCGCTAGCATTTCTCAAAATTCCTTTTTGCCTTTTCTACCTCATTACGGGTTCTATTCAGTTGCCTCTTATATGCCTCGTACATGTGATACTCCCCAGTCTCTCTATAACTTCTGCTCTTTTTGTCATCCGTCGGGGTTTCCTATTCCTCTTCATTTCTGCCAGAGGGACACATTTTCGCACTGCGGTGTTATATACAGATTTGAAAATGTTAAATTTTTTTTGCTTACTTCTGCATCCTGAAAAGCTCGTTTCCAGTCATACTTCTCTAAGAATGTTTTCATTCCATTATAGTTCGCTTTCTTAAAGTCATAGTAGGTCTCCCTCCATTAGTTTGTCGGTATAGATACTACAATGTCACATATCACAATGTTGTGGTCACTGAATGGTTCTCTTATTCTAATATTGTCGACCATATTCGGTTCGGAGGAAAAAACAAGGTCTAGCGTATTCTCACCCCTGGTAGCATTGTGGACATGTTGTGTTAGGAAAAGGTCTTGTGTGAGGTCCATGAGTCGTCTTCCCTCAGCTTCTGCCTGCAGCCGGGTTCAGTCAATAGTTCTAAGGTTAAAATCGCCTACCATTATTACACTGTCGCATGTTGTACACACTGCACGCAAGAGTTCATGGCGTGCTAGTTCACTTTCTAGATCTGCTGACGTGCTGTGGTAACAAACCCCTAGTAGTACGGACCCTGTGGTTGTAATAATGATACACTGTATTGTTTCTGTGTTATACGTTGATGTAAGTTCCTTACATTGGATAAAGATGATGTTTTCTATATATATATATATATATATATATATATATATATATATATATATATATATATATATATATATATATATATATACACGTATATATATATATATATATATTTCGCGTAATATATGTATATATATGTGTGTATATATGTGTGTATATATATATATACGTGCGTTTATATATATATATACATATATATATATATATATATATATACATATATATATACACATATATATACACATATATATATATATATATATATATATACATATATATATATATATATATATATATATATATATATATATATATATATATATATATATATATATATATATATATATATATATATATATATATATATATATATATATATATATATATATATATATATATATATATATATATATATATATATATATGTGTATATATATATATATGTATATATATATGTATATATATATGTATATATATATATATATATATATATATATATGTATATATATATATATATATATATATATATATATATATATATATATATATATATATATATAAACGCACGTAGGAGGGGTTCCCTGGTATTAGCAGGATCCCAGAAGGATAACACACTGATGCTTCTTTAACAAGTTTATTCCGTCTTACTGAAGACCCTGCCCACATTCCGCCGAGACTCAGTGCAACTGTTGTCGCGCAGTGCCCATAACAATGACCACCAATAATAATAACCCTTGCTTCAAACCATGTGTCCTCTCTCTCTCTCTCTCTCTCTCTCTCTCTCTCTCTCTCTCTCTCTCTCTCTCTCTCTCTCTCTCTCTCTCCCTCCCAATCTGTCTTTTTCTCACACTCTCATTCAAATCCAAGATTACTACACGATGACTTATTTAGTATGATGGTGAAAGTGTGTATATAGAAGCTGAACTGACATTCCTATAACCGTATCCATTGCTTTACTGACATGTATTTAGACTAAACTTGAAACAATTAGAAGAAAATATCTATGTTAAAAAATGGGATTACATCTGCTGCGTAGTACTTAGAGTAAAACGGTTACCAGGCATATCACCACCTATTGGCTGGTGCCAAAGACCACTAATGCCAGCCGTGGTCACTCGGCGGAGCCACCGCATTGACCAACCATGACATCTTTCCCAAGATTTCTTTGAATCCACGGATTGCACTAAGACAACAAAAGTTGTGTCGTCACGGTATCACACACAAATGGCCACTAAACCTCAACCTTCTACCAAACCAATTAAGATAAGATAATTTAAGTAACAAACACGTAATGCGGACATTTCCAGTTAATCTATGCATCGGCCCAACAAATACAACTCCAAATACAACAAGCTGAATTTACAGCATCCGTCCACCTGATGCTACACTAAGGTGCCATAACTAGTCTGATGCGGGCTAACGCCCTGTCTCCACATGGAGCAAACATCATTGTAACCTACCTAGAAAAGTACTACTACACCCTGGACTACATGAACATGTAGGTTACTCTGACGTGGGCTAACACCCTGTCTCCACAAGGAACAAACATCATTGTAACCTACTTAGAAAAGTACTATTACACCCTGGACTACATGAACATGTAAGTTACTCTGACGTGGGCTAACACCCTGTCTCCACAAGGAACAAACATCATTGTAACCTACTTAGAAAAGTACTATTACACCCTGAACTACATGAACATGTAAGTTACTCTGACGTGGGCTAACACCCTGTCTCCACAAGGAACAAACATCATTGTAACCTAACACACCGGTTATTAATCTCGCAGTCGTTCGGATATGGGCCAACAAGGAGCAAACATCATCATTGCGTTTCTAGCAGAGAGGGAGAAACTTCAACACTGCCTGTAGCAGTCCCTGGCCATACCTCATCTGCCCCTCCTCCGTAAGATGACACCCGTCCCCACAAATGTATTTTGGTAAATTTACCCGGGTCTGGGGAAATATGTGGACATTAGCTTGTTGGAGGATACTTGTGGACAATCGTGAATTAAAAGATTTAACCCGGTGATTATAAGACACCCCACCATAATTCCCTATGGATGTCCGCTGAACTACTGACAGAAAAACAACCACTTTGGGAGACACGTTATAACAATCCAACACCCCCAGAAACCTCAGGGCACTGTCCACCACCACCACAATCAAAAGGTCAGACTGACGGCCACACGCCAAGATATGCTTCATGTACCCACCGGGGTTGGATAGAATTCTGCGATATGACAGACCGCCCTGACCACAGCTAAACAGCTCGCACTTGGCCTCCAAGCCGAGGGTCTGCGAGAGCGACTCGAGTCGGTGCTTGGATCGACTGGACAGTCGTTTGACAAACGAATGTCCAAACAAACATAACATTGGCTTGTCATCCGCCATCACCCACTCTACACGTTCGGTGACAGTGATCTCAGGTAGTGGCGACCAGCCAAGTCCAGCTTCTGCAGGCAACTACCTCAGCACCTTATCTGTACCTACAGCCAACTGAAGAAACAATACAATGTTAAATGGTAGTGGCATAAGCCATGTCCCGCAACTGGCAGGCAACTACACACGGCCCCAATTTACGGACCAATCGACCGAAGCCATGAGATAGTGGCAAACACCATGTCCCGCATATAGCAGGCAACTACCTACATACCACAATGTTCACAACAAACTACGTACAATTTCCCCCATACTCGATCTGTATCAATACCCAGGCATGGGCAAATGGGCTGGGTTAGAGTGGCGTCCCTTGTTGGGCCGGCTAGACCGACGACACACAGGCCTTGCAGGGGACGGTTCATCAACCAGTGCTGGAGCCTCAGAATCACTGACTCCACTTCTGGTAGGGCGTCCGTGGATCCTGCACCAGTAGCTTCCGATTCACCCATCTGGATGGTCCTCCGAGAGCTGAGCTAATTCCCTGTTTTTGCTGGTCACCCTGCCACTATTGGCACCCTCTTGGTTGGGTTTGCGAGTACGTCCATGCGGTCGTCGTTCACTGTAGCCCTGTCGCTGAGCCCATCATCGTCACCACCTTGTTCTCCATGCGGTGTGGTGTAAGAGGGCTTTGTTCTCCCTGCGGTGTGGTGTAAGAAGACCTTGTTCTCCCTGCGGTGTGGTGTAAGAGGGCCTTGTTCTCCATGCGGTGTGGTGTAAGAGGGCATTGTTCTCCATGCGGTGTGGTGTAAGAGGGCCTTGTTCTACATGCGGTGTGGTGTAAGAGGGCCTTGTTCTCCATGCGGTGTGGTGTAAGTGGGCCTTGTTCTCCCTGCGGTGTCGTGTAAGAGGGCCTTGTTCTCCCTGCGGTGTGGTGTAAGAGGGCCTTGGTCGGTAGAACCGACGGTAATATCGATGGGGGCCACGACGCAGTGATCGCAGGATGTTGTTCTGTTCCACCCCAGCAATCGGCAGTTCATCACCATGTTGCTGGGGGTGGGGAGGACTACAGTACGGACAACGTGGTGGTCCCCCGTAGTAGCGCCTCCAGTATCGTCGGTGATCTGGTGGGCCACCGAGGCAGTACTGGTTCTTTCCCCGTTGGGAAGCCAGCTCTCCACCGCCACTCTCATCACCCCTCTGCCATTCCCTGGGTTGGTATGCTTGACGCCTGGGGCCATCACCACGGCGTCGGAGGTATGGCATAGTGATACAGGCAGCCTCATTTCCTCTCTCACCCCTAGACCACACTTGGTCCACTGCAACCTGCTCATTAACCATCACCGAATCACCAGCCATTTCAGCATAGACGATCTTCCTGGGCACATGTGCAACAGCGTCCGCCAGTTTACCCACTGTAGCGGAGGGAACTAGTTTTCGGAAGCTGACGTTAGAAGAACTGATCCCTGGACGCGGCTCTCTTCAGACCGCCTCCTGGCATCTGTTTCCCTCTGCCTTGGACAATTATGGGCTGTGACCCTGCTCCTTACAGACGAAACAAGATCTGTCGCGGAAATTGGTCCCAGTCGATAACGCAGAGGGATGTCGGACAGCACGAACTGGCTGTATAAGACCAAGCACCGCTTGTAACTGCTGCTGCATCTGATTTTGTTGGGATATTAATTGCAGCATTTGTGCTTGCAGCTGCTGCTGTGTTTGCAGCAATTGCGAGATCATAGGGTCTCTCTCCCGCATGCGGGGGACCGATACCTGGTCAACCAGGTATTCGTCCTGGTCCACCTCTGCCCCTCGCACCCGCACGGTGCGATGGCGTACATCATGCTCACGCAATAGATAGAGAGCCTCATCACGCACGTGGTGAAAGGATTTATCGGTATAATTCAGGGCAATCCGCCTCAACTCCTGACGAACAGATTGCTCGCGGACGCCCCGGACAAATTGCTATTTCAGTGCATTGTCCCGCAGTAAGGCCAGAGCTTGACCCTCAGCCTCAGTGACCGCTGCCTTCTCCACGCGACTGTGCAGCCGCATGAGTACTCAGCTGTAATCTGCCAGGGTCTCCCCGTCTTGCTGCATTCGAGCATGGAATGCCGTGCTCAGTGATGGCACCGTTTCGGGCGGCCCGAATCGCAATTTGAGCAAGGTGACCAATGCTTTGTAGTCGTGTCGCACCGCGTCAGGATGGCACATCACTTCTTCCCAGGCACACCCCCCCCCCAGGTGATCGAGGATTGCCATCGCTCGATCTACATTCTGCACTCCCGCCTGGCGGGCATACACATCAAACTCTTGCAGCCATTCAGCCACTGTAGGGTCCCCAACCTTCCTTGGATACCCCATGAATTTGTCCAATTTCATAGTAGGGACTGGAGGGACCTTCAGCCCTTGTAGGGCCCCAGCTAGCGTTGCCGCCAAAACAGCATTCGACTGGGCGATCATCTCTGCAATTCGCTCATCGGCCATATTGAAAGGAAATTGTGAAATAGATAGGTGTCAACTCACAGAGGGGGTAGAGCACACACACACACAAATATATATATACAAAACGAATGTGTAAACAGCCGGTGTCACAACAGTCTGAGCTGCCCGAATAAGTGAGAACGAACCATGACATGCTAATAACTAATCATCAAGTTATTAGTAAAGTTCATTTTCCCTCTAACACCAGGCATGATTTGATTTGTTGTTTATTATAAATATATTCTGGGTAATGTGTATGATTTTTCTCAGTGGCAAGTACAGCTACTAGTATGATCTCTCTCAGTGGCAAGTACAGCTACTAGTATGATCTCTCTCAGTGGCAAGTACAGCTACTAGTATGATCTCTCTCAGTGGCAAGTACAGCTACTAGTATGATCTCTCTCAGTGGCAAGTACAGCTACTAGTATGATCTCTCTCAGTGGCAAGTACAGCTACTAGTATGATCTCTCTCAGTGGCAAGTACAGCTACTAGTATGATCTCTCTCAGTGGCAAGTACAGCTACTAGTATGATCTCTCTCAGTGGCAAGTACAGCTACTAGTATGATCTATCCCAGTGGCAAGTACACCTACTAGTATGATCTCTCTCAGTGGCAAGTACAGCTACTAGTATGATCTCTCTCAGTGGCAAGTACAGCTACTAGTATGATCTCTCTCAGTGGCAAGTACAGCTACTAGTATGATCTCTCTCAGTGGCAAGTACACCTACTAGTGTGATCTCTCTCAGTGGCAAGTACAGCTACTAGTGTGCTCTCTCTCAGTGGCAAGTACAGCTACTAGTGTGATCTCTCTCAGTGGCAAGTACAGCTACTAGTGTGATCTCTCTCAGTGGCAAGTACAGCTACTAGTGTGATCTCTCTCAGTGGCAAGTACAGCTACTAGTGTGATCTCTCTCAGTGGCAAGTACAGCTACTAGTGTGATCTCTCTCAGTGGCAAGTACAGCTACTAGTGTGATCTCTCTCAGTGGCAAGTACAGCTACTAGTGTGATCTCTCTCAGTGGCAAGTACAGCTACTAGTGTGATCTCTCTCAGTGGCAAGTACAGCTACTAGTGTGATCTCTCTCAGTGGCAAGTACAGCTACTAGTGTGATCTCTCTCAGTGGCAAGTACAGCTACTAGTGTGATCTCTCTCAGTGGCAAGTACAGCTACTAGTGTGATCTCTCTCAGTGGCAAGTACAGCTACTAGTGTGATCTCTCTCAGTGGCAAGTACAGCTACTAGTGTGATCTCTCTCAGTGGCAAGTACACCTACTAGTGTGATCTCTCTCAGTGGCAAGTACAGCTACTAGTGTGATCTCTCTCAGTGGCAAGTACAGCTACTAGTGTGATCTCTCTCAGTGGCAAGTACAGCTACTAGTGTGATCTCTCTCAGTGGCAAGTACAGCTACTAGTGTGATCTCTCTCAGTGGCAAGTACAGCTACTAGTGTGATCTCTCTCAGTGGCAAGTACAGCTACTAGTGTGATCTCTCTCAGTGGCAAGTACAGCTACTAGTGTGATCTCTCTCAGTGGCAAGTACAGCTACTAGTGTGATCTCTCTCAGTGGCAAGTACAGCTACTAGTGTGATCTCTCTCAGTGGCAAGTACAGCTACTAGTGTGATCTCTCTCAGTGGCAAGTACAGCTACTAGTGTGATCTCTCTCAGTGGCAAGTACAGCTACTAGTGTGATCTCTCTCAGTGGCAAGTACAGCTACTAGTGTGATCTCTCTCAGTGGCAAGTACAGCTACTAGTGTGATCTCTCTCAGTGGCAAGTACAGCTACTAGTGTGATCTCTCTCAGTGGCAAGTACAGCTACTAGTGTGATCTCTCTCAGTGGCAAGTACAGCTACTAGTGTGATCTCTCTCAGTGGCAAGTACAGCTACTAGTGTGATCTCTCTCAGTGGCAAGTACAGCTACTAGTGTGATCTCTCTCAGTGGCAAGTACAGCTACTAGTGTGATCTCTCTCAGTGGCAAGTACAGCTACTAGTGTGATCTCTCTCAGTGGCAAGTACAGCTACTAGTGTGATCTCTCTCAGTGGCAAGTACAGCTACTAGTGTGATCTCTCTCAGTACAGCTACAAGTACAGCTACTAGTGTGATCTCTCTCAGTGGCAAGTACAGCTACTAGTGTGATCTCTCTCAGTGGCAAGTACAGCTACTAGTGTGATCTCTCTCAGTGGCAAGTACAGCTACTAGTGTGATCTCTCTCAGTGGCAAGTACAGCTACTAGTGTGATCTCTCTCAGTGGCAAGTACAGCTACTAGTGTGATCTCTCTCAGTGGCAAGTACAGCTACTAGTGTGATCTCTCTCAGTGGCAAGAACAGCTACTAGTGTGATCTCTCTCAGTGGCAAGTACAGCTACTAGTGTGATCTCTCTCAGTGGCAAGTACAGCTACTAGTGTGATCTCTCTCAGTGGCAAGTACAGCTACTAGTGTGATCTCTCTCAGTGGCAAGTACAGCTACTAGTGTGATCTCTCTCAGTGGCAAGTACAGCTACTAGTGTGATCTCTCTCAGTGGCAAGTACAGCTACTAGTGTGATCTCTCTCAGTGGCAAGTACAGCTACTAGTGTGATCTCTCTCAGTGGCAAGTACAGCTACTAGTGTGATCTCTCTCAGTGGCAAGTACAGCTACTAGTATGATCTCTCTCAGTGGCAAGTACAGCTACTAGTGTGATCTCTCTCAGTGGCAAGTACAGCTACTAGTGTGATCTCTCTCAGTGGCAAGTACAGCTACTAGTGTGATCTCTCTCAGTGGCAAGTACAGCTACTAGTGTGATCTCTCTCAGTGGCAAGTACACCTACTAGTATGATCTCTCTCAGTGGCAAGTACAGCTACTAGTGTGATCTCTCTCAGTGGCAAGTGCACCTACTAGTGTGATCTCTCAGTGGCAAGTACAGCTACTAGTGTGATCTCTCTCAGTGGCAAGTGCACCTACTAGTATGATCTCTCTCAGTGGCAAGTACAGCTACTAGTGTGATCTCTCTCAGTGGCAAGTACACCTACTAGTATGATCTCTCTCAGTGGCAAGTACAGCTACTAGTGTGATCTCTCTCAGTGGCAAGTACAGCTACTAGTGTGATCTCTCTCAGTGGCAAGTACAGTGGCTACAGCTACTAGTGTGATCTCTCTCAGTGGCAAGTACAGCTACTAGTGTGATCTCTCTCAGTGGCAAGTACAGCTACTAGTGTGATCTCTCTAGTGGCAAGTACAGCTACTAGTGTGATCTCTCTCAGTGGCAAGTACAGCTACTAGTGTGATCTCTCTCAGTGGCAAGTACAGCTACTAGTGTGATCTCTCTCAGTGGCAAGTACAGCTACTAGTGTGATCTCTCTCAGTGGCAAGTACAGCTACTAGTGTGATCTCTCTCAGTGGCAAGTACAGCTACTAGTGTGATCTCTCTCAGTGGCAAGTACAGCTACTAGTGTGATCTCTCTCAGTGGCAAGTACAGCTACTAGTGTGATCTCTCTCAGTGGCAAGTAC
The DNA here is from genome assembly GCA_033239005.1 of Lamellibrachia satsuma. Taxonomy (NCBI): domain Eukaryota; kingdom Metazoa; phylum Annelida; class Polychaeta; order Sabellida; family Siboglinidae; genus Lamellibrachia; species Lamellibrachia satsuma. Next base: position 10,605,556 of record BSQZ01000018.1, read on the forward strand.
AGCTACTAGTGTGATCTCTCTCAGTGGCAAGTACAGCTAGTAGTGTGATCTCTCTCAGTGGCAAGTACAGCTACTAGTGTGATCTCTCTGAGTGGCAAGTACAGCTAGTAGTGTGATCTCTCTCAGTGGCAAGTACAGCTACTAGTGTGATCTCTCTCAGTGGCAAGTACAGCTACTAGTGTGATCTCTCTCAGTGGCAAGTACAGCTACTAGTGTGATCTCTCTCAGTGGCAAGTACAGCTAGTAGTGTGATCTCTCTCAGTGGCAAGTACAGCTACTAGTGTGATCTCTCTCAGTGGCAAGTACAGCTAGTAGTGTGATCTCTCTCAGTGGCAAGTACAGCTACTAGTGTGATCTCTCTCAGTGGCAAGTACAGCTACTAGTGTGATCTCTCTCAGTGGCAAGTACAGCTACTAGTGTGATCTCTCTCAGTGGCAAGTACAGCTACTAGTGTGATCTCTCTCAGTGGCAAGTACAGCTACTAGTGTGATCTCTCTCAGTGGCAAGTACAGCTACTAGTGTGATCTCTCTCAGTGGCAAGTACAGCTACTAGTGTGATCTCTCTCAGTGGCAAGTACAGCTACTAGTGTGATCTCTCTCAGTGGCAAGTACAGCTACTAGTGTGATCTCTCTCAGTGGCAAGTACAGCTACTAGTGTGATCTCTCTCAGTGGCAAGTACAGCTACTAGTGTGATCTCTCTCAGTGGCAAGTACAGCTACTAGTATGATCTCTCTCAGTGGCAAGTACAGCTACTAGTGTGATCTCTCTGAGTGGCAAGTGCAGCTACTAGTATGATCTCTCTCAGTGGCAAGTACAGCTACTAGTGTGATCTCTCTGAGTGGCAAGTGCAGCTACTAGTATGATCTCTCTCAGTGGCAAGTACAGCTACTAGTGTGATCTCTCTCTCTCAGTGGCAAGTACAGCTACTAGTGTGATCTCTCTAGTGGCAAGTACGCTACTAGTATGATCTCTCTCAGTGGCAAGTACAGCTACTAGTGTGATCTCTCTCAGTGGCAAGTACACCTACTAGTATGATCTCTCTCAGTGGCAAGTACAGCTACTAGTGTGATCTCTCTCAGTGGCAAGTACAGCTACTAGTATGATCTCTCTCAGTGGCAAGTACAGCTACTAGTGTGATCTCTCTCAGTGGCAAGTACAGCTACTAGTGTGATCTCTCTCAGTGGCAAGTACAGCTACTAGTGTGATCTCTCTCAGTGGCAAGTACACCTACTAGTGTGATCTCTCTCAGTGGCAAGTACAGCTACTAGTGTGATCTCTCTCAGTGGCAAGTACACCTACTAGTGTGATCTCTCTCAGTGGCAAGTACAGCTACTAGTGTGATCTCTCTCAGTGGCAAGTACAGATACTAGTGTGATCTCTCTCAGTGGCAAGTACAGCTACTAGTGTGATCTCTCTCAGTGGCAAGTACAGATACTAGTGTGATCTCTCTCAGTGGCAAGTACAGCTACTAGTGTGATCTCTCTCAGTGGCAAGTACACCTACTAGTGTGATCTCTCTCAGTGGCAAGTACAGCTACTAGTGTGATCTCTCTCAGTGGCAAGTACAGATACTAGTGTGATCTCTCTCAGTGGCAAGTACAGCTACTAGTGTGATCTCTCTCAGTGGCAAGTACAGATACTAGTGTGATCTCTCTCAGTGGCAAGTACAGCTACTAGTGTGATCTCTCTCAGTGGCAAGTACAGATACTAGTGTGATCTCTCTCAGTGGCAAGTACAGCTACTAGTGTGATCTCTCTCAGTGGCAAGTACAGATACTAGTGTGATCTCTCTCAGTGGCAAGTACAGCTACTAGTGTGATCTCTCTCAGTGGCAAGTACAGATACTAGTGTGATCTCTCTCAGTGGCAAGTACAGCTACTAGTGTGATCTCTCTCAGTGGCAAGTACAGATACTAGTGTGATCTCTCTCAGTGGCAAGTACAGCTACTAGTGTGATCTCTCTCAGTGGCAAGTACAGATACTAGTGTGATCTCTCTCAGTGGCAAGTACAGCTACTAGTGTGATCTCTCTCAGTGGCAAGTACAGATACTAGTGTGATCTCTCTCAGTGGCAAGTACAGCTACTAGTGTGATCTCTCTCAGTGGCAAGTACAGATACTAGTATGATCTCTCTCAGTGGCAAGTACAGCTACTAGTGTGATCTCTCTCAGTGGCAAGTACAGATACTAGTATGATCTCTCTCAGTGGCAAGTACAGCTACTAGTATGATCTCTCTCAGTGGCAAGTACAGCTACTAGTATGATCTCTCTCAGTGGCAAGTACAGCTACTAGTATGATCTCTCTCAGTGGCAAGTACAGCTACTAGTATGATCTCTCTCAGTGGCAAGTACAGCTACTAGTATGATCTCTCTCAGTGGCAAGTACAGCTACTAGTATGATCTCTCTCAGTGGCAAGTACAGCTACTAGTATGATCTCTCTCAGTGGCAAGTACAGCTACTAGTATGATCTCTCTCAGTGGCAAGTACAGCTACTAGTATGATCTCTCTCAGTGGCAAGTACAGCTACTAGTATGATCTCTCTCAGTGGCAAGTACAGCTACTAGTATGATCTCTCTCAGTGGCAAGTACAGCTGCTAGTATGATCTCTCTCAGTGGCAAGTACAGCTGCTAGTATGATCTCTCTCAGTGGCAAGTACAGCTGCTAGTATGATCTCTCTCAGTGGCAAGTACAGCTACTAGTATGATCTCTCTCAGTGGCAAGTACAGCTGCTAGTATGATCTCTCTCAGTGGCAAGTACAGCTGCTAGTATGATCTCTCTCAGTGGCAAGTACAGCTGCTAGTATGATCTCTCTCAGTGGCAAGTACAGCTACTAGTATGATCTCTCTCAGTGGCAAGTACAGCTGCTAGTATGATCTCTCTCAGTGGCAAGTACACCTACTAGTATGATCTCTCTCAGTGGCAAGTACAGCTGCTAGTATGATCTCTCTCAGTGGCAAGTACACCTACTAGTATGATCTCTCTCAGTGGCAAGTACAGCTGCTAGTATGATCTCTCTCAGTGGCAAGTACAGCTACTAGTATGATCTCTCTCAGTGGCAAGTACACCTGCTAGTATGATCTCTCTCAGTGGCAAGTACAGCTACTAGTATGATCTCTCTCAGTGGCAAGTACACCTGCTAGTATGATCTCTCTCAGTGGCAAGTACAGCTACTAGTATGATCTCTCTCAGTGGCAAGTACACCTGCTAGTATGATCTCTCTCAGTGGCAAGTACACCTACTAGTATGATCTCTCTCAGTGGCAAGTACAGCTGCTAGTATGATCTCTCTCAGTGGCAAGTACACCTACTAGTATGATCTCTCTCAGTGGCAAGTACAGCTACTAGTATGATCTCTCTCAGTGGCAAGTACACCTACTAGTATGATCTCTCTCAGTGGCAAGTACAGCTACTAGTATGATCTCTCTCAGTGGCAAGTACAGCTACTAGTATGATCTCTCTCAGTGGCAAGTACAGCTACTAGTATGATCTCTCTCAGTGGCAAGTACAGCTACTAGTATGATCTCTCTCAGTGGCAAGTACAGCTACTAGTATGATCTCTCTCAGTGGCAAGTACAGCTACTAGTATGATCTCTCTCAGTGGCAAGTACACCTACTAGTATGATCTCTCTCAGTGGCAAGTACAGCTACTAGTATGATCTCTCTCAGTGGCAAGTACACCTACTAGTATGATCTCTCTCAGTGGCAAGTACAGCTACTAGTATGATCTCTCTCAGTGGCAAGTACAGCTACTAGTATGATCTCTCTCAGTGGCATGTACAGCTACTAGTATGATCTCTCTCAGTGGCAAGTACACCTACTAGTATGATCTCTCTCAGTGGCAAGTACAGCTACTAGTATGATCTCTCTCAGTGGCAAGTACACCTACTAGTATGATCTCTCTCAGTGGCAAGTACAGCTACTAGTATGATCTCTCTCAGTTGCAAGTACAGCTACTAGTATGATCTCTCTCAGTGGCAAGTACAGCTACTAGTATGATCTCTCTCAGTGGCAAGTACAGCTACTAGTATGATCTCTCTCAGTGGCAAGTACAGCTACTAGTATGATCTCTCTCAGTGGCAAGTACACCTACTAGTATGATCTCTCTCAGTGGCAAGTACAGCTACTAGTATGATCTCTCTCAGTGGCAAGTACAGCTACTAGTGTGATCTCTCTCAGTGGCAAGTACAGCTACTAGTGTGATCTCTCTCAGTGGCAAGTACAGCTAGTAGTGTGATCTCTCTCAGTGGCAAGTACAGCTACTAGTGTGATCTCTCTCAGTGGCAAGTACAGCTAGTAGTGTGATCTCTCTCAGTGGCAAGTACAGCTACTAGTGTGATCTCTCTCAGTGGCAAGTACAGCTAGTAGTGTGATCTCTCTCAGTGGCAAGTACAGCTACTAGTGTGATCTCTCTCAGTGGCAAGTACAGCTAGTAGTGTGATCTCTCTCAGTGGCAAGTACAGCTACTAGTGTGATCTCTCTCAGTGGCAAGTACAGCTAGTAGTGTGATCTCTCTCAGTGGCAAGTACAGCTACTAGTATGATCTCTCTCAGTGGCAAGTACAGCTACTAGTGTGATCTATCTCAGTGGCAAGTACAGCTACTAGTATGATCTCTCTCAGTGCCAAGTACAGCTACTAGTGTGATCTCTCTCAGTGGCAAGTACAGCTACTAGTATGATCTCTCTCAGTGGCAAGTACAGCTACTAGTGTGATCTCTCTCAGTGGCAAGTGCAGCTACTAGTATGATCTCTCTCAGTGGCAAGTACAGCTACTAGTGTGATCTCTCTGAGTGGCAAGTGCAGCTACTAGTATGATCTCTCTCAGTGGCAAGTACAGCTACTAGTGTGATCTCTCTGAGTGGCAAGTGCACCTACTAGTATGATCTCTCTCAGTGGCAAGTACAGCTACTAGTGTGATCTCTCTGAGTGGCAAGTGCACCTACTAGTATGATCTCTCTCAGTGGCAAGTACAGCTACTAGTGTGATCTCTCTGAGTGGCAAGTGCACCTACTAGTATGATCTCTCTCAGTGGCAAGTACAGCTACTAGTGTGATCTCTCTGAGTGGCAAGTGCACCTACTAGTATGATCTCTCTCAGTGGCAAGTACAGCTACTAGTGTGATCTCTCTGAGTGGCAAGTGCACCTACTAGTATGATCTCTCTCAGTGGCAAGTACAGCTACTAGTGTGATCTCTCTGAGTGGCAAGTGCACCTACTAGTATGATCTCTCTCAGTGGCAAGTACAGCTACTAGTGTGATCTCTCTCAGTGGCAAGTACACCTACTAGTGTGATCTCTCTCAGTGGCAAGTACAGCTACTAGTGTGATCTCTCTCAGTGGCAAGTACACCTACTAGTGTGATCTCTCTCAGTGGCAAGTACAGCTACTAGTGTGATCTCTCTCAGTGGCAAGTACACCTACTAGTGTGATCTCTCTCAGTGGCAAGTACAGCTACTAGTGTGATCTCTCTCAGTGGCAAGTACACCTACTAGTGTGATCTCTCTCAGTGGCAAGTACAGCTACTAGTGTGATCTCTCTCAGTGGCAAGTACACCTACTAGTGTGATCTCTCTCAGTGGCAAGTACAGCTACTAGTGTGATCTCTCTCAGTGGCAAGTACAGCTACTAGTGTGATCTCTCTCAGTGGCAAGTACAGCTACTAGTGTGATCTCTCTCAGTGGCAAGTACAGATACTAGTGTGATCTCTCTCAGTGGCAAGTACAGCTACTAGTGTGATCTCTCTCAGTGGCAAGTACAGATACTAGTGTGATCTCTCTCAGTGGCAAGTACAGCTACTAGTGTGATCTCTCTCAGTGGCAAGTACAGATACTAGTGTGATCTCTCTCAGTGGCAAGTACAGCTACTAGTGTGATCTCTCTCAGTGGCAAGTACAGATACTAGTGTGATCTCTCTCAGTGGCAAGTACAGCTACTAGTGTGATCTCTCTCAGTGGCAAGTACAGCTACTAGTGTGATCTCTCTCAGTGGCAAGTACAGCTACTAGTGTGATCTCTCTCAGTGGCAAGTACAGATACTAGTGTGATCTCTCTCAGTGGCAAGTACAGCTACTAGTGTGATCTCTCTCAGTGGCAAGTACAGATACTAGTGTGATCTCTCTCAGTGGCAAGTACAGCTACTAGTGTGATCTCTCTGAGTGGCAAGTGCACCTACTAGTATGATCTCTCTCAGTGGCAAGTACAGCTACTAGTGTGATCTCTCTCAGTGGCAAGTACAGCTACTAGTATGATCTCTCTCAGTGGCAAGTACAGCTACTAGTGTGATCTCTCTCAGTGGCAAGTACAGCTACTAGTATGATCTCTCTCAGTGGCAAGTACAGCTACTAGTATGATCTCTCTCAGTGGCAAGTACAGCTACTAGTATGATCTCTCTCAGTGGCAAGTACAGCTACTAGTATGATCTCTCTCAGTGGCAAGTACAGCTACTAGTATGATCTCTCTCAGTGGCAAGTACAGCTACTAGTATGATCTCTCTCAGTGGCAAGTACAGCTACTAGTATGATCTCTCTCAGTGGCAAGTACAGCTACTAGTATGATCTCTCTCAGTGGCAAGTACAGCTACTAGTATGATCTCTCTCAGTGGCAAGTACAGCTACTAGTATGATCTCTCTCAGTGGCAAGTACAGCTGCTAGTATGATCTCTCTCAGTGGCAAGTACACCTACTAGTATGATCTCTCTCAGTGGCAAGTACAGCTACTAGTATGATCTCTCTCAGTGGCAAGTACAGCTACTAGTATGATCTCTCTCAGTGGCAAGTACAGCTGCTAGTATGATCTCTCTCAGTGGCAAGTACAGCTACTAGTATGATCTCTCTCAGTGGCAAGTACAGCTGCTAGTATGATCTCTCTCAGTGGCAAGTACAGCTACTAGTATGATCTCTCTCAGTGGCAAGTACAGCTGCTAGTATGATCTCTCTCAGTGGCAAGTACAGCTACTAGTATGATCTCTCTCAGTGGCAAGTACAGCTGCTAGTATGATCTCTCTCAGTGGCAAGTACACCTACTAGTATGATCTCTCTCAGTGGCAAGTACACCTGCTAGTATGATCTCTCTCAGTGGCAAGTACAGCTACTAGTATGATCTCTCTCAGTGGCAAGTACACCTGCTAGTATGATCTCTCTCAGTGGCAAGTACAGCTACTAGTATGATCTCTCTCAGTGGCAAGTACACCTGCTAGTATGATCTCTCTCAGTGGCAAGTACACCTACTAGTATGATCTCTCTCAGTGGCAAGTACAGCTGCTAGTATGATCTCTCTCAGTGGCAAGTACACCTACTAGTATGATCTCTCTCAGTGGCAAGTACAGCTGCTAGTATGATCTCTCTCAGTGGCAAGTACACCTACTAGTATGATCTCTCTCAGTGGCAAGTACAGCTGCTAGTATGATCTCTCTCAGTGGCAAGTACACCTACTAGTATGATCTCTCTCAGTGGCAAGTACAGCTACTAGTATGATCTCTCTCAGTGGCAAGTACAGCTACTAGTATGATCTCTCTCAGTGGCAAGTACTGCTACTAGTATGATCTCTCTCAGTGGCAAGTACAGCTACTAGTATGATCTCTCTCAGTGGCAAGTACAGCTACTAGTATGATCTCTCTCAGTGGCAAGTACAGCTACTAGTATGATCTCTCTCAGTGGCAAGTACAGCTACTAGTATGATCTCTCTCAGTGGCAAGTACAGCTACTAGTATGATCTCTCTCAGTGGCAAGTACAGCTACTAGTATGATCTCTCTCAGTGGCAAGTACACCTACTAGTATGATCTCTCTCAGTGGCAAGTACAGCTACTAGTATGATCTCTCTCAGTGGCAAGTACAGCTACTAGTATGATCTCTCTCAGTGGCAAGAACAGCTACTAGTATGATCTCTCTCAGTGGCAAGTACAGCTACTAGTATGATCTCTCTCAGTGGCAAGTACAGCTACTAGTATGATCTCTCTCAGTGGCAAGTACAGCTACTAGTATGATCTCTCTCAGTGGCAAGTACAGCTACTAGTATGATCTCTCTCAGTGGCAAGTACAGCTACTAGTATGATCTCTCTCAGTGGCAAGAACAGCTACTAGTATGATCTCTCTCAGTGGCAAGTACAGCTACTAGGAAGATCTCTCTCAGTGGCAGGTACAGCTACTAGTATGATCTCTCTCAGTGGCACGTGCACCTACTAGTATGATCTCTCTCAGTGGCAGGTACAGCTACTAGTATGATCTCTCTCAGTGGCAAGTACACCTACTAGTATGATCTCTCTCAGTGGCAGGTACAGCTACTAGTATGATCTCTCTCAGTGGCAAGTACAGCTACTAGTATGATCTATCTCAGTGGCAAGTACACCTACTAGTATGATCTCTCTCAGTGGCAAGTACACCTACTAGTATGATCTCTCTCAGTGGCAAGTACAGCTACTAGTATGATCTCTCTCATTGACAAGTACACCTACTAGTATGATCTCTCTCAGTGGCAAGTACAGCTACTAGTATGATTTCTCTCAGTTGTAAGTACAGCTACTAGTATGATCTCTCTCAGCGGCAAGTACAGCTACTAGTATGATTTCTCTCAGTGGCAAGTACAGCTACTAGTATGATCTCTCTTAGTGGCAAGTACAGCTACTAGTATGATCTCTCTCAGTGGCAAGTACACCTACTAGTATGATCTCTCTCAGTGGCAAGTACAGCTACTAGTATGATCTCTCTCAGTGGCAAGTACAGCTACTAGTATGATCTCTCTCAGTGGCAAGTACACCTACTAGTATGATCTCTCTCAGTGGCAAGTACACCTACTAGTATGATCTCTCTCAGTGGCAAGTACAGCTACTAGTATGATCTCTCTCAGTGGCAAGTACACCTACTAGTATGATCTCTCTCAGTGGCAAGTACACCTACTAGTATGATCTCTCTCAGTGGCAAGTACACCTACTAGTATGATCTCTCTCAGTGGCAAGTACACCTACTAGTATGATCTCTCTCAGTGGCAAGTACACCTACTAGTATGATCTCTCTCAGTGGCAAGTACAGCTACTAGTATGATCTCTCTCAGTGGCAAGTACAGCTACTAGTATGATCTCTCTCAGTGGCAAGTACAGCTACTAGTATGATCTCTCTCAGTGGCAAGTACACCTACTAGTATGATCTCTCTCAGTGGCAAGTACACCTACTAGTATGATCTCTCTCAGTGGCAAGTACACCTACTAGTATGATCTCTCTCAGTGGCAAGTACAGCTACTAGTATGATCTCTCTCAGTGGCAAGTACAGCTACTAGTATGATCTCTCTCAGTGGCAAGTACAGCTACTAGTATGATCTCTCTCAGTGGCAAGTACAGCTACTAGTATGATCTCTCTCAGTGGCAAGTACATCTACTAGTATGATCTCTCTCAGTGGCAAGTACAGCTACTAGTATGATCTCTCTCAGTGGCAAGTACAGCTACTAGTATGATCTCTCTCAGTGGCAAGTACAGCTACTAGTATGATCTCTCTCAGTGGCAAGTACACCTACTAGTATGATCTATCTCAGTGGCAAGTACACCTACTAGTAAGATTTCTCTCAGTGGCAAGTACAGCTACTAATATGATTTCTCTCAGTGGCAAGTACAGCTACTAGTATGATTTCTCTCAGTGGCAAGTACAGCTACTAGTATGATTTCTCTCAGTGGCAAGTACAGCTACTAGTATGATTTCTCTCAGTGGCAAGTACAGCTACTAGTATGATCTCTCTCAGTGGCAAGTACAGCTACTAGTATGATTTCTCTCAGTGGCAAGTACACCTACTAGTATGATCTCTCTCAGTGGCAAGTACAGCTACTAGTATGATCTCTCTCAGTGGCAAGTACACCTACTAGTATGATCTCTCTCAGTGGCAAGTACACCTACTAGTATGATTTCTCTCAGTGGCAAGTACAGCTACTAGTATGATTTCTCTCAGTGGCAAGTACAACTAGCAGTATGATCTCTCTCAGTGGCAAGTACAGCTACAAGTATGATTTCTCTCAGTGGCAAGTACAGCTACTAATATGCTTCACGTGTCTTTCATGAAAACTAGTGAGCATAATAATTATTTAGTAATATTGGTTGAATTCAATATTAGCTTTCACCAATACTGTGATTATATTATGAATTTAACATTGCTGGCTTAAAAACAACTATATCGGGGTGTATGCTCTCATCCATACATATAATTATGAGAATATGGCATATTGTATCATTTGTTTGACATATATTGTGGAAATGTTGCACATTGATATAATTTTCAATGATACAGTAAACTATTACAAATTGTAGAATCATAATAAAGTTATATGTTGTTCAACAAGACAGTGATGTTGTGTCTCAAGTATGTATGTAACATTTTCAACATTTAATTTAAGATACACAATAGAAGATAAATTGTAATTAATACTTCACTGTGTTTGCTCTGGGTATAATAGCACAAAGTGCACCTGGGGGACTGGGGCATTGCACCTCGTAATAAAAGCATTAATTTGATGATACGTGTTTTCAACCATGTGGAATAATTTCAATTCCTGGTGTTCCATACGATCCAAAGTGAACCTGAACAATAATTTAAAATCATAATTTCATCATAATATAAAACATATTTTGAGTATGAGAAATAGATAGCTGCTAGGTGGCAGTTTCTGAAAATATATCGCTATTTAGATAAAAAAACAACAACAAGTTTGCCCACATCACTTGTAATTAACCAGGGGAAACACTGTCATTTCGCGAAATGCCTGAGACTGAGTGAAACAGTCGTTTCGCGTAATGCCTAAACATGTCAGTCATTACGCGAAATGACTGGTTACGCAGATTGAATGTAACACGCACGCACACACGCACGCACGCGCACGCACGCGCACACGCACGCACTCACAAACACACACACACACACACACACACACACACACGCGCGCGCAAGACAACTTCCACCCTTTCTTGTATCTATGTTATTTCTAATCACGTTGTATCCTTCAAGGTATAGTTCTGCGTCTGATATGTCCTTGTGCGCCCACGTTTTGGTTACACATATTAAGTTTGGTTTCTCCTCAAGTGCGACACACTGCATCTCGTCCAGCTGGTTTAGGAGACTTCTTGTATATACTGATAATATTTGGAGTTTTTTTACATTAATATGATCAGTGCTCCCTTCTCCTTCAGTGCTCCCTTCTCCTTCAGTGCTCCCTTCTCTTTCAGTGCTCCCTTCTCCTTCAGTGCTCCCTCTTCCTTCAGTGCTCCCTCCTCCTTCAGTGCTCCCTCCTCCTTCAGTGCTCCCTCCTCCTTCAGTGCTCCATTCTCCTTCAGTGCTCCCTCCACCTTCAGTGCTCCCTCCACCTTCAGTGCTCCCTCCTCCTCCAGTGCTCCCTTCTCCTCCAGTGCTCCCTTCTCCTCCAGTGCTCCCTTCTCCTTCAGTTCTCCCTCCTCCTTCAGTGCTCCCTCCTCCTTCAGTGCTCCCTTCTCCTTCAGTGCTCCATCCTCCTTCAGTGCTCCCTCCTCCTTCAGTGCTCCCTCCTCCTTTTGTGCTCCCTCCTCCTTCAGTTCTCCCTCCTCCTTCAGTGCTCCCTCCTCCTTCAGTGCTCCCTCCTCCTTCAGTGCTCCCTCCTCCTTCAGTGCTCCCTCCTCCTTCAGTGCTCCCTTCTCCTTCAGTTCTCCCTTCTCCTTCAGTGCTCCCTCCTCCTTCAGTGCTCCCTTCTCCTTCAGTGCTCCCTCCACCTTCAGTGCTCCCTCCTCCTCCAGTGCTCCCTCCTCCTTCGGTGCTCCCTTCTCCTTCGGTGCTCCCTCCTCCTTCGGTTCTCCCTCCTCCTTCTGTGCTCCCTCCTCCTTCGGTGCTCCCTCCTCCTTCAGTGCTCCATCCTCCTTCAGTGCTCCATCCTTCTTCAGTGCTCCCTCCTCCTTCAGTGCTCCCTTCTCGTTCAGTTCTCCCTCCTCCTTCAGTGCTCCATCCTCCTTCAGTGCTCCTTCCTCCTTCAGTGCTCCATCCTTCTTCAGTGCTCCCTCCTCCTTCATTGCTCCATCCTCCTTCAGTGCTCCCTCCTCCTTCAGTGCTCCCTCCTCCTTCAGTGCTCCCTCCTCCTTCAGTTCTCCCTCCTCCTTCAGTTCTCCCTCCTCCTTCAGTTCTCCCTCCTCCTTCAGTGCTCCATCCTCTTTCAGTGCTCCATCCTCTTTCAGTGCTCCATCCTCCTTTCCTCTGCTCGTTTGTGCTCTTTGTGCTTCAATCCATCAATCCTTTATTCCAACACACAGTTACGATACAATAAATGACAACAAGTTACTAACAAAATGTGCAACAAATGTGAGTGGGTGAAGACTACACAAGGGTGTTTATGTACAGATTAGTGCTAGTGCTATCCTCTCTTGCCCCTACATTTGTGGATTGGCTGCCCCTCCTGGGGGGTGCCATAGCTGACTGATTGCCCTTCCTGGGGGTGTTGCTTCTGACTGGCTGCCCCTCCTTGGGGGGCTGGTGTTTCTTTGCTGCCCTGCCTGGCGGTGACCTTTTTGCCATGTTCTTTCCCTGTATTGGCTGAGTATCTTGCTACTTGGTGTCCCCGGACTGTACAATGTGGCCCTTTTGGATGAATAAGTTGTTTCACCCTTCTTCCGCCTTTCCCTCGGTTCTTTTCTGGGTTCACAATGTTTCTGCCGCTCCGTTTTCGTCTGGTCCACACTGATGAACACGTTTCCATTCCTCTTTTTCAGAATTGAACCCCAACCTATCTTGGTAGGAGGACCAGTCTTTCTTAGTAAACTCAAGCAAAGTTCCGTGCAACGACATGTTGTTAGTTAACTGTACCGGAACTAGACAGCATTGCACTTTGACCTCCGACGATCAGGGAGCATATCACACTACTCGACAAAAACATAACCATTTGCAACTACAACCAAGAATATCACGATAGTGGTTTAACATTACTAGAAAAACCTTGTTGAGCGCACTATATGCATCTCAATGTCCAGATCTTCAGAAAGAGTTGACGTAGGTGGTGGGTTAAGATCAGGGTAGACTGAATTACTTTTATTTTGTACTTGAGTAAAAGTAAAAGTAATTCACCTAAAAACTACTTGAGTAAAGTAAAATTACTTTGTAAAAAAAGTAATTGAGTAAAAAGTGAACTACTTTTTAAAAGTACTTGAAGTAAAAGTAGAAGTAAAAGTACAACACTTAGAAATAACAACAAAATCATCAGTAATATTATATAAATTACACAACTTGCATCTGACAACTGTTTTACAACCACTCTGCCTATATATATGGGGAATGTGCTCCCAGACAGCCTAAGCTGGTCAATCGGTCTGCCACCATTGAAATAGATGCTCACTTGGATGCTTGGAAAATTACATTATCTTTAATGAGCGCTCACAACATCAAATAGTTTCAGTTAAATACAGAACTCAATTAATGATGAGGCACAATCTGTCTTTTTATCGACCTGTTTCACTGAGGTATGGGAGGAGCTAGATTGTACAACAGGATATGTATACGCAGGGGTGATTGTATCTGAGTAGGTAGAAGGTCAGTCCAGTACTAGTAGTAGCCTCTCAGGGAAACTGGTCAGAGGTAATACAACCTAGCACTGCCCATAGTAACACAGACAGACATCTGACAAAGACATCTGATGCCTAGCTGATGAAGTCATCTGGCTTGTGAACCCCCATCTTCTTATGTCTTCCCAGACATGTCAAACATTGAAACAACAGGCTTTAGCAGCTAGCTGTGTTGGTTACCTGGTACCAGCTGGGGCTAGAATTGATCAGAAGACAGACCAGTGCAACAGAGGAATGCTGTTGTTAATTGCAATTAAAAGTGACATGTCAGGGCCCCTGTCCCTGTCTTTGATATTACGTATGGGTCAGCGTGAATAAGCCAGTGCTGGGAAAAGATGCTGCCAAATGGCAGAGTATCAATTCTTTACTGTTTAGTTCTGTACAGTAATCATTATTATGAATTTATTAAACATCTCAATATCAATGTTATTCGTGAAAGTAAAATGCTGTTTAATGCTGACGTAAGCCGGTAAGGCCGTTGCTGACAATGCCAATGGGCGAAAATCGGTTCTCGTTCTCGATCCACGGTGCGCGTTCGCTCACGGATATCAGAATTGTGTCAGTGTATGGGGATTATCAATACATTGTCGAAATTGCAAATTTTAAAATTTATAATACGTATTGGAAAGTTACTGATTAATAGTTTTTATGGTGCAACGGAGACATTTGCATCGTTGCTTGAGATGGCGTTCAATCGTTGTGTGCTCGAAGTGACATTTAATGTCATCGGCCTTGACCTGACCTATGCCAATATTTGGCAGACTTCGTTCACTGAGGGGGCAGCTGTGGCCCAGTCGTGGCCCAGTGGTTAAGGTGTTGGACTATAAATTCGAGCGTTGTGAGTTCAAGACCCACACTGGGCACGGTTCGTTTTCGAAGCTTAGGCAATTTCGTTTACCCTACTTTGCCTCAGTCTACTCAGCTGCAAATGAGTACAAACACTGTTTGGAAGGTACCTGCGATGGACTAGTGTCCCGTCCAGGAGAGTCAGTATAACTGCACTCTAAGTTGCTTCGCACTACAGAAACCAGGTTTAAGCACTGGCCATATAAGCCTTCATGGCTTCCTAAGGTGTAATGCCTGGGGGATGATTTTACCTTACCTTCGTTCACTGACGTAGATATAAAACAGTGGTTGCGTCGATTTCCCGAGGAGAGGTATACTTGCAAATATGATCACGAACTGGCATGCGATTGAATGATATTAATAGCTTTTGGCCTGGCGACTATGAACAGTTTTTGAAATGTCGTTGACGGTGGAGCGCCACCGGCAGCACAAAAAATGTAACGAAAATATATTGCGAAGTAAATAAAAGTAACGGAGTAAAAAGTCGCGTTACTTTAGATAAAACTACTTCGTTACAAGTAAAAAGTATTTAGTCAAAATTCTACTTCGTTACACGCCAAATACTTGAAATAACTACTCAAGCATTGTAACGAAGTACTTTTACTTCGTTACATGCCAACCCTGGTTAAGATTTCTCCTCCATGCTTGTATATTTCACGGGGGATACCGTCACTACTGGAGGCCTTGTTGTTCTTCATACTGTAGGGGTAAGACCACAGTTGACCTTCCTGTTTACTGTTTCACACGAATGTAGGGCGTATGTAATTGTAAAATGGGAACTTAATAAATTAATATTATGTGACATGAGTGCCTTTGAGCAGGAATATTCACAGGTTTATTTGTAGAAGCTATTGGCTGTGAAACAGTGCATTTTTTTTAGAGTTTAACCGGCGGAGGGATTTATGGCTATGGGCCACGTGGGCGCATGGATACTATTTTTGTAAATATTGACGGGCATCGCACGTGGGGGCGTTTTAAAAGAGCTGGAGGTATGTGATTTTGATAAAAAGCTGGTGAGCATGTCAGTGAGATGATGGCAGTTGCTGTGAAAAAGTTTCAGAATTTTTAACGGTCAGGTTTTCTTATAATCAGACAAAACGTTAACATGGCCACCAATGCAATTCTCTACTGTGGTCTGTGCCCTGTAGATTGTGTCAGGTGTAACAGGTTCGACTCGGGAGTCACGATTGAGTAATTCTATATCCGCTAGATGGCACTACTATACCACTGCTAGGAAGTAACTATGCCCATTTTCGGAAGGGCTGAAAGTTGTTTCTCACATTACATACAAAATGCACACCTCATTACATTCCTTTGATTTGTAAGATGATGTTATTTCACAAAGAAATTCCGAATTGTGTTAAACATTACTCACTAAGCATTCCCGCGTTATAAAGCATCATGTCATGTGACCATATCAATGTGGGGCACGAAATCGTAGCCGATCGAGACAGTTGTTTTGGACTGGAATTTCAACTATAACTTTATGAGTTCGCACTTATATTGCATATTTTGCATGGAGGTGAAGGAGGATGTCTTTGGTGGGTAAGAAACTCACACAATTCAACTTTTCAAGAGCTCGAAATCCGAAGAAAAAGCAAATTGAATCTCGGGTGAGTTTATGCTGTCAGTAGGTAGTATGTCGTGAATGAATCGCCATCGGCCGCCTGACCCAAGCAGAGTGGCATTCCTCGATAATCTGGTATCTTGATTGCGTCTTCGAGGTCAGTACGATTGCACCGGTAGATAAAGTATAATCTTCCAATATGTACGCCATGCTTTTACGAACAACAGCTTAAGGCTAAGGCAGGTACTGGGCTGCGGCTGTCAAAATGTCATTACAGTATATGTCTACTACCTGACTGTAGCCTGCAGTGTTACGTGTAGACTGTAGTGACTAGTGGTAATCGTACCACGTCCACGGTTAACAGCCAGATGCTGAGAGAGCCTAGAACAACTGGTCATATTTAGTGAATGACTATTATGCCAGGTATAGCTACTAAAGAATCAATCTATATTGTTGACTATGAGTATGTCTATGGAACTATTGTTGACATTGTGTAGCAGAACCAGAAGTTTGTTTACACCAACCATGATTTGTTATATATATTAGATGCGAGGTAGCTTCCTGCAGCATGCAGTTGGATGTTGTTGTAGATGGGAGACTGTTTGATATATGTTGCTATCTAGCCTAATGACAGGACATAAAATAGCTTGTAAACAGGGGCGTATTTAGGGGGAAGGGCATTGGGCTATGCACCCCCCCATTTTGGTTACATTTTGTTAAGTAACCATTTTGTTACACTGCCTTATACTTAAGTTGAATACTGCCCCAACTAAAGACCCTTCACACATTCTTGGCCTCCTCCTGGATCCTAAATGTGCAACTGTGTGCAAATGCCCATGCATGGTCTTTCAGTTTGACAGTCAGCTAGATACTGACAAATGGAGCATTCCATCTCAGTTCAACCAAGGCATGTTGCACTCATATTTCTCCATTCAACCAACATTTTACCAATTAATCCACAGGTAAATATAACCACACATGTCAAACCATAGTAATGTTGCTTGAATCATTTCTGACATATGACAATTTAAAATTTTGCAGATTCTTTCATTTTTGCCAATTTTCAGAAAAAATCATGAAGATTTCTTGTTCTACTTAAAATACCAATAACTCAAAACGTATTTGTGCTAGAACTCGATTCAGTATGCTTATTCTCCATCATATGTAGATAGTAACAGACAAGATTTAACAAGGTTTGCCATCCAAGCAAAAGGCCCAGATGGCAAGTGGACAAGGAAGCCATTGGCTTATCGAGAGTCCAACAATGTTCATCTACTTAAAACCCGCCCTCCTGAGATATGTGTCAACCTTGTTTTTAAACATATTCACGCTGCTAGCAGTTACACAATCTGTAGACCATTTGTTCCATTCATTTATTGTCCTCTGTGAGAACGAGTGCTTCCTGATGTCCAATCTACATTGATCCTTTACTAATTTTACCTCATGTCCTCTAGTTCTGCTATCCTTCTTGAGTGAGAAAAACATATTTCTATCAATATTTTCATACCCATTCAATATCTTAAAAACTTCAATCTGATCTCCTCTTAACCTCCTTGTCTCTAGAGTTGTTAAACCACATTCCTTCAGGCGTTCTTCATAACTAAGGTCTGTCAGTTCTGGTATCATTTTAGTTGCTCTCCTTTGTATGCGTTCAAGTGTATCTATATCCTTCTTACGATATGGTCTCCATGCTTGTATACAGTATTCTAAATGAGGTCTAACTATTGCTTTATAAAGAGGTATAATTAAGTTTTTTCCCTTGTATGTTATGTTTCTTCTAATCAATCCAAGAATTTGATTACCCTTTGAAGCTGCAATACCACACTGCTCTGAAACTTTCATATCAGCGCTTATTGTAACTCCTAAGTCCTTTTTTTTACAGTAGTACCCAGAACAGTATCTCCCATTTTATAGTTTACATCCAAGTTCCCATGTCCTGTATGTAGGCATTTACATTTCCAAAAATTGAACAACATCTGCCATTTCTCAGACCATTTCACTAATCTGTCTAGATCGTTTTGTAAATGTTGTTTATCACCATCAGTATTAACCTTTCTAAACAGTTTTGTGTCATCTGCAAATTTCAGTACGTTACTTGTTACACTGTCGTCCAAGTCATTGATATATATTAAGAATAATATTGGTCCTAATACTGATCCTTGAGGTACCCCACTCAAAACCGATTTCCAATTTGAAACTTCTCCATCCACTACAACTCGTTGTCTTCTGTCAGTCAGCCATTGTTCTATCCAGTCTGTTATGCTATCCCCGATACCATGGGCTTTTATTAATTTAAGTAGTAATCTTTGATGTGGCACTTTGTCAAAAGCTTTCTGAAAATCTAAGTAGATAATATCCACTGGCGATCCCACATCTATCCACTTAGTGATTTCTTCCAAAAAACATAATATATTTGTTAAGACTTATTTCTCGAACCCTTTTTAAATAATGGTATAATATTTGCTTCTTTCCATTCAAACGGAACAACTCCCTCTTTTAATGACAAGTTGAATACTCTTGCAAGTGGTACACTGATTTGTTCTACTGTTTCCATTAGTAATTTTGGAGGAATCCCATCCACTCCCGGTGATTTATTATCCTTCATTGCCTTTATTTTCTTAGCTACCATTTCTGGAGTTACAACTAACGGTCCTAAATAGTCAGATTTAGCCTCCTGAAATTTAGCATCAGCAACTGGTAATGAACTAATATCTTCTTTGGTAAACACGGAACTGAAGTAACCATTTAGGACTTCCGCCATTAAAAACCCCTGTGATATTATATTTCCAGCACTGTCTTCTAGAGATCCAACCTTGTTTTGTACGTTTTGTTTACTCCTGACATATGCATAAAAACTCTTGCTGTCATTTTTTATGTTACATGCTAGTTTTTGCTCATAGCTTCTTTTAGATTGTCTGATTTCAGTTGTAGCTGCATTAAGTGCCTCTTTGTAATTTGCGTAGTCTTCTTCCTTTCCGGTACGCCTATAAACCCTCCACATAGTTTGTTTTAACACTATTTTTCTAATAGCCTCTTTTGACAAGTGTTTCTTTCTACACCGTTTTCCTTGTTTTTGGAAGGGAACAAATTTATCGATGATACTCTCAATTTCATATTTTAGAATATTCCAACATTCAATTGCGGTCTTATTCATCAGCATGTTATTCCAATCTAGCTTTGCTAAGTATTTTCTCATATCTTTGTAGTTACCTTTGTGGAAGTTTCTCTTGTACGTTTTCTTATTTTTACTTTCTGATTTTACATTTATGTCAAAATGTATTTGATTATGGTCACTGTTACCCAATGGTTCAAGCATTTTTACATTGTCCACTAATTCTTTTTGTGATGACAAAACTATATCTAATACATTTTCTCCCCTGGTTGGTTCTAGTACGTGCTGAGTAAGAAAGCTATCCTGGATTAAAAATAGAAATTGTTGGTCCTCAATCCCTGTGCTCTCTAGAGAATTCCATTGTACATGTCCATGGTTAAAATCTCCCATTATGATACATTCCCCTTTACTAACTTCCTTTATAGCATTTTTATTTTTGTGTTGTCCTCTTCATTTATGTTTGGACTTCGGTAAACTAATCCAATAGATAATTTTGAATTTCCTGAAACAATTGTGCACCAAACAGCTTCATCGCAATCTGCTTCCCTTTCTAGTTTTATTTCATAAGCCTGAATAGTTTCTTTAACATATAAAATAACTCCCCCTCCCCTTCTTCCTATTCGATCTTTCCTAAACATTACGTATCCTGTCAGTCCTAATTCAGCATCTGTTATGTCTATGTTGGCCCATGATTCAGTTATACCAATTATGTGAGGGTCAGTATCTTCTACCATGATGTTTAATTCGTTTTTCTTATTTACTATGCTCCTTGCATTTAAACATACACATCTATAACCTGTTTCAGAGATCTTTTTCGGACGATTTGATTTTGGACGTGTGTGTGTTGTGAAATTTAGCCAACTATTGGTTTTAGACCCACATTTCAACAATAAAACATGTTAGAATACATATGAATCTTATTTAGATCAATAATGCACGCACATATCTAGATATATTCAGAAGTTTGACCCGTCTATCTTGATAGTTTATGAGATAAGTGATCTCCCAAGTTGGTACATAGTGAAAGGTGGCCTAAATTTAGCAGCCAAAAGGGCTATGTGGCCATGTAGCTAAATTTTCAATTTATTTTCTTTTTCAAAGGCAGGTACAATGCCTGTGTAATAGATTCCCTATTCAAATGGCTTAATGTTGAAAACATGTTTTGGATAGATACATTTTGTGGGATAATTAATATACAATAGTGGAGCTATAGTATACATGTTACTGCCTACATGTGATGGATAATAAACATGCCATATATAAGAGTTTTTAATTTATTGGTATTTTAAGTAGAACAAGAAAGCTTCATGATTTCCAAAAATTTGCTAAACTGAAAGAATCCACTGAATGGCCATAACTCAGAAACAATTCGAGCTACAGCTCTATGGTTTGACATGTGTGGTTACACTGACCTGTGCATTAATTGGTAATAAAAATACAATGTATAATTATTAATATATTACTCACACAGCCTATATCTCGATATTCATTGCCCATTTTGTAAAGATTGTATGAAGAACACATAATTTTTCCAGATTTTATTTTTGTTGGTGAAGTTAAGTGAAACCTTGTGAATACTGAGAGTCTTACAGCCAACTACAGGCCAAAATATCTACAAATAACATGTTTCTTCTGCTATTCGCAAGGCTTATGCTCTATACCCATCGTGTAAAATACTTTGAAATATTTGCATTTATGCCGTAAATTATGATATGCCATAAATTAACTTTGGGGAAGTTTTTGTTTAAACCGTGCGAATAACACTTACATACTGTATGTAAAAACGATTTTAAAGATTAGCAAGAGATATTACATGTTAATACATGACACCGCATATTGCTACAAATAAAATCAGAGGTGTTTACAGTAAGCAATAAATAAAAAATAAAAATTTACAATAAATAAAAAAATAAATAAATTAAAATACATTACATTAGTGAATATAATTATTACAATATATATATATATATATATATGTCGCCAAATTTGTCGACGTTTCGTGAGAAGTGACCATATATATATATATATATATATATATATACATATATATATATATATATATATATATATATATATATATATATATATATATATATATATATGGTCACTTCTCACGAAGCATCGACAAATTGGGTTTTGAGGGGGGCAAAAATAAATGTGTTCATATAACTTCAGACTTTCTGTCATATGAAGAGAACATGTTGAGGTGATCAATGAAGAATTCACCGTAACTCCTAAAACTGATCCTTCTAGAGCTGGGTGAAAGTGTAACTGCAAAAGGCCAGTAATATTAACCAAAGCAGTGGGTGACTGTGGCAGTGCTTTGACAACCGGAACTTTTAATGCTATGTTAGCATGACGCCGGTCCAGGCATTGACGCCTCTGGGTGTATTTCATCAGGCATGTAGGATGGCCGTGATCGACAGAACATCACCCGTGAGATTGTAACTTCCGGGTAATGGCTTCTGAACTGAACATAATATATATATCTATATATATATATATATATATATATATATATATATATATATATATATATATATATATATATATATATATATATATATATATATATATATATATATATATATATATATATATATATGCATTTCAAGTGATCAAATTACACATCCACATTACATTACCAAATAATAATGAGAAATAAAGATATGTTATGCGTGGTTGTTTGTTGCAGGATGAGTTGGACCCTGTGTTGCTAGCAGCTCAGAGACACGATAGTGTGGAGAACGTGTCACTGAGTCTTAGTCTCAACGCCACAGTCATGCCAACCCAGAGGATGACGAAGAGTAACTCTCTGGGCAGTATCAGCAACGAGGGCTGCGACTCTCTGCTCAACCACAATGACATTGAACGACTCACACAGAACGTGCGCAGCTTCTCAGATGCACTCAACAGACTCAAAGATGTCTTCACTTCTGATGAAGGTGCTGCCCTTGTTAACATTTGCATAATCTTTTAGAGTATTTTTTTCTGTGATTGCTAACAAATCTGTCGGCTTGTTCTGTGTAGTTGCACCAAAACCACTTTATGATGTCCCTTTTAGTTTTTGCCATCCTACTTGTGATAAAACCACCATGATAAAAGCAAGTTTTTGCTGTCCAAAATGCCAAAAACCAGTAAAAAATGCTATTTACCATTTTCTTACCGACCATCCCGACAAAAAACAGTTTTTGCCAGCAAAAAACAATCCTGCTTAACTTAATCTAGCCTAGGTGATGTATTCACTTTTGGCAAAATATACTTTTGAAAATGTTTTTTTAATGAGTGAATATCTTTATCAGTTTTGTCAGTATTTGTCCATGTTTGTAGAGTGTCTATCAATGTTTGTAGGGTGTCTGCCAGTGTTTGTAGAGTGTCTGTCAGTGTTTGTAGAGTGTCTGTCAGTGTTTGTAGAGACGTGCCTGTCAGTGTTTGTAGAGTGTCTGTCAGTGTTTGTAGAGTGTCTGTCAATGTTTGTAGAGTGTCTGTCAGTGTTTGTAGAGTGTCTGTCAGTGTTTGTAGAGACGTGCCTGTCAGTGTTTGTAGAGTGTCTGTCAGTGTTTGTAGAGTGTCTGCCAGCGTTTGTAGAGTGTCTGCCAGTGTTTGTAGAGTGTCTGCCAGTGTTTACTGATGAAAACACATCTTTGCCAACCATCCTGACAAAAATTGTTTTTTGCTGGTAAAACACAACCCTGGATCTACAAAAGTCAGGATCCAGGATCACGCCCGAGTCACAGTGCTTAACTTCTTTATGTCAACGTAACTGGTAAACGGCCCAGTGGTAGGTCCAAGTACACACAATTATATCAATTACAATCATATTTCATTTTTTTATTACAATTACACTCATAATTTTCAAGTCAAATACAATTACACTGTTTCAATTACAGTTACATTATGCAGAACCAAATATATTCAGCGTTTGTTAATTATGTATTTTTGCACGTTTTGCTGAATTTCAATATTTTGTACACAACTGATAAAGAAATATAACGGTAATGTTTGTATATTTTGAATTGTGACTTTGAATTATACTAACTAAAAAGAGCTGTTTAAACATTTTTATTATATAAAATACAGTACAGTATCCAGACATAATCCTACAGGACACATTCCTTACAGACAAAATCACATAATATGAAAAGTGAACAAAATCCCACAGGACAAAATACAACAGTGTAAAAATTTGAAAAAATCCCACAGGCCGTAATACAATATTTATTTGTTGTTCTCTAAGCATCCTTTCTAGTTTTGCAGACATTTATCAGTTTGCATTTCTTACGTTATTCTACGGAAAATACGAATAATAGGGTATGATGTGTTTACTGTGAGGTTGTAGTTCCTGCTCTAAGCTAACATTCTTAATTAGTCTGCCCTTTGCTTTGTGTGAGTTGGGAATGGGGAGAGAGGCCATATAAACGGTCCTTGCAACCTGACCTGTCTCCAGTCCACCACAACACAAGGGTTGTAATTGGTTTACTAACTCTGCAATGTTTCCTGATATTTTCTGAAGTAATAGCAGGCTACAGGTCTTTCCATGTTGTTCGAATAACAGCTTAGCCATTGTCTGACAATGTTTGTGCATTGTTTATTGCTTCCTGGCTGTTACCAACTTACTGAAAAGGCTAATCGCTAAAGCTCCCACCACTAGCACCACGGACCAGTACCCACCACTAGCACCACGGACCAGTACCCACCACTAGCACCACGGACCAGTACCCACCACTAGCACCACGGACCAGTACCCACCACTAGCACCACGGACCAGTACCCGCCACTAGCACCACGGACCAGTACCCGCCACTAGCACCACGGACCAGTACCCACCACTAGCACCACGAACCAGTACCCACCACTAGCACCACGGACCAGTACCCACCACTAGCACCACGGACCAGTACCCACCACTAGCACCACGGACCAGTACCCACCACTAGCACCACGGACCAGTACCCACCACTAGCACCAGTGTTTGTACTCTGGAGGAGTGCACAACATCGAGCTGTTGTCACGCTCCAATGCTTGCACTCTGGAGCACACAACAACGAGCTGTTGTCACGCTCCAGTGCTTGCACTCTGGAGCACACAACAACGAGCTGTTGTCACGCTCCAGTGCTTGCACTCTGGAGCACACAACAACGAGCTGTTGTCAGGATCCAGTGCTTGCACTCTGGAGCACACAACAACGAGCTGTTGTCAGGATCCAGTGCTTGCACTCTGGAGCACACAACAATGAGCTGTTGTCACGCTCCAGTGCTTGCACTCTGGAGCGCATAACAACAAGCTGTTGTCACGCTCCAGTGCTTGCACTCTGGAGCGCACCACAACGAGCTGTTGTCACGCTCCAGTGCTTGCACTCTGGAGCGCACAACAACGAGCTGTTGTCACGCTCCAGTGCTTGCACTCTGGAGCGCACAACAACGAGCTGTTGTCACGCTCCAGTGCTTGCACTCTGGAGCACACAACAACGAGCTGTTGTCACGCTCCAGTGCTTGCACTCTGGAGTGCACAACAACGAGCTGTTGTCACGCTCCAGTGCTTGCACTCTGGAGCACACAACAACGAGCTGTTGTCACGCTCCAGTGCTTGCAATCTGGAGCGCACAACAACGAGCTGTTGTCACGCTCCAGTGCTTGCACTCTGTAGCGCATAACAACGAGCTGTTGTCACGCTCCAGTGCTTGCACTCTGGAGCGTACAACAACGAGCTGTTGTCACGCTCCAGTGCTTGCACTCTGGAGCGCACAACAATGAGCTGTTGTCACGCTCCAGTGCTTGCACTCTGGAGCGCACAACAATGAGCTGTTGTCACGCTCCAGTGCTTGCACTCTGGAGGAGTGCACAACAACTGAACTTGTAACTTCAGCCTGTCACCTGTTGGACACAGTAGTCTGCCTTCAGCCTGTCACCTGTTGGACATGGTGGTGTGGTTTCGGCCTGTCACCTGTTGGACACGGTGGTGTGGCTTCACACTGAAATGACATTTTCTGACATAACATTATATTCACATTCCTGTCATTGTAGGAACTTGTCAATGTGTCACGCCATGGTCTATGTCTATTGACAGAATGTCTTGTGTTAATATGTAAGGTCATAAAGCTCACACTGGGGCACAAATCAAGACAATTAGTAACAATTATGGCCTGCTAAATGTGTTTGAATAATAGTTGAGTGTTTTAAATGTACTTGACTGCTGTAGTACGCATGTGCTGAGGTACTAAACAGCGAGTAAAACTGCAGTGTAAGTATTGTCAACATGAACTGAAGGTTGTGTGTAGGTCCCATGATGAAGACAGTCTAGGTTTAACAAGGTTGCCATCCCAAACAACAAGTTCCAGATGGCAAGTGGGCAAGAAGCCATTGACTTATCAAGAGTCCAACAGTTTTCTCATCTATGTGTAGCCCGCCCTTATCAAATATCTGTCAATTCTATTTTTAAACATATTCACACTACTAGTATTAACACAATCATTTGGCAGTTTGTTCCATTCATTTATCACCCTCTGTGAGAAAGAGTACTTTCTCATGTCCAACCTACACTGCTCCTTCACTAATGCTGCTTTATGTCCTCTGGTTCTACTGCCTTCTTTAAGTTTGAAGAACATATTCCTGTCAACATCCTCATAACCATTCACTATTTTAAACACTTCTATTTGGTCTCCTCTTAGTCTCTTGGTCTCTAGTGTTGTCAAACCACATTGTAATAAGCGACTTTCGTAAGTAAGGTCTCTTAATTCTGGAATCATTTTAGTTGCTCTTCGTTGTATTCTTTCCAGCTTATCTATATCCATTGTATTCTTTCTAGCTTATATATGTCTGATTGTTATCTTAGTCCATCTCCTTGGCTGCCAACATACATGTCAGCAATACATGTCAGCAATAGGAACCATTCCAGCAACTGGGACATAATCTATAATAATATAACTGTGACAAGTATAATAATATTATGAACATTTTACCATGGATAATCATGTTAACACTGAACATGCTGTAGATGATATAATTTTACTTTCCAGAGAAATATCTGAACAGTGTTAGACTAGTATTAGTATCTGCATACCATTCACCCTCAACTGTTATAGGAAGTAGTATTTCACCCTCAATCTGCCACACTGAGTGAGTGTTTAGTGCATTCACAGCCTGTTTACAAGGCACCACTAGTGCTAGCACTCCTTACTAGTGCTCCTTGCTAGTGCTCCTTGCTAGTGCTCCTTGCTAGTGCTCCTTGCTAGTGCTCCTTGCTAGTGCTCCCTGCTAGTGCTCCTTGCTAGTGCTCCTTGCTAGTGCTCCTTGCTAGTGCTCCCTGCTAGCGCTCCTTGCTAGTGCTCCCTGCTAGCACTCCTTGCTAGTGCTCCCTGCTAGTGCTCCTTGCTAGCGCTCCCTGCTAGTGCTCCCTGCTAGCGCTCCTTGCTAGTGCTCCCTGCTAGCACTCCCTGCTAGCACTCCTTGCTAGCACTCCTTGCTAGTGCTCCTTGCTAGTGCTCCCTGCTAGCACTCCTTGCTAGTGCTCCCTGCTAGCACTCCTTGCTAGTGCTCCCTGCTAGCACTCCTTGCTAGTGCCCCCTGCTAGTGCTCCCTGCTAGTGCTCCTTGCTAGTGCTAGTGCTCCCTGCTAGTGCTCCTTGCTAGTGCTCTCTCAGTCTGCTGTTTCCTGACTTGCAGCCAACCCGAGACACATGTTTCCTGACTTGCAGCCAACCCTAGACACATCTGTTTCCTGACTTGCAGCCAACCCAAGACACATCTGTTTCCTGACTTGCAGCCAACCCTAGACACATCTGTTTCCTGACTTGCAGCCAACCCTAGACACATCTGTTTCCTGACTTGCAGCCAACCCTAGACACATCTGTTTCCTGACTCGCAGCCAACCCTAGACACATCTGTTTCCTGACTTGCAGCCAACCCTAGACACATGTTTCCTGATTTGCAGCCAACCCTAGCTACAGCTGGCTCACAGTGCCTTTAGGGGACAGACCGTTATTTTAATTATGCCTTCCTGGTAGATGAAGAAGTACAAGTGATTTGAGAGAGCAACCATTCTGTGGATTTCTTGCACCCCTAAAACAAATCAAGTTTATGACAAGGAAAATGGTCACATTTAAGCACTACACCATTTATGTTGTGCATAGGAGATTTTTGCCAAAAAATTAATAAAAAACCAAATTATATTTCTTTAAAAATCTCAGTAATTGGAAAAAAGGCATGTGTTGTTTTAATAAAGTTTGAATCATAGTTTGTGCAAGTGATTACACACAAGTGATTACACACAAGTGTGTCATTTGAACATCAGGCAGCATTAATGTTGTGTAAATGCATCATTGTAAGTTCTCTGTTAACCAGGAGAATGTGATCAAAATTGTGCATAAATAGTTGATGGTATAAGCAGAGTAACATGTGTTTATATTGTATTAACCGTTGAAGTAACTCAATCGTTCAAGGATGTTAATACCCAGGCCTTGTGTGTCTTAAGCTGACTGGCATGTCACTTTCTGGGTGTGTGTGTTTGTCTGCTGACCACTGAATCACTGTCATGAATACCATTCACGTCTCAGACATTCCAGTTTGTTGATGAAAGGTATGTGCCCCTCTCTGGACACTCAGAGGTGATTTTAATTTGAAATGGATTCCCTGACTCACATGTCCTGCTTGTGGGCCAGGCACCACCCTGACTCGCATGCCCTGCTTGTGGGCTACACACAACCCTGACTCGCATGCCCTGCTTGTGGGCCAGGCACCACCCTGACTCGCATGTCCTGCTTGTGGGCTACACACCACCCTGACTCGCATGCCCTGCTTGTGGGCCAGGCACCACCCTGACTCGCATGCCCTGCTTGTGGGCCAGGCACCACCCTGACTCGCATGCCCTGCTTGTGGGCCAGGCACCACCCTGACTCGCATGCCCTGCTTGTGGGCTACACACAACCCTGACTCGCATGCCCTGCTTGTGGGCCAGGCACCACCCTGACTCGCATGCCCTGCTTGTGGGCTACACACAACCCTGACTCGCATGCCCTGCTTGTGGGCCAGGCACCACCCTGACTCGCATGTCCTGCTTGTGGGCTACACACCACCCTGACTCGCATGCCCTGCTTGTGGGCCAGGCACCACCCTGACTCGCATGCCCTGCTTGTGGGCTACACACAACCCTGACTCGCATGCCCTGCTTGTGGGCCAGGCACCACCCTGACTCACATGTCCTGTTTGTGGGCTACACACCACCCTGACTCGCATGCCCTGCTTGTGGGCTACACACAACCCTGACTCGCATGCCCTGCTTGTGGGCCAGGCACCACCCTGACTCACATGTCCTGCTTGTGGGCTACACACCACCCTGACTCGCATGCCCTGCTTGTGGGCCAGGCACCACCCTGACTCACATGTCCTGCTTGTGGGCTACACACCACCCTGACTCGCATGCCCTGCTTGTGGGCCAGGCACCACCCTGACTCACATGTCCTGCTTGTGGGCTACACACCACCCTGACTCGCATGCCCTGCTTGTGGGCCAGGCACCACCCTGACTCACATGTCCTGCTTGTGGGCTACACACCACCCTGACTCACATGTCCTGCTTGTGGGCTACACACCACCCTGACTCACATGTCCTGCTTGTGGGCCAGGCACCACCCTGACTCGCATGCCCTGCTTGTGGGCCAGGCACCACCCTGACTCACATGTACTGCTTGTGGGCTACACACCACCCTGACTCGCATGTCCTGCTTGTGGGCCAGACACCACCCTGACTCGCATGTCCTGCTTGTGGGCCAGGCACCACCCTGACTCGCATGTCCTGCTTGTGGGCTACACACCACCCTGACTCGCATGCCCTGCTTGTGGGCCAGGCACCACCCTGACTCACATGTACTGCTTGTGGGCCAGGCACCACCCTGACTCACATGTACTGCTTGTGGGCCAGGAACCACCCTGACTTGCATGCCCTGCTTATGAGCCAGGCACCACCCTGACTCATATGCCCTACTTGTGGGCCAGGTACCACACTGACTCACATGCCCTGCTTGTGGGCCAGGCACCACCCTGACTCACTCACCAGGTGGAGTCAACTACTGATGTCTAATTAACAAAGGCTCACATACAAAATGGACGTTTTATTATTGAAACTTTAAGTTGTCTAAACAGAAAGTGAATATTTATTTGATTTTAAGTTTACTCATTTACTGCATGTTTCAGGACCACTGCTAAATTTTTCCATTTTTGAAAATAACATGTATCACCCTTAGCCCATGTCATCATGTTTTTTTGTGTTTCTGTAATCTTTATTTGTCAATTTCTACGGTGATAATCAAACTTGTTATCGGTGTCATCTTCATCATTATTAAATAGAATAACACTAAGACACTAGCTAAAATGCTTTTTAGGATTGTACACAAAGTTTAATAATGTAACTACCACATGCCAGAATAAAAACAAATTGTAGACATTTATTTATAGGTAATATTAGATGTTTAATGCATCTATGAGATTCAGACGGTTTATTGGCAAGTAACATTAAAAAAATGGAAAAGGAATTTGTGGCGTTAGAACTCACCCACCCACCCACCCACCCACCCATCCACCCACCCCAGAAGCAGCCATCCAATTGCACACACCCACACACACCCACACACACCTACCACTCAGTCTCGCCTATGTAAAATTGTACGTGTAAATCAGAAACATTACAAAAGAGACACAACTAGGCTAAAACGTGTATAAGTTAATAACAAAGGCAACTGCCAACACATTATAAAGACATTCACCTGTCTCCAGACATAAAACTACTAACTTGCTGAGATAATATAACATTATAAAGACATTCACCTGTCTCCAGACACAAAACTACTAACTTTTTGAGATAATATAACATTATAAAGACATTCACCTGTCTCCAGACATAAAACTACTAACTTGCTGAGATAATATAACATTATAAAGACATTCACCTGTCTCCAGACACAAAACTACTAACTTGGTGAGATAATATAACATTATAAACACATTCACCTGTCTCCAGACACAAAACTACTAACTTGCTGAGATAATATAATAATAATAACTTGCTGAGATAATATAATAATAATAACTTGCTGAGATAATATAATAATAGCAATTTTAATGAATGCACCATTGAAACCGTCTGAACATTACCTAAGAAACATTAAAACAATAAAACATACATACATGTAGTTAGATGAGTAAAATGGGCGATATAGGAACATAAGACAGAGTTACAACACGAGGAAGACCTCTCCGTTCAAGTGTCTCACAGTGTGCTGGTAAAAGCTGTTCGTAAGTGGTTCTAGTCTTGATGTTTCTGTAGCATATACCAGAGGGAAGAAGTTCAAAGAGATGATTGGCTGGGTGGGTTGTATCCTGTGCAATGCTCATAACTTGCAAAGCATGCATAAAATTCAAAGTTAATGAGATGAACGATCACATTGTTTTGTGATGTCAGTGATGATATGGGTTTACATTTAGTGGTTTCTGTGCCATGCCTCAGTAGTTTCACTTGCGCTACTATAGCGAGTGATGGTGATGTCAATTTTCCAGAATAAAAACTATAATGTAACAATTTCTAACCACTAGCGGCAAGTGACACTGCAGAATCGTCTTCGAATTCAACTGTTTCGAAGCAGTTTAGCGACGCCAGTAGCCTTTGACTTTGAACTTGTTTACTTTCTGACTGAACCATGAAAACGAGCTGCCAAACTTCTCATGTCTACATCTACGATATGTGTACGTCTACCATATGTCTACGTCTACCATGTGTCTACGTCTACCATGTGTCTACGTCTACCATGTGTCTACGTCTACCATGTGTCTACGTCTACCATGTGTCTACGTCTACCATACGCATACACATGTGACGTGGTCAGACATTACCCTTACTTCCATATAAAGATCAAAATAAACAAAAACTTGTCATCTCCTATGCCTAGCTTCGTGGAGCTAGACGTAGAAGATATAGCTAGCTTTTGTTTTTGTAATTTGTTATCGTTACATGGAAATTTGTGTAAAGTTTGACATATAATAGATATATATATATATATATATGTGACATGTGTATATGTACGGTAAATATATGAGAAGTTTAGCAGCTCTAGGTGGTTGTCATGGTTAGGTCAGAAAGTAAACATCGCAATAGCAGGAGTAGCACTGACGGGTGGTGCTGATTTTGGCCCTCGGTGAATTCAGCCCAACTGACACGTTGGCAGGTGACCCGCAAGATCTACTCAGTTCTAGCTAGTAATTGATTAGCCTCCACTTTAAGGGTTTGTTATTCCTGTACTTGTCATCAAAGGAATGCTAAGTTTAACTAGAAACTGTTGAAGTACAATGCTTTGTCTGTTTCATACATTGAGCCGGTGTGAATAAAAGACCATGATTCACATTCAAAATGATCTTACGAAAAACACTGTTTAGACCAAAGACCATGTGCAGGTGGCTCCGTTGTATTCACAATACAATAATCGCTTATTAGTGTCATTGCTCAGTATTTGATTGAATTTTTTAATCTGGGGAGAATTTCCCAATCTGAAATCTAAAATTTAGAAACAAGATATGATAATTGTAATTTAATTTATTTAAACTATTCAACTGTATATAAAATATAGTTTTTTTGTGTAATATATTATATGATATGAATTTTAAGGATACAACGAATTAAATAAGTTCTAATGATTATCTCGCTGACTGCATGTTAAAATAGAAAAAAGATAGCGCCGTATTTATGCAAAACGACACGAAAGCTATAAAAGCGGTCACAAAGTAACAATTTTGGGTTAATGTGGAACTAAATCAATTAACAAATGAGAGAATAAATAGTATGCTTTATTCACAGTAAGACACATTAAACTTCATGTGCTCAGTACGTGCCTGTTGTGCTCTGAAGCAAACCTCATACCATTATTTAAAAAGGGTTCGAGAAATAAGTCAGAGAATTACAGACCAGTGAGTTTAACATCAGTGATTTGTAAATTATTAGAAAGGTTAATTAAAGACCATATGGTGGACTTCCTCGTTAAGCATAAATTATTAAATTCATCTCAACATGGATTCCTTAAAGCGAGGTCATGCTTAACAAATATGTTATGTTTGTTGGAAGAAATCACTAAGTGGATAGACGTGGGATCGCCAGTAGATATTATCTACTTAGATTTTCAGAAAGCTTTTGACAAAGTGCCACATCAAAGATTGCTACTTAAATTAAAAGCCCATGGTATCGGGGATAGCATAACTGACTGGATAGAACAATGGCTGACTGACAGAAGACAACGAGTTGTAGTAGATGGAGAAGTTTCAAATTGGAAATCGGTTTTGAGTGGGGTACCTCAAGGATCAGTATTAGGACCTATATTATTCTTAATTTATATCAATGACTTGGACGACAGTATAACAAGTAACGTACTGAAATTTGCGGATGACACAAAACTGTTTAGAAAAGTTAATACTGATGGTGATATACAACATTTACAAAACGATCTAGACAGATTAGTGAAATGGTCAGAGAAATGGCAGATGCTGTTAAATTTTGGGAAATGTAAATGCCTACATATAGGACATGGGAACTTGAATGTAAACTATAAAATGGGAGATACTGTTCTGATTACTACTGTAAAAGAAAAGGACTTAGGAGTTACAATAAGCGCTGATATGAAAGTTTCAGAGCAGTGTGGTATTACAGCTTCAAAGGGTAATAAAATTCTTGGATTGATTAGAAGAAACATAACTACAAGGGAAAAAAGTTAATTATACCTCTCTATAAAGCAATAGTTAGACCTCATTTAGAATACTGTATACAAGCATGGAGACCATATCATAAGAAGGATATAGATACGCTTGAACGCATACAAAGGAGAGCAACTAAAATGATTCCAGAACTTAGAGACCTTAGTTATGAAGAACGCCTGAAAGAATGTGGTTTAACAACTCTAGAGACAAGGAGGTTAAGAGGAGATCAGATTGAAGTTTTTAAGATATTGAATGGGTATGAAAATATTGATAGAAATATGTTTTTCTCACTCAAGAAGGATAGCAGAACTAGAGGACATGAGGTAAAATTAGTAAAGGATTAATGTAGATTGGACATCAGGAAGCACTCGTTCTCACAGAGGACAATATATGAATGGAACAAATTGTCTACAGATTGTGTAACTGCTAGCAGCGTGAATATGTTTAAAAACAGGGTTGACACATATCTCAGGAGGGCGGGTTATAAGTAGATGAACATTGTTGGACTCTCGATAAGCCAATGGCTTCCTTGTCCACTTGTCATCTGGGCCTTTGGCTTGGATGGCAAATCTTGTTAAGGTCGAAGTTACCAGAGTTGCAGGCCGAACTCTCCAAAGAATGCTGTCAAAGCCGACATCACCTGTATTCATGCTGATAGCTCACTTCGCTTAATTCACAATTATTGTCTTTGAGACTTGAGTGAAATCACCGCAAAACGTGTGTGTGTGTTTGCAGGCAGCTGTGCGGATGTGCGCAAGAATGCTCACGAGAGACTGGGGGAACTGTTGTGTGAACTCAAGGGGGTGCTTCAGCGTTACCCCACCCTTCACACCATCGATGTCCTCACGATGGCAGCACTGCTTATCACCAAGATCAAGAGTAGGTCACAGTTTGTGTTTGTGTGTGTGTGCAAATAGTTTATGATCAAATAGTTTATGGTCACTCTTTGCAACAAGTACAATTAAACAAGTCAAATAGTTTATGGTCACTCTTTGCAACAAGTACAATAAAACAAGTCAAATAGTTTATGGTCACTCTTTAGAACAAGTACAATAAAACAAGTCAAATAGTTTATGGTCACTCTTTGCAACAAGTACAATTAAACAAGTCAAATAGTTTATGGTCACTCTTTATAACAAGTACAATAAAACAAGTCAAATAGTTTATGGTCACTCTTTGCAACAAGTACAATTAAACAAGTCAAATAGTTTATGGTCACTCTTTGCAACAAGTACAATTAAACAAGTCAAATAGTTTATGGTCGCTCTTTATAACAAGTACAATTAAACAAGTCAAATAGTTTATGGTCACTCTTTGCAACAAGTACAATTAAACAAGTCAAATAGTTTATGGTCACTCTTTGCAACAAGTACAATTAAACAAGTCAAATAGTTTATGGTCGCTCTTTATAACAAGTACAATAAAACAAGTCAAATAGTTTATGGTCACTCTTTACAACAAGTACAATTAAACAAGTCAAATAGTTTATGGTCACTCTTTGCAACAAGTACAATTAAACAAGTCAAATAGTTTATGGTCACTCTTTACAACAAGTACAATAAAACAAGTCAAATAGTTTATGGTCACTCTTTACAACAAGTACAATTAAACAAGTCAAATAGTTTATGGTCACTCTTTACAACAAGTACAATTAAACAAGTAAAATAGTTTATGGTCACTCTTTACAACAAGTACAATTAAACAAGTCAAATAGTTTATGGTCGCTCTTTATAACAAGTACAGTAAAACAAGTCAAATAGTTTATGGTCACTCTTTACAACAAGTACAATTAAACAAGTCAAATAGTTTATGGTCGCTCTTTATAACAAGTACAATAAAACAAGTCAAATAGTTTATGGTCACTCTTTACAACAAGTACAATTAAACATAACAACATTCCTTACAAAAATGGATGTTGAAAGAACAATGAGGAGAGAAAACTGAGGGGAGAACATTAAGGGGAGAACATTTAAATGTTACATAATTTTTTATTAATGATCAAAAATAAATCATGACTATTGATTTTTTATGAAGCACATTTTTTATTTTTGCAATGACTAGTGGCAAAAGCTGGAAGTTGGCGTAGTCGTGATTTAGCTTCTTGTTTTATCAGTTGTACATGATTAATCCAGCAAACACATATGTTTGCCAAGTTTTATATCAGTATAAAGAAAATTTTATCACTGTTTCAGTATTACGTTTTAATTGTATGCAAATTAAAATTGTACGCGCAGGCTGTGTAAATGGTGTGCAATAAAACAGTGGTTTTTTAATGTTGTCTATGCAAATCAGAATTTCAATTTCAGAAGTTACATTCTATTTCAAAACATCGATTCCGTGAATTATGCCCATTTTCTGTGGTCATGGAATGTCCATTCAAAACAGGTGAATTATGTTTCAAACAATTGATTCCGCAAATTCTGTCCGTTTTTTTCGATCGCTGTGGATCAGTGTCCCTGCTGTATGAATACACATATCAAAAAAACTAAAACATTATTGTATGCGATTATTGCCATTACCATTATACCATTACCATTATACCATTACCATTATACCATTA
Organism: Lamellibrachia satsuma; assembly: GCA_033239005.1. Lineage (NCBI taxonomy): Eukaryota > Metazoa > Annelida > Polychaeta > Sabellida > Siboglinidae > Lamellibrachia > Lamellibrachia satsuma. Next base: position 10,640,903 of record BSQZ01000018.1, read on the forward strand.
CCATTATACCATTACCATTATACCATTACCATTATACCATTGAGTAAGTAAAACAATGAATGGTCTCCAAAGATTGACATTTTGTTGTCATCGTTGTCTCAAGATGTCAGGGTGATTGTAGTAGTGTGTCCCAGGTTGTTGTTATGAAGAGCTGGAGACAGACAACACTCAGATGTTGTACAGCATCGACCAACTCGCCCTGGCCTTCAGCAGCAGGTCAGTGCCTCTTGCTTGACATTGTGTCCAATCTCGGACTCTAGCATATAGTCCTAGTCATCAGCAGCAGGTCAGTGTCTCTCACTGGACACTCTGTCCATTCTCGGACTCTAGCATATGGTCCTAGCCTTGGCCGTCAGTACCACTATCACTGTCTTGGAGAATAACATGTTCACTCTCGGTCTACAACATACAACAAACAGCTGTTGCATTGTAATTGATGGAATGTAGGCAGATTTAAGATCACACTACTGCCAAGGCGTTAGTAACTAACCTAGTCACAAAGATTGCACCCTTCGTAAAATCTGAGCTCTCAGTAAAGATGAAAACACACGTACATTGGTAGTGGGAGAAGTGCATTGGTAGCGGGAGAAGTACATTGGTAGCGGGAGAAGTACATTGGTAGCGGAAGAAGTACATTGATAGCGGGAGAAGTACATTGGTAGCGGGAGAACTACATTGGTAGCGGGAGAACTGCATTAGTATCGGGAGAACTGCATTGGTAGCGGGCGAACTGCATTGGTAGCAGGAGAACTGCATTGGTAGCAGGAGAACTGCATTAGTATCGGGAGAACTGCATTGGTAGCGGGAGAACTACATTGGTAGCGGGAGAACTGCATTAGTATCGGGAGAACTGCATTGGTAGCGGGAGAACTGCATTGGTAGCGGGAGAACTGCATTAGTATCGGGAGAACTGCATTGGTACCGGGAGAACTACATTGGTAGCGGGAGAACTGCATTAGTATCGGGAGAACTGCATTGGTAGCGGGAGAACTGCATTGGTAGTGGGAGAACTGCATTAGTATCGGGAGAACTGCATTGGTAGCGGGAGAACTACATTGGTAGCGGGAGAAATACATTGGTAGCGGGAGAAATACATTGGTAGCGGGAGAACTACATTGGTAGCGGGAGAAATACATTGGTAGCGGGAGAAATACATTGGTAGTGGGAGAACTACATTGGTAGCGGGAGAACTACTCAGTATGTACACTTGTGAGCAGCAGCAGTTTTATTTACAGTTGGTGACTATGTCACATGGTACACAATGGACGTCTCTCCTGGCGGGACAAACCTTGGAACAAGGTGGAATGTTTATGTTAGGGTTGATGATATAGTTGTGATGAGATTATTAAACAATAAACAGTGTAAAAAAACAAATCTAAGCACATTGTGCAATGATTGTATAAACTGAATAATAACACTGAAACTAAACAATTCCATAGATTTAATAATAATAACACTGAAACTAAACAATTATTCCATAGATTTAATAATAATAACACTGAAACTAAACAATTATTCCATAGATTTAATAAGTTATTAAATGACTGTATGATGAATATAAGCAGTGAGATCCACAGTGATTGCATATATGAATAGAAAGAGTGAGACCACAGAATTATTGTCAAACTGACGTCCTTGTTTCAGTGTGTCCGAATATTTGATGGGAGACATTGACAGTTACCCACTGCTGGGAAAAACAAAGGTTTGTGTGTGTTCTTGTAGTTAGTATGTTAATGTCATCGTATGTCATATGTCACATTTTTGTTGTTAGTATGTTAATGTTATCTTATGTCAAATGTCACATTCTGTGAATGAAACTGATTTGAAGACTGTTAATGCACAACTGCCGGTTGTTTGAAACGTCAGCAGCTCTGTGTCTGTCGGTTACAGTCCCATGAGAATCTGCTGGTGGGAGACGGTAACGGAAGTCGGCCGGACTCGGTGGACAGAAGGGACACAGGTACATCCACTCAGTGGTCAAGTATATCAACTTGGTGGTAAATGACCACACAATGTCACACAGTCGAATCTGGACAAGTCAACAGTTGTCCACTGATTGAAACATGGCTCAGTTACACTTGTAGTGTCATACACCCTCAATAACACTTGTAGTGTCATACACCCTCAATAACAATGGTCAATTACACTTATTATCATGCAAGCTTAATTACGATGTTCAATTACACTTGAAGCATCATGCAAGCTTAATTACAGTTGCTATGTTCTAAACAGTTTAAATTACCTATATATTGTTAATTGTAATTAATTACAAATTATGCAAGTACAATGACAGTTAAACCCAACCCAGTGTATTATGTCGACTGAGGTGTTGTATGTTGACATGTCAAGATGTGTTGTATGTCCTTTGAGGTGACACTAGCTGTGTGTTGTATGTTGACATGTCAATATGTGTCGTATGTCCTTTGAAGTGACACTAGCTGTGTGTTGTATGTTGACATGTCAATATGTGTCGTATGTCCTTTGAAGTGACACTAGCCGTGTGTTGTATGTTGACATGTCAAGATGTGTCGGTTGTCCTTTGAGGTGACACTAGCCGTGTGTTGTATGTTGACATGTCAAGATGTGTCATATGTCTTTTGAGGTGACACTAGCTGTGTGTTGTATATTGACATGTCAATATGTGTCATATGTCCTTTGAGGTGACACTAGCTGTGTGTTGTATGTTGATATGTCAAGATGTGTCATATGTCCTTTGAGGTGACACTAGCTGTGTGTTGTATGTTGACATGTCAAGATGTGTCGTATGTCCTTTGAGGTGACACTAGCTGTGTGTTGTATGTTGACATGTCAAGATGTGTCATGTCCTTTGAGGTGATACTTGCCATGTGTTGCAGCCATGAGTCAGGAGGACATTGACAATGTCCTGCACAGGCTGGACGGTGGAGTGGACATCGCCTTACAGAGAGCCAAGGCGTGGTCCAAGTATGCCAAGGAGATCCTCACTTATGTCGAGAAGAAGAATGCTCTCGGTGAGTGATATTGGTTAGTCGAACGACTGTTTATGGGTATTTATTAGTATTTATGACATCCCGTATTAGCATTGGTGACATCTCAGTTACTTATTTGTGACATCCACACAAGGCATGTCACTGTCAACATCTTTCACTATGTGACATCCACACAAGGCATGTCAACATCTTTCGCTATGTGACATCCACTCAAGGCTTGTCACTGTCAACGTCTTTCACTATGTGACATCCACACAAGACGTGTCACTGTCATCGTCTTTCACATCTTAAATATTTTTTAAAGGACACAGGTGACGAATTAAAATATGTTAGTTTTACAACATATGTAGAGACCATTATAGAGACCACTTTGTTACAGTTAAAGTCAGACCATTAAATCTTCACCTTTGAAGGGTAAATATACTACAGCAGTAGACCCCTTGTATGATGACGTCAGAATTCAAAACAAACTGGCCGGAGGGTGAATATACTGCAGCAGTAGACCCCTTGTATGATGACGTCAGAATTCAAAACAAACTGGCCGGAGGGTGAATATACTGCAGCAGTAGACCCCTTGTATGATGACGTCAGAATTCAAAACAAACTGGCCCGAGGGTGAATATACAGCAGTAGATCCCTTGTATGATGACATCAGAATTCAAAACAAACTGGCCTGAGGGTAAATATACAAAAGCAGTAGACCCCTTGTATGATGACGTCAGAATTCAAAACAAACTGGCCCGAGGGTGAATATACTACAGCAGTAGACCCCTTGTATGATGACGTCAGAATTCAAAACAAACTGGCCGTGCGCTGCACTGTGGGCATAATCAGGGTTTGCTTGTTGCCGCTGCCAACAGTAATCCATGCCTTGATAAGTGGATTAGCGAACAACACCATGGCAGAGGCGTTAGTTTTTTCCCGTTAAAATGACATCAAGGGTGCGATTTTATCCACGAAAGTGGTCGACAAGAACACAGGTCGACAAGAACACAGTAAAACCGCCCAAGTGTTGGATTATATGTCAAGGCCTCACAACCTTCAACAGTCATTGGAAAAGTAGTACTTGGTCCATAAGCCATAGGTTTTTCGACTTTCACAATAGTATGCAACTAAAATGTATGCAACTATTTGTAATGATCACCCCAGGAAAAGTTAACAACGACCCTGTGATTGTTTACATTTAATGCGTTGCATACATCTGAGGCTCCCTCATGCCTAACTGGCTTGTTGTACCGGTAACTATTTTGTTCAGTTTCGTCTATATAATCATAAATGTGTCACTCAGTCTAGTCAGTTTAGAGCAACGATATGCCAGCTGTGGGCGAGGAATTCCTTGTAGTTCGCCTGCCTTGTCACCAAACAGCTGTGGGCCATGAGTTCCGTGTAGCTCGCCTGCCTTGTCACCAAACAGCTGTGGGCTAGGAGTTCCGTGTAGTTCGCCTGCCTTTTCACCAAACAGCTGTGGGCTAGGAGTTCCGTGTAGCACGCCTGCCTTGTCACCAAACAACTGTAGGCTAGGAGTTCCGTGTAGTTCGCCTGCCTTGTCACCAAACAACTGTAGGCTAGGAGTTCCGTGTAGTTCGCCTGCCTTGTCACCAAACAGCTGTAGGCTAGGAGTTCCGTGTAGTTCGCCTGCCTTGTCACCAAACAGTCGGGCACTCAGAGTGTACAGATGCTGGCCCTGACATTTTACTGCATTCTTTGGTCATGTTTTCGTTGCACTCGTTGATCAAACACAGCTATTCTGGTGTCCACGCAAATGTAGTGTTTTTATCAAATCCGTCAACCGCCATGAAAATGAAGCCCACATTACTGAGCAGGGACAATGTTCCGTCAAAGTTCACCTGAAGATTGTCGTTCCTAACGAGCACCATCCACCGTTCCTAAGTTGCTTATCTCGTGGCAAGACCTGCCAACTCAAGAGCTTGTGTCGTTTACTAGTGGCATGGCACGCAGTAGTTTTAGTTTTCATCATAATAATCATAGCAATGTGTCAAGAAAGTAACATCGGCATATTTGCTTACGCCTAGAGCAGGCGGGACAGGGTGGGGACCATCACTTATTAGACCTCCGATTAGGCCCACAGTGCACTGTCATTCTGGTTTGTTTTGGTTTCTGACGTCATCATGACATCATCATGACGTCATCATGCTTCTGGGCAACTAAAACATGATGTGTAACAGTGGTAAGTTAGATGTACTTTGACATCATATATATCATGGTGGATAATATATATATATATATATATATATATATATATATATATATATATATATATATATATATATATATATATATATATATATATATCATGGTGGATATATATATATATATATATATATATATATATATCATGGTGGAGATATATATATATATATATATATATATATATATATATATATATATATATATATATATATATATATGGATATATATGTGTGTGTGTGTATATATATATATATATATATATATATATATATATCATGGTGGATATATATATATATATATATATATATATATATATATCATGGTGGATGCCCATAAGAGACACCTGTCTATAATGGACAGTTTCAAAAGTCCCGAATGACTTCTTATTAGTTAGTACTGTCCGCTAAATGTCCATAGCGGCCACATGGCCAGTGTGGACAACGGACAGGGAATTTGGACCCAACCATTCATAGTCACACTGTGGCTTGTGGACAGCTCAAAGTGCTAGCTGAGACATGGCTGATACGCACTAACTTTACTACATATTTATTCTGTATAATTCCATCTGCATAATGTAGTCAATAAATGAAAAGTAAGAAAAGTAAATGGAAATATATTTTACATGTATTCTAGTGTGAGAGAATGTCTTGATGAGAGAGTCATACATATTACTGCCAATTTCAATCTCAAATAATACTGGAAAGTTTTCTAATGACTTGTATAACTCTGTCATACAGAATCAGACTATGCCAAGAATGTTGCGAAGCTGGCAGGCAGCGTACGACACATGATTTCAGAAGATGTGAGTCAATTATTGCACCTCTTTCCTTGTACAGTTGTGTAGCTACAGCTCTCATCTGATCACCTGCCTTGTACAGTTGTGTAGCTACAACTCTCCTCTGACTACCTGCCTTGTACAGTTGTGTAACTATAGCTCTCATCTGACTACCTGCCTTGTACAGTTGTCTAACTATAGCTCTAATCTGACTACCTGCATTGTACAGTTGTCTAACTATAGCTCTCATCTGACTACCTGCCTTGTACAGTTGTCTAACTATAGCTCTCATCTGACTACCTGCCTTGTACAGTTGTCTAACTATAGCTCTAATTTGGCTACCTGCCTTGTACAGTTGTCTAACTATAGCTCTCATCTGACTACCTGCCTTGTACAGTTGTCTAACTATAGCTCTAATTTGGCTACCTGCCTTGTACAGTTGTCTAACTATAGCTCTCATCTGACTGCCTGCCTTGTACAGTTGTCTAACTACAGCTCTCATCTGACTACCTGCCTTGTACAGTTGTCTATCTACAGCTCTCCTCTGACTGCCTGCCTTGTACAGTTGTGTAGCTACAGCTCTCCTCTGACTACCTGCCTTGTACAGTTGTGTAGCTACAGCTCTCCTCTGACTGCCTGACTTGTACAGTTGTCTAGCTACAGCTCTCCTCTGACTACCTGCCTTGTACAGTTGTGTAGCTACAGCTCTCCTCTGGCTACCTGCCTTGTACAGTTGTGTAGCTACAGCTCTCCTCTGACTACCTGCCTTGTACAGTTGTGTAGCTACAGCTCTCCTGTGACTGCCTGACTTGTACAGTTGTCTAGCTACAGCTCTCCTCTGACTACCTGCCTTGTATAGTTGTGTAGCTACAGCTCTCCTCTGACTACCTGCCTTGTACAGTTGTGTAGCTACAGCTCTCCTCTGACTACCTGCCTTGTACAGTTGTCTAGCTACAGCTCTCCTCTGACTACCTGCCTTGTACAGTTGTGTAGCTACAGCTCTCCTGTGACTGCCTGACTTGTACAGTTGTGTAGCTACAGCTCTCCTCTGACTACCTGCCTTGTACAGTTGTCTAGCTACAGCTCTCCTCTGACTACCTGCCTTGTACAGTTGTGTAGCTACAGCTCTCCTCTGACTACCTGCCTTGTACAGTTGTGTAGCTACAGCTCTCCTCTGACTACCTGCCTTGTACAGTTGTCTAGCTACAGCTCTCCTCTGACTACCTGCCTTGTACAGTTGTCTAGCTACAGCTCTCCTCTGAATACCTGCCTTGTACAGTTGTGTAGCTACAGCTCTCCTGTGACTGCCTGACTTGTACAGTTGTCTAGCTACAGCTCTGCTCTGACTGCCTGCCTTGTACAGTTGTCTAACTACAGCTCTCCTCTGACTACCTGCCTTGTACAGTTGTGTAGCTACAGCTCTCCTCTGACTACCTGCCTTGTACAGTTGTCTAACTACAGCTCTCATCTGACTACCTGCCTTGTACAGTTGTGTAGCTACAGCTCTCCTCTGACTACCTGCCTTGTACAGTTGTGTAGCTACAGCTCTCCTGTGACTGCCTGACTTGTACAGTTGTCTAGCTACAGCTCTCCTCTGACTACCTGCCTTGTACAGTTGTGTAGCTACAGCTCTCCTCTGACTACCTGCTTTTGAGAAACTTCACTGGTGTCACTTTTCTACTAAAGTTTTATTCCATATAATTTCTGCTATAATTGTAGATTGTATCAACATTTTAGTTAAGATACATGCAGGTGGCTGCTTGTTTTTTTCAAATATTTATGCAATTGCTATTTCTTTGCTTTCAGAAATACCTCTTGTTCCAGTCTATATACTGCCTAGCACTAGATCAGGTATGTGTGTGAGTTAAATTAAAAATGACAGGCTTTATGTACACTTACTGTGTTATAAATGGCAGCAGAATACAGAACGATGGATTGAGTTACTGATAATGGTCAGTGTTTGTACAGTTTATGTAGTGCAGTATTTAAATGGAGCTGTTTACTGTTGACAGTGTTGTATCACAACAACGCAGTGGCAACAATCTCTTTTTATGTTGTATGTTAGGTTTATGTAATATATGTTAATATTATATAATATGTAATGTGCAAATATTATTAACAGATTCTGGACAGTTTGCAAACAACACTATACTCAGTTTACTTGTTATATAAAAGTGTGTGTTATAAGTAAAGGGATGTTTTATGTAAAGTGTGTTGTATGTAAAGTGTGTGTTGTATATAAAGTGTGTGTTGTATGTAAAGTATGTATTGTATGTAAAGTGTAAGTTGTATGTAAAGTGTGTGTTGTATGTAAAGTGTGTGTTGTATATAAAGTGTGTGTTGTATGTAAAGTGTGTGTTGTATGTAAACTGTGTATTGTATGTAAAGTGTGTGTTGTATATAAAGTGTGTGTTGTATGTAAAGTGTGTGTGTTGTATGTAAACTGTGTGTTGTATGTAAACTGTGTATTGTATGTAAAGTGTGTGTTGTATGTAAAGTGTGTGTGTGTTATGGTGTGTGGTATGTTGTTAGGATGGAGACTCGGCCAAGACCCATCAGTACACATGTAACCTCATCCAGACACAGAAGTTTGTCCAGGTCAGTCTCATTTTCTTTCTTGAGAAATCTTACATTGAGATCAATCATACATACTGCAGAGTAACGGAAAGAACATATCTATCTTTTTTATGGATCGGAAGCCAAGACATAGACCAAATCTCTGGAAAAGCAGTTGAATGGCTGCTACACTAGACTACTGCGAATGGTGTTCAGTGTTCACTGGAAAGAGCATGTGACCAATGAAGAGCTGTATGGAACAATGATGAGGGTAGCAGATTCAGGAGCGCAGGAGTTGGTTTGCTGAATTAGTAGAATTCATGTCCCAATGACCCCGTCTCCAAAGCACACTGCGTCTCATTCAGACCTGGGGTCAATTATTTTTTTTCAGTTCGATTCAAATTTACACATGTAACCAGTGATCAATTCAGTTTACTGTCAAAAAGAATAAATTCAATTCCATTCATTTTTTATTTTCAAATTCATTAGAAATTCTCTACAGCAGAATATATATATACCTGGTAATCAGTTACTATAAAGTCATCATTGGTTAAGAGGAGATCAAATTGAAGGTTTTAAGATATTGAATGGGTATGAAAATATTGATATAATATTTTTTCTCACTCAAGAAAGATTATAGAACTGGAGGACATGAGGTAACATTAGTAAAGGATCAGTGTAGATTGGATACCAGGAAGTACTCTTTCTCACAGAGGGCAATCAATGAATGGAACAAATTATTTACAGATTGTGTAACTGCTAGCATCGTGAATATGTTTAGTTGACACATTTCTCAGGAGGGCGGGTTACAAATAGATAAAAAAATGTTGGACTCTCGATAAGCCAATGGCTTCCTTGTCCACTTGGTATCAACTTAAAAACTGTTCATGTTCTTTGTGGTGAGCCCTGTAACCCTGTAACCGTTGCCAGCAATGTGTGAAACTAGAGTTACACATTGCACGGTAGAAGTCATTAACTGATCCCACTGTACACCCCATCACCCCATCCCACTGTACACCCCATCACCCCACCCTATCCCAGTGTACACTCCCGATCACCCTACCCCATCCCACTGCACACCCCATCACCCTACCCCATCCCACTGTGAACCACCATCACACCATCCCATTGCACACACCCCAGCATCCCAACCCATCCCATTGTAAACCCCTCACCCTAACCCATCCCGCTGTATACCCACCATTGCCCTACCCCATCACCCTGTACACCCATCACCCTACCCTATCCCACTGTACACCCTCATCACCCTACCCCATCCCACTGTACACTCTCATCACCCTAACCTATCCCACTGTACACCCCTCATCACCCTACCCCATCCCACTGTACACCCCATCATCCCATCACACTGGATGCCCCTCATCCCCGTACCCCATCCAACTGTACACCCCTCATCACCCTACCCCATCCCACTGTACACCCCATCCCCCGTCCCACTGTATGCCCCTCATCCCCCTACCCATCCTGCTATACACCCCATCACCCTACCCTATCCCACTGTACACCTCTCATCACCCTACCCCATCCCACTGTACACCCCTCATCACCCTACCCCATCCTGCTATATACCCCATCACCCTACCCTATCCCACTGTACACCCCCGACAACTCTACCCCATCCCACTGTACACCCCATCACCTTGCCCCATCCCACTACACCCCATCATCCTACCCCATCCCACTGTACACCCCATCACCCTACCCCATCCCACTGTACACCCCATCACCCTACCCCATCCCACTGTACATTATTAGAATACATGTGTAATACTTCATTGTACACATGATTGTGATGCACACCAAACCTTAATGTAGCTGGGGCAGCTAATGTGTCAGTGGATTTTTTTCTTCATAACATGCTATGAAATATTGAACTGAACATGGACACCACAAATAATCACCTGGTATTAATGTCATATTTCGCCAATCCAAACAGTCCTTTTGGAAATCCACCTGATTTCTTAGAAACGTTGACGATGTTTCCATAATAATGACCTCGAGTGTAACGATGTACTGCTATGTTGTACGAACCTGCTATATTCTATACTATAATTCCAGTACACATCAATACCTAACTAAATCATGTCCTTAAACCAGCAAATATCAGCGTTAACATAGTTTATTGCACCTTTGAACCTATAAGTTATAATAACAGAAACGGCCTGTGACCCCGACTTGGTGACCGCGCTGGATAACGGGCCAGTCAATATGATTGTAAACACGCCCAGCCACATGTTTGTCAGATGGCTGGTGTAACCTGATATCGTAGATTACAATACGTTAAAAATACAGATTCAAAGCCCATTGTGGCGGCAAATCGACATTTCTGTTATCACAAACAATCAGGGAATGTTACCTAATTAAATTTTTTTTCAACTACAACAAGTATGACGCTGCAATTTGCCGTATGAACGCGTCTTACGTGTAGGCAACTTTACACTGTTTTGAATTACGATTGGTGAAAGGTTTGTGTCGAAAATACACTGCCACTTTAGGCTGTCATTCAACTTTTGCTTAATTCATTCACGGTGGTGTAGCAGATGTAATTCGTTTATGCTAACCAAAATCTCTTGTAAAGTTATCAGTGACACTGTCATAGTTATATGTATGTCATTTATTTCTTTGGGGATTTTCTCAAAACGATACATTTAAAAAATATTGTAACATAATCAAATAAATAAAAAAACTCCAAATTTTATTAATCTGGAATATTATATAGTATTTTGACTACAATCTGTGAATAAATGGTTAATTTATTTTAAAACCTTCTACTGGAACTACTCAATTAAAGACAAGCATATAATAGCCACCCCATCTACCTTAATCAATTATTTGTCAAGAATAAAGTCTTGAGAGTGCCAGAGTTGAGGAACACATTGTCCTGTTTTAGCCTCTCAACATGCGGCGAGTGGACCACGAGAAGACGCGCAAGTCTCTCAAGGACACGTGGACCAAGGAACTGCGCAGGATGGTCTGTGGCACTGTTAGATCTACATTGTTTTGTTTGTCATGTTTTGTAGATTAAACTGTTGCTGCAGATATCAGCAGTTACACTGTAAAATGTGTGACGCATAAATGTAAGTATTCTGACAAGTATTGTTGTTATTAGTATATGTTATTGTACTGATGACATTGTCAGTTCAAACAAGTTGACAGCGACCAGTTTACTGTTACATACTTAATCTTATATTGATATGTTATATAATATGTATCAAGTACCTCATTCTACAAGCTGTTCTACTTATACTGCTATGTTATGTAGCATATATCAAGTACCTCATTCTACAAGCTGTTCTACTTGTATATATAGTTATACTGCTATGTTATGTAACATATATCAAGTACCTCGTCCTACAAGCTGTTTTACTTATACTGCTGTGTTATATAGCAGATCTCAAGTACCTCATTCTACAAGCTGTTCAACTTATACTACTGTGTTATATAACATATATCAAGTACCTCATTCTACAAGCTGTTCTACTTATACTGCTGTGTTATATAACGTATATCAAGTACCTCATTCTACAAGCTGTTCTACTTATACTGCTGTGTTATATAACATCAAGTACATCATTCTTCAAGCTGTTCTACTTATACTGCTGTGTTATGTAACATCAAGTACATCATTCTACAAGCTGTTGTACGTATACTGCTATGTTATATAACATCAAGTACATCATTCTGCAAGCTGTTCTACTTGTATATATATATATATATATAGTTATACTGCTATGTTATGTAACATATATCAAGTACCTCATCCTACAAGCTGTTTTGTTTATACTACTATGTTATATAGCAGATCTCAAGTACCTCATTCTACAAGCTGTTCAACTTATACTACTGTGTTATATAACATATATCAAGTACCTCATTCTACAAGCTGTTCTACTTATACTGCTGTGTTATATAACATATATCAAGTACCTCATTCTACAAGCTGTTCTACTTATACTGCTGTGTTATATAACATCAAGTACATCATTCTTCAAGCTGTTCTACTTATACTGCTGTGTTATGTAACATCAAGTACATCATTCTACAAGCTGTTGTACGTATACTGCTATGTTATATAACATCAAGTACATCATTCTTCAAGCTGTTCTACTGTGTTATGTAACATCAAGTACATCATTCTACAAGCTGTTCTACGTATACTGCTGTGTTATATAACATCAAGTACATCATTCTACAAGCTGTTCTACGTATACTGCTGTGTTATATAACATCAAGTACATCATTCTACAAGCTGTTCTACTTATACTGCTGTGTTATACAACATCAAGTACATCATTCTTCAAGCTGTTCTACTTATACTGCTGTGTTATATAACAACAAGTACATCATTCAACAAGCTGTTCTACGTATACAGCTGTGTTATATAACATCAAGTACATCATTCTACAAGCTGTTCTACTTATACTGCTGTGTTATACAACATCAAGTACATCATTCTTCAAGCTGTTCTACTTATACTGCTGTGTTATGTAACATCAAGTACATCCTACTACAAGCCGTTCTACTTATTGCTTTATCTATTATGATTTATACAGTTCAGAAATAAGCTCTCAAGTCCAGTAGCATACGTCTACCCATGTGGCATTTAAACTCTCTATTTATGGTAAAATGTGAATATTTTGCATGCTAGCTTGCGACTGTTGCCTGCTTGAAGAAACCCTACTGTGTACGCGTGCATGCATGCATGTGTGTCAGTGTAATGCATTACATGTTCCAGCAAGAGGCAGTGGCGAACCTGAAGAAGGCGAAGACGATGTATGTGTCAAGACAGCAGGAGTATGAGAAGGCGAAGGACGTGGCTCAGAAGGCAGAGACCGAGAGTCTCAGCTCTAGCGCGGTCACCAAGGCCGAGAAGAAGAAGAAACAAGTCGAAGACACACTACACAGGGTCAGTCCTACTTCATTTTGACCTGTTTTTTTTCCTGTACTTTTCCAAAAAATTGCCATATTGTCTTGTTAAAACAGTGACTGCATGTCTGCTAAAAAAAAACATCGGTCAACTAACTGATGATCTTCTGTTTTCTGTGGACTGAATGATCTGATTGTGTCCCCCCACATGCTGTGTTCAGGCCATGGAGGCGGAGACCACCTACAAAGCATGTGTCGTAGAGGCAAACAACAAACAGGCTGAACTCGAGAGGGTCAAGGTCAGTGTCTGGTTGACTTCGTGAACCATCTTATTCCAACGAGCACGTTGTTTAGCTGGTAACAGGACTAGATGTAATAGATATACGGCTGTTAAAACATCAGGGTGGGGCAGGAATCAGCTATATATATTTACAGTGTAGGATCATGGAGTCAATGTGGATCCACAGAATAACCTAAATCTGAATGTTGCTTGTTTCATTTATTTAATTAATCACATTTTGTAGTAGGTAGGTATAGGTAAAGTCATCCCCCAGGCATTACGCCTTAGGAAGCCATGAAGGCTTATATGGCCAGTGCTTAAACCTGGTTTCTGTAGTGCGAAGCAACTTAGAGTGCAGTTATATATTGATAAGTTTCACTTGTTAGCAAATAGTAATACAGATCAGTTTAGTACCCTAAGTTGAAATATACAATCCATAAATGCTAAATTTGATGAATTTTAAATATTTGTTGAGCTCCTCAGTACTATAAATTTAAAATTTAACATTATATGTTTACAAGAGACAAGGAAATCTGATAATGATTTATCTCAATTCAATTTACAGGGATACAAATTAATAGCTCAAGGAAAAAACTTCAGTAACGAAGGTGGGCTAATAATATATGTAGATAAAAATATAACTGTGCAATAAAAATTAATATCAGTAGAACAGTGGGAGAGGATGATAGTTCAAATAACTGGAAGTAATTTGTTAAAGATTATTACTATCGGGAACATATGTAGACCACCAAGATCATGTAACGACAATATTTAAAATGTCATCGATGAATTTACGACTTTATCTACACTGGAAAATAATAGTAATCTCATTATTACAGGGGACTTCAACATTAATTTACTAAAAATTAACGAAAATAGAATATATAGTGATTATTTTGAGTTATGCTACTGTATGCAACCGTTCCAAAAATGATATTAGAAATACTTGAAAAATTCTAAATGAAAGTCTTTCTAAAAATAAAGCAAACAAAATATTTTATTTTAAAGATAATGGCATGAATATAACTGATAAAATTGATATTGCAAATAAATTCAATAACCATTTTAGTATAGGTCACACAATTCCACAAGGGATTCAATATGATGGTAATACGGATTATAGTTATTATTTAAAAAACAAATTGATTCTTTTTTCAGATTTAAGAATGTAGATGAAGAAACTAAAGAAAACAATAGAAAGACTTCCAACAAAAACAGTTGTGGTTGTGATGGTATTTCTTCAAAACTATTGAAACTAATAGACCTGCCATCATTAAATAATTAATCCCATTAATCAACCAAGTTATAAACACAAGTATATTCCCTGACAAACTTAAAATTACCATTTATTCCTATTTTCAAGAAAGATGATCCATCACTATTTAAAAATTATAGACCCATTTATCTCCTTCCTACTATTTCAAAAGTGTTAGAGAGAACAATTTATAGTCAGTCATATGCATATTTCAAACTTTTATTGGATAATCAATATGGCTTTAGACAAAAACACTCGACTGAATATGCGTCACTTGAACTAGTGGGCGTTTGACATCACCGGCATTGATCATTCAATACTATTTAAGAAATCGAGATGTTATGGTTTAGATGGATCTACCTGAAGTTATATAAGTTATTTAAAGGTGCTGAATCAATTAAATGTTTTTGCTCGTCTCATTTCAAATTAAGTTTGCGAAAAACCAAACCTACCTAGTATCTACTACAACATGCTAGCATATTTGTGCAACTTTTGTATGTAGTTTTTGTGAAATCATCACACATACTATTAAATTAGTTAATGTTTGTTCAAGCATTTACTAAAGTAAAAATCAAAATGCTGAAAAATCATGATTTTGTTCCTTGGTGATATTTTGTAACTTTGTCGTGGGGTTACCATTGTATCACGTGATCGGTGAGAGAATGGAGGTCACGCCCATGATCAGCATTGACCCACAGTGTTTACCATTTTGGATATCCACTAATTTGATCCTTACCAGATCTAATGACTAAAGACAATTCTTTCGATGATTTGAACAAAAATAGGCATATTTTATTCAATTGACTATGGATGTTACACTGAAAAAATATCAAACAAGTCCAAAATTGTCCTCATATTAAACAGATTAAAGTATGTGCTACCTCTACAAATTTAAATTCTTTTATGTAATACATTAATATTATGTCATATTAACTACTGTGTCATGGCGTGGGGTTACCATTGTATCATGGCGTGGGGTTACCATTGTATCATGGTGTTAGGTTACCATTGTATCATGGCATGGGGTTACCACTGTATCATGGCGTGGGGTTACCATTGTATCATGGCGTTGGGTTACCATTGTATCATGGCGTGGGGTTACCATTGTGTCGTGGCGTGGGGTTACCATTGTGTCATGGCGTGGGGTTACCATTGTATCATGGCGTGGGGTTACCATTGTATCATGGCGTGGGGTTACCATTGTATCATGGCGTGGGGTTACCATTGTATCATGGCGTGGGGTTACCATTGTATCATGGCGTGGGGTTACCATTGTATCATGGCGTGGGGTTACCATTGTATCATGGCGTGGGGTTACCATTGTATCATGGCGTGGGGTTACCATTGTATCATGGCGTGGGGTTACCATTGTATCATGGCGTGGGGTTACCATTGTGTCATGGCGTGGGGTTACCATTGTGTCATGGTGTGGGGTTACCATTGTGTCATGGCGTGAGGTTACCAATGTGTCATGGCGTGGGGTTACCATTGTATCATGGCGTGGGGTTACCATTGTATCATGGCGTGGGGTTACCATTGTATCATGGCGTGGGGTTACCATTGTGTCATGGCGTGGGGTTACCATTGTATCATGGCGTGGGGTTACCATTGTATCATGGCGTGGGGTTACCATTGTATCATGGCGTGGGGTTACCATTGTGTCATGGCGTGGGGTTACCATTGTGTCATGGCGTGGGGTTACCATTGTATCATGGCGTGGGGTTACCATTGTATCATGGCGTGGGGTTACCTTTGTATCATGGCGTGGGGTTACCATTGTATCATGGTGTTAGGTTACCATTGTATCATGGCATGGGGTTACCACTGTATCATGGCGTGGGGTTACCATTGTATCATGGCGTTGGGTTACCATTGTATCATGGCGTGGGGTTACCATTGTGTCATGGCGTGGGGTTACCATTGTGTCATGTCGTGGGGTTACCATTGTGTCATGGCGTGGGGTTACCATTGTGACATGGCGTGGGGTTACCATTGTGTCATGGCGTGGGGTTACCATTGTGTCATGGCGTGGGGTTACCATTGTATCATGGCGTGGGGTTACCATTGTATCATGGCGTGGGGTTACCATTGTATCATGGCGTGGGGTTACCATTGTGTCATGGCGTGGGGTTACCATTGTGTCATGGTGTGGGGTTACCATTGTGTCATGGCGTGAGGTTACCAATGTGTCATGGCGTGGGGTTACCATTGTATCATGGCGTGGGGTTACCATTGTATCATGGCGTGGGGTTACCATTGTGTCATGGCGTGGGGTTACCATTGTGTCATGGCGTGGGGTTACCATTGTGTCATGGCGTGGGTTTACCATTGTGTCATGGCGTGGGTTTACCATTGTGTCATGGCGTGGGGTTACCATTCTATCATGGCGTGGGGTTACCATGGTAGCAGAATGATGAAAATTCAAAAGAAAGCTATGCGAATTTTAACCTTAAGTAAATACAATTCATGTAAAGAACCACTTTAAAAAAAATTATTTAATTTAAAAGTAGATGATTTATTAAAGTTACATGAACTTAAATTCTATTTTAAATACATGCATCAAGACTTACCTGCCTACTTATTAAACTGGAAAATAACCATAAATATACACAATCATAATACTAGGAGCACAACTGATATATGCTAATTCAGAACCAAACATGAATTTGCCAAAAGGTTTCTTATATATATCTTGCCACATGTTATTAATAATACCCCATAAATGTTACAGAGAAAATTGGAACTCGTAGTTTGCGAGGTTTTCCAAATTATACCAAAACAATATTTATTACAAAAATGTGATGATACGTGTTCAATAAAAAAACTCCTATACTTGCTATCAAAATCGACTAAATCAGTAATACATATATGAATGTATGACTACTATCTATTACAATTTATATTACATATTATCATATATAATTCGATATATACAATCGAATATGCATGCACACTCTTTCTCCTTCTGCACCCACACACTGTCATAACCTTTTGTATAAAAGAGTTAGTTAATTATATTTCATTAGTGGCTCCTGTGAGAGCAACTGTAAAGTCTTTCTAGGAGTCACTGACCCCTTGTTAAGTTATAATGTGTTTGTATTTTTCCATGTGAACATATTAATGCATATTTTGTTTCTATTAGTAGGGACAAATAATGTAGAGAAGGAGGGTACAACTGCTATAGTTAGGAAATATAGGAATTTAGTCAGAACACTAAAGCAGACGTGGGTTGAACAGGTAATACTGTCGGGGATTCTACCAGTAATAGGAAGGAGGGGTCACAGATATCGAAATTGCTGGGGGATGGCAATTAATATGCTAGTCCAGAAGATATGTAGGGAAGGGGAAGTTGGATTTGTGGGGAAGTTTTGTTGAGAGGGCTGATATGTACATGAGAGATGGGTAACATAACAAATAGTTTCTGATGAACACTCAGCAGCAGTAGATAGTGGCATGGGTAGCATAACAAATAGTTTCGGATGAACACTCAGCAGCAGTAGATAGTGGCATGGGTAGCATAACAAATAGTTTCTGATGAACACTCAGCAGCAGTAGATAGTGGCATGGATAGCATAACAAATAGTTTCTGATGAACACTCAGCAGCAGTAGATAGTGGCATGGGTAGCATAACAAATAGTTTCGGATGAACACTCAGCAGCAGTAGATAGTGGCATGGGTAGCATAACAAATAGTTTCGGATGAACACTCAGCAGCAGTAGATAGTGGCATGGGTAGCATAACAAATATTTTTGGTAGTAAACATTGTTTAAACTAGAAGTGCAGGGGGGTTACTTAGAGTTGCCTCAAGCAGGACAAGAGGCCACACAAACCAGTAACAACATGTCTGGAAGACATCTCTGAATCTGGTTATAAATGTGTACTATTTTTGTAAATGCAAGGTGCATAGTAAATAAAAAACGAATTGAACATTATGGTAGAAGATATTGACCCTCACATAATTGGTATTACCGAATGATGGGCCAACATAGACATAACAAATGCTGAATTAGGACTGACCGGATGCGTAATGTTTAGGAGAGATTGAATAGGAAGAAGGGGAGGGGGAGTTATTTTATATGTTAAAGAATATATTCAGGCTTATGAAGTAAAATTAGAAAGGAAAGCAGATTGCGATGAAGCTGTTTGGTTCAAAATAGTTTCAGGAAATACAAAATTAACTATTGGATTAGTTTACCGAAATCCAAACATAAACGAAGAGGACAACACAAAAATACAAAATGCTATAAAGGAAGTGAGTAAAGGGGAATGTATCATAATGGGAGATTTCAACCACGGACACATACAATGGAAATCTCTAGAGAGTACAGGGGGTGAGGACCAACAATTTCTATTTTTAATTCAGGAGAGTTTCCTTACTCAACACGTGCTAGAACCAAACAGAGAAGAGAATGTATTAGATATAGTTTGTCATCACAAAAAGAATTAGTGGATAATGTAAAAATACATGGATCATTGGGTAACAGTGATCATAATCAAATATATTTTGACATCAACGTAAAATCAGAAAATAAAAATAAAAAACATACAGGAGAAACCTCCATAAAGGTAACTACAAAGATATGAGAAAATACTTACAAAGCTAGATTGGAATAACATGCTGAGGAATAAGACTGCAATTGAATGTTGGAACATTATAAAATATTAAATTCAGAGTATCGTTGATAAATTTGTTCCGTTGAAAAAAACAATTAAAGTTGTCTAGAAAAAAACACTTGTCAAAAGAAGCTATTAAAAAAATAGTGGTCAAGCAAACTATGTGGAGGGTTTATAGGCGTACCAGAAAGGATAAAGACTATGCAAATTACAAAGAGGCACTTAATGCAGCTATGACTAAAATTAGACAGTCTGAAAGAAGCTATGAGCAAAAACTAGTATGTAATATAAAAAATGACAGCAAGATTTTTTTCCATATGTCGGGAGTAAACAAAACATACGAGACAAGGTCGGACCACTAGAAGACATTGTTGGAAATATAATATCACAAGAATTTTTAATGTCGGAAGACCTAAATGGTTATTTCAGTTCATTGTTTACCAGAGAGGAGATTAGTTCATTACAGAGTGTTCAATTTGTCATTAAAAGAGGGAGTTGTTCCTTTTGAATGGAAAGAAGCAAACATCATACCATTATTTAAAAAGGCTTCGAGAAATAAGTCAGAGAATTATAGACCGGTGAGTTTAACGTCAGTGATTTGTAAATCATTAGAAAGGTTAATTAAAGACCATATGGTGGACTTCCTCGTTAAGCATAAATTATTAAATTCATCTCAACATGGATTCCTTAAAGCGAGGTCATGCTTAACAAATATGTTATGTTTTTTGGAAGAAATCACTAAGTGGATAGACATGGGATCGCCAGTAGATATTATCTACTTAGATTTTCAGAAAGCTTTTGACAAAGTGCCACATCAAAGATTACTACTTAAATTAAAAGCCCATGGTATCGGGGATAGCATAACTGACTGGATAGAACAATGGCTGACTGACAGAAGACAACGAGTTGTAGTAGATGGAGCCATATGGTGGACTTCCTTGTTAGGCATAACTTGGAACTTGGATATAAACTATAAAATGGGAGATACTGTTCTAGACACTACTATAAAAGAAAAGGACTTAGGAATAACAATAAGTGCTGATATGAAAGTTTCAGAGCAGTGTGGTATTGCAGCTTCAAATGGTAATCAAATTCTTGGGTTGATTAGGAGAAACATAACATACAAGGGAAAAAAGTTAATTATACCTCTGTATAAAGCAATAGTTAGACCTCATTTAGAATACTGTATACAAGCTTGGAGACCATATCATAAGGAGGATATAGATAGGCTTGAACTGAGAGATCTTAGTTATGAAGAACGCCTGAAAGAATGTGGTTTAACAACTCTAGAGACAAGGATGTTAAGAGGAGATCAGGTTGAAATTTTTAAGATATTGAATGAGTATGAAAATATTGATAGAAGTATGTTTTTCTCACTCAAGAAAGATAGTAGAACTAGAGGACATGAGGTAAAATTAGTAAAGTGTAGATTGGACATCAGGAAGCACTCGTTCTTACAAAGGACAATAAATGAATGGAATAAATTATCTACAGATTGTGGAACTGCTAGTAGCGTGAATATGTTTAAAAACAAGGTTGACACATATCTCAGGAGGGCGGGTTATAAGTAGATGAACATTGTTGGACTCTCGATAAGCCAATGGCTTCCTTGTCCACTTGCCATCTGGGCCTTTGGCTTGGATAGCAAATTTTATTTAATCTTGTTAAATCTATCACTCAGTTTTTATTTGTATGATAAACTTGGTAAAAATAAACTTTCTTATTCTTTCACCTGCACTCCGTGTTTCATGTTCTTTCACCTGCACTCCGTGTTTCATGTTCTTTCACCTGCACTCCGTGTTTCTTGTTCTTTCACCTGCACTCCGTGTTTTATGTTCTTTCACCTGCACTCCGTGTTTCATGTTCTTTCACCTGCACTCCGTGTTTCATGTTCTTTCACCTGCACTCCGTGTTTCATGTTCTTTCACCTGCACTCCGTGTTTCATGTTCTTTCACCTGCACTCCGTGTTTCATGTTCTTTCACCTGCACTCCGTGTTTCATGTTCTTTCACCTGCACTCCGTGTTTCATGTTCTTTCACCTGCACTCCGTGTTTCATGTTCTTTCACCTGCACTCCGTGTTTCGTGTTCTTTCACCTGCACGCCGTGTTTCATGCCGTCCTCTCTGTTCTCTGCATGTTGCAGGCTGACATCTTGGCCCAGTTGCGAGATCTCATCTACACAAGTGATCAAATGATGAAACAGGCAAGTTCCATGTGTCTTATGATTTGTCCTGGGTCATCACCTAGTGGAAAATAAGAATGTTATCCAGTATTCCACCTACAGCCATCTACATACTCTATGAACAACTAATTTAACACAAATGTGTGAATGTAAGTAAGATAAAGGTATGTTCTCATATAGCATAGTATCCTGTCCTTGGGACTGCTCATAGCACTTTACTCTTCACCCCTGGCAGACCTGCTCAATTCTACTCACCCCTGGCAGACCTGCTCAGTCCTACTCATCTATTGGCAGACCTGCTCAGTCCTACTCATCTCTTGGCAGACCTGCTCAGTCCTACTCATCCCTTGGCAGACCTGCTCAGTCCTACTTGCCCATGGCAGACCTGCTCAGTCCTACTCATCCCTTGGCAGACCTGCTCAGTTCTACTCACCCCTGGCAGACCTGCTCAGTCCTACTTACCCCTGGCAGACCTGCTCTGTCCTACTCATCCCTTGGCAGACCTGCTCAGTTCTACTCACCCCTTTCAGACCTGCTCTGTCCTACTCATCCCTTGCAGACCTGCTCAGTTCTACTCACCCCTGGCAGACCTGCTCAGTTCTACTCACCCCTGGCAGACCTGCTCAGTCCTACTCATCCCTGGCAGACCTGCTCAGTCCTACTCATCCCTTGGCAGACCTGCTCAGTTCTACTCACCCCTGGCAGACCTGCTCAGTTCTACTCACCCCTGGCAGACCTGCTCAGTCCTACTTACCCCTGGCAGACCTGCTCTGTCCTACTCATCCCTTGGCAGACCTGCTCAGTTCTATTCACCCCTTTCAGACCTGCTCTGTCCTACTCATCCCTGGCAGACCTGCTCAGTCCTACTCACCCCTGGCAGTGAATCGAGGCAGTGTGGAGTGAACCGAGGCAGTGTGGAGTGAACTGAGGCAGTGTGGAGTGAACTGAGGCAGTGTGGAGTGAACCAAGACTGTGGAGTGAACCGAGGCAATGTGGAGTGAACCGAGGCAGTGTGGAGTGAACTGAGGCAGTGTGGAGTGAACTGAGGCAGTGTGGAGTGAACCGAGGCAGTGTGGAGTGAACCGAGACAGTGTGGAGTGAACTGAGGCAGTGTGGAGTGAACGGAGGCAGTGTGGAGTGAACCGAGACAGTGTGGAGTGAACGGAGGCAGTGTGGAGTGAACGGAGGCAGTGTGGAGTGAACCGAGGCAGTGTGGAGTGAACCCAGACAGTGTGGAGTGAACCGAGGCAGTGTAGAGTGAACGGAGGCAGTGTGGAGTGAACTGAGGCAGTGTGGAGTGAACTGAGGCAGTGTGGAGTGAACTGAGGCAGTGTGGAGTGAACCGAGGCAGTGTGGAGTGAGCCGAAGCAGTGTGGAGTGAACCGAGGCAGTTTGGAATGAACCGAAGCAGTGTGGAGTGAACCGAGGCAGTGTGGATTGAACGGAAGCAGTGTGGAGTGAACCGAGGCAGTGTGAAGTGAACCGAGGCAGTGTGCAGTGAACCGAGGCAGTGTGGAGTGAACCGAGGCAGTGTGGAGTGAACCGAGGCAGTGTGGAGTGAACATAATTGATCAAGCTTCAAATGACAGCAAGAGGATTCAAGCCCCGGTCCTCTCTATTGAGAGTCCAACGTTGTGGCCACTGCTCCACCGTATACCACTGTTGAGCATTACTGTCAAATCGACCTATGGAGGACTTTGATGGTTGTCTGGTTGAACACTATCAGCTGTTCAGCCTAATGTGATTATTTCTAATGTGTGGAAGTCAGGTCATCGTGACAATGCTTTAGTACTTCCATCTTCACTTTAGCATCAGATAGCTCTCCACGTCCACTGGCCAGTTCACTAGTCAGTTCACTGGTCAGTTCACTGGTCAATTGTGATTGTGTGTTTGTTTCAGGTGACCGTTGACTACTTCCAGCTGCTGCACACAGTGACCGCCACATCACCCGTCAGGGTCAGTCTCTCTCTCTCTCTCTCTGTCTCTCTCTGTCCGTCCTGGTTATGTGGTTATGTGTGATACACACGCATGCACACAGGCACACGCACACGCACACACACACAGACACAGGCACGTACACAGGCACAGACACATGCACGCACACAGGCACACGCACACACATGCACACGGACACACACACAGGCACACACATGTTCAGACGCACACATGCACACATACGTAGTGTAGTACATCTGTATATTAAAGTTTTAAACCTTGTTATATAGCTATAGCTTACACATTCAGGCATGTGTTACACATTCAGGCATGAGTTATACCTTTAAGCCATGTATTATAGCTTCTGGCCTTGTGTTACACCTCTAGGCCCTGCGTTACACCTCCTGGCCCTGTTTTAAACCTCCAAGCCCTGTGTTACACCACCAAGCTCTGTGTTACACCTCCAGGCCCTGTGTTACACCTCCAAGCTCTGTGTTACACCTCCAGGCTCTGTGTTAAACCTCCAGGCCCTGCGTTATATCTCCTGGCCCTGTTTTACACCTCCAGGCTCTGTGTTACACCTCCAGACCCTGTGTTAAACCTCCAAGCACTGTGTTACACCTCCAGCCTCTGTGTTACACCTCCAGGCCCTGTGTTACACCTCCAGACCCTGTGTTAAACCTCCAAGCACTGTGTTACACCTCCAGCCTCTGTGTTACACCTCCAGGCCCTGTGTTACACCTCCAGGCCCTGTGTTACACCTCCAGGCTCTGTGTTACAGCTGCAAGCCCTGTGTGAGAGTTGCCAGCAGTATGAGCCTGGCACGCAGTATGCAGAGTACGTGAGAAGACTCCCGTCCTCTGCCAGCTATGTCAGGAACATGGAACCCTTTGTGTTTGAGCCCTACACATCAGACACTGGGTGAGTTGTCACTAACTCAGGGCACCTCATTTCTCACCATCACTTAAACAGTTACACTGGTTTCCTGTCACATCTTGAATCAAACCTAAACTCGTAAGTACCTTGTTCTATCTACACCACAGTCACCCTATTTGGCTTGGCTAATTATTGTTCCTAAAACTAAACTTAACCTAGGCAAGCTTTCTATATAGCTTAGCCCATCTAAACATCTAAAACGAACTCCCTATCACCTTACGATCATCTGAAACTATAGCTGCCTTCAACAAAAAACTCAAGATATATTTTTTCGAAATAGTTTTAACACCCTAAATGTGCAGCAGTCCCACTTCATGGTGCTGACTTTTGCATGATATCATGATATGATGCTTAATGATTCTACTTTGTTGTGCCGCACAAGTCCCTTCATGTGCTACAGAAGTTATATTATTATTAGTTCTAGTCAGTATGTAGTGTAGGCCCTATTTGGCATGAATGAGATGGTGTCCTTTTGTCTCCAGGTTGTGTGTGACGGTGTCTTGTTGTCTCCAGGTTGTGTGTGACAGTGTCTTGTTGTCTCCAGGTTGTGTGTGACAGTGTCTTGTTGTCTCCAGGTTGTGTGTGACAATGTCTTGTTGTCTCCAGGTTGTGTGTGACAATGTCTTGTTGTCTCCAGGTTGTGTGTGACAGTGTCTTGTTGTCTCCAGGTTGTGTGTGACGGTGTCCTTTTGTCTCCAGGTTGTGTGTGACAGTGTCTTGTTGTCTCCAGGTTGTGTGTGACAATGTCTTGTTGTCTCCAGGTTGTGTGTGACAATGTCTTGTTGTCTCCAGGTTGTGTGTGACAGTGTCTTGTCTCCAGGTTGTGTGTGACGGTGTCCTTTTGTCTCCAGGTTGTGTGTGACGGTGTCTTGTTGTCTCCAGGTTGTGTGTGACGGTGTTTTGTTGTCTCCAGGTTGTGTGTGACAATGTCTTGTTGTCTCCAGGTTGTGTGTGACAATGTCTTGTTGTCTCCAGGTTGTGTGTGACGGTGTCCTTTTGTCTCCAGGTTGTGTGTGACAATGTCTTGGTGTCTCCAGGTTGTGTGTGACAGTGTCTTGTTGTCTCCAGGTTGTGTGTGACAGTGTCTTGTTGTCTCCAGGTTGTGTGTGACAATGTCTTGTTGTCTCCAGGTTGTGTGTGACAATGTCTTGTTGTCTCCAGGTTGTGTGTGACGGTGTCTTGTTGTCTCCAGGTTGTGTGTGACAGTGTCTTGTTGTCTCCAGGTTGTGTGTGACAGTGTCTTGTTGTCTCCAGGTTGTGTGTGACAATGTCTTGTTGTCTCCAGGTTGTGTGTGACAATGTCTTGTTGTCTCCAGGTTGTGTGTGAGAGTGTCTTGTTGTCTCCAGGTTGTGTGTGACAGTGTCTTGTTGTCTCCAGGTTGTGTGTGACAGTGTCTTGTTGTCTCCAGGTTGTGTGTGACAATGTCTTGTTGTCTCCAGGTTGTGTGTGACAATGTCTTGTTGTCTCCAGGTTGTGTGTGAGAGTGTCTTGTTGTCTCCAGGTTGTGTGTGACAGTGTCTTGTTGTCTCCAGGTTGTGTGTGACAGTGTCTTGTTGTCTCCAGGTTGTGTGTGACAATGTCTTGTTGTCTCCAGGTTGTGTGTGACAGTGTCTTGTTGTCTCCAGGTTGTGTGTGACAGTGTCTTGTTGTCTCCAGGTTGTGTGTGACGGTGTCTTGTTGTCTCCAGTGTGTGTGACAATGTCTTGTTGTCTCCAGGTTGTGTGTGACAATGTCTTGTTGTCTCCAGGTTGTGTGTGACAGTGTCTTGTTGTCTCCAGATTGTGTGTGACAATGTCTTGTTGTCTCCAGGTTGTGTGTGACAATGTCTTGTTGTCTCCAGGTTGTGTGTGACAGTGTCTTGTTGTCTCCAGGTTGTGTGTGACAATGTCTTGTTGTCTCCAGGTTATGTGATCATCGCAAGGCGAGTCAGTCATCAGGCTCTGGCTCAGACGTCCCTATCATTGGAGGTGAGTCCACAGTCATCCACTACAACTCATGTCCCAGGGTGACAATAGACTTCAATGTGACACACAATGATAGAAGACACAGCTGAGCACTTGTATGACAAACTAAGAGATGTGTCCTCTACATGATCCACGTTTACTGCATCAACTAAAATCTTTCTCCAGTGATACTTACAGTTGTTATCTTGTGGTGTTAGACGCTGCTGGAGACGACACAGACAGTCTCAGTGGGAGCAGCTCCAAGTCGGTGGAGTCGTCTCCCTCCGCCAGTCCCTGCCAGACCCACAGAGCCATTATCAACTGCTCCTCCATGGGAGAGCTCCTGCCAGCCGACTCTGAACATACAGACTCAAGTAAGTAGGCAGTTCTTGTCCATGGACTCTGAACATACAGACTCAAGTAAGTAGATAATTCTTGTCCATGGACTCTGAACATACAGACTCAAGTAAGTAGATAATTCTTGTACATGGACTCTGAACATACAGACTCAAGTAAGTAGATAATTCTTGTACATGGACTCTGAACATACAGACTCATGTAAGTAGGCAATTCTTGTCCACGGACTCTGAACATACAGACTCAAGTAAGTAGATAATTCTTGTACATGGACTCTGAACATACAGACTCATGTAAGTAGGCAATTCTTGTACATGGATGCTGAACATACAGACTCAAGTAAGTAGATAATTCTTGTACATGGACTCTGAACATACAGACTCATGTAAGTAGGCAATTCTTGTCCATGGATGCTGAACATACAGACTCAAGTAAGTAGGCAATTCTTGTATATGGACTCTGAAAAGACAGACTCAAGTAAGTAGGCAGTTCTTGTCCACGGACTCTGAACAGACAGACTCAAGTAAGTAGATAATGCTTGTCCACGGACTCTGAACAGACAGACTCAAGTAAGTAGACAATTCTTGTCCACGGACTCTGAACAGACAGACTCAAGTAAGTAGACAATTCTTGTCCACGGACTCTGAACAGACAGACTCAAGTAAGTAGATAATTCTTGTCTACAGTCTCTGAACAGACAGACTCAAGTAAGTAGACAATTCTTGTCTACAGTCTCTGAACAGACAGACTCAAGTAAGTTGACAATTCTTCAGTCCACAGACTCTTCAGAGTCAGACTCGTGTAAGGCTGCCTCGTCCAACTGTTGTCTCACTGGTCTGTGGCTTAGAAATACAGTTATTTTAATGTGTAGAGTCATACAGACAGACAGACAGACAGACAGAGAGTCATACAGACAGACAGAGAGTCATACAGACAGACAGAGAATCATACAGACAGACAGAGAATCATACATCTGATGTTTTGTGAAAATGTTCATCAAATTGGGAGAATAGATTTTCTTGTAATCACAACTATAAATTTTCTCACTACTACAGTTGTAGAGAGCAGCATTGGTTGTTTCTGTGGGTGGAACTGTAGAAGGCAGCATCAGTTGTTTCTGTGGTTGGAACTGTAGAAGGCAGCATCGGTTGTTTCTGTGGGTGGAACTGTAGAAGGCAGCATCGGTTGTTTCTGTGGGTGGAACTGTAGAAGGCAGCATCGGTTGTTTCTGTGGGTGGAACTGTAGAAGGCAGCATCGGTTGTTTCTGTGGGTGGAACTGTAGAAGGCAGCATCGGTTGTTTCTGTGGTTGGAACTGTAGAAGGCAGCATCGGTTGTTTCTGTGGTTGGAACTGTAGAAGGCAGCATCGGTTGTTTCTGTGGGTGGAACTGTAGAAGGCAGCATCGGTTGTTTCTGTGGGTGGAACTGTAGAAGGCAGCATCGGTTGTTTCTGTGGTTGGAACTGTAGAAGGCAGCATCGGTTGTTTCTGTGGTTGGAACTGTAGAAGGCAGCATCGGTTGTTTCTGTGGGTGGAACTGTAGAAGGCAGCATCGGTTGTTTCTGTGGGTGGAACTGTAGAAGGCAGCATTGGTTGTTTCTGTGGTTGGAACTGTAGAAGGCAGCATCGGTTGTTTCTGTGGTTGAACTGTAGAAGGCAGCATCGGTTGTTTCTGTGGGTGGAACTGTAGAAGGCAGCATCGGTTGTTTCTGTGGGTGGAACTGTAGAAGGCAGCATTGGTTACTGAAATGTCGTAGTAATGAGAAACTATACAGTTGTGAAAATCGATATTATATTGGATTATAAACACTTTAATTAGCCTGGCTGGAGATGTGTATATGTTACAATCAATCTTGGATTGGTACCCAATACGACGGTGGTGGATATTAATTTGGGGCTTCTGACTGAAAAAACCTTTGAAAGGAATTACCTCAGTGGCTTCAATTAATGAAGGTGAAATTTCATCATTACCAAATAAAAACGAAACCACATCATCTTATGCAAAGCCACCGAAATTGCATGTGCCTGATATTAAGCTTCTTGAAAAATGTTGTGGTAGAAATACCCTAGGTTTTCACTTGTCTGGCCTGGGGCTGTGGAGTAATTTCTATGACATTATTCTGGTATGATGTCATTACTGCATAATTACATGTTAACTATGGCACATTTGGAAGAGTATTTAACTATCTTTCCACCCATACCTCATTTGTTATAGGTTGGAATATTTGCATTGATTAAATGGACTACCATCTACCCCTCAAATTGTGAAATGTCTGGTACATTTATCACACTTAAAATCAAGAAACAATGTTCAGCATAAGAAACTATAAATAAAAATTGGTACTTGCTGAGTACGTAGTATCCATGGCGTGACCTCGAAGATTCATTAGTTGCCACAAGTTTGAGGTGTTCTATAGACTTGAAATGTTCCACTTTGGGAATCAGATGTTTTTGACATATTTTAAGCCTTTTGTAGAGTTCTTCCTTAAATTGTACTTGGTAATTATCCTGTGCCATTGTCCTAGCTGTGCCAAGAGGCAGGTGATTAACACCAGGGACAGGCAATGCCCAACAGCCTGAGACAGTCACCATTGTTAGGTAATTAGCATTCCCAGTTGGAGAATCATTGGGTCATCCATTACCTGTCCATCAGATCAGAGAACTCTAGTGACATAGCTGCCAAACATCAAACTGTCAGATAGAGGGTTAGAGTCTTGTACCCAGAGAGGGATCAATTATTAGCAAAATGTTGCCATTTGGAAATATGTAGAATATATTTATTCACTTTGTTTATTTACTTGAGTAACGTGAATGTCTGAAGAATTATGAAAGCTGACATTAATGCACAATTAACATTGGAACAATGTATAATAACAAAAGTACACAAATTGTTATTACACAGTATGACTGAAATGTTCACCAGTCAAACTGTGTAATAACAGTACCTTATTTTCAGTCATTTCGCGAAATTCCTGAGTGAAACAGTCATTACGCGAAGTTGCTGATTATGCAGATTCCCTATAACAAATATATGAAGAATAAAAAATAACGATGTTTCTGTGTTGCCAGGAGGGCACGGTGTTTCGGTAAGTTCCGATGGAGGCATGACATTCCGTGGTGTGTCGCTTTCTCGCCCTGCCCAGACGCATGTCTTTCGCAAGCTGCGAACCCCTTCACGATGTCGCGAGTGTGAAACCTATGTGTACTTTCAGGGTGCAGAGTGTCGCAAGGTTAGTTACCCCCTCACTAACAACACTTAGCACCCTTCCTTTTAGGATCTCGACTCTAATTCGCTACTACCAGTGGTTACAAATTGTTTTGTTTAGATGACAACTTCACCAGTAAAAAGTACACATTATTTGCTGCACATTTTGTTATCAGGTCAACTATGATATTAATTAATGAAGAAGGCAAATGACGCAAATCAACAACATGATGCAACAAATCAACAACATGATGCAACAAATCAACAACATGATACAACAAATCAACAACATGCTGCAACAAATCAACAACATGATGCAACAAATCAACAACATGATGCAACAAATCAACAACATGATGCAACAAATCAACAACGTGATGCAACAAATCAACAACGTGATGCAACAAATCAACAACATGATGCAACAAAAAGCAAATGAACTTTGATTTAAGTCACCAGCATGGTCTCGGCAATCACCGTATGCACGGAAGTATGGCTAATCTGTTCTGGTGTAGTCCCAGTGTGACCAAGTCATCACTGCCAGCCTAAGATATCACACTTTTTTCTAAATGCAACAAGATGTGGAAACATTGAAAAAAACTTAACATTTAAACTCTTTCAGTGGATTTTGACTTAACACATGCGCACTGCACATAATTGACATAACACATACACATGTGTTATAGCTGACAGCCAGTATATAAAGCAATGACTTAACACATACACATGTGTTATAACTGACAGCCTGTATATAAAGCAATGACATAACACATACACATGTGAACAGTCTCTGTTCAACTGACGCTGAAGAGCTGCAAGCAATCATCAAGTCTAGACCAACGAAATGCTGTCCACTTGACGTGCTACCTACATGGCTACTTAAAACTACTTTAACCGCCACGCTATTCACGCTCGTCAATATCGTAAATGCGTCACTAATCACAGGAACATTTCCTAAACAATTTAAAGCCGCCCTAGTGACACCATTACTGAAGAAAGCCTCGCTTGACCAGAACGAACTAGGGAACTATCGTCCCATCTCCAACCTCGCTTTCATCGGAAAGTTGATCGAGCACGTTGTCCTCAAACGCCTTAATCAGCACATGACGACGAATAACTTGCATGATAAAATGCAATCCGCTTACAAACAACACCATTCCACTGAAACAGCTCTTATGAGAGTACAACACGACATAGTGCGAAACCTCGATTCAGGACGGTGTGTTATGATGGTTCTCCTGGACACGAGTGCAGCATTCGACACAATTAACATCGACATATTGTTGAACACTCTGGGTTCACGTTTCAACATCGGCGGCACGGCATTGGACTGGTTTAGGTCACACTTGACCGGCAGATCACAGTGTGTCATGGTTGGTTCGTCTTCTTCGATCACAACTCCGATTTACCATGGAGTTCCGCAAGGCTCAGTTCTAGGACCAGTGATGTTCAATATGTACACGACATCCATTGCGGATATATGTATGAAGAATCATGTGCTGTTCCATCGCTTTGCTGATGACATCCAACTATATGTCAGCTATAACCCCATGATGTCTGATGAGCTGGAAAACGCAAAACAGCTGATCATCCAGTGCATAGCAGAAATACGAGCATGGATGCTGTTACATCAATTGAAACTAAACAACGAGAAAACCGAGTTTATCGTGCTGCAGTCACCGCACAATCTACAAGTCTATGGCAGCCCCAGCTTGGAGCTACCTGGGCTAACATTGACATCTACGGACGCAGTGAGAAATCTGGGCTGCTACTTTGATAGGCATATGCAATTGGACCGCCTCGTGTCCAGCTACTGCTCTTCGGCTTATTACCATCTGCGAATGATCAGCAGAATCCGACACCTGCTGACGCGAGACGCGTGCCATGCCGCAATACGTTGTCTTGTGCTGAGTCGCCTCGACTACTGCAATGGTCTACTCGGTGGACTGAACAATGGACTGACAAACCGACTCCAACGAGCACAAAACTCTGCCGCTCGCGTTATCAACCGTGTCAGACGGCGAGATCACGTCACACCGATTCTGCGATCGCTGCATTGGCTGCCGATCAAGATGAGAGTAACATTCAAGATCTGTACTTGCATGTATAAGATCCTGCATGGCTTGGCCCCGGACTACCTCAATTGTGCGATAGCTCGCAACGCGCCTACTCGTGCATTGCGATCGGCGAGTGACACAACATTGCTCGCAGTGACGGTGCCGAGGAGAACGGTCGGAAGGTGCAGCTTTGCAGTGGCAGGTCCAACCATGTGGAACAGCTTGCCTAAGAGTGTGAGAACAACTGAGACATTGGCAGCTTTCCGAAAACAACTAAAAACTCACTTATTTCGTTCACACTACCTGCCTTGATGACACTGATTTGTATTCTATGATGCTGCTTGGTTTTAAATTGTTCGGTTTGAAATCGTATTTTTACACACTAATTTATTGTTTTATAATGATTTATCTTAGATTATTTCTTTATTTTTACTTCTCTTAGATTACTTATTTATTTACCTTAGACTATTAATTGGATCTTATCTTATGTATTTAATTAGTCTATATTTTAGATTTGGTCAACACGTCATAGTAATGTGTTCTTATTTGTTTTATCTTAGCTTATTTACTTATTTATCTTAGCTTATTTATTGTTATCTTACCTAATGTATTTAGTGAATTTATATTTTAGATTTAGTCAACACATCATATTAATGTGAAGCGCTTTGATTGGTATTTAGTTAGCTAAAAAGCGCTATATTAAGAAACGTTATTATTATTATTATTATTAGCTGACAGCCTGTATATAAAGCAATGACTTAACACATACACACTGTGTTATAACTGACAGCCTGTATATAAAGCAATGACTTAACACATACACACTGTGTTATAGCTGACAGCCTGTATATAAAGCAATGACTTAACACATACACACTGCGTTATAGCTGACAGCCTGTATATAAAGCAATGACTTAACACATACACACTGCGTTATAGCTGACAGCCTGTATATAAAGCAATGACTTAACACATACACACTGTGTTATAGCTGACAGCCTGTATATAAAGCAATGACTTAACACATACACACTGTGTTATAACTGACAGCCTGTATATAAAGCAATGACTTAACACATACACACTGCGTTATAACTGACAGCCTGTATATAAAGCAATGACTTAACACATACACACTGTGTTATAGCTGACAGCCTGTATATAAAGCAATGACTTAACACATACACATGTGTTATAGCTGACAGCCTGTATATAAAGCAATGACTTAACACATACACACTGTGTTATAACTGACAGCCTGTATATAAAGCAATGACTTAACACATACACACTGTGTTATAGCTGACAGCCTGTATATGAAGCAATGACATAACACATACACATGTGTTATAACTGACAGCCAGTATATAAAGCAATGACTTAACACATACACACTGTGTTATAACTGACAGCCTGTATATAAAGCAATGACTTAACACATACACACTGTGTTATAGCTGACAGCCTGTATATAAAGCAATGACTTAACACATACACACTGCGTTATAGCTGACAGCCTGTATATAAAGCAATGACATAACACATACACACTGTGTTATAGCTGACAGCCTGTATATAAAGCAATGACTTAACACATACACACTGCGTTATAACTGACAGCCAGTATATAAAGCAACGACTTAACACATACACATGTGTTATAACTGACAGCCTGTATATAAAGCAATGACTTAACATATACACAGTGTATTATAGCTGACAGCCTGTATATGAAGCAATGACATAACACATACACATGTGTTATAGCTGACAGCCAGTATATAAAGCAATGACTTAACACATACACACTGAGTTATAACTGACAGC
Organism: Lamellibrachia satsuma; assembly: GCA_033239005.1. Classification (NCBI taxonomy): domain Eukaryota; kingdom Metazoa; phylum Annelida; class Polychaeta; order Sabellida; family Siboglinidae; genus Lamellibrachia; species Lamellibrachia satsuma. The sequence goes on from BSQZ01000018.1 coordinate 10,674,894, forward strand.
CTGTATATAAAGCAATGACTTAACACATACACACTGTGTTATAACTGACAGCCTGTATATAAAGCAATGCCTTAACACATACACACTGTGTTATAGCTGACAGCCTGTATATAAAGCAATGACATAACACATACACATGTATTATAGCTGACAGCCTGTATATAAAGCAATGACATAACACATACACACTGTGTTATAACTGACAGCCTGTATATAAAGCAATGACTTAACACATACACACTGTGTTATAGCTGACAGCCTGTATATAAAGCAATGACTTAACACATACACACTGCGTTATAACTGACAGCCAGTATATAAAGCAATGACTTAACACATACACATGTGTTATAACTGACAGCCTGTATATAAAGCAATGACTTAACATATACACAGTGTATTATAGCTGACAGCCTGTATATAAAGCAATGACATAACACATACACACTGTGTTATAACTGACAGCCTGTATATAAAGCAATGACTTAACACATACACACTGTGTTATAGCTGACAGCCTGTATATAAAGCAATGACATAACACATACACATGTGTTATAGCTGACAGCCTGTATATAAAGCAATGACATAACACATACACACTGTGTTATAGCTGACAGCCTGTATATAAAGCAATGACATAACACATACACATGTGTTATAGCTGACAGCCTGTATATAAAGCAATGACATAACACGTACACACTGTGTTATAACTGACAGCCTGTATATAAAGCAATGACATAACACATACACATGTGTTATAGTTGACAGCCTGTATATAAAGCAATGACTTAACACATACACATGTGTTATAGCTGACAGCCTGTATATAAAGCAATGACATAACACATACACATGTGTTATAGCTGACAGCCTGTATATAAAGCAATGACTTAACACATACACACTGCGTTATAACTGACAGCCTGTATATAAAGCAATGACATAACACATACACACTGTGTTATAGCTGACAGCCTGTATATAAAGCAATGACATAACACATACACGTGTTATAGCTGACAGCCTATATATAAAGCAATGACATAACACATACACACTGTGTTATAACTGACAGCCTGTATATAAAGCAATGACATAACACATACACGTGTTATAACTGACAGCCTGTATATAAAGCAATGACATAACACATACACATGTGTTATAGCTGACAGCCTGTATATAAAGCAATGACATAACACATACACACTGTGTTATAACTGACAGCCTGTATATAAAGCAATGACATAACACATACACACTGTGTTATAGCTGACAGCCTGTATATAAAGCAATGACTTAACACATACACACTGTGTTATAGCTGACAGCCTGTATATAAAGCAGTGACATAACGCATACACATGTGTTATAACTGACAGCCTGTATATAAAGCAGTGACATAACGCATACACATGTGTTATAGCTGACAGCCTGTATATAAAGCAATGACATAACACATACACACTGTGTTATAACTGACAGCCTGTATATAAAGCAATGACATAACACATACACACTGTGTTATAGCTGACAGCCTGTATATAAAGCAATGACATAACACATACACACTGTGTTATAACTGACAGCCTGTATATAAAGCAATGACATAACACATACACACTGTGTTATAGCTGACAGCCTGTATATAAAGCAGTGACATAACGCATACACATGTGTTATAGCTGACAGCCTGTATATAAAGCAATGACATAACACATACACACTGTGTTATAGCTGACAGCCTGTATATAAAGCAATGACATAACGAGGTGAACAGATGTTGTGGAATCTTACCTGACTGCACGAACTGGTTATTGTTTACTTTTTTAATCTTGCACATCGTTGTTTAGTTTTATTTTATTTAATCTTGGCAGCTGTTTAGTGGCTTCATTTATTTTCAGTTGTCACTTTCTTAATTACTATTTAAAAAACTATTTTTTTTAGCATCTACAAACATTACATATTTAGATTTTTAGTGCAGTTGCTTAATTTTAGATGCAACACTGAATTGGGTGTGGTGAGGCTTAATCCAACCCTGCTCCAGTCACTTGTGGCGTAGTCTCACTTAATAGCTCTCTAAGGTGTGTTAGGATGTGGCAGCATGTAGTAGCTAACACACCTGAGACATGTAGCTAACACACCTGAGATGTGTACATGGACATGAGTCAGCATTGTGTACATAACAAACCTGAAAAAGTATGTCCATGCATGTGCGTGCATGTGTGCGTGCGTGCATGTGTGTGAGTGTGTGCGATGTGTTTGTGCATGTGTGTTTGCATGTATACATGTGTGTACTTGTGTCTTTGAGCTATTATTTGTGTAATAAACCTGAAGTGTTAGTGCATGTGTGTTTGTGTGCATCAATCATGTGTGTTTGTGTGCATCAATCATGTGTGTTTGTGTGCATCAATCATGTGTGTTTGTGTGCATCAATCATGTGTGTTTGTGTGCATCAATCATGTGTGTTTGTGTGCATCAATCATGTGTGTTTGTGTGCATCAATCATGTGTGTTTGTGTGCATCAATCATGTGTGTTTGTGTGCATCAATCATGTGTGTTTGTGTGCATCAATCATGTGTGTTTGTGTGCGTCAATCATGTGTGTTTGTGTGCATCAATCATGTGTGTTTGTGTGCATCAATCATGTGTGTTTGTGTGCATCAATCATGGTGTCTCTTTACTGTGCTGCTTAGAATACATTTATGCTGGGCCAGAAGAGAAGAAGAGGAAGACTGACTGAGATGGGATGACTGCATGAAGAGAGATTTGGCGGGAGTGTGAGGGAGTGGAAACCGGTGGTGGAGGCAGCCCAGACTCCACCCCCCATACTTTAGATATATGTTTGAACTTGTTTGACATTATACAATTTATTTCTAAATGTTAAATATTATGGTTTGCAAGTGGTTTGTGTTTGTATATGTTGGCAGTGTAGACATGTTCATGGTACATGTGTTTGTGTGTTGGAAGTGTACATGTGTTTGTTGGAAGTGTACATGTGTTTGTGTGTTGGCAATGTACACACATTCAGTGTACATGTGTTTGTGTGTTAGCAGTGTACACACATTCACTGTACACATCTTTGTGTTGGCAGAGTACACACTCAGTGTACATGTGTTTGTGCTGACAGTGTACATGTTCAGTATAGATGTATTTGTGTGTGGTGTGTTGGCAGTGTACACACATTTGATTTACATGTGTTTGTGATGGCATTGTAGACACATTTGTTGTACATGTGTTTGTGTTGACAGTGTACATGTGTTTGTGTGTTGCAGTGTACACATTAAGTCTACATGTGTATGCATGTGTGTGTATGTGTTGGTAATATACACATTCAATATACATGTGTATGTGTGTAGACAGTGTGCACATGTTGAATATATGGAGGTGCTTCACCTTGAATGTACATGTGTTGACAGTGTGGTTTGGCGAGTCACAAGAAGTGTTTGGAGGTGCTTCACCTTGAATGTACATGTGTTGACAGTGTGGTTTGGCGAGTCACAAGAAGTGTTTGGAGGTGCTTCACCTTGAATGTACATGTGTTGACAGTGTGGTTTGGCGAGTCACAAGAAGTGTTTGGAGGTGCTTCACCTTGAATGTACATGTGTTGACAGTGTGGTTTGGCGAGTCACAAGAAGTGTTTGGAGGTGCATCACCTTGAATGTACATGTGTTGACAGTGTGGTTTGGCGAGTCACAAGAAGTGTTTGGAGGTGCTTCACCTGGGGTGTGGCGCAAAGCATCAGTTGCCGCGTCGCATGACAACGTTTGGCGTTGACTTTACGGCACATGTGGAGGAAACTCGTACCCAGATCCCCTACCTTGTGAGGAGATGCACGCTAGAGGTCGATGAGAGGGGCCTTGACCTCAGGGTGAGTTAATTGATTTCAGGGTGATTTACCCATACTAACTTATACACAGGCTTCAGTTAATGTGGTTGGTGTACAACTTGTGTTTTATTGGACAATTTATAAATTATACTTGTTAGCATACAGGATAGAGTTCTACTTTTTCTGGAATCTTTCACGAGATTAATTGTATACGTGTAACTTTGTCAATGTAGTTGTCATGTGTTTATTGCAGGGTATCTACCGCGTGTCAGCCGTCAAGTGCAAAGTGGAGCGGTTTATGTCAATGTAGTTGTCATGTGTTTGTTGCAGGGTATCTACCGCGTGTCAGCCGTCAAGTCCAAGGTGGAGCGGTTGTGTCAGAGCTTTGAAACAGACTGTGAGGAGGTCGACCTCAGTGAACACCATCCCAATGTCATTGCCAATGTCCTCAAACTCTACCTTCGACAGGTGGGTGACTGCTGACTCTAGGAACACTGCCTCAATGGTGGGCGTGAGTGAGGAATGTTAGAATGCTACTTGTGTCCAGTGAATGGAGAATCACTGACTGTTGCTGTTGCTTGTCTTCTTTCTTTGCTATATCAGGTAATTATACGCTGCTTGGTAATCAGGTAATTATACGCTGCTTGGTAATCAGGTAATGTTAAGCTTGTTTACTTGAGGTGAACATTACTGTAAATGTGGATAAGTTTAACACATGTTGCAATAAGCTGACTGCCTGTGTCTGATGGTGATCTCTTCTATCACAGCTGCCGGAGCCGTTGCTCACATTCAAGTTGTACCCTGACTTCATTCAACTGTCCAAGGTAGGTTTCTCTCAACTGATGTGTTTCTTCATTTTTGCTGCAATACAGTTGTAGGTTTCTCTCAACTGATGTGTTTCTTCACTTTGTGCTGCTACAGTTGTATGATCGTTGTATGCATTTTATTGGATTCAGTGTGTTATTTAACACATTCTTGTGTAAGTGCTAGCAGCATGAATATGTTTAAAAATAAGGTTGACACATATCTCAGGAGGGCGGGTTATAAGTAGATGAACAGTGTTGGACTCTCAATAAGCCAATGGCTTCCTTGTCCACTTGCCATTTGGGCCTTTGGCTTGGATGGCAAATCTTGTTAAATCTTGTTAAATTTAACTCTTTCTAAGTTCTACATTCTAGTTCCTGCATTAATATAGTTATGTTGTAATTATCAACTTATTTACATGTTTATTTGTTATAGTGTAACTACTTATACATTAGTTAAGTTATATATATATATACACACATGTATTTACATTTTCTGTCTCAATCCTAGTGAGCTGTAACTAAAATTTATATTTTAGAATAGTTATTTAATTACTGTATTTATTTTACTAATTTATTTTTCTACTTTTTATATATTTATTTATCTTTATTACATTTTAGTATTATGCATTTAAAAAAATTAACTTATATATTTATATACGCCTAATATTCTATGTGTTAATTACATAGCATACACATATATTTTATTAATTTAAAGTAGCTATATACTGGTTGTAGAAATGGTTATAATTATTATTATTTTAGAAAACTACTTACAATTGTCTTCTACATGTTGTAAAGCGCCACGAACAATATAACATTGGATCTGGCGCTATATGAAATAAAATGTATTATTATTATGTATTATTATTATTTATGTCTCTGGTGTAGCTGTGCCGAAGAACTAGCAATAATAATGTATGCTACAGGGGTATGAACACCTGAAAATTCATTTGCAAAATAATGCTTGACTGCATTCGCATATAATACATCACATCATATTAATTCACACAATTCGCCATGTCTTGTGCCATGTCTAGTGTCATGTCTTGTGTCATGTCTGGTATCATGTCTTGTGCCATGTCTAGTGTCATGTCTGGTATCATGTCTTTTGTTATGTCTTGTGTCATGTCTTGTGCCATGTCTTGTGTCATGTCTGGTATCATGTCTTGTGCCATGTCTAGTGTCATGTCTTGTGTCATGTATTGTGCCATGTCTAGTGTCATGTCTTGTGCCAGGTCTTGCATAATGTCTTGTGCCATGTCTTGTACCAGGTCTTGTACCATATCTTGTGTCATGTCTTGTGCCATGTCTAGTGTCATGTCTTGTGCCATGTTTTGTGCCATGTCTAGTGTCATTTCTTATGCCATGTCTTGTGCCAGGTCTTGCATCATGTCTTGTGCCAGGTCTTGTGTCATGTCTTGTGCTATGTCTTGCGCCATGTATTGTGTCATGTCTTGTGCCATGTCTTGTGTCATGTCTTGTGTCATGTCTGGTGCCATGTCTTGTGCCATGTCTTGTGCCATGTCGTGTGCCAGGTCTTGTGTCATGTCTTGTGCTATGTTTTGCGCCATGCCTTGTGCCATGTCTTGTGCCAGATCTTGTGTCATGACTTGTGCTATGTCTTGCGCCATGTCTTGTGCCATGTCTTGTGCCATGTCTTGTGTCATGTCTGGTGTCATGTCTTGTGTACAGTGTGGTGCCATGTCATACAGTGTGGTACCATGTCATACAGTGTGGTGCCATGTGATACAATATGATACAGGGTGGTGCCATGTGATACAATATGATACAGGGTGGTGCCATGTCGTACAGGATGGTACCATGTCATACAGTGTGGTGCCATGTGATACAGTATGATGCAGTGTGGTGCCATGTGATACAGTATGATGCAGTGTGGTGCCATGTCATACAGTATGATACAGTGTGGTGCCATGTGATACAGTGTGATGCCATGTGATACAGTGTGATACAGTGTGGTGTCTTGTGATACAATATGATACAGTGTGGTGCCATGTGATATAATATGTGTGGCATGTGATGCAGTATGATACCATGTGGTGTTCTGTTGTACAATGTGATGCTATATAATACAATGTGATACTATGTCATACAGTGTGCTGCCATGTGATACAGTATTATGCAGTGTGGTGCCATGTGATACAGTATGATACAGTGTGGTGCCATGTCATACAGTGTGGTGCTATGTCATACAGTGTGGTGCCATTTCATACAGTGTGGTGCCATGTCATACAGTGTGATACGGTGTGGTGCCATGTCATACAGTGTGATGTGGTGTGGTGCCATGTCATACAGTATGATACAGTGTGGTGCCATGTCATACAGTATGGTACAGTGTGGTGCCATGTCATACAGTATGATACAGTGTGGTGCCCTGTCATACAGTATGATACAGTGTGGTGCCATGTGATACAGTGTGAAAAACTGTGGTGTCATGTGATACAGTATGATACAGTGTGGTGTCATGTGATACAATATGATACAGTGTGGTGCTATGTGATGCAGTATGATACGATGTGGTGTTATGTCATACAATGTGGTGCTATGTCATACAGTGTGGTGCCATGTGGTGCTGTTGCAGGATGAGTTGAGTGGCCTGCTGCCAGCCTCCAGTCCTCAGTTCCTTGTGGCCCTCAAGAGTCTCGCCTATCAACTGCCAACGCCAAACTTCCGCACCTGCGGCCTACTTATGCAGCACCTGAGGAGGTGAGTAAACTACCATCTTTTCTTCTACTGAGGCCACACCAGCCTAGACCGAGGTCAAACAGGCCTATGCTACTCTGGCCTATAATGAGTCCACACTGGCCTAGGCCAAGGCCACACTGGTCTAGGCCAAGGCCACACTGGTCTAGGCCGATGTTAACTTGTGCAAGACTTGTTTTCATTTCTGCATTTCTTTCAGTAACAGATTCCATTACAATTTTTTTCTAATATTATTTTGTGGCCTGTTCATAATTTTGAGATGATACGATGCATCTGGGTTGAATGTGAGATCAAATCTTCCATGTGATGTGATCCCATATTTTTACTCCTTTTTACTATAAACACTGCTGCATGATGGGATGTACCATCTATTTGCACTGATGCCTGATGGGACACATCAAGTTTGTGTTTGCACTGTTGAGCGATGGGATATGTCAAGTTTGTGTTTACACTGTTGCATGATGGGATGTATCAAGCTTGTATTTGCACTGCTGCATGATGAGAAATGTCAAGTGTTTGCACTGCAACATGATGGGATACTTCTAGTTTGTGTTTGCACTGATGCATGGTGGGACGTATCAAGTTTGCACTGCTATGGATGGGATATGTTTAGTGTTTGCACTGTTGCATGATGGGATGTGTCAAGGGTTTGCGCTTTTGCTTGATGGGATGTGTCAAGTGTTTTGCACTGTCACATGATGGGATGTTCAAGTGTTTGCGCTGACTTCAGGGTGGCTGACCAAGAGGAGGACAACCAGATGGGAGCCAGTAACCTGGGAATCGTGTTTGGGCCAACTCTTCTCAGACCCAGGTAAGTGATATGTTTCTCTCATCTTCTCCTCAGACCCAGGTAGGTGAGACGTTTCTCTCATCCTCTCCTCAGACCCAGGTAGGTGAGACGTTTCTCTCATCCTCTCCTCAGACCCAGGTAGGTGACATGTTTCTCCCATCCTCTCCTCAGACCCAGGTAGGTGACATGTTTCTCTCATCCTCTCCTCAGACCCAGGTAGGTGAGACGTTTCTCTCATCCTCTCCTCAGACCCAGGTAGGTGATATGTTTCTCTCATCCTCTCTTCAGACCCAGGTAGGTGACATGTTTCTCCCATCCTCTCCTCAGACCCAGGTAGGTAACATGTTTCTCTCTTCCTTTCCTCAGACCCAGGTAGGTGATATGTTTCTCTCTTCCTTTCCTCAGACCCAGGTAGGTGACATGTTTCTCTCTTCCTTTCCTCAGACCCAGGTAGGTGATATGTTTCTCTCTTCCTCTCCTCAGACCCAGGTAGGTGACATGTTTCTCTCTTCCTTTCCTCAGACCCAGGTAGGTGACATGTTTCTCTCTTCCTTTCCTCAGACCCAGGTAGGTGACATGTTTCTCCCATCCTCTCCTCAGACCCAGGTAGGTGACATGTTTCTCTCTTCCTTTCCTCAGACCCAGGTAGGTGACATGTTTCTCCCATCCTCTCCTCAGACCCAGGTAGGTGACATGTTTCTCTCTTCCTTTCCTCAGACCCAGGTAGGTGACATGTTTCTCCCATCCTCTCCTCAGACCCAGGTAGGTGACATGTTTCTCTCTTCCTTTCCTCAGACCCAGGTAGGTGACATGTTTCTCTCTTCCTTTCCTCAGACCCAGGTAGGTGACATGTTTCTCCCATCCTCTCCTCAGACCCAGGTAGGTGACATGTTTCTCTCTTCCTCTCCTCAGACCCAGGTAGGTGACATGTTTCTCTCTTCCTTTCCTCAGACCCAGGTAGGTGACATGTTTCTCTCTTCCTTTCCTCAGACCCAGGTAGGTGACATGTTTCTCCCATCCTCTCCTCAGACCCAGGTAGGTGACATGTTTCTCTCATCCTCTCCTCAGACCCATGTAGCTGACATGTTTCTCTCTTCCTTTCCTCAGACCCAGGTAGGTGACATGTTTCTCTCTTCCTTTCCTCAGACCCAGGTAGGTGACATGTTTCTCCCATCCTCTCCTCAGACCCAGGTAGGTGATATGTTTCTCTCTTCCTCTCCTCAGATCCAGGTAGGTGAGATGTTTCTCTCATCCTCTCCTCAGACCCAGGTAGGTGACATGTTTCTCTCTTCCTTTCCTCAGACCCAGGTAGGTGACATGTTTCTCCCATCCTCTCCTCAGACCCAGGTAGGTGACATGTTTCTCTCATCCTCTCCTCAGACCCAGGTAGGTGATATGTTTCTCTCTTCCTCTCCTCAGATCCAGGTAGGTGAGACGTTTCTCTCATCCTCTCCTCAGACCCAGGTAGGTGACATGTTTCTCCCATCCTCTCCTCAGACCCAGGTAGGTGACATGTTTCTCTCTTCCTTTCCTCAGACCCAGGTAGGTGACATGTTTCTCCCATCCTCTCCTCAGACCCAGGTAGGTGACATGTTTCTCTCATCCTCTCCTCAGACCCAGGTAGGTGACATGTTTCTCTCTTCCTTTCCTCAGACCCAGGCAGGTGACATGTTTCTCCCATCCTCTACTCAGACCCAGGTAGGTGACATGTTTCTACCATCCTCTCCTCAGACCCAGGTAGATGACATGTTTCTCTCTTCCTCTCCTCAGACCCAGGTAGGTGACATGTTTCTCTCTTCCTCTCCTCAGACCCAGGTAGGTGACATGTTTCTCCCATCCTCTCCTCAGACCCAGGTAGGTGATATGTTTCTCTCTTCCTCTCCTCAGACCCAGTGTAACCAAGTCGAACGACTGTTGGGTATTGACAGTGTTTAATGTGTGAAGTAAAACCTTCAAGAGGAAATATAGTAACTGAAACAAAGAGTTGCTACCAACATCACTACTACTGGAACATTATCATTATAAAGTAACAAGGAAAACAGTTGTAATCACAATGCAAAAGCAATGTCTTCTATCAAGATAACAACATAACAAAGTAACGTGGCCACAAATAAAGATCATTCGTCAACACCCATTTATATCAATGTGACTTTGAATACCTGACGAAATAAACTAGGTTCATACACTCTAATATATATAGATATAATACATATAAACACGCAATCCTTTAACAGAGCCATGTGATTACATTTGCTCGAAACCCGTGAAACCAAGTTGTGCTTTTCGCAACAATGGTCGAGAATAGTAACAGGTGAATGTATCACGAATGGAGTTTCTGCTCACAGCGACTGTAATGAAACAACCAACGCGGTATTACAACCTCTCTAATACATTATCACTTTTAGACAGTGCTTGATATATCAGTAATTAACAATTAGTTGTATGCAGTCTTTAAATGAATGGCAATGTATAACGACAATACAAAGTTACCCAGTACTGCCACGCCCAGCACACCTATTGCCGCCATGCCCTTAACTCAATGGTAAAGTGGCGGCTTCCAAAACATTCAACTTAACATAAAGTTTCACAACTTCTTCTAATAATTTATAAATAAAGTCTCACTATATAAGTATTATAAAAGTGACTCACCAGAGATAAACTGTCTATATACATATACTGAGCCGGGAGAAGGTTGCTTGCATGTAACAACGTGTGTCGTCTTTTCCAGCCCAGGGCGAACTGCCCAGACTAATTTCTAAAACTCGCTCAGATTGTTAAACTGGGAGTGACACTGGGCATAGCGCCCCCTAGTGACTAGCCTAACAAATATATAAACAGCTAAATCCACCAGGGTTACAGGTAGGTGAGACGTTTCTCTCATCCTCTCCTCAGACCCAGGTAGGTGACATGTTTCTCTCTTCCTCTTCTCAGAACCAGGTAGGTGATATGTTTCTCTCTTCCTCTCCTCAGACCCAGGTAGGTGACATGTTTCTCTCTTCCTCTCCTCAGACCCAGGTAGGTGACATGTTTCTCGCTTCCTCTCCTCAGACCCAGGTAGGTGATATGTTTCTCTCATCCTCTCCTCAGACCCAGGTAGGTGACATGTTTCTCTCTTCCTCTCCTCAGATCAGACCCAGGTAGGTGACATGTTTCTCCCATCCTCTCCTCAGACCCAGGTAGGTGATATGTTTCTCTCATCCTCTCCTCAGACCCAGGTAGGTGACATGTTTCTCTCTTCCTCTCCTCAGACCCAGGTAGGTGACATGTTTCTCTCTTCCTCTCCTCAGACCCAGGTAGGTGACATGTTTCTCTCTTCCTCTCCTCAGACCCAGGTAGGTGAGACGTTTCTCTCTTCCTCTCCTCAGACCCAGGTAGGTGACGTGTTTCTCTCTTCCTCTCCTCAGACCCAGGTAGGTGACGTGTTTCTCTCTTCCTCTCCTCAGACCCAGGTAGGTGACGTGTTTCTTTCTTCCTCTCCTCGGACCCAGGTAGGTGACGTGTTTCTCTCTTCCTCTCCTCAGACCCAGGTAGGTGACATGTTTCTCTCTTCCTCTCCTCGGACCCAGGTAGGTGACATGTTTCTCTCATCCTCTCCTCAGACCCAGGTAGGTGACATGTTTCTCTCTTCCTCTCCTCGGACCCAGGTAGGATACATGTTTCTCTCTTCCTCTCCTCAGACCCAGGTAGGTGACATGTTTCTCTCTTCCTCTCCTCGGACCCAGGTAGGTGACATGTTTCTCTCTTCCTCTCCTCAGACCCAGGTAGGTGACATGTTTCTCTCTTCCTCTCCTCGGACCCAGGTAGGTGACATGTTTCTCTCTTCCTCTCCTCAGACCCAGGTAGGTGACATGTTTCTCTCTTCCTCTCCTCAGACCCAGGTAGGTGACATGTTTCTCTCTTCCTCTCCTCAGACCCAGGTAGGTGACATGTTTCTCTCTTCCTCTCCTCAGACACAGGTAGGTGACATGTTTCTCTCTTCCTCTCCTCAGACCCAGGTAGGTGACATGTTTCTCTCATCCTCTCCTCAGACTCTACTGGTTGTGCTCAATGGAGCTTTCAGGACCTTCATGGTTCCTTCAGCAGTGTTGGAATGCACTGGTGCCTAGTGTCATGTGACCTGGATGTTGATTGTCACATGACAGCAGTATACATGCGCAGCCTGTCAGAGAAACTGACCAGCATCTTCTGACAACACGAAGAGGGAACTTACCACAAACCTTGCAACACCATAAGATCCACAGTGGTACACCCCAAGGACAAAACCATAAGATCCACAGTGGTACACCCCAAGGACAACGCCATAAGGTCCACAGTGGTACACCCCAAGGACAACACCATAAGGTCCACAGTGGTACACCTCAAGGACAAAACCATAAGATGCACAGTGGTACACCCCAAGGACAACACCATAAGATCCACAGTGGTACACCCCAAGGACAAAGCCATAAGATGCACAGTGGTACACCCCAAGGACAATGCCATAAGATCCACAGTGGTACACCCCAAGGACAATGCCATAAGATGCACAGTGGTACACCCCAAGGACAACACCATAAGATCCACAGTGGTACACCCCAAGGACAAAACCATAAGATGCACAGTGGTACACCCCAAGGACAACACAATAAGATGCACAGTGGTACACCCCAAGGACAACACCATAAGATCCACAGTGGTACACCCCAAGGACAAAACCATAAGATGCACAGTGGTACACCCCAAGGACAACACCATAAGATCCACAGTGGTACACCCCAAGGACAAAACCATAATATCCACAGTGGTACACCCCAAGGACAACACAATAAGATGCACAGTGGTACACCCCAAGGACAACACCATAAGATCCACAGTGGTACACCCCAAGGACAAAACCATAAGATGCACAGTGGTACACCCCAAGGACAACACCATAAGATCCACAGTGGTACACCCCAAGGACAAAACCATAATATCCACAGTGGTACACCCCAAGGACAACACAATAAGATGCACAGTGGTACACCCCAAGGACAACCCATAAGATCTACAGTGGTACACCCCACTGTCCTGAACAGATAACTACGGTTGGCACTCAAAGAACACACAAACATGAAGGCCCCCCTCACAGCTGTAGGGGAACATCAGGTCAACCAGGGTCATAACATCAGGTCAACCAGGGTCATAACATCACAGTCATAGACGCAACAGTGATAGCAAGAGAGGGCAATTTGTGGCAGAGAAAGATATATATAAGTAAACTAGGGAGAGACACCCAGAGATAAACAACATTCCAGTGATCTTCATTGAACTGCTGTCATGTGACAATTAACATCCAGGTCACATGACACCAGACAACAGCGCATTTTAACGCTGAAGAAGAAACCCAGAAAGCTCCGTCGAGCACTATCAGTATTCTGACAAGTCACTAACTTATTTTCAATAATTTCATTATTGTGTCATATTTATTTGTGATAAAGCATTACCTTGTTATCCTTATTCCTGTACAGTATCAATGTTATAAGTATAACTAATATTGTTGTTTGTAATCTTAATTATTCTGTATTATTATTTATGATTTGGATCAAATTAATTTGGCTTATAATTAAGATATGGCTCTTAATTTGTCTTATAGTTAAGATATAGCTCTTAATATGTCTTATAGTTAAGATATAGCATCCTGTGCTGATACAGACTGATAGTCTCTCTTACCCTACATTCACCTCCACTTGCAGTGAGGGGGCGGCGTCTCTCGACTCTCTCATGGACACCCCCCACCAGACTAGGATGGTCGAACTACTCATTGTCAATGTACAGGTCAGATACAGATTGATTACATTTTCTGTACAAGTGATGTACAGGTCAGATACAGATTGATTAAGAGAGTGTTGATGTTTTTTTGAAAGAGAGTGTTGGTGTTGTCTGTAAGAGAGTGTTGGTGTTGTCTGTAAGAGAGTGTTGGTGTTTTCTGTAAGAGAGTGTTGGTGTTGTTTGTAAGAGAGTGTTGATGTTGTCTGTACGAGAGTGTTGCTGTTGTCTTAAGAGTGTTGGTGTTGTATGTAAGAGAGTGTTGGTGTTGTATGTAAGAGTGTTGATGTTGCCTGTAAGAGTGTTGGTGTTTTCTGTAAGATAGTGTTGGTGTTGTATGTAAGAGAGTGTTGGTGTTGTGTTTAAGAGAGTGTTGGTGTTTTCTGTAAGAGAGTGTTGGTGTTGTTTGTAAGAGAATGTTGATTTTGTCTGTAAGAGAGTGTTGGTGTTGTCTGTAAGAATGCTGGTGTTGTCTGTGAGAGAGTGTTGGTGTTGTATGTAAGAGAGTGTTGATATTGCCTGTAAGAGTGTTGGTGTTTTCTGTAAGAGATTGTTGGTGTTGTTTGTAAGAGAGTGTTGGTATTGTCTGTACGAGAGTGCTGGTGTTGTATGTAAGAGAGTGTTGGTGTTGTCTATAAGAGAGTGGTGGTGTTGTCTGTAATACAGTGTTGGTGTTGTCTGTAAGAGAGTGTTTGTGTTGTCTGTTGGCGAGTATTGGTGTTTTATGTAAGAGAGTGTAGGAGTTTTTGTGTAAGAGAGTGTTTGTGTTGTCTGTAAGAGAGTGTTGGTGTTGTTTGTAAGAGTGTTGGTGTTCTCTGTAAGAGAGTGTTGGTGTTTTCTGTAAGAGAGTGTTGGTGTTGTATGTACGAGAGTTCTGGTGTTGTCTGTAAGCAAGTGTTGGTGTTGTCTGTAAGAGAGTGTTGGTGTTGTCTGTAAGAGTGTTGGTGTTGTATGTAAAAGAGTGTTGGTATTGCCTGTAAGAGTGTTGGTATTTTCTGTAATCGAGTTTTTGTGTTTTCTGTATGAGAGTGTTGGTGTTGTCTGTAAGAGTGTTGGTCTTTTTGTGTAAGAGAGTGGTGGTGTTGTCTGTAAGAGTGTTGGTGTTTTCTGTAAGAGAGTATTAGTGTTTTTGTGTAAGATAGGGTTGGTGTTGTCTGTAAGAGAGCATAGGTGTTGTCTGTAAGAGTGATGATTTTCTCTGTAAGAGAGTGTATGTGTTATCTGTAATAGAGTGTTGGTGTTGCCTGTGCGAGAGTGCTGGTGTTGTCTGTAAGACAGTGTTTGTGTTGTCTGTTAGCGAGTTTTGGTGTTTTCTGTAAGAGAGTGTAAGTGTTTTTGTGTAAGAGAGTGTTGGTGTTGTCTGTAAGAGAGTGTTAGTGTTCGCTGTAGGAGAGTGTTGGTGTTGTTTGTAAGAGAGTGTTGGTGTTTTCTGTAAGAGAGAGTTGGTGTTGTTTGCAAGTGTTGGTGTTGTCTGTAAGAGAGTGTTGGTGTTTTTATGTACGATAGTGTTGGTGTTGTCTGTAAGAGAGAGTTGGTGTTTTATGTAAGAGAGTGTTGGTTTTGTTTGTAAGAGTGTTGGTGTTTTCAATAAGAGTGTTGGTGTTTTTGTGTAAGATAGTATTGGTGGTGTCTGTAAGAGAATGTTGCTGTTGTCTGTAAAAAAGTGTTCTCTATAAGAGAGTGTTGTTGTCTGTAAGAGAGTGTTGGTGTTGTCTATAAAAGAACGTTGGTGTTTTCTGTGAGTGTTGGTGCTGTATGTAAGAGAGTGGTGGTGTTGTTTGTAATGCAGTGTTGGTGTTGTCTGTAAGAGAGTGTTGGTGTTGTCTGTAAGAGTGTTGGTGTTGTCTGTAAGAGCGTGTTGTCTTCAGGAGATCTTCTTCCCAGAGATTGAAGCCAAGAAGGCGAGCGAGGACGAGACTGAGGCTGTGGAAATGACCGAAGTAGAGACACTGACCGGGGCAACTAGTAACCAGACAACTGAAGGTACACACCTTGTAATTATGGTCCCTGCTATGTAGTAGTGGTGGTTCCTGCCATGTCACTGTTATGGTCCCTACTGTCTGGTTGTGGTGGTTCCTGCCATGTCACTGTTATGGTCCTACTGTCTGGTAGTGGTGGTTCCTGCCATGTCACTGTTATGGTCCCTACTGTCTGGTAGTGGTGGTTCCTGCCATGTCACTGTTATGATCCCTATTGTCTAGTACTGGTGGTTCCTGTCATGTCACTGTTATGGTCCCTACTGTCTGGTAGTGGTGGTTCCTGCCATGTCACTGTTATGGTCCCTACTGTCAAGTACTGGTGGTTCCTGCCATGTCACTGTTATGGTCCCTATTGTCTAGTAGTGGTGGTTCCTGCCATGTCACTGTTATGGTCCCTATTGTCTAGTAGTGGTGGTTCATGCCATGTCACTGTTATGGTCCCTATTGTCTAGTAGTGGTGGTGCCTGCCATGTCACTGTTATGGTCCCTATTGTCTGGTAGTGGTGGTTCCTGTCATGTCACTGTTATGGTCCCTACTGTCTGGTTGTGGTGGTTCCTGCCATGTCACTGTTATGGTCCTACTGTCTGGTAGTGGTGGTTCCTGCCATGTCACTGTTATGATCCCTATTGTCTAGTACTGGTGGTTCCTGTCATGTCACTGTTATGGTCCCTACTGTCTGGTAGTGGTGGTTCCTGCCATGTCACTGTTATGGTCCCTACTGTCAAGTACTGGTGGTTCCTGCCATGTCACTGTTATGGTCCCTATTGTCTAGTAGTGGTGGTTCCTGCCATGTCACTGTTATGGTCCCTATTGTCTAGTAGTGGTGGTTCATGCCATGTCACTGTTATGGTCCCTATTGTCTAGTAGTGGTGGTTCCTGCCATGTCACTGTTATGGTCCCTATTGTCAAGTACTGGTGGTTCCTGCCATGTCACTGTTATGGTCCCTATTGTCTAGTAGTGGTGGTTCATGCCATGTCACTGTTATGGTCCCTATTGTCTGGTAGTGGTGGTTCCTGTCATGTCACTGTTATGGTCCCTACTGTCTGGTTGTGGTGGTTCCTGCCATGTCACTGTTATGGTCCTACTGTCTGGTAGTGGTGGTTCCTGCCATGTCACTGTTATGGTCCCTACTTTCTGGTAGTGGTGGTTCCTGCCATGTCACTGTTATGATCCCTATTGTCTAGTACTGGTGGTTCCTGTCATGTCACTGTTATGGTCCCTACTGTCTGGTAGTGGTGGTTCCTGCCATGTCACTGTTATGGTCCCTACTGTCAAGTACTGGTGGTTCCTGCCATGTCACTGTTATGGTCCCTATTGTCTAGTAGTGGTGGTTCCTGCCATGTCACTGTTATGGTCCCTACTGTCAAGTACTGGTGGTTCCTGCCATGTCACTGTTATGGTCCCTATTGTCTAGTAGTGGTGGTTCCTGCCATGTCACTGTTATGGTCCCTATTGTCTAGTAGTGGTGGTTCATGCCATGTCACTGTTATGGTCCCTATTGTCTAGTAGTGGTGGTGCCTGCCATGTCACTGTTATGGTCCCTATTGTCTGGTATTGGTGGTTCCTGCCATGTCACTGTTATGGTCCCTATTGTCTAGTACTGGTGGTTCCTGCCATGTCACTGTTATGGTCCCTATTGTCTAGTAGTGGTGGTTCCTGCCATGTCATTGTTATGGTCCCTACTGTCTAGTAGTGGTGGTTCCTGCCATGTCACTGTTATGGTCCCTGTTGTCTAGTAGTGGTGGTTCCTGCCATGTCACTGTTATGGTCCCTATTGTCTAGCAGTGGTGGTTCCTGCTATGTCACTGTTATGGTCCCTGTTGTCTAGTAGTGGTGGTTCCTGTCATGTCACTGTTATGGTCCCTACTACTAATAACCTTGCTGTTGCTGTTAATTTAATGTTTTCGTCACAAGACATGTTATTTTCCCCAAGTTGCTGTGTCTTGTCATCAAACTTGGGGTCACTTACATTGGAATTAAAACACCAGTTCCAATTACAATTCCGGAATTGGAATTGATGTTTTGTTTTTAAGAGTAATTGGAATTGGTAAAAATGTTATTGGTATGTTCAATTACTTTTAAATGTAACTTTATTCGGTACAAATAATAAATAAAATATAATATGTTGCATATATAACATTTGTTTGCCATTACGTACAATAATATGCATAATTAAACAAAGTTGCTCAATCATAGATATTATTTTGGGAATTCATTGGAATTGGTATTTTTGAGGTGGAATTGGTACCAGGTATTTGTAATGGGTGTGTAATTGGAATTGATATAGTTCACTTGTCGCTCGTGACAAGAATGTATGTCTGTAGTTGACATTGTGTTTTCATCCTGATTGTCTGCTACAACATTTGACATCCTTGTCTCGGGTTTGGTTTCGCTGTTGCTCTATATATCAATCTTGTCTTGTAGAAGAAACGCTCGGGGCAACAGATGTGTCAGCAGAAGCAGCTGGGTCAGCATCACATGTCAGCGATACATCAGCACAAGCTTATGGGTCAGTGTCACGCACAACTTAATTGGACTGTCAATAAGCCAATGGCTCGATTGTCCACTTGTTTTTTTATTTGGAAGACAATGTTGTTAAATGCTATGATGATGATCCAATATCCCCTGCAATGTGCCGTGTGTTTGTTGCCAGACTACCGGAGCCTGGCAGTGACAGTCTGCTGGACGAACTTGCCAAGGAGGACCCACGCTTTCACCAGGTCAGTTGACACATTCTGTACTTTCGCCAGGTCAGTACACAACCTTGTACTTCCACCAGGTCAGTTTACAACCTTGTACTTCCACCAAGTTAGTAGATAACCTTGTACTTCCACCAAGTCAGTCGACAAGTCAGTTGATCACCTTGTACATACACCAGGTTAGTATACGACCTTGTACTTCGACCAAATCAGTTGACATCCTTGTGCTTCCACCAGGTCAGTAGACAGCCTTGTACTTCCACTAAGGCAGTTAACAACCTTGCACTTCCACCAGGTCATTACACAATCTTGCACTTCCTAAAGGTTATTACACAACCTTACACTTCCACCAGGTCAGTTGACAACCTTACACTTCCACCAGGTCAGTAGACAACCTTACACTTCTACCAGGTCAGTTGACAACCTTGTACTTCCACCAGGTCAGTTGACAACCTTACACTTCCACCAGGTCAGTTGACAACCTTACACTTCCACCAGGTCAGTTGACAACCTTACACTTCCACCAGGTCAGTTGACAATCTTACACTTCCACCAGGTCAGTTGGCAACCTTACACTTCCACCAGGTCAGTTGACAACCTTACACTTCCACCAGGTCAGTTGACAACCTTACACTTCCACCAGGTCAGTTGACAACCTTGTACTTCCACCAGGTCAGTTGACAACCTTACACTTCCACCAGGTCAGTTGACAACCTTACACTTCCACCAGGTCAGTTGACAACCTTGTACTTCCACCAGGTCAGTTGACAACCTTACACTTCCACCAGGTCAGTTGACAACCTTACACTTCCACCAGGTCAGTTGACAACCTTACACTTCCACCAGGTCAGTTGACAACCTTGTACTTCCACCAGGTCAGTTGACAACCTTACACTTCCACCAGGTCAGTTGACAATCTTGTACTTCCACCAGGTCAGTTGACAACCTTACACTTCCACCAGGTCAGTTGACAACCTTGTACTTCCACCAGGTCAGTTGACAACCTTACACTTCCACCAGGTCAGTTGACAACCTTACACTTCCACCAGGTCAGTTGACAACCTTGTACTTCCACCAGGTCAGTACACAACCTTGTATATCCGCAAGGTCAGTATACGACCTTGTGCTTCCACCAAGTCAGTTGACAACCTTGTATTTCCACTGGGTCAGTTGACAATCTTGTACTTCCACCAGGTCAGTAGACAACCTTGTACTTACATCAGGTCAGTACAAAACCTTGTACTTCCACCAGGTCAGTTGACAACCTTGTACTTCCACCAGGTCAGTTGACAACCTTGTACTTCCACCAGGTCAGTATATGACCTTGTACTTCCACCAAGTCAGTAGACAACCTTGTACTTACATCAGGTCAATAGACAACCTTGTACTTCCACCAAGTCAGTAGACAACCTTGTACTTCCATCAGGTCAGTTGACAACCATGTACTTCCACCAGGTCAGTAGACAACCTTGTACTTCCACCAGGTCAGTTGACAACCTTGTACTTCCACCAGGTCAGTATATGACCTTGTACTTCCACCAAGTCAGTACACAACCTTGTACTTCCACCAGGTCAGTTGACAACCTTGTACTTCCACCAGGTCAGTTGACAACATGTACTTCCACCAGGTCAGTATACGACCTTGTACTTCCACCAAGTCAGTAGACAACCTTACACTTCCATCAGGTCAGTTGACAACCTTGTACTTCCACCAGGTCAGTTGACAACCTTGTACTTCCACCAGGTCAGTATATGACCTTGTACTTCCACCAGGTCAGTAGACAACCTTGTACTTCCACCAGGTCAGTAGACAACCTTGTACTTCCACCAGGTCAGTTGACAACCTTGTACTTCCACCAGGTCAGTAGACAACCTTGTACTTCCACCAAGTCAGTAGACAACCTTGTACTTCCACCAGGTCAGTTGACAACCTTGTACTTCCATCAGGTCAGTTGACAACCTTACACTTCCACCAAGTCAGTAGACAACCTTGTACTTCCACCAGGTCAGTTGACAACCTTGTACTTCCATCAGGTCAGTTGACAACCTTGTACTTCCACCAGGTCAGTAGACAACCTTGTACTTCCACCAGGTCAGTAGACAACCTTGTACTTCCACCAGGTCAGTAGACAACCTTGTACTTCCACCAAGTCAGTAGACAACCTTGTACTTCCATCAGGTCAGTTGACAACCTTGTACTTCAGTAGACAACCTTGTACTTCCACCAGGTCAGTTGACAACTTTTACTTCCACCAGGTCAGTAGACAAACTTGTACTTCCACCAGGTCAGTACAAAAAAAGTAGACGACCTTGTAATGCCAGCAGGTTCCTCCAAGTCAAGCACTGATGATGCCCTACAACTTTGCGGAACATTACCACCGCAAAGATTCGAAGCAGGGCTTATATTACTCGAGTTTACGGAAAAAAACATATTTGTGATATTTGAACAGCTACAGTTTGGGTTAGGCAGCAACGATACCTGTTTTTCCTTGTGTCTAGATCGAAATCAATGATGGGTCAGCTACATTGAATAGAGTCTGATGGGTAATCATAAACAGATATTATTTTGCTAGGCCTGTACGCGTGTCATGTCACACTATATGTCATACACTGTGTGTTTAGGTGACGGAGCCAGCCTTGACACTGCCAGGGAGCACTGTCGACACAGGGGCATGTGGAGGTGGTGACACGTCTTCCGAATCTCTAGGTCAGTGACACTCTTTGTTGACACTGAACTACTGAACTGTCAGCAGCATGTTGTCTTATCCATTTTTATGCGGAATATGCCCTCACACGTACTGTCTCATGTGCAGTGTTAGTGTGTTCGTCCATTGTCATTTGACTTTCATGTTCATCACATGATACATCATGTGATCGCCATGATGTGTGACTAACTTCCATTGATGGCTGCACCAATGAAACGTTCAATTATCTTGTTGTTTAACAGCATTTTAATGCATCTTCTTTTCAAGCACATCAGTTGTATGCATTTTAAAATGGCTGGAGTCAGCAGACCGGTTGGATGGTTTGGTGATAGTAGTTTATTGGCATGAAAAATGGAGTTTATTGACAGTTTTTATGGTGAATTGTGTGAATACATATTGCGAAGAGTGAGATAAAATCAAGAAAGATTGGTGCCGGTCTTCTTAATTGGTGGTGTTGATGATGATATGAACAACTGTAAGACTTTAGTTGTTAGAAAGTTTTGTGAAATGATAGGTGTCCAATCATCCTGGACAAGCCATTTTAAAGAGATGAAAAGGGTATCCATGGTAATGGGAGTCAATATGATAATGTTACTAAGGGTATCCATGGTAATGAGAGTCAAAACAACACTGTTGCTAAGGGTATCTATGGTAATGGGAGTCAATACGACACTGTTGCTAAGGATATCCATGGTAATGGGAGTCAGTACGATATTGTTGCTAAAGATATCCATGGTAATGGGAGTCAATACGACACTGTTGCTAAAGATATCCATGGTAATGGGAGTCAATATGACACTGTTGCTAAGGGTATCCATTGTAATGGGAATCAACATGACACTGTGTTTAAATGTATGCATGGTAATTGAAGTTAACATGACACTGCATTGCTATGGGTATCCATGGTTACGTAAGTCAACATGACACTGTTGCTAAGGGTGATCGTTTTAACATAAGTCAACATGAAACTGTGTCGCTAAGGGGGTCCATGATAACAACAATCAGCATGACACTGTTGCTAAGGGTATCCATGGTAACAGAGTCAACATGACACAGAGCTGTAGAACAAAAAAAACGATGTTTCTTGATTTTCCCAAGCCACCTCCCTCATTGTGCCATTAGTTTTGTGTAGACATTATTTGGGTTACAATTTCAGAAACTGAAAGTCTTTTGCAAGTTGAGCAGAGTAATTGAAGCAAGTATTTCTGAGGCGTGTGCCGCTGTAGCTGAGCATGCGCAATACTGTAGCTGAACGTGTGCAGTGCTGTAGCTGAGCGTGTGCAATGCTGTAGCTGAGTTTGCATAGTGCTGTAACTGAGCATGTGCAACTGTAGCTGAGTATATGCAGTGCTGTAGCTGAGCATGTGCAGTGCTGTAGGTGAGTGTGCTTAGTGCTATAGCTGAGCATGTGCAGTGATGTAGCTGAGTGTGTGCAGTGCTGTAGCTGAGCGTGTGCAGTGATATAGCTGAGTGTGCGCAGTGCTGTAGCTGAGTGTGTGCAGTGGTGTAGCTGAGTGTGCGCAGTGATGTAGCTGAGTGTGTGCAGTGCTGTAGCTGAGTGTGTGCAGTGATGTAGCTGAGTGTGCGCAGTGATGTAGCTGAGTGTGTGCAGTGCTGTAGCTGAGTGTGTGCAGTGATGTAGCTGAGTGTGCGCAGTGCTGTAGCTGAGTGTGCAGTGATGTAGCTGAGTGTGCACAGTGCTGTAGCTGAGCGTGTGCAGTGATGTAGCTGAGTGTGTGCAGTGCTGTAGCTGAGTGTGTGCAGTGCTGTAGCTGAGTGTGCGCAGTGCTGTAGCTGAGTGTGTGCAGTGATGTAGCTGAGTGTGCGCTGTGATGTAGCTGAGTGTGTGCAGTGCTGTAGCTGAGTGTGTGCAGTGATGTAGCTGAGTATGCGCAGTGCTGTAGCTGAGTGTGTGCAGTGATGTAGCTGAGTGTGCGCAGTGCTGTAGCTGAGTGTGCGCAGTGCTGTAGCTGAGTGTGCGCAGTGCTGTAGCTGAGTGTGTGCAGTGATGTAGCTGAGTGTGCGCTGTGATGTAGCTGAGTGTGCAGTGCTGTAGCTGAGTGTGCGCAGTGCTGTAGCTGAGTGTGTGCAGTGCTGTAGCTGAGCATGTGCAGTGATGTAGCTGAGTATGTGCAGTGCTGTAGCTGAGTGTGCGCAGTGATGTAGCTGAGTGTGTAGAGAGAGCGGTTCCAGACACTGGTGTTTAAGTTTCATTCAATTTCTTTATTAGGTTTCTTCATTCATTTGACCGTGTATGAAGGTCTTGTAATTGGGATTAAGGCTGCAGCAGGTCCTGGAAGGTTATGTTGAACACTTGCAGTAGCTGTGATAATGCATGCAAGTCTAGCATTGTGTTTAGTCTCGGGTTTGGTTTTGTTGCAGTCTAGAGCACACTCTGCATGCTTACAGTATGTTTGATGTTTATTAATTCAAAATGTAGATTACCAAATGTATGTGGATGGGCAGGTGTGGGTTCCTGTGCATGTGTGCTTGCAATGTAGGCAGGTGTGCATGCATGTGTGCGTGCAAGTGTGCATGTGTTCATGTGGCCTGGGCAGGTGTGCGAGAATGTGTTGTCAATACAGTGAGAAAATCCTGAATAGAATCACTGAGAGAGAAACTGGTGGTGAGAATGTATTTTAGGAAGGATGTAGGAGACAGTGACTTTGTTAAACACATAAAACTGAAATATAATGCCTGACTGTGCTGCCTGCTCATGGTTGTCAGTACATTTATTATCCTGTTCTAGCCAGTCCGGTATTGATAGTGTCTGCTCCATTAATGACTGTGCACTCATGCATGACACAAACAATCACTCAGCCGTGTCATAACACATTTGTCAACCTGTCATCGAATCCATTAACTCATTGTTCTAGTCAACCAGGACACATGTGTCAGGTACTGCTGCTCCAGACATTGTAGTAACAGGTCTGTAGGTCCAGTGTGTGGGGGTTTTGTAGTAACAGGTCTGTGGGTCCACTGTGTGGGGGTGTTGTAGTAACAGGTATGTAGGTCCACTGTGTGGGGGTGTTGTAGTAACAGGTATGTAGGTCCACTGTGTGGGGGTGTTGTAGTAACAGGTATGTAGGTCCACTGTGTGGGGTGTTGTTGTAACAGGTATGTATATATATATATATATATATATATATATATATATATATATATATATATTTAATATTTCTGGCTATGAACATTTAAAAACCCACATTTTGCCAACTGTCACATTCCACATTAATGTTACAAAACACTGTCCACATGCACAGTCAGGTGTGTCGTTCCTGCTGTCAGATGCGTTATGTATGTCACCAAGTTGTTGTTATTCTTGTTGTTGTGTGTTGTGTCTGTCATCAAGTGTGTTGTGTCTGTCATCAAGTGTGTAGTGTCTCTCATCAAGTGGCTTGTGTATGTCGTTAAGTGTCTTGTGTATGCCATCAAGTGCCTTGTGTATGTCGTTAAATGTCTTGTGTATGCCATCAAATGCATTGTGTGCCATTAAGTGTCTTGTGTATGTCATCAAGTGCATTGTCTGCCATTAAGTGTGTTGTGTATGACATCAAGGGTATTGTGTCTCTCATCAAATATGTTGTGTTACAGATGTGCCAGGAGGAACCTCATCCCTCGTCATCTCGAGTCCCGGACTGAGGCGTAAGCTGCGGCGGAGTGATGTGCTTGGGCCGGGGGGAGACAGCCAGGAGCAAGTCCCAGTCCAACTAACCCGCCCCCTCCTCTACTCTCCCGCCCTCCAGCGCAAGGGCGGAGTGGCCGCCTCCAACCTCTCCACCCGCTCTGCTGGCTCCAGTCTCACTGACTCCAGCAGTGATGACTCAAGACTCTCCAAGGCTGTGACATCGTCACAGCACACCGACCTGACAGATGACAGTGAGTTTGACTCAGTGAGTGAGTCAGTGCGGGACCGGGAGGACAGCGGCGTGACAACAGATGACAGTCATGAAACCCAGGGGGAGGCCAGACAACCACGATACGTGTGAACAGTGGATGGTCCACTCTACAAGGACACTACAGAGTGGATGGTCTACTCTACAAGGACACTCCATAGTGGATGGTTCACTCTACAAGGACACTGCATAGTGGATGGTCCACTCTACAAGGGCACTACAGAGTGGATGGTCTACTCTACAAGGACACTCCATAGTGGATGGTTCACTCTACAAGGACACTGCATAGTGGATGGTCCACTCTACAAGGACCCTACAGAGTGGATGGTCTACTCTACAAGGACACTCCATAGTGGAATGTCCACTCTACAAGGACACTACAGAGTGGATGGTCCACTCTACAAGGACACTACAGAGTGGATGGTCTACTCTACAAGGACACTACAGAGTGGATGGTTCACTCTACAAGGACACTACAGAGTGGATGGTCCACTCTACAAGGACACTACAGAGTGGATGGTCTACTCTACAAGGACACTCCATAGTGGATGGTTCACTCTACAAGGACACTGCATAGTGGATGGTCCACTCTATAAGGACACTCCATAGTGGACGGTCAACTCTACAAGGACACTCCATAGTGGAATGTCCACTCTACAAGGACACTCCATAGTGGATGGTCCATTCTACAAGGACACTACAGTGTGGATGGTCTACTCTACAAGGACAGACGACTGGTCAAGCTCACTTGTTGCCGTCCACATGACATGTGGCTGTCCAGTCATGCCTTGTGTCAGATACTCTTGCAGATACTCTCTTGAATACTCTCCCAAATATCCTTATGTACTTAGTTACAGATTCTCGTTCAGTTAGTTGATGTTAATGTGTTAATATGGTGACTGTGAAGCGACTGGAAGAGAATGTATTATAGGCACATTACTACAGTATAAGATTTTCCTTTGATGTTTTGGTTTGTATGCTTACAGTCACTTAGACTTGTCAATGCTTACAGTCACTTAGACTTGTCAATGCTTACAGTCACTTAGACTTGTCAATGCAGTAGTCGCCCTCTTCATCTCCATTGGAACTCTTCAATCTCAACTTATCTTTTTAATGTTAACAAAGTTGACAGAACATGTGGTGCTCTATGTTTAATTGTGAGGGATGTCAGGTTTCCAAGTTCTACGATAGCATTTGTATTTTGCTTGTTTATCCATGATTTTTTACGACCTATACATACATATGGCAGTACACGGTGCATATGCCAGTAGCACGGCTACTTTACTTACAAAGTATGACAGTCACCAACACAAGAACGTAAGGTAGCAACGGGCATATGATGTAGCTTTGCTTTGGTAGTAGAGGTTCTACTTCTGTTGTGTGTACTAGAGGTTCTACTTCTGTTGTGTGTAGTAGAGGTTCTACTTCTGTTGTGTGTACTAGAGGTTCTGCTTCTGTTGTGTGTAGTAGAGGTTCTGCTTCTGTTGTGTGTAGTAGAGGTTCTACTTCTGTTGTGTGTACTAGAGGTTCTGCTTCTGTTGTGTGTAGTAGAGGTTCTGCTTCTGTTGTGTGTAGTAGAGGTTCTACTTCTGTTGTGTGTACTAGAGGTTCTGCTTCTGTTGTGTGTAGTAGAGGTTCTACTTCTGTTGTGTGTAGTACAGGTTCTGGTTATGTTGTGTGTAGTAGAGGTTCTGCTTCTGTTGTGTGTACTAGAGGTTCTACTTCTGGTGTGTGTACTAGAGGTTCTACTTCTGGTGTGTGTAGTAGAGGTTCTGCTTCTGTTGTGTGTAGTAGAGGTTCTGCTTCTGGTGTGTGTAGTAGAGGTTCTGCTTCTGTTGTGTGTAGTAGAGGTTCTGCTTCTGTTGTGTGTAGTAGAGGTTCTACTTCTGTTGTGTGTACTAGAGGTTCTACTTCTGGTGTGTGTAGTAGAGGTTCTGCTTCTGTTGTATGTAGTAGAGGTTCTGCTTCTGTTGTGTGTAGTAGAGGTTCTACTTCTGTTGTGTGTAGTAGAGGTTCTACTTCTGGTGTGTGTAGTAGAGGTTCTGCTTCTGTTGTGTGTAGTAGAGGTTCTGCTTCTGTTGTGTGTAGTAGAGGTTCTGCTTCTGTTGTGTGTAGTAGAGGTTCTGCTTCTGTTGTGTGTAGTAGAGGTTCTGCTTCTGTTGTGTGTAGTAGAGGTTCTACTTCTGTTGTGTGTAGTAGAGGTTCTACTTCTGTTGTGTGTAGTAGAGGTTCTACTTCTGTTGTGTGTAGTAGAGGTTATGCTTCTGTTGTGTGTAGTAGAGGTTCTGCTTCTGTTGTGTGTAGTAGAGGTTCTGCTTCTGTTATGTGTAGTAGAGGTTCTGCTTCTGTTGTGTGTAGTAGAGGTTCTACTTCTGTTGTGTGTAGTAGAGGTTATGCTTCTGTTGTGTGTAGTAGAGGTTCTGCTTCTTTTGTGTGTAGTAGAGGTTCTACTTCTGTTGTGTGTAGTAGAGGTTCTACTTCTGTTGTGTGTAGTAGAGGTTCTACTTCTGTTGTGTGTAGTACAGGTTCTGGTGTGTGTAGTAACCACTGTGTACGTATGTAGTAACTATTGTATAAGTGTCTAGTAAGTTTCTAGTTTGACTGAATACTAACTGCCCTAGGGTTTTACTGAATAGTAACATTTCACTGAGTGGTAACCACTCAAGAGTTTGATTGCATACCAACCACCCAAGAGTTTGATTGCATACCAACCACCCAAGAGTTTGATTGCATACCAACCACCCAAGAGTTTGATTGCATACCAACCACCCAAGAGTTTAACTGACTAGTAACCACCCTAGAGTATGACTGAAGAGTAACCACCCTAGAGTTTGATAAAATAGTGACCATAAAGAGTTTGATGGAATGGTGACAACCCTAGTTTGATGGAATAGTAATCACCCTATAGTTTGTTGGCATAGTAACCACCCAAGAGTTTGAAGGAATAGTGACCACAAAGGGTTCGATGGAATGGCGACAACCCTAGAGTTTGATGGAATCATAACCACCCTATAGTTTGTTGGAATAGTAATCACCCAAGAGTTTGATGGAATAGTGACCACAAAGGGTTTGATGGAATGGTGGCAACCCTAGAGTTTGATGGAATAGTAACCACCCTAAAGTTTGTTGGAATAGTAACCACCCTAGAGTTTGATGAAATGTTGACAACCCTAGAGTTTGATGGAATAGTAACCACCATATAGTTTGTTGGAATAGTAACCACCCAAGAGTTTGATGGAATAGTGACCAGAGGGTTTGATGGAATGGTGACAACCCTAGAGTTTGATGGAGTAGTAACCACCCTATAGTTTGTTGGAATAGTAATCACCCTAGAGTTTGATGGAATAGTAACCGCCCAAGAGTTTGATGGAATAGTAACCACCTTAGAGTTTGATGGTATAATAACCAAAGAGTTTGATGGAATGGTGACAACCCCAGAGTTTGATGAAGTAGTAACCACCCTATATTTTGTTGGAATAGTAATCACCAGAGTTTGATGGAATAGTAACCAGCCTGGTGTTTCATTGAATGTTTCACCCGGGGGGGGGGGGTGAAATTGGTCACTACTTTGTTTAACTAACCATATTTATTCTGATGTAATGTTTTATTGGCCACATTTGTAAATATTGCATAGCATACATTGTTGCAGCTTATCAGTTATAATGTGTTCTAGTCTAGTGAACAAATGTGAATTGATATGTTAGTAGCAGCACTAGGTGGTAGTAGTGTTTTGCTGGCCTAAGTTAATGATCTTGATGTGTATAGTAGTTTTAGAGTGACATCACTGTAAGGCAGTTGTCAGTTATATATATAAGACATAGCAAAAGCTTTTGATAGATACTATATAAGTACAACCAGGATGTTGAATAACTTAGCAATCTCAAGTTTGTTATGCTTTTGAATCAAATATGATGGTGATAGTTAATGTCTGATATTCAAGCAATGCACATGTCAGATTCAATGGTGTATGCAGCATTGTAAACAGTATAGAGTGTACACAAGTGTGAACAGTATAGAGTGTACACAAGTGTGAATGTAAAGTGTACAATATGTTATAGACATGTCACATCTTGCCGTGAGTGAAGCCAGTCGTCGAGCATTTAGAATGTCACCTAGATGAACTAAGCATGTATTCTCATAAATAAATCAGCTCTGTGTCATGGTTGTGATTCGTTACTGATATTCAGTTATAGTCAGGGCGGTTAGTTAACTTTTTGGTGATTATATTCACAAATGAATCTTATTTGGATTAACAATACACCTACATATCTAGGTATCTGAATAGTTTTGAAGTTTCTATCTTGAGTAGTTTTATTTATATTTAGCAGCCAAAAATGGTATATGGCCATTGAGCTAAAATTCCAATTTATTTTTTGTATTAAAATAAGATACAAAGATACAATGCCTGTAAAATGCACCATATTTTGTATTAAAGTAAGATACAATGCCTGTATAATGCACCATATTTTGTATTAAAGTAAGATACAATGCCTGTATAATGCACCATATTTTGTATTAAAGTAAGATATAATGCACCATATTTTGTATTAAAGTAAGATACAATGCCTGTATAATGCACCATATTTTGTATTAAAGTAAGATACAATACCTGTATAATGCACCATATTTTGTATTAAAGTAAGATACAATGCCTGTATAATGCACCATATTTTGGTTCCCTGTTCAAATGGCTTCACGTTGAAAAAAATATTTCGGATGGACACATTTTGTGTTTTTTATCTAATTAACAGATTATAACACAATATCAAATCATATAGCTGATTTTACTACCTAAGATTATATGTACCTGGGTCATTCCATGTAAATCAGAATGGTCAAAAAGTTGATATCTCAGAATTTACTTTACATTTTAAACAATAACTAAAGCCCGGCATGCACGTCACTACTCGACTGGTCTAGGACAACTTTTAGAGTCGACGAGTTTGTGTTTGATATGTAAGACAAGTTGTCGGAGACAAATCGTCGCTGACGTGTCGTGCCGTGATGTGTACGCCGGTACACCCTCGTCGGCGACAGGTTTTCTGCCTCCTGAAATGTTTTGAGGCCTTTGGCCAATCAAGAGCCTCACCATAGGCTGTCTGTAAAAAAATGGCGCAGTTTGAGGTTGAACGCGAGGAAAAGCTAGCGTCGAAGCTAAAGTACTGGCAGAGCATGTCATTCTGCCTATTCACTGTTACTGACACTTTTCTTGTGCGAGACATCGCCATGCTGGTCTTCTGTTCCCCCTCCGCTCTCCAGGTTCCAGACACCACTTAGCCTTCTGTTCCGTCTCGACGCTCTGACGCTGTCTGCGGGTGTTTCTCACTTCTGTTCCTGAGCATGAATCATCGTCGTTCAAACTAAATTACCGTATAATGTTGCTGAAAATCCCCTTTTCTTGCTCCAAAAGCCACTGCTTCGTCCATCATCGACTACTTTGCCGCCGACGACGCCGTATAAAAATGTACGAGCTGGGCAGCGGAAGAAGTTCCTGCCACTACCACCAGGGGTGCGTGCATCAACCTGTCACCGAAGCGAGTCGCGTCGTGACGTGTATGACCCCCATCGCATCTTATCGCCGACAATTTGTCTCCGACGAGTCTGAGACAAATTGTCGCCGACAGGTTGTCGCGTCGTGACGTGTATGTCGGGCTTAAGTGGCTATGATTGAGCACTTGTGCAAAATAACTAAGCATTTATATGCAAATTGTCTCTGTAATACCCTAGTATAATGTGAACAAGGGGCAAGCGCTCAAAATCGTACCCATTATTTTTTTACATGTTTTTATGTGTCTCTAACTTGAGAAGTTTTCAAGCTGTGTATCTGAAATTTGCTGAAAATGATTATATATAGGCCACATTTCACCATGTACCAAGTTTGGAGTTCAGTATCTCATAAACTAATGAAGGTAAACACTTCTCAGATACCTATATCTATGTAGGTGTGTTGTTGATCCAAATAAGATTCATTTGTGTTCTAACATGTTTTATTGCTGAAGTATGGGTATAAAATCACTCGTTGGCTCAATTTCATCATACAAATATACAACTTTAATGGCAGATTGTATCTACATGTCTACATATAAAGGAAAATAAGCACATCTCAGAGTTCTTGCACAAATAGTTTTTGAGTTATTTGTATTTTAAAGAGAACAAGACATTTTCATGATTTCCGGAAAAATTACAGAATCCGCCAAATTTGAAATGGTCATAACTCAGAAACTATTGGAGCTACAACCCTATCTATGGTTCGATATGTGTGGTTATATTGACTTGTGGATTAGTTGGTAAAATTTTGGTTGAATTCAAAAATATGAGTGCTACAAGATTTTCTTATTTTGGTTCACTTGAGACGGAATACCCCATTAAGATTTCCACATTGAATGTGGATGTGATGTCCCAACGTGTTAGTGCGTGGAATACTGGTCAATATTGAGCACTTTCCAAGGCTTCCTTAGCTCGAAAAGCATTAATGCTGTATAAACAGATATATTCTCCCAGCTAAAACTGACACACGTTATGCGTGTTCTGGAACAAGGTACAATAGTAGTCCAGTTCATCATTGCATGTAAATACCAATGTAGTGGTCATCACTGCATGTAGATACCAATGTAGTGGTCATCACTGCATGTAGATACCAATGTAGTGGTCATCACTGCATGTAGATACAAATGTAGTGTTCATCACTGCATGTAGATACCAATGTAGTGGTCATCACTGCATGTAAATACCAATGTAGTGATCATCACTGCATGTAGATACCAATGTAGTGATCATCATTGCATGTAGATACCAATGTAGTGGTCATCACTGCATGTAGATGCCAATTTAGTGGTCATCACTGTATGTAAATACCAATGTAGTGGTCATCACTGCATGTAGATACCAATTTAGTGGTGATCACTGCATGTAGATACCAATTTAGTGGTGATCACTGCATGTATATACCAATGTAGTGGTCATCACTGCATGTAGATACAAATGTAGTGTTCATCACTGCATGTAGATACCAATGTAGTGGTCATCACTGCATGTAAATACCAATGTAGTGATCATCACTGCATGTAGATACCAATGTAGTGATCATCACTGCATGTTGATACCAATGTAGTGGTGATCACTGCATGTATATACCAATGTAGCGGTGATCACTGCATGTAGATACCAATGTAGTGGTCATCACTGCATGTAGATGCCAATTTAGTGGTCATCACTGCATGTAGATACCAATGTAGTGGTCATCACTGCATGTACCAATGTAGTGGTCATCACTGCATGTAAATACCAATGTAGTGGTGATCACTGCAAGTAGATACCAATGTAGTGGTGATCACTGCATGTAGATACCAATGTAGTGGTGATCACTGCATGTAGATACCAATGTAGTGGTGATCACTGCATGTAGATACCAATGTAGTGGTCATCATTGCGTGTAGATACCAATGTAGCGGTGATCACTGCATGTAGATACCAATGCAGTGGTGATCACTGCATGTAGATACCAATGTATTGATCATCAGTGCATGTAGATACCAATGTAGTGGTCATCACTGCATGTAGATACCAATGTAGTGGTCATCATTGCATGTAGATACCAATGTAGTGGTCATCATTGCATGTAGATACCAATGTAGTGGTGATCACTGCATGTAGATACCAATGTAGTGGTGATCACTGCATGTAGATACCAATGTAGTGGTCATCACTGCATGTAGATACCAATGTAGTGGTGATCATTGCATGTAGATACCAATGTAGTGGTCATCACTGCATGTAGATACCAATGTAGTGGTCATCACTGCATGTAGATGCCAAAATAATAAAATAATTGTTACTAAGAATGTGTAGCTAGTTAGTGTAGGTCTATTCGTTGACTTTTATGTCTTACGACTTGTGCTAAATGTCGTTATGTATACAACTAAACCTCTCAGATGGGAACGAGTGGTCATCACTGCATGTAGATACCAATGTAGTGGTCATCACTGCATGTAGATACCAATGTAGTGGTCATCACTGCATGTAAATACCAATGTAGTGATCATCACTACATGTAGATACCAATGTAGTGGTCATCACTGCATGTAGATGCCAATGTAGTGATCATCATTGCATGTAGGTACCAATATAGTGGTCATCACTGCATGTAGATACCAATGTAGTGGTCATCACTGCATGTAGATACCAATGTAGTGGTGATCACTGCATGTAGATACCAATGTAGTGGTCATCACTGCATGTAGATACCAATTTAGTGGTCATCACTGCATGTAGATACCAATGTAGTGGTCATCACTACATGTAGATACCAATGTAGTGGTCATCACTGCATGTAGATACCAATGTAGTGGTGATCACTGCATGTAAATACCAATGTAGTGGTGATCACTGCATGTAGATACCAATGTAGTGATCATCACTGCATGTAGATACCAATGTAGTGGTGATCACTGCATGTAGATACCAATGTAGTGGTGATCACTGCATGTAGATACCAATGTAGTGGTGATCACTGCATGTAGATACCAATGTAGTGGTCATCACTGCATGTAGATACCAATGTAGTGGTGATCACTGCATGTAGATACCAATGTAGTGGTGATCACTGCATGTAGATACCAATGTAGTGGTCATCACTGCATGTAGATACCAATGTAGTGGTGATCACTGCATGTAGATACCAATGTAGTGGTGATCACTGCATGTAGATACCAATGTAGTGTTCATCACTGCATGTAGATACCAATGTAGTGGTCATCACTGCATGTAGATACAAATGTAGTGGTCATCACTGCATGTAGATACCAATGTAGTGGTCATCACTGCATGTAAATACCAATGTAGTGATCATCACTGCATGTAGATACCAATGTAGTGGTCATCACTGCATGTAGATACCAATGTAGTGAACATCATTGCATGTAGATACCAATGTAGTGGTCATCATTGCATGTAGATACCAATGTAGTGGTCATCACTGCATGTAAATACCAATGTAGTGGTCATCACTGCATGTAGATACCAATGTAGTGGTCATCATTGCATGTAGATACCAATGTAATGGTCATCACTGCATGTAGATACCAATGTAGTGGTCATCATTGCATGTAGATACCAATTTAGTGGTCATCACTGCATGTAAATACCAATGTAGTGATCATCACTGCATGTAGATACCAATATAGTGGTCATCGTAGCTGGACAGTTTCTTGGCATCACCTTGCTAAACTGTGGGTGGCTTCCCCGGAAGACTTTGGCTGGAAGAAGTTCGAAAACGTTTGGAGATCCATTTGGACAATATCTCCAGAAGTGTACAAAGCTTGGACATACTTGACCAGATGCTCTCGTGTGAAATATACCCTGAATTGGTGAAAGCATTCATGGAATACACCGCACACTGCAAGTGGTAATGTGATCAATATAATAATCACATTGATAAGTTGGCTTTCCTTGCCCCAGTAGCTACCCGACATCAGTGGCAATATAATCACATTGATAGGTTGGCTTTCCTTGCCCCAGTAGCTACCCGACATCAGTGACAATATAATCACATTGATAGGTTGGCTTTCCTTGCCCAAGTAGCTACCCGACATCAGTGACAATATAATCACATTGATAGGTTGGCTTTCCTTGCCCCAGTAGCTACCCGACATCAGTGGCAATATAATCACATTGATAGGTTGGCTTTCCTTGCCCCAGTAGCTACCCGACATCAGTGACAATATAATCACATTGATAGGTTGGCTTTCCTTGCCCCAGTAGCTACCCGACATCAGTGGCAATATAATCACATTGATAGGTTGGCTTTCCTTGCCCCAGTAGCTACCCGACATCAGTGACAATATAATCACATTGATAGGTTGGCTTTCCTTGCCCCAGTAGCTACCCGACATCAGTGACAATATAATCACATTGATAGGTTGGCTTTCCTTGCCCCAGTAGCTACCCGACATCAGTGACAATATAATCACATTGATAGGTTGGCTTTCCTTGCCCCAGTAGCTACCCGACATCAGTGACAATATAATCACATTGATAGGTTGGCTTTCCTTGCCCCAGTAGCTACCCGACATCAGTGACAATATAATCACATTGATAGGTTGACTTTCCTTGCCCAAGTAGCTACCCGACATCAGTGGCATTGCTTGTGCTGTCCTAATGTTATGTAACACTGATATGTTGGTGCACATACGTGCATACGTATTAAATATTCATCTCACTATGTCTTAGAAGGTTCTAATATCATCTAACTGTAATCGAGCTAGCGTACATGTGTATGTTTGTTCACCTTTTTCTCCTAGACAGTTTGTATAATTCAACTGCTATAGTTGCCATTTTAATAAAATTATTATTATAATAATTATTATTATTATTGCACCTCAGGCGCGAAACTTTCAGGGATTAATCTACGACCCCACGAATGAAACGTAACGCCTTTATTAATTTTCGAAATACCCCTTACATCAAGGGGTCTTAGTGGTTTTCATGGTAAAACAAATGTTTGCTACGTAAAACGTTAACTTCCAACAATCGCAGAAACCGGTACGCAAACCGTTTGTGAGTACGTAGCGTCATCTGGGCAATACAAATATATTCTGCTATTCTACAACCAACACAAGTATCCATGGGTCTAAATTCAACATTTCGAACACGCAACGATTATTGCATAACGTGCGCGACGCTGTTGTTTCTGGTAATACGTTTGACGTTCCCTTAACCAATCTGGAGCGTATTGATGGCACATTGGCCTGAGGCATTTGGCAAACATTGCTATCATGACTGTCACGTATGAACTACCAAAATTTCCCGTCCTGGGGACAGGCATTTTTGTTAGTTTAAATAATACATGCATATTTACCATATGTAAACTTTAATTCATATTACACCGTACTACAAATGGTGCATAGTGTTAGATATATTATAGCATAACCAATAAATAGTGAATAAATAGTAACTGCATCTAAGAACAAACATAAGTAAAACTCTTTTATTAGTTTTTGTTTGGCACTAATGTGAAGAGGTGCTCGGTAATCGGGACTCCGATATTGCCGGCGGACATAAGAACTCGCGGGTAGGAAATTTGTACAGAACAATTTTCACTAGAAATCGATCGATTGTAAAATTGTCAAAATCAGCCTACTACGTCATGTTATATACTCAAAGATGCGTAAACATTACTGGAATACCTGTGCAAAATAATGCTAAAAACAGTTGTTATGGTAACATCACTTTAACGGAAAAACCTGGGGGTCATATTTTCATCAGCTTAATATCGCTAACATTTGAGCGTCCCGTAGGGGGTCAGAACATATTTGTTTTGCGTGGCTCCCCATGGCTCCCATTGGCTCCCCATGGCTCCCCATGGCCCCCGTTGGCTCCCATTGGCTCCCCATGGCTCCCCTTGGCTCCTCTTGGCTCCCCTAGGATCAATAAGTACGACTCCAAGAAAACACATAGCTTTCGTCCGCCAAGTAACTATTTTTTTGCTAACCGCCCTGACTATTACTACTGTACTGTTCTGTGCATGATTACAAAGGCCATTTGAATAGGTTCCAATAGTGTATGCACTACACATAAAAGGGTTTCTCTTCTCATAGTTGGTTGTGATGCTTCAAGTTGAGTTTTTAAGATGTCCTTAAGCCATTTATAGAAAAACAGATAAGCTTTTTGAAGTTAAAAATCTATGTTTTAGAAGATGTTAAGCGATGCAGTTTTATGTATACATTTAAACTAAGAATTACACTTTGCCACGCTACACTATGTGACGACAGTGCTACACTTTGTCACGCTACACCCTGTGACAGTGCTACACTTTGTCACGCTACACCCTGTGACAGTGCTACACTTTGTCACGCTACACCCTGTGACAGTGCTACTACACACATTATGAAGTTATACATATGTCTGGACATAACATGTTAGGCCATATTATTAGCCATATTATTAGCCAAGCGACTCACGTTCGCGTCGCTGCCTACTTAAGACAGGGCATTAACTTGACGTGTGCTACTTGCTGATGACATATCAGTTGTTATATTCATCTTACGCATGGTCGACGTAATCACCACTTGTGATGCACTGGCTCTGAGATCTATGGACACGCTTACTGTCACGTATATTACTGTCACGTATATTCTGTCGAACTGATCGTGGTCCTGATGTATGTCAACTCGCTCGCCGCCAGTCAAGTCAACTACTGCCAACATGTGCTCGTGGGCTGACGTCGAAGGGTCGTTGCGCTTAGTACGGACGAGATAAAGAAGTTATCATTGCACAGTAATTGTGTTTTGTATAAATAATAACGTGTGTCCCCGAAAACAATATCAGCCTGTGGCAAAAGTGAGTTGCAATAAACGTGGAATGGTTTGACATGTCTGTGGAAGCCGCTCTTTGGACGAGTCAGACAGACAACGACGTCATTATAGGAGATCCGGGATGTTATTAGTAACCACCCAAGAGTTTGATGGAATAGTAACCACCATATACTTTTATGGGAGGTTGTTATTAACTTTATTAATTGGAAATATCAACCCGTGTTGTTGCTGTTTGAGTGGAAAATATCACGGAATAGAATAAATGCGATTATGGGCATACAAAATGGTGATACGTTTGCCCCAACAACACCACGGCCGACGATGGACAACGTAAATGAGAGAATATGAAATAGTTCTGGCGAGAAACTGCGCTGTTGAACAACGATAAGAACAAGATTGATGTCATACGACCATACAATAGTATAGTTATTGACTTAGTCTACAATATACACTCCATAGCCCGTCTGTTTGCCGACGACTGTGTCCTCTAATGAGAATGCAACAATTAAGTTTGATTCACAAGAGCTACACAAAGATCCAAACACACTAATGAAATGTGAATACGACTGGCAGATTTAACCCACAGAAAGCTTCGTTATGAGACTCATACATACAGGAACTTCAACACTACAGGAAAGTGACAACCATCTCTAACTAGCGCATCACCTTGGACCTCACCCGGAATATCAAAAACTGGTGTGGAGCCTGAGCTAGTTTCTGTACATATCAGTCATAACTGAAAACATGTATGAGTGAGAAAATGGCAATCCATTAATTTAATACAGTAATCATAGGCATGGAATGCCGAATAGCCCCTACATAGGAGTGACAATCACAATTGCTTACAAGTACCATAGTAGGGGCGTTATTACCAAGTTGATTAGCCATACACATACATGTAGAAACAGAAAGGCTGGGGTACTCGATCCCCCACCTCCCACGGTACGAGGGAGACCACCCCACCCCAGGTAACAGAATATTTGTGCGTTAAACAGATACGCGTGTTTAACGTCCGACGACAACTGTACTCAGCTGCCGCTGTCAGCTCCAAGTAAACTACATCTGTTTGTTTTATACAAGCAGCTCTGAGTGATACAACTCATCGGTTCTTTTTTCCTCCAACTGCTGTTACTCTTTGCCTATCCGGGGGTGCTCTCAAAACACCGGTGGTCGACACTGCTCGACATTGGTTCAATTTCACTACAACTTGTTTAATTTCCGATTTCAGATGCTAAAGGGCTGCCGCCAGGGGGCATGCAAGCAGTTCGTAGTCTGCCGCCAGGGGGCATGCAAGCAGTTCGTAGTCTGCCGCCGGGGGCATGCAAGCAGTTCGTAGTCTGCCGCCAGGGGGCATGCAAGCAGTTCGTAGTCTGCCGCCGGGGGCATGCAAGCAGTTCGTAGTCTGCCGCCGGGGGCATGCAAGCAGTTCGTAGTCTGCCGCCAGGGGCATGCAAGCAGTTCGTAGTCTGCGTCAAACCGGTATGACGGCCAAATGGTGTGTGGGGGTTACAACGGCTAAATGGTGTGTGATGGTTACAGCGGCTAAATGGTGTGTGTGGTTACAGCGGCTAAATGGTATGTGGTGGCTATAGCGACTAAATGGTGTGTGGTGGCTATAGCGACTAAATGGTGTGTGGTGGCTACAGCGATTAAATGGTGTGTGATGATTACAGCGACTAAATGGTGTGTGATGGCTACAATGGCTAAATTTGTGTGGTGACTACAGCAGCTAAATGGTGTGTGATGGTTACCGCGGCTAAATGGTGTGTGATGGTTACCGCGGCTAAATGGTGTGTGGTGGTTACAGCGGCTAAATGGTATGTGGTGGCTATAGCGACTAAATGGTATGTGGTGGCTATAGCGACTAAATGGTGTGTGGTGGCTACAGCGGTTAAATGGTGTGTGACGACTACAGCGGCTGAATGGTGTGTGATGATTACTGCGGCTAAATGGTGTGTGGTGATTACAGCGGCTAAATGGTGTGTGATAGTTACAGCGGTTAAATGGTGTGTGATGGTTACAGCGGTTAAATAGTGTGTGATGGTTACAGCGGTTAAATAGTGTGTGATGATTGTATCAGCTAAATGGTATGTGATAACTGCAGTGTCTAAATGGTGTGTGATAGCTATAGCGTCTAAATGATGTGTGATAGTTACATCGTGTAAATGGTGCGTGATAGATACAGCGGCTAAATGATGTATGATAGCTACAGCGTGTAAATGGTGTGTGATAGCTACAGCGGCTAAATGATGTATGATAGCTACAGCGTGTAAATGGTGTGTGATAGCTACAGCGGCTAAACGGTGTGTGATAGCTACATCGTATAAATGGTGTACAATAGCTACAGCTTCTAAATGGTGTGTAATAGCTACAGCGGCTAAACGGTGTGTGGTAGCTACACCGTCTACATGGTAAAAATCACATTTAATTAATTTAAACAATTATGTAATTTTCATTTATTTAACAACTAAATTCGTTTGAATTTATTATCTACGATCATGTCCTCTTACATTTATTATCTACGATCACGTCCTCTTACATTTTACTATAATTACATTTATTTCCTATTTTTGCGAATTTATATTTTTCGTGACATATTTTCGTATTTCATGTATTTAGA
This sequence comes from Lamellibrachia satsuma, assembly GCA_033239005.1. Classification (NCBI taxonomy): domain Eukaryota; kingdom Metazoa; phylum Annelida; class Polychaeta; order Sabellida; family Siboglinidae; genus Lamellibrachia; species Lamellibrachia satsuma. Next base: position 10,715,044 of record BSQZ01000018.1, read on the forward strand.
CCGATGTCCGTCAACCGTGATTGATAGTACGACCTTATTGTAGTAGTTAAGGAGCAGTGTAGGTTGGACATGAGAAAGTACTCTTTCTCACAGAGGGTGATAAATTAATGGAACAAACTGCCAAATGATTGTGTTAATGCTAGTATTGTGAATATGTTTTAAAATAGAATTGACAGATATTTGATAAGGGCGGGCTACATAGATTATAAAATTGTTGGACTCTTGATAAGCCAATGGCTTCCTTGTCCACTTGCCATCTGGAACTTGTTGTTTGGGATGGCAATCTTGTTCAATCGTGTTAAATCTGTATTGCTAACAAGGAGGGAAGGCAACCTATATCGTCGTCGTCTTCGTCAAACTACCTCTAACTGCAGTATTTAGTAGTCTATGATCAGTTTCTATCTGTAATTATAATAATGAACAAAAGTCATTGTGTCTTGTCACATATGTCTTGTTACATATGGCCAGTACAACATCACTACTCGAAAAATGTCTCAGTTTAATATCTTTGTAGATCACAATCCGGTAATTATCACAAACCAACTATACACGAAGACGTGCGTGCGTGCGTGCGTGCGTGCGCTCACACACGCACACGCATAACAACACCGGTGAAAAGGTACCATACTACGCCTGTGTCAGCCTCTGTTATTGCTGGCGTTCTCTGTGTAACAGACCAGGTGATTTTGAACAAAGAACGCTGTGACCCCATCCCTTGGATATGCACTTTACGCTCCGTGGTTTACAAAAGGATATTATTTAAAGGGTATGAAAATAATTGCTAATGAGAATGTATAGCTAGTTAGTGTAGCTCTAAATAAGTAATAAAATAATTGTTACTAAGAATGTGTAGCTAGTTAGTGTAGGTCTATTCGTTGACTTTTATGTCTTACGACTTGTGCTAAATGTCGTTATGTATACAACTAAACCTCTCAGATGGGAACGAGTCCGATGACTTCAGGTATTTGGGTATCTAGCCTAATATCTAACTGTTTTTACCAGAATTATTGCCGCCAGTTGAAACGTCTACATTTTCCTCTCACGTAGTTCCAAAGAAGTCTATTAGACATTACGAAATAGGGTAACTAATCATACATCCAATTAGTACAAGTTGAAAAATAACCTATTTCTTCTCAGAAATAAATATAATTCTACAAAGAAATATACTAGATGCAGCGTTATGCAAACCAAACCATGTAAATCTGAACAGATGTGGCGGTTATTTCGGGAAACGTCGGAATTGCAGGTAAATAAAACTCAGCGTGGAATTCGATGTGGCCTGAAATGAGTTATGCGGCGGCCTCAGGCCGGACGAGTCTACCGACTGCGGGTGTGCCGCGGCCTCGGGCCGGACGAGTCTACCGACTGCGGGTGCGAGAAGGCCTCGGGCCGGGCGAGTCTACCGACTGCGGGTATAAGAAGGCCTCGGGCCGGGCGAGTCTACCGACTGCGGGTGTGAGAAGTTGTCTGGAGGAGCTGATGCGGCTCTCCATCGATTGTGAACCAAAAACGCAAAGTATGGATTAACACTTCCGGTTTGTTCTACAGGACGAATCTTCACGATACTTAATTATTGATTATAGAGAATTGTAATGGACTTCCGGCGAGCAGCTATTCCGGGCGCCAACAACGGTCACTCAGCCGCGCTCTCGCTGCCTAACCACTGACCCGACGACGGCAGACGTCAAGTGTCATCTGTTCGTTGGAGGCCTTGTTGCAGTAAGTGGACTTACCTTGCTTTCTAAGTCTCCTGGACGTCCGTGACTATACGACTAGTGGTTCGTGAACTTACAAACATCATACCATTATTTAAAAAGGGTTCGAGAAATAAGTCAGAGAATTACAGACCAGTGAGTTTAACGTCAGTGATTTGTAAATTATTAGAAAGGTTAATTAAAGACCATATGGTGGACTTCCTCGTTAAGAATAAATTATTAAATTCATCTCAACATGGATTCCTTAAAGCGAGGTCATGCTTAACAAATATGTTATGTTTTTTGGAAGAAATCACTAAGTGGATAGACGTGGGATCGCCAGTAGATATTATCTACTTAGATTTTCAAAAAGCTTTTGACAAAGTGCCACATCAAAGATTGCTACTTAAATTAAAAGCCCATGGTATCGGGTATAGCATAACTGACTGGATAGAACAATGGCTGACTGACAGAAGACAACGAGTTGTAGTAGATGGAGAAGTTTCAAATTGGAAATCGGTTTTGAGTGGGGTACCTCAAGGATCAGTATTAGGACCTATATTATTCTTAATTTATATCAATGACTTGGACGAGAGTATAACAAGTAACGTACTGAAATTTGCGGATGACACAAAACTGTTTAGAAAGGTTAATACTGATGGTGATAAACAACATTTACAAAACGATCTAGACAGATCAGTGAAATGGTCTGAGAAATGGCAGATGCTGTTCAATATTGGGAAATGTAAATGCCTACATACAGGACATGGGAACTTGAATGTAAACTATAAAATGGGAGATACTGTTCTGGGTACTACTGTAAAAGAAAAGAACTTCGGAGTTACAATAAGCGCTGATATGAAAGTTTCAGAGCAGTGTGGTATTGCAGCTTCAAAGGGTAATCAAATTCTTGGATTGATTAGAAGAAACATAACATACAAGGGAAAAAAGTTAATTATACCTCTTTATAAAGCAATAGTTAGACCTCATTTAGAATACTGTATACAAGCATGGAGACCACATCGTAAGAAGTATATAGATACGCTTGAACGCATACAAAGGAGAACAACTAAAATGATTGCAGAACTTAGAGACCTTAGTTATGAAGAACGCCTGAAAGAATGTGGTTTAACAACTCTAGAGACAAGGAGGTTAAGAGGAGATTAGATTGAAGTTTTTAGGATATTGAATGGGTATGAAAATATTGATAGAAATATGTTTTTCTCACTCAAGAAGGATAGCAGAACTAGAGGACATGAGGTAAAATTAGTAAAGGATCAATGTAGATTGGACATCAGGAAGCACTCGTTCTTACAGAGGACAATAAATGAACGGAACAAACTGTCTCCAGATTGTGTAACTGCTAGCAGCGTGAATATGTTTAAAAACAAGGTTGACACATATATCAGGAGGGCGGGTTATAAGTAGGTGAACATTGTTGGACTCTCGATAAGCCAATGGCTTCCTTGTCCACTTGCCGTCTGGGCCTTTGGCTTGGATGGCAAATCTTGTTAAATCTTCTTACCTTGCTTTCTAAGTCTCCTGGACGTCCGTGACTGTACGACTGGTGGTTCGTGAACTTGCCTTGCTTTCTAAGCCTCCTGGACGTCCGTGACTGTACGACTGGTGGTTCGTGAACTTGCCTTGCTTTCTAAGCCTCCTGGACGTCCGTGACTGTACGACTGGTGGTTCGTGAACTTGCCTTGCTTTCTAAGCCTCCTGGACGTCCGTGACTGTACGACTGGTGGTTCGTGAACTTGCCTTGCTTTCTAAGCCTCCTGGACGTCCGTGACTGTACGACTGGTGGTTCGTGAACTTGCCTTGCTTTCTAAGCCTCCTGGACGTCCGTGACTGTACGACTGGTGGTTCGTGAACTTGCCTTGCTTTCTAAGTCTCCTGGACGTCCGTGACTGTACGACTGGTGGTTCGTGAACTTGCCTTGCTTTCTAAGCCTCCTGGACGTCCGTGACTGTACGACTGGTGGTTCGTGAACTTGCCTTGCTTTCTAAGCCTCCTGGACGTCCGTGACTGTACGACTGGTGGTTCGTGAACTTGCCTTGCTTTCTAAGCCTCCTGGACGTCCGTGACTGTACGACTGGTGGTTCGTGAACTTGCCTTGCTTTCTAAGTCTCCTGGACGTCCGTGACTGTACGACTGGTGGTTCGTGAACTTACCTTGCTTTCTAAGTCTCCTGGACGTCCGTGACTGTACGACTGGTGGTTCGTGAACTTACCTTGCTTTCTAAGTCTCCTGGACGTCCGTGACTGTACGACTGGTGGTTCGTGAACTTACCTTGCTTTCTAAGCCTCCTGGACGTCCGTGACTGTACGACTGGTGGTTTGTGAACTTACCTTGCTTTCTAAGTCTCCTGGACGTCCGTGACTGTACGACTGGTGGTTCGTGAACTTACCTTGCTTTCTAAGTCTCCTGGACGTCCGTGACTGTACGATTGGTGGTTCGCTGTATCTTTTACAGCGCTGATTTACCGAAATATCTTTCTTGGTTAGTCACATACGTCTGTTACATTTTAAAAGGCACTGTTTGTAAATTAATGTGTATGAAACAAAATATAATGTAACTTCAAAACCAATCAACGTGCATTGTAAGCATTCCTTTCTATGTGGTTTTCATTAAGTTTAGTGATACTGTCAGTGGTCGCCGCTGAACATAATCACTTCAGGCCGGAGCTGTTGTATACTCTTGTAGCTGTTGTATACTCTTGTAGCTGTTGTATACTCTTGTAGCTGTTGTATACTCTTGTAGCTGTTGTATACTCTTGTAGCTGTTGTATACTCTTGTAGCTGTTGTATACTCTTGTAGCTGTTGTATACTCTTGTAGCTGTTGTATACTCTTGTGTTATTCTATTAAACGACTGATACTCTTAAGCGAATTCCCAGGAAACAAATGGACTAAGTATGACGTGGAAGTGAATGTGGAAGTGAATGTGGAAGTGAATGTGGAAGTGAATGTGGTTACCCCATGTTACGTGAAACGATCGGCTGGGTACCCCAGGTTACCTGAAACGATCGGCTGGGTACCCCAGGTTACCTGAAACGATCGGCTGGGTACCCCATGTTACCTGAAATGATCTGCTGGGTACCCCATGTTACCTGAAATGATCGGCTGGATACCCCATGTTACATGAAACGATCGGCTAGGTACCCCATCATGGTGACATAGAATTATAAATGAAACAACGTTCAACGGTGAGTTCAGTGATACACGTACGGTGGAGTCATTCACGAACTTTTAAAACTCCTCCTGCACGCCATCTGAGAGAGATCGCACCTCCACACTGAATGGATGAAGTGTGTCCGCATGGAAGGCAGGTCCGAATGGAAGGCAGGTCCGCATGGAATGCAGGTCCGCATGGAAGGCAGGTCCGCCTGCACATGTTGTCTCATGTTTCCATGTCCGTGTCTTCATCATGAAGCGCCGCTGCGAAGTACTCAGGACAAACCTACTGTCTCTGGATTGAACTCCCCATCTCTTTGAAAACACCTTCAGCTTCAGATGCCTTCCGAAAAAAAACGAAAGACATATTTACTCGAAATTGCATTTCCACCATAACTCTTCGGCACTCCCCCGGTCTGGTCATGACTTGCGCATCCCTCTTCACGATTGTGCTTAATGATTATGTTTCCTTCCTTGATTTTGCCATCCCACCAGCTCTAGCTAACGAAATCAACCACCGTTGTGAACCGGCATAATGTTCAGCAAGTTCAGGTGGGAAATGATTTTGTTCAAACACGCCAGCTTCACGAACCCCCTCTATTTTGTTCAAATACGCCAGCTTCACGAACCCCCTTTATTTTGTTCAAACACGCCAGCTTCACGAACCCCCTTTATTTTGTTTAAACATGCCAACTTCACGAACCACCTTTATTTTGTTCAGCACGCCAGCTTCACGAACCCCCTTTATTTTGTTCAACACGGCAGCTTCACGAAACCCTTTATTTTGTTTAAACACGCCAACTTCACGAACCCCCTTTATTTTGTTCAACACGCCAGCTTCACTAACCTCCTTTATTTTGTTCAAATACGCCAGCTTCACGAACCCCCTTTATTTTGTTCAAACACGCCAGCTTCACGAACCCCCTTTATTTTGTTCAAACACGCCAGCTTCACGAACCCCCTTTATTTTGTTCAAACACGCCAGCTTCACGAACCCCCTTTATTTTGTTCAAACACGCCCGCTTCACGAACCCCCTTTATTTTGTTCAAACACGCCAGCTTCACGAACCCCTTTATTTTGTTTAAACACGCCAACTTCACGAACCCCCTTTATTTTGTTCAACACGCCAGCTTCACGAAACCCCTTTATTTTGTTCAAACACGCCAGCTTCACGAACCCCCTTTATTTTGTTCAAACACGCCAGCTTCACGAACCCGCTTTATTTTGTTCAAACACGCCAGCTTCACGAAACCCCTTTATTTTGTTCAAACACACCAGCTTCACGAACCCCCTTTATTTTGTTCAAACACGCCAGCTTCACGAACCCCCTTTATTTTGTTCAAACACGCCAGCTTCACGAATCCGCTTTATTTTGCTCAAACACGCCAGCTTCACGAACCCCCTTTATTTTGTTCAAACACGCTAGCTTCACGAACCCCTTTATTTTGTTCAACACGCCAGCTTCACGAAACCCCTTTATTTTGTTCAACACGCCAGCTTCACGAACCCCCTTTATTTTGTTCAACACGCCAGCTTCACGAACCCGCTTTATTTTGTTCAACACGCCAGCTTCACGAACCCCCTTTATTTTGTTCAAAGACGCCAGCTTCACGACCCCCTTTATTTTGCTCAAACACGCCAGCTTCACGAACCCGCTTTATTTTGCTCAACACGCCAGCTTCACGAACCCGCTTTATTTTGTTCAAACACGCCAGCTTCACGAACCCCCTTTATGCGAGAGTTTTTTGACGAATTTTCGAGACTGCTCAAAGAATTCGGTAATCTCCTCTTTCTGCGACACCACTCTAGACATCACTCTAGACACCACGTTCCCGGCGAGATCCAATGGACCTCAATGAGGAGGAGCAACGCCTCTTGGTCCTCATCGAACTGTTGGCACAAGAGGCAGAAGGGCCGGGTATTGAGGACGCTAGACTTGATGGCGTCTATTAGTCAGGCACCAACCGTTGCGAAATCATCGTAACTTACGAATAATTTAGGTACGAAGTACTTTGACTGGGATAACTGTAGGTCCTTCGAGAATAGCAATTGATAGGACTTGGGTGATGACGTTTTTTAATAGGTTTTAATGTTGGCTTGAAAAGATTATGTTTTCTGTCAATCTGGTAGTATTACAGAAACACAATTTCTCCTTTCGTGGACCATACACAGTGACGACATTTTTGTACCGTTGCATGTAGCCTTAGCTTCAGCCAACCATCGTCGTACCCCATGGAAAACCTCCGGCGTACCCCCGGGGGTACGCGTACCTAGGTTCAGAACCGCTGGCATAGTAGCTACGACATTTCATAAATATAGTCGGGCAGCCAATGTGCAATTTTTGACCAAACCCCCTTTCGCGTGATATATTGACATAACCCACTTTCGCCTGATATAGTTTTTCTTATTGTTGATAATTCATCTCAAGCATGTGTATAATGATATCCACGTGGGTGCGGAGTTACATAAAATAGCCACCACCAAATCGTTTCAGACACGTGAAATGCGATATCACCTCTATCTAAAAATTAACCAAAAACAAGATGGCCACCATATGTTCTATATGTGCTAATCATGGTTGTCGATGATGTGACATGTTACTATATTTCAAATTCGGCAACCAGATAACACAACCTCTTGACTAAATGAATTTTCCCTTTGTTATCAGATGTGGAGAATTATATAAGATCATAAGTGTGTGTGAGTGTGTGTGTGTGTGTGTGTGTGTGTGTGTGTGTGTGTGTGTGTGTGTGTGTGTGTGTGTGTGTGTGTGTGTGTGTGTGTGTGTGTGTGTGTGTGTGTGTGTGTGTGTGTGTGTGTGTGTGTGTGTGTGTGTGTGTGTGGTGTGTGTGTGTGTGTGTGTGTGTGTGTGGTGTGTGTGTGTGTGTGTGTGTGTGTGTGTGTGTGTGTGTGTGTGTGTGTGTTGTACTCACCTGCTCTGCAAAAAGAAGAAGCACACATAGAAAACAAATAAGCGTGTCGCATCGTCGGAAACCATTGTCAGCACACACATGGCAACCACTGTCAGCACACACATGACAACCATTGTCAGCACACAGGTTTCTGTTCATTAATATTTATAACAATGGTAGCATCGACTTTCCCATATCTGAAAACATCTAAAAAGACATTTTGATCATATTTGTATCATATCTAGTTGCGGAAATATAAGTATTCCACGGGATTTCAAGCAAGCTCTTGTAAATCCTCTTAGTAAAAAACAAACTCTGTGTAAACATGACCGAAAGAATTATCTTCATCTCCAATCTCAGTTTTCTGTCAAAAGAATTGATAAAAAGTAGTTGCTATTCGCCTTCATGAGTAATATTATATTTATAAATATAACTTATCAAATATTCTACAGTCTGCATATAAATGATTGTACTCTACCGAAATGTCTCTTCTCAACATATGATATAGTTGACAATATGGACAATGACAAAGTCACAACACTAACTTTACTAGATCTCCCAGCTGCTTTCGATACAATTGATCATCAATCCTTTTACAACGCCTCCATAGACATTTTGGCATTTCTGGCACACATCTTCGGCGGTTCGAATCATAGTTTTCAGACAGAAACAAAAACATTAACTTATCTGGCACACTATTATTGCCAACAACACCTTCCATTCGGAGTCTCGCAAAGATCCGTCTTTGGGCCAATTCTGTTTAGCTTATGCACCACATCTCTAAGCCAAGTCAGTAATAATCATAATCTTAGTCTTCACCTATATGCTAATGACACACAGGTTTGCATATCACTTTCACAATCAAATGCACAAGAATCTCTTTCGACTTTAAGTGATTGTCTCACTGACATCTTATTTTGGATGGAATCCAGTAAGCTAAAGCTTAACCCAGATAAAGCAGATCTTGTTATTATTGACACTAAGCAACAATAAAATAGGGTCATCAGCCGTTTTCCAGTGAACCCGCCTCGTAGTGGCACATTCCCATCAGATACCGCTCGTAATCTATGTGTTGTCTTTGACAAATCGTGGCAAATCTTGTTTCTTAACATATACGTGATCTCCGTCGAATTCGGCGTCAAGTATCTTTATATACTGCTAAAAAAATACCAACAACACTAATTAGCAGTTGCCTTGACTATTGCAATTCACTACTAAACACTATTGCTAAAAGAAACTTAGCTAAACTCCAACGGAATGGAATGAACTCCCCATCTCTTTGAAAACATATGAAGCTACAGCAGCAAAAAAAAACGAAAGACATTTATTCCAAACTGCATTTCCGCCATAACTCTACGGTCGGTCCCTCGTTCTGGTAATGAAATTTGCGCGTCCCTGCATCAGTTCACTCAGCTGTATAAATGAATACCTACAACATAGCTATATACAGTGGTGGATATGTGAACGAATAATTTTCGCGTAGTAATTGCAGCGTGGCTAAATGCTTCCCAGAGAAGTCTGGTTGGTGTTGGAATGAACATGTCTGCCAGGGGTGAAGTGTAAGGCGCACTGAACGGTCCTACTGACTGGATACCACGTATACAAGAATGCACCTTTCCCTTTTAATAATATTTCAGTATATGTAGTGCTTTACCATTTTACCTGTATAATGTATCGTTCTTCGCATCAAACACACTGATCTACAGTTTAAGAGCTTTAGGGCTTTCCGAGAAAAGCCGAGCTACAGTGTGTCTTTTTTCGTGTATCTGATAATACTAAGAGGCGGACCTGATTCTGTTAAAAAGCGAATTTAACATGACTGGAATAGGGATTGATTCCGTCCCTGCATATTGATTCCACTAAACGGCTGACTCTGTTGTCCGTGATTCTGTTAAGCCGAGTCCACTGTTTAGGCCTATTGCTGTTGATATGATATGACATGGTCTGTAAGGGACCTTTCTGGTTCAGAGGATATATAAGTCAATAGAGTGTCTATGTGACAGTGGCAACCAGACAGGGATGGATCAGTAACATCCCTGACTGGTTGTTTCTATGTGACAGTAGCAACCAGACAGGGATGGATCAGTAACATCCCTGACTGGTTGTTTCTATGTGACAGTGGCAACCAGACAGGGATGGATCAGTAACATCCCTGACTGGTTGTTTCTATGTGACAGTGGCAACCAGACAGGGATGGATCAGTAACATCCCTGACTGGTTGTTTCTATATGACAGTGGCAACCAGACATGGATGGATCAGTAACATCCCTGAATGGTTGTTTCTATGTGACAGTGGCAACCAGACATGGATGGATCAGTAACATCCCTGACTGATTGTTTCTATGTGACAGTGGCAACCAGACAGGGATGGATCAGTAACATCCCTGACTGGTTGTTTCTATGTGACAGTGGCAACCAGACAGGGATGGATCAGTAACATCCCTGACTGGTTGTTTCTATGTGACAGTGGCAACCAGACAGGGATGGATCAGTAACATCCCTGACTGGTTGTTTCTATGTGACAGTGGCAACCAGACAGGGATGGATCAGTAACATCCCTGACTGGTTGTTTCTATGTGACAGTGGCAACCAGACAGGGATGGATCAGTAACATCCCTGACTGGTTGTTTCTATGTGACAGTGGCAACCAGACAGGGATGGATCAGTAACATCCCTGACTGGTTGTTTCTATATGACAGTGGCAACCAGACAGGGATGGATCAGTAACATCCCTGAATGGTTGTTTCTATATGACAGTGGCAACCAGACATGGATGGATCAGTAACATCCCTGACTGATTGTTTCTATGTGACAGTGGCAACCAGACAGTGATGGATTAGTAACATCCCTGACTGGTTGTTTCTATGTGAGAGTGGCAACCAGACAGGGATGGATCAGTAACATCCCTGAATGGTTGTTTCTATGTGACAGTGGCAACCAAACACTTACTTGTTGTTTTTATGTGACAGTGGCAACCAAACACTTATTGGTTGTTTCTATATGACAGGGGCAACCAAACACTTACTGGTTGTTTCTCTGTGACAGTGGCAGACAGGCAGGGATTGATCGGTAACATCCCTCACAATGTAGAGATGCAGAACCGAATGTTGTTGATTTTGATATCGATTTCTACAACATAAATTGTATGTAGGCTTCTACAACTTATAATAATGTCAAGTGGAGACGGAGCGACAAGACAACTACTGTCTTTGCTAGGTAGATGTTGCCAAGACAGATACAGTGTCGCCTGTCCTCCTAATTGTGTCTGTCGTTAACAATGACTGCCCTGTAGATCACCGTTCACCCTAAATAGACAGGTAATGGAGGCACCGACGACGGACGGCCGTGTCAATTAGCCCACGCATTTCCTGAAATCCTCCATCTCTTCTTTAATTTCCTTAATGTCGTTCTCTTCAATCTCACCTCGTTATCTTTGGTTGATGCAAGTAGGTTCTTGTAAGCCAAATGTAAGACGTGAATCTGGGTAGGACATATATATATATATATATATATATATATATATATATATATATATATATATATATATATATATATATATATATATATATATATATATATATATATAATATATATACATATATGCCTACATAGATACACTTCTCACATCAGGCGTACCCAGATCCACTTCTTTCTTACATTCGGATAGATATATATATATATATATATATATATATATATATACATATACATATACATATACATATACATATACATACATATACATATACATATACATGCCACATATAACCACACATACACACGCGTACTCACGCACGCACGCACGGACGCATATATATATATACATATATGGCCTACATAGATACACTTCTCACATCAGGCCTACCCAGATCCACTTCTTTCTTACATTCGGATAGATGCATATATATATATATATATATATATATATATATATATATATATATATATATAATATATATATATATATATATATATATATATATATATATATATATATATATATATATATATATATATATATATATACATATACATATACATATACATATACATGCATACATATAACCACACATATACACACGCGTACTCACGCACGCACGCACGCACGCACACACATTTGAGTGATGCAGTTGGTTTTACACCTAACCCCGGCGACTCGTCACGCATACATATTCGTCATGCAGACATACTCGTCACGCAGACATATTCGTCATGCAGACATCCGCTCGTTAATATTCGACTATCTCTAAATGACTGTCGACTGCGTGAGGTTGAATGCGTGAGGTTGAATGCGTGAGGTGGACTCCGCGCGCGGCCCCTGGCGGTCGAGACATCGCATTAACATCTAGCTTCAATGAGATGATCGGGTCTCTGCGGCCTGACGCAGTAGCCGCGCTCAATTCATTTCAACCGACGCGTATTGATGCTAGAACAGTTGAAACGGTATTGACCACACAAGACTAAATATCTTACAATCAAAGGGGAAACAAGAACATAAGCATTGGCTTTGTTGATGACAGTTGGTTTTTATGTGAGAATTTCATATCTTTTATCCTCTCACATTTTTTGTGAAGTAACGTATCAGGTTTTCAAATGTGTAGTGTTCATACTTCATTGAATATTACGTAATGTCCGTGCTTCGTTGAATATTACGTAATAATTAGTAAACTGTGTTGGAATTAGCAACTGCTAAGATTCTCGAATGAAGTGCCCGTAAGTGATCTTTCGAATAAAGTGTCTGTAAGTGATCTCTCGAATGAAGTGTCTGTAAGTGGTCTCTTGAATGAAGTGTCTGTAAGTGATCTCTCGAATGAATTTCCTGTAAGTGGTCTCCCGAATGAAGTGCCTGTAAGTGATCTTTCGAATGAAGTGCTTGCAAGTGATCTCTCGAATGAAGTGTCTGTAAGTGATCTCTCGAATGAAGTGCCTGTAAGTGATCTCTCGAATGAAGTGTCTATAAGTGATCTCTCGAATGAAGTGCCTGTAAGTGGTCTCTCGAATGAAGTGTCTGTAAGTGGTCTCTCGAATGAAGTGCCTGTAAGTGATCTCTCGAATGAAGTGTCTGTAAGTGGTCTCTCGAATGAAGTGTCTGTAAGTGGTCTCTCGAATGAAGTGCCTGTAAGTGATCTCTCGAATGAAGTGTCTGTAAGTGATCTTTCGAATGAAGTGTCAGTAAGTGATCTCTCAAATGAAGTGCCTGTAAGTGGTCTCTTGAGTGAAGTGTCTGTAAGTGATCTCTCGAATGAAGTGTATGTAAGTGATCTCTCGAATGAAGTGTCTGTAAGTGATCTTTCGAATGAAGTGTCTGTAAGTGATCTCTCGAATGAAGTGCCTGTAAGTGGTATCTAGAACGAAGTGTCTGTAAGTGATATTTCGAATGAAGTGCCTTTAAGTGATCTCTCAAATGAAGTGTCTGTAAGTGGTCTCTCAAAAGAAGTGCCTGTAAGAGGTCTCTCGAATGAAGTGTCTGTAAGTGATATTTCGAATGAAGTGCCTGAAAGTGGTATCTCGAATGAAGTGTCTGTAAGAGGTCTCTCAAATGAAGTGCCTGTAAGTGGTCTCTCGAATGAAGTGCCTGTAAGTGGTCTCTCGAATGAAGTGTCTGTAAGTGGTCTGTCAAATGAAGTGTCTGTAAGTGGTCTCTCGAGTGGAATGCCTGTAAGTGGTCTCTCGAATGAAGTGCCTTTAAATGATCTCTCGAATGAAGTGTCTGTAAGGGTCTCTCAAATGAAGTGCCTGTAAGTGGTATCTCGAATGAAGTGCCTGTAAGTGGTCTGTCGAATGAAGTGTCTGTAAGTGATCTCTCGAATGAAGTGCCTGAAAGTGGTCTCTCGAATGAAGTGTCTGAAAGTGGTCTCTCGAATTAAGTGCATGTAAGAGGTCTCTCGAATGAAGTGCCTGTAAGTGGTCTATCGATTGAAGTGTCTGTAAGTGGTCTCTCGAATGAAGTGCCTGCAAGTGGTCTCTAGAATGAAGTGTCTGTAAGTGATATTTCGAATGAAGTGCCTTTAAGTGATCTCTCGAATGAAGTGTCTGTAAGGGTCTCTCAAATGAAGTGCCTGTAAGTGGTATCTCGAATGAAGTAACTGTAAGTGGTCTGTCGAATGAAGTGTCTGTAAGTGATCTCTCGAATGAAGTGCCTGTAAGTGGTCTCTCAAATGAAGTGCCTGTAAGTGGTCTCTCGAATGAAGTGCCTGTAAGTGGTCTGTCGAATGAAGTGTCTGTAAGTGATCTCTCGAAATGAAGTGCCTGAAAGTGGTCTCTCGAATGAAGTGTCTGAAAGTGGTCTCTCGAATTAAGTGCATGTAAGTGGTCTCTCGAATGAAGTGTCTGTAAGTGATCTCTCGAATGAAGTGCCTGAAAGTGGTCTCTCGAATGAAGTGTCTGAAAGTGGTCTCTCGAATGAAGTGCCTTTAAGTGATCTCTCGAATGAAGTGCCTTTAAGTGATCTCTCGAATGAAGGGTCTATAAGTGGTCTCTCAAATAAAGTGCCCGTAAGTGGTGTCTCGAATGAAGTGCATGTAAGTGGTCTCTCGGATGAAGTGCCTTTAAGTGGTCTATCGAATGAAGTGTCTGTAAGTGGTCTCTCGAATGAAGTGCCTGCAATTGGTCTCTAGAATGAAGTGTCTGTAAGTGATATTTCGAATGAAGTGCCTTTAAGTGATCTCTCGAATGAAATGTCTGTAAGGGTCTCTCAAATGAAGTGCCTGTAAGTGGTCTCTCGAATGAAGTGACTGTAAGTGGTCTGTCGAATGAAGCGTCTGTAAGTGATCTCTCGAATGAAGTGCCTGTAAGTGGTCTCTCGAATGAAGTGCCGTTAAGTGATCTCTCGAATGAAGTGTCTGTAAGTGGTCTCTCAAATGAAGTGCCTGTAAGTGGTCTCTCGAATGAAGTGCTTGAAAGTGGTCTCTCGAATGAAGTGCCTTTAAGTGATCTCTCGAATGAAGTGCCTGTAAGGGTCTCTCAAATGAAGTGCCTGTAAGTGGTCTCTCGAATGAAGTGCTTGAAAGTTGTCTCTCGTATGAAGTGTCTGTAAGTGGTCTCTCGAACGAAGTGTATGTATGTGGTCTCTCAAATGAAGTGCCTGTAAGTGGTCTCTCGAATGAAGTGCCTGTAACTTGTCTCTCGAATGAAGTGTCTGTAAGTGGTATCTCGAGTGAAGTGCCTGTAAGTGGTCTGTCAAATGAAGTGCCTGTAAGTGGTCTCTCGAATGAAGTGCCTTTAAGTGATCTCTCGAATGAAATGTGTGTAAGTGGTCTCTCAAATGAAGTGCATGAAAGTGGTATCTCGAATGAAGTGCATGTAAGTGGTCTCTCGAATGAAGTGCCTGTAAGTGATCTCTCGAATGAAGTGTCTGCACGTGATCTCTCGAATGAAGTGCCTGTAAGTGGTCTGTCGAATGAAGTGTCTGTAAGTGATCTCTCGAATGAAATGCCTGTAAGTGGTCTCTCGAATGAAGTGCCTTTAAGTGGTCTCTCGAATGAAGTGCCTGTAAGTGGTCTCTCGAATGAAGTGCCTGTAAGTGATCTCTCGAATGAAGTGTCTGCACGTGATCTCTCGAATGAAGTGCCTGTAAGTGGTCTCTCGAATGAAGTGCCTGTAAGTGGTCTCTAGAATGAAGTGTCTGTAAGTGGTCTCTCAAATGAAGTACCTGTAAGTGGTCTCTCGAATGAAGTGCCTGAAAGTGGTCTCTCGAATGAAGTGTCTGTAAGTGGTCTCTCGAATGAAGTGCCTGTAAGTGGTCTCTAGAATGACGTGTATGTAAGTGATATTTCGAATGAAGTGCCTTTAAGTGATCTCTCGAATGAAGTGTCTGTAAGTGGTCTCTCAAATGAAGTGCCTGTAAGTGGTCTCTCGAATGAAATGCCTGTAAGTGGTCTCTCGAATGAAGTGTCTGTAAGTGATATCTCGAGTGAAGTGCCTGTAAGTGGTCTGTCAAATGAAGTGCCTGTAAGTGGTCTCTCGAATGAAGTGCCTTTAAGTGGTCTCTCAAATGACGTTCCTGTAAGTGGTCTCTCGAATGAAGTGCCTGTAAGTGATCTCTCGAATGAAGTGTCTGTAAGTGGTCTCTCAAATGAAGTGCCTGTAAGTGGTCTCTCGAATGAAGTGCCTGAAAGTGGTCTCTCGTATGAAGTGTCTGTAAGTGGTCTCTCGAATGAAGTGCCTGTAATTGGTCTCTCAAATGAAGTGCCTGTAAGTGGTCTCTCGAATGAAGTGCCTTTAAGTGATCTCTCGAATGAAGTGTCTGTAAGTGGTCTCTCAAATGAAGTGCCTGTAAGTGGTCTCTCGAATGAAGTGCTTGAAAGTGGTCTCTCGTATGAAATGTCTGTAAGTGGTCTCTCGAATGAAGTGCATGTAAGTGGTCTCTCAAATGAAGTGCCTGTAAGTGGTCTCTCGAATGAAGTGCCTGTAACTTGTCTCTCGAATGAAGTGTCTGTAAGTGGTATCTCGAATGAAGTGCCTGTAAGTGGTCTGTCAAATGAAGTGCCTGTAAGTGGTCTCTCGAATGAAGTGCCTTTAAGTGATCTCTCGAATGAAATGTGTGTAAGTGGCCTCTCAAATGAAGTGCGTGTAAGTGGTATCTCTAATGAAGTGCCTGTAAGTGGTCTGTCGAATGAAGTGTCTGTAAGTGATCTCTCGAATGAAATGCCTGTAAGTGGTCTCTCGAATGAAGTGCCTTTAAGTGGTCTCTCAAATGAAGTGCCTGTAAGTGGTATCTCGAATGAAGTGTCTGTAAGTGATCTCTCGAATGAAGTGCCTGTAAGTGGTCTCTCGAATGAAGTGCCTGTAAGTGGTCTCTAGAATGAAGTGTCTGTAAGTGGTCTCTCAAATGAAGTGCCTGTAAGTGGTCTCTCAAATGAAGTGCCTGTAAGTGGTCTCTCGAAAGAAGTGCCTGTAAGTGGTCTCTCGAATGAAGTGTCTGTAAGTGGTCTCTCGAATGAAGTGCCTGTAAGTGGTCTCTAGAATAACGTGTATGTAAGTGATATTTCGAATGAAGTGCCTTTAAGTGATCTCTCGAATGAAGTGTCTGTAAGTGGTCTCTCAAATGAAGTGCCTGTAAGTGGTCTCTCGAATGAAGTGTCTGTAAGTGATATCTCGAGTGAAGTGCCTGCAAGTGGTCTGTCGAATGAAGTGCCTTTAAGTGGTCTCTCAAATGAAGTGCCTGTAATTGGTCTCTCGAATGAAGTGCCTGTAAGTGATCTGTCGAATGAAGTGTCTGTAAGTGGTCTCTCAAATGAAGTGCCTGTAAGTGGTCTCTCGAATGAAGTGCCTGAAAGTGGTCTCTCGTATGAAGTGTCTGTAAGTGGTCTCTCGAATGAAGTGCCTGTAATTGGTCTCTCATATGAAGTGCCTGTAAGTGGTCTCTCGAATGATGTGCCTCTAAGTGAACTCTCGAATGAAGTGTCTATAAGTGGTCTCTCAAATAAAGTGCCTGTAAGTGGTGTCTCGAATGAAGTGCATGTAAGTGGTCTCTCGAATGAAGTGCCTGTAAGTGGTCTCTAGAATAACGTGTATGTAAGTGATATTTCGAATGAAGTGCCTTTAAGTGATCTCTCGAATGAAATGTCTGTAAGTGGTCTCTCAAATGAAGTGCCTGTAAGTGGTCTGTCGAATGAAGTGCCTGTAAGTGGTCTCTCGAATGAAGTGTCTGTAAGTGATATCTCGAGTGAAGTGCCTGTAAGTGGTCTCTCGAATGAAGTGCCTTTAAGTGGTCTCTCAAATGAAGTGCCTGTAATTGGTCTCTCAAATGAAGTGCCTGTAAGTGGTCTCTCGAATGAAGTGTCTGTAAGTGATATTTCGAGTGAAGTGCCTGTAAGTGGTCTCTCGAATGAAGTGCCTTTAAGTTGTCTCTCAAATGAAGTGCCTGTAACTGGTCTCTCGAATGAAGTGCCTGTAAGTGATCTGTCGAATGAAGTGTCTGTAAGTGGTCTCTCAAATGAAGTGCCTGTAAGTGGTCTCTCGAATGAAGTGCCTGAAAGTGGTCTCTCGTATGAAGTGTCTGTAAGTGGTCTCTCGAATGATGTGCCTGTAATTGGTCTCTCAAATGAAGTGCCTGTAAGTGGTCTCTCGAATGAAGTGCCTTTAAGTGATCTCTCGAATGAAGTGTCTATAAGTGGTCTCTCAAATAAAGTGCCTGTAAGTGGTGTCTCGAATGAAGTGCATGTAAGTGGTCTCTCGGATGAAGTGCCTTTAAGTGATCTCTCGAGTGAAGTGTCTGTAAGTGGTCTCTCGAATGAAGTGCCTGTAAATGGTCTCTCGAATGAAGTGCCTGTAAGTGGTATCTCTAAAGAAGTGCCTGTAAGTGATCTCTCGAAGGAAGTGCTTGTAAGTGGTCTCTCGAATGAAGTGCCTGTAAATTGTCTCTCGAATGAAGTGCCTGTAAGTGTTATCTCGAAACAACATTATTCTAAATATTGCAGGCCTGAAAAAGAGAAAGCTTGCCAGCATGGGATCCAATCAGCTCGTGTATCATTAGAGGAAGGTTTTTTGTCAAATTTGTCAAGTGCAATACTATGCACCAACCTAACAAGCAGATGGTGAGAAGAGTTTGAATGGATGGAAAAACAAGCAATCAAATATACCACATTGCAATCAACCAGAAATGGAAAAGATACACGAAGGATGTAAGCTGCAGCCGAAAGTCAGAAGATAAAAAACAAAAAGAAACGACAGCACAACTTTTCAACTACCAAAGACTGAACGACTTCACTGCGAGAGCCCAATTCACAATGGGTTCATCAGTTCACATTGGGTTCAACAGGGTTCAGCAGTTCATAATATGTTCAAATGGGTTCAACAGTTCACAATGGGTTCAATAGATTACACATCCTGAATGAGATAAACATCTATGTTATATAGCTTCCAAAAATGAAACCTTCATACATCGTCTCTTTATATAAGTAACAAAGTAAATTGCGGAATGTGTTTTCTGTGCTTTGCTTAGTGTGTTCTACATATCGTTGATGTGTTCTGTGCTTAGTGTAGTGTGTTCAAGCGCTGAAAGCGCCGGTTGGTCGGCCAACAGTGTAGTTCTGGTACACATCACGGAGGTGTTATGTGCTTAGTTTAGTGTGTTCGAGCGCTGAGCCAGCCGCATGTGTTCTGTTGGTCGTCCAACAGTGAAGCTCTGGTACACATCACGGATGTGTTCTATGCTTAGTTTAGTGTGTTCGAGCGCTGAGCCAGATGCATGTGTTCTGTTGGTCGTCCAACAGTGAAGCTCTGGTACACATCGTGAATGTGTGCAGCAAAATCTCTCGTCTTAGTCTGATTAAAAGCGTGGCATAGTTGCATAATAAACTCCGTCTGCGAGAAGAAATGTCGTAGTTTACAAGAAAAAACGCGTGCAATAACATTTTAATAACGTTAGACATCTACTTAGCGGTGGAAGGCTAACAATACATATATCCTCTTCAGCTCTTCTAGCCTAGTAGCCTTTTAGCTGGTCTTGACAATTGTTTGTGCGCATGGGTAAGAAGTTGTCATTTTGTTCAAAATTGTAAGCGCACCAGAATCTGTCTAGTCTTGGTTTGAAAATATTTAATGAGGGCGCTGAAACTACATACTCTGTGAGGGTGTTCCACCGGTTTACTACCCTGTGTCTGAAGTAATGCCTTCGTTGTCTTGCAGTCACGCGTTCCTTCTTGAGTGTCAGGCTGTGTCCCTGGTTACCGTATTGTTGTCCAGCTCAAGTGGCATTCTATCAACTTCATAGTTTCCATGGAGATATTTGTACGTTTCAATCATGTCTCCTCTTGCTCTTTTATAGTAGAAGCTTGGGAGCTTAAGCGCCCTGAGCCTGTCACCATATTCGAGGTTCTTCAGTTCTGGGACTAGCTTCGTTGTTCGTCGTTGAATGTTCTCAATCATCTGTTGGTCTCTCTTGAGTGTTGGGGCCCAAACTACATTGCCAAATTCTAGAATAGGTCTGACCAAGCTCGTGTATAGTTTTTTCATGGTTGGTCCATCCAGGTATATAAATGATCTTATAAGGCCTAGCATTTTGTTGGCTTTGTTTGCTACCATCTCCACTTGTTGATCAAACTTTTAATCACGGTCTGTTTGCAGCCCCAAGTCTTTCTCATTTGTGGTCTCATCCAGGGTGGTATCTTCTCCACCACTGGTTATAGTATAGTCGTAGTGATGGTTGTATTGTCCCAGATGCATAACTTTGCATTTCTCCACATTGAAACGAACCTGCCACTTTTTAGTCCATGCTTCTAGTTGTCTTAGGTCTGTCTGTAATGTTACTTGATCAGATTGAGCAGTAATTTGTCGGAATATCTTGGTATCATCAGCGAACATGTGAATAGGTGAGTATACCACATCAGACATGTCGTTAATGTATCATTGCAACGATGAAACGTAGGACTTATGTAGATATATGTTTCCAAACTAAACATTCACTGTTCAATTGTGAACTTTGTTGACAAAATAAGAATAACGTTAATACACGTTTAATTTGAATGTGTCATTTGTGGCAGCGGACTTCTGGAAAGACTTAACGCCTAAGTGTCGAGTCACTGTCGACAGACCTATCATTTTCTAACTGAACATGTGAATCGTATTGCAATTTTTGTGTGATGAGAATAACATCTGCTGATAAATCTGAGAAACAAATACTTTTATTTACAAAAGAGTGCTAAAATTTGAAATTACATTTAAAGGAAGTAGATGTTATGGCACAAAACATCACCAAATGAATATTGTGTGCCAGTCGTTTTTATTGGGTTTCTCTAACACCAAGGAGCCCACCAAAATATAAAAATACGTTTCACATATATATATATATATATATATATATATATATATATATATATATATATATATATATATATATATATATATATATATATATATATATATATATATATAGAGAGAGAGAGAGAGAGAGCCATCTATGCATAGCATAACACATATTGCTAAGCGATGAAGGTTAGATCGCTTACGATAAGATAAGACAGCTAGCGATGTTGCTATAATATGATAAGGTGAATACCAGGAAACCTTTGTGTTTTAGAATGACACCTGTTTCTTGGAGTTGGTAGCTTTATGACTGTCTTGCTGTTGACTTGTTCCAATAGTCGTACATCAGAAACCACTCTTAAACTAATCCCTCCAGTGTTGTTTGTCACAGGTCACTCAAGCTGGGCTGGCAGAGGTTGTTGTTTGTCACAGGTCACTCAAGCTGGGCTGGCAGAGGTTGTTGTTTGGCACCAGTCACTCAAGCTGGGCTGGCAGAGGTTGTTGTTTGTCACCGGTCACTCAAGCTGGGCTGGCAGAGGTTGTTGTTTGTCACAGGTCACTCAAGCTGGGCTGGCAGAGGTTGTTGTTTGTCACAGGTCACTCAAGCTGGGCTGGCAGAGGTTGTTGTTTGTCACAGGTCACTCAAGCTGGGCTGGCAGAGGTTGTTGTTTGTCACCGGCCACTCAAGCTGGGCTGGCAGAGGTTGTTGTTTGTCACCGGTCACTCAAGCTGGGCTGGCAGAGGTTGTTGTTTGTCACCGGTCACTCAAGCTGGGCTGGCAGAGGTTGTTGTTTGTCACAGGTCACTCAAGCTGGGCTGGCAGAGGTTGTTGTTTGTCACAGGTCACTCCAGCTGGGCTGGCAGAGGATGTTGTTTGTCACCGGCCACTCAAGCTGGGCTGGCAGATGTTGTTGTTTGTCACCGGTCACTCCAGCTGGGCTGGCACAGGTTGTTGTTTGTCACCGGCCACTCAACCTGGGCTGGCACAGGTTGTTGTTTGTCACAGGTCACTCAAGCTGGGCTGGCAGAGGTTGTTGTTTGTCACCGGCCACTCAAGCTGGGCTGGCACAGGTTGTTGTTTGTCACCGGCCACTCAACCTGGGCTGGCAGAGGTAAGTAGGAAGATTTCCTTGTTTCCGACCACATGTGGCGAAGTCTTCCACGCGCTGTGCTCGCTCAGATCTCGGGGCAGATGCGGCTGTCATCGCGTCCTGCCAGGCTCGAATAGATATAGAAAACAAAAGTGATGTTGAAATACATACCAGCTACATTCCTACATCTACCGTCTGGCTTCCCTACATCTACAGACTGGCTTCCCTACATCTACAGACTGGCTTACCTACATCTATCGACTGGCTTACCACGTCTCGCCGGCGTTAATACACTATCATTCCGTAAGACTGTTTAGCCATTTAAACGAAAACCCCCATTTTTGTTAGTCTAATACAAATCGCTTTAACCACATTTTTTTAATGTGCATCAAGAAAACAAACACTCATGTATTCTGCTTGCTTCTCAACGAAAATGCTGGTGGCCAAATTGGCTCAAATGGGTAACTTTTGTTTAGCCAAATCCGATGCCATGTGGCTTATGGCCCAAATGACCACCGGCAGCGTTAGCCTAGGTAAGATATCGTGATTATAAAGCAAAACCGAGAATGCTTTATATACAGTGTCAACAACAATATACCAAGGCTACATGTATATCGAAGACGTATCGTGCGTTGGCATCGAATATATGCAGTCAAATTGCCTGCCGGCAACACACGTACACACGTTGGATTATAATTCTCGACTGATTATGTTTATGGGCGACTGACCTTTGGACGGCCTCGAATTACTACCCAGGTGTTTACCCGTTCGTCGTCGCGTTATAGGGGTAACACCACAGTTGACCTTCCTGTTTACTGTTTCACACGAATGTAGGGCACGTGAAATTGTGAAATGTGAACTTAATAAATTAATATTATGTGACATGAGTGCCTTTGAGCAGGAATATTCACAGGTTTGTTTGTAGAAGCTATTGGCTGTGAAATAATGCATTTTTTAAGAGTTTAACTGGCGGAGGGATTTGTTGGAATTTGTCTGCTATGGGCCACGTGGGTGCAGGAATACACGGATATTTTTGTAAATATTGACGGGCATCGCACGTGGGGGCATTTTAAAAGAGCTGGAAATAAGTGATTTTGATAAAAGTTGGTGAGCATGTCAATGAGATGATGGCAGTTGCTGCACATTAAAAAAAAATTTGATGGTCAGGTTTTCTTATAATCAGACAAAACGTTAACATGGCCACCAATGCAATTCTCTACTGTGGTCTGACTCCTATACAAAGGACCACAAAGAGATCATCTGTAAGTATATTAGTGAGTTGTCGACTACAAACTATAATTAAAGCATACTCAATGTGCGTGCGTGCGTGCTTGCTTGCGTGCGTGCTTGCTTGCGTGCATGTGTGCGGTTGTGCCCAAGCTTCAAGAGAACTTAATCTGACATGTCGTTGATCCGCCTGGATGCGCTGGGTCTAGGGCACCGCAAAACAATTGACAAATGCGAATGTTACGATGTATTATCGCTCTCTTGGAGTGTTGCCAACATCGATCTCTCTTGAAATATGCCACGAAGGAGACGTGTGACAGTTACTCACGAGACAAACCTCGCTATTGTAATAACGTATGTTAAACTTGTGCATACAGTGGTTTGGAAAGTAAATACCACCAGCTACTTAATTATCAGACATTGACATTTTAGAAAAATGGAAATACTGTGACTACTTGTGCATTACAATCTGGTTGGGCGGCCATTGGATTGAGCAAAGATTTTGTGAAATCAATAATCCTACATTCGGCTTGAAGCGAATCCATCTAGGACCTACATACATTTATGTTACATCCGTTTATTAGTGCTTAGATTTGTTGTTCAATGAGGATATAAATACAATTACATAACATGACATTTGCTTCAGAACACGTATTTTAGCATGGAAAAGGTTTTTAGAAATGTAAACAAAGGCAAAGAGCTGTTTGTAACAATCACAGTAACACGTGTCACTGAGTTAACACGTGTCACTGAGTTGACACACTCAGTCAGTGAAGGTGTCAAAACTCTTCCCGTCGGGCTGAGTATTTCAGGATAAACTATTTATTATTAACAACCGCTTTTACGTGTTATTTTAATATTATTGTCGACTATTTATTTTAAATAATAAAAATTATGACGTTTCGCAATTCTGTGTTTATCAAACGTATTGTTCAATTATGCCTCGTCTTTTACATTCATCGTTAGCTCCGACCATTTCGACCCGCAGACATTATTACACCAGTGACATTATTGCACCAGTGACATTATTACACCAGTGACATCAACTCCAGTCCCGTGCCCCACCCTCATGTCAACAATGAAATATAGTGTTAATTAGAAACATATATTCCGATGAATTCAATTCACAACATCGCAGTGGGCCACATTTACCAAAACACAACTCGGATATAATCGAGAGAAATTTTAGCAACGCATCTCATCTCATTCTCCCATTTCGGGTGGAACTGGTTGACGATAATGCGTGCTATTAGATGATAGGGTAATTGGTGCATTGTAGCTGTAGTTGGTGTAGCGTGGGACAGAGAATGGCGGATACTGTTGATTTGTCACTCAATGTATCATATCAACAACAAACCAGCGACTAGCATACAGGCATATTAATGACAAATCACTCACCTAAAGATTAATCACATTGGATAGTAAAGTAATTAATGTGTGGTTTGCAGACTCAGCATTCTTGTTATAAAGTCGGACCCCGTCATTCGTACGTTATTTATGGGTGAGTATGTGGTATATGGACCCCGTCAATCGTTCATTATTTGTGGGTGAGTATGTGGTGCATGGACCCCGTCAATCGTGCATTATTTGTGGGTGAGTCTGTGGTGCATGGACCCCGTCATTCGTACGTTATTTATGGGTGAGTATGTGGTGTATGGACCCCGTGAATCGTACATTATTTGTGGGTGAGTATGTGGTGTATGGACCCCGTCAATCGTATATTATTTGTGGGTGAGTCTGTGGTGCATGGACCCCGTCAATCGTGCATTATTTGTGGATGAGTCTGTGGTGCATGGACCCCGTCAATCGTACATTATTTGTGGGTGAGTATGTGGTGCATGGACCCCGTCAATCGTGCATTATTTGTGGGTGAGTCTGTGGTACATGGACCCCGTCAATCGTACATTATTTGTGGGTGAGTCTGTGGTGCATGGACCCCGTCATTCGTACATTATTTGTGGGTGAGTCTGTGGTGCATGGACCCCGTCAATCGTACATTATTTGTGGGTGAGTATGTGGTGTATGGACCCCGTCAATCGTGCATTATTTGTGGGTGAGTCTGTGGTGCATGGACCCCGTCAATCGTACATTATTTGTGGGTGAGTCTGTGGTGCATGGACCCCGTCAATCGTACATTATTTGTGGGTGAGTATGTGGTGCATGGACCCCGTCAATCGTACATTATTTGTGGGTGAGTCTGTGGTGCATGGACCCCGTCAATCGTACATTATTTGTGGGTGAGTATGTGGTGCATGGACCCCGTCAATCGTACATTATTTGTGGGTGAGTCTGTGGTACATGGACCCCGTCAATCGTGCATTATTTGTGGGTGAGTATGTGGTGCATGGACCCCGTCAATCGTACATTATTTGTGGGTGAGTCTGTGGTACATGGACCCCGTCAATCGTACATTATTTGCATCGACCCCATCAATCGTGCGTTTCACGGGTCAAACGTTATATGGGAGATATATCATGGAATTCCATATATAATACGTTACCCGGATCAAATACAATATGTTACATGCGTTACTCGAGTAACAGCATACGATTCGTTACATGTGCGTGTGTCGCATTCCTGTCACATATAGTTGACATCGGTCACCCTGTGATTACTCGAGGCTTCCTGTTATTCCACGATGTCACTCTGCAAGTGTTAACATAATATTATTATCTATGAGTGTGGTCAATAGACCACACCGTCGGCCGCAGATAGTATCACGGACGTATAGTCGGTTGATTGCATGGAATTATCTCTGTCAAAATCACTTGTAAATGCCAATGCATTTGGCGCGTCTGTTTGATGCAATCGGGAAGAATTACGCGGCCTTCCAGGCGCGCGGTAGTCTCCAGGCATCGTGCCGTCGAAGTATCCAGGCATCTTGGCATCATAGTCGCGCACGTAATTTCATCCAACTGTTTGAATTGCTGTGACTGAACACGTAAAGGCTACGCATGCACTTAATTTCTGTCATTGATAAAACTAGCCTACCTTTTTCACGGAAGCATCGATAGATTAAATGTTACATTTGTTCGAAGTGACGGTTGCTACTGGTGGGAATATTCCACTGTTGTTGAGTAATGAGTTCTTTCTCGTGAAGGATGTTTTTATGTTGGGAATGAGGCATGCAAATTCCTTCTTTTTATCAATTGCTATTGGATGTTGAACGAGAAAGAACAGTTTTCAAACCTTTTAGTCACGTGACCGTGTATGTCAATATTCCGCAAAGTCCAATCGGAGCTGTATTAAATTAAATTGAGATGACAATTTGAAAACGAAAAATTTGTGTGCCTTTTTTGAAAACGGCATATACACGGACCGCGCGAGCGTGTGCGCGTGTGCGTGTTTGCATACCACATGCGTGCGTACATACGTGTGTGTGAGCGTGCGTGCGTGTGTGTGCGTATGTGTGTGTGAGAGTGTGTCTGTTCGCGTTTGTGTAAGTGCGGGCGTGTGTGCGTGCGTGCGTACGTGTGTATGACCGTGCGTGCGTGCGTGCGTGCGTGTATCAATATATGATGTTTCTTACTTTACTGCCAATATATTTTAAAGGTCTGGTCCATTGACATAGTTATCCAGTCCTAGTAGCCTATAGTTTTTTGAATGCCTGACATACTATAAACGTCTTCGATGGTTCAGTATCAGTAGAATACAGGCGGCAGCTGCGATATGAATTGCATTGATTTATAAGGGCGATCCAACATCCAGTCTGTGCGTTCCAGACGATATGTGCTCACATGGGATATTTTCGTGCATTTTATGATATATGCTTGACACTGGACACACATCGTCCACATCATGTCGTTAGCGGTCGTTCATATCCCCCGTGTCAGTCGAAACGGCCATATATCCAAGATGACCGCCATAAAGGCAAGAGAATATAATCGAAATCAATGGAAGCAATATTGCGTTGCCGTTACAATACTACATACCCTGTCAATATTGCATTGCCGTTACAATACTACATACCCTGTCAATATTGCGTTGCCGTTACAATACTACATACCCTGTCAATATTGCGTTGCCGTTACAATACTACATACCCTGTCAATATTGCGTTGCCGTTACAATACTACATACCCTGTCAATATTGCGTTGCCGTTACAATACTACATACCCTGTCAATATTGCGTTGCCGTTACAATACTACATACCCTGTCAATATTGCATTGCCGTTACAATACTACATACCCTGTCAATATTGCGTTGCCGTTACAATACTACATACCCTGTCAATATTGCGTTGCCGTTACAATACTACATACCCTGTCAATATTGCGTTGCCGTTACAATACTACATACCCTGTCAATCACTCAGAGGTACAATTACTTCAGACATTTGAATAAGATTTAACAAGAAAAAATCAGATTTAACCAGATTTAGCAATATTGTCATTCAAATACAAGAGCTATAGCATATAAGGAAAAAGAGCTACTTATACTATTATACCTATATTAGGCAACAATTATGCCTCATTTAGAATAATGTATGCAAGCTTGGAGACCATATCGTAAGAAGCATATACGAATACAAACGAGAGCAACTAAAATCATTCCAGAACTGAGAGATCTTAGTTATGAAGTATGCCTAAAAGAATGTGGTTTAACAACCCTAGAGAAAAGGAAGTTAAGAAGAAATCAAATTGAAGTTTTTATGGCATTGAATGTGTATGACAATATTGATAGAAATATTGTTCTTCACTTTAGAAAGATAGTAGAACACGAGGACGTGAAGTAACATTACTGATTGATTAGTGTAGATTGGACATCAGAAAGTATTCATTCTTACACAGGACTATAAATAAATGAAACAAATTATTTCTTGATTGTGTAAATTATTTATTGATTGTGTAAATTATCTATTGATTGTGTAAACTATCTATTGATTGTGTAAATTATCTATTGATTGTGTAAATTATCTATTGATTGTGTAAATGCTTAATCGTTAATTTGTTCTAAAAAATTTACAAATATCTCAGAAGGGCGGGTTACACATAGATAAACACATAGATAAACACATAGATAAACACATAGATAAACAACTGTTGAACTCTCGATAAGCCAATGGCTTCCTTGTCCACTTGCCACCTGGGCATTTGCCTTGGATGGCAATCTTGTTAAATCTTGTTATAAAAACAACAAACTTGAGACAACAAGTGGACAAGGAAGCCGGTGGCTTATCAAAAGACAACCAATTTTTTTTATTTATGTTTATCCGGCCCTTAAAACATATATGACAAATTTATAATAATAACTACCGTGTTATACACGTGTTATCTTTCTTCAAGTTGAAGAACATATTTATAACAACATCTTCGAAAGCATTCAATAAAACACTTTTATTTGACATCTTTGCATATTTGACATCTTGAAGAGTGTTATCTGTGCGTGCGTGCGCGCGCGCGCACAGATAACACGCACGCACACATCTGTTACATGCACCTGATGCGTCATATGGAATCCTAATAGTTCGCTTCTATAGCATGTTGTCAGTAAGCACATGTACACACACACACACGCCGCATACAGAGTCACCAGTCTCGGGTGAGATGACCAAAACATCTACGTTACGTGCTGGTGGAGGCGTGCAGTGCTGTGTGGTCATCGGACGACCGACTGCTGCACCAAAACGGGTCGTATAATTACTCGGCGACGCTAGTGTCTTTCGATTCTTAACGATTTGTGTGAAGAAAACATGACTTACATATGCGTATCGGCAACTGTCATATACGTAGCCACAGACAGTGGCTATATGTGTACGTAGACATGTCATAGACGTAGCCACAGACAGTAGCTATAGGTGTACGTAGAGATGTCGTAGACGTAGCCATATACAGTAGCTATAGGTGTACGTAGAGATGTCATAGACGTAGCCACAGACAGTAGCTATAGGTGTACGTAGAGATGTCGTATACGTAGCCATAAACAATAGCTATATGTGTACGTCGATATGTCATAGACGTAGCCACAGACAGTAGCTATAGATGTACGTAGATATGTCATAGACGTAGCCACCGACAGTAGCTATAGGTGTACGTAGATATGTCATAGACGTAGCCACATACAATAGCTATAGATGTACGTAGATATGTCATAGACGTAGCCACCGGCAGTGGCTATAGATGCACGTAGATATGTCACAGACAGTAGCTATAGGTGTACGTAAAGATGCGACGGCGACACACTGTACGCTGTGTCACGCCAGGCCGGTGTAGGATAGTATTTTGCCCCCCATAGTATCTTATCCCCACGGTCGAAATACTATAATAGTATATTGACCCCCGTGGTAATTTGACCCCCTCCCATATTTCAGACACCGTATGATGTCGCATTGCATGTAAATAGTGTTTTGTGGAATACAACCTAATTGCTTTAAAAAAATGTCAAGCCTAATTTGCCTAGCCTGAATTGATCTCAACCATACATATATGGGAAACAGCTTTCTGGTGGAAAGCATGACACGTATTGATGCATGACTTTGAAGTGATTAGCAGACCCTTGTTCTTTGACGACTTGTATTAAAAAAAATAAACAGTTGTCGACAAAAATAAATAATATAATGTATTGCTTTACATACATGAATGCTGAACGTTGCTCCCTTTATAGAGGACGAGGCTAGTTGATGTACTGCTGCACTGCCCCAACAGTTCCCTATTTCCAACATTCTCCCTAGATTCTTTTGCCTTTATTACATCCCTCTTTTCTCAGTTCACACATTCATTTTCCTTCGGCATGGCTGTAACATCGCCTGTGCCTTCTTTGGTAGTCAATCCTCCTCCATTTGGTAGTCAACCCTCCTCCATTTGGTAGTCTCAACCCTCCTTCATTTAATAGTCCACCCTCGTCGATTTGGTAGTCAACCCTCGTCCATTTGGTAGTCAACCCTCCTCCATTTGGTTGTCAGCTCTCCTCCAGTTGGTAGTCAACCCTCCTCCAGTTGGTAGTCAACCCTCCTCTATTTGGTAGTCAACCCTCCTCCATTTGGTAGTCACCCTCCTTCATTTGATATTCAACCCTCGTCCATTTGTAAGTCAACCCTCCCCCATTTGGTAGTCAACCCTCCTCCATTTGGTAGTAAACCCTCTTCCATTTGGCAGTCAACCCTCCTCCATTTGGTAGTAAACCCTCTTCCATTTGGCAGCAAATCCTCCTCCATTTGGTAGTAAACCCTCTTCCATTTGGTAGTCAACCCTCCTCCAGTTGGTAGTCAACCCTCCTTCATTTGGCAGTAAATCCTCCTCCATTTGGTAGTCAACCTTCCTCCATTTGGTAGTGGTAGTCAACCCTCCTCCATTTGGTAGTCAACCCTTTTTCATTTGGCAATCAATCCTCCTCCATTTGGTAGTGGTAATCAACCCTCGTCCATTTGGTAGTCAACACACGCGCACGCACACACACACAAAACTCAAGGCACCATCTCAAAAATATAAAATGAAAGAGCCATCTAAAAAATAAAATCAACCACTTATTTTACAATTTCGGATTTAATTAAGTTTACGTTTAATTAAGTTTAGATTTAATTAAGTTTAGATAGCCCATTTCATTTCTTGCGGTGACCCTTTTTAAATGACTCCTTTCTTTCTTGCCACCCTGCCTCATATCATTCGCGCTTATGTTATTACGTCATGCTGGGGGGGATTGTTTATGGACAAGCGTTACGAAGCATGACAAGGGGATCAAATGCGGCCGACTTGTTCCAAGTATCATATGTTAAGCTTACGTTTGTGAATGTCGAGTGGATAATTATCCTCATCGTCCTCTTCGTCCTAGCCATTCTCGTTGCCGTCCTCCTCCTCTTTCTCATCATCATCATCCTCACCACCATCACGACCATCACCATCACCGTCAACATCATCATCATCATCACCACCATCACGACCATCACCATCTCCGTCAATATCAACATCATAATCACCACCATCACGACCGTCACCATCACCGTCAACATCATCATCATCATCATCACCATTACGACCATCACCATCACCGTCAACATCATCATCAT
Organism: Lamellibrachia satsuma; assembly: GCA_033239005.1. Taxonomy (NCBI): domain Eukaryota; kingdom Metazoa; phylum Annelida; class Polychaeta; order Sabellida; family Siboglinidae; genus Lamellibrachia; species Lamellibrachia satsuma. The sequence continues at coordinate 10,745,896 of BSQZ01000018.1, forward strand.
CATCACCACCATCACGATAATCGCCATCACCGTCAACATCATCATCATCATCACCACCATCACGACCATCACCATCACCGTCAACATCATCATCATCATCATCACCATCACGGCCATCACCGTCAACATCATCATCATCATCATCATCATCACCCATTATTGCTACATTACCGGTTTTAATACACGACTCCTCGCTAAATGATAGTATTACAAAACGTATTCCACGATAATGCGATACAGTTGTTTTCTGTGGCAAACCTTCTCTGCTGCTGGTCGCGGCAAGTACAATATCACTGTATGCTCCCGATATTTGCAATTCATACAGAGAAAAACATACATATGAAGCGCTCTGTGTCTGCAAACAGACCGGCCCAGAAGTAGCATTCGCACAGAAGACCTGGGGTGGGTGAACTGTGGCAAGCTTGGAGGATTGTCAGTTTCTCTGCAGTATTGATGACGCGCACTGCTTCGTGCTTGTTGTGCATATAATGCAGGGTGCCACTCACTGATACTTGGCGAACATTCGATGGAAGTTGGTCTTCTGGTCCCTGGTGTTGACTGACGGAGGCCATTCTCGGAACTCCGCTGAACTTGACAAGAACTTCGTAATAAACTGGTACTACTCGTCCTCCATTTCGAGCGATGTACATGTGGTTATACTTAGTAGCAATACAGAAACTGTGTGGGGGTAATACTTAGTAGCAATAGATAAACTGTGTGGTGGTTATACTTAGTAGCAATACAGAAACTGTGTGGTGGTTATACTTAGTAGCAATACAGAAACTGTGTGGGGGTTATACTTAGTAGCAATACAGAAACTGTGTGGGGGTTATACTTAGTAGCAATACAGAAACTGTGTGGGGGTTATACTTAGTAGCAATACAGAAACTGTGTGGGGGTAATACTTAGTAGCAATAGATAAACTGTGTGGGGGTTATACTTAGTAGCAATACAGAAACTGTGTGGTGGTTATACTTAGTAGCAATACAGAAACTGTGTGGGGGTTATACTTAGTAGCAATACAGAAACTGTGTGGGGGTTATACTTAGTAGCAATACAGAAACTGTGTGGTGGTTATACTTAGTAGCAATACAGAAACTGTGTGGGGGTTATACTTAGTAGCAATACAGAAACTGTGTGGTGGTTATACTTAGTAGCAATACAGAAACTGTGTGGGGGTTATACTTAGTAGCAATACAGAAACTGTGTGGGGGTTATATTTAGTAGCAATACAGAAACTGTGTGGGGGTTATACTTAGTAGCAATACAGAAACTGTGTGGGGGTTATACTTAGTAGCAATACAGAAACTGTGTGGTGGTTATACTTAGTAGCAATACAGAAACTGTGTGGGGGTTATATTTAGTAGCAATACAGAAACTGTGTGGGGGTTATACTTAGTAGCAATACAGAAACTGTGTGGTGGTTATACTTAGTAGCAATATGGAAACTGTGTGGGGGTTACATTGTAGTAAAGTGATACCCATGCCGTTGGAAGTGTTATACAATGAGATAATGACTAGTACAGCTTAGCTCTACAAGAAGATTTAACAAGATTGCCATCACAAACGACAAGTTCCAGATGGCAAGTGGACAAGGAAGCTATTGGCTTATCGAGAGTCCAACAAACTTATCACCTATGTATAGCCCGCCATTATCAGATATATGTCAATTATATTTTTAAACATATTCACACTACTAGCTTTAACACAATCATTTGACAGTTTGTTCCATTCATTTATCACCCTCTGTGAGAAAGAGTACTTTCTCATGTCCAACCTACACTGCTCCTTAACTAATGCTGCTTTGTGTCCTCTGGTTCTACTGCCTTCTTTAAGTTTGAAGAACATATTCCTATCAACATCCTCATAACCGTTAAGTATTTTAAACACTTCTATTTGGTCTCCTCTTAGTCTCCTTGTGTCTATTGTTATTGTTGTCAAACCACACTGTAATAAACAATTTTCGTAACTAAAGTCTCTCAATTCTGGAATCATTTTAGTTGCTCTTCGTTGTATTCTTTATAGCTTGTCTATGTCCTTCTTACAATACGGCCTCCATGCTTGTATACAACATTCCAATTGTGGTCTAACTATTGCTTTGTACAGGGGTACAATTAGCTGTTTCTCTTATACGTGATAGTTCTACTAATTAGCCCTAGAATTTTTATTTCCTTTCGAAGCAGCAATCCCACATTGCTCTGAAACTTTCATGTCAGCACTAAATGTTACACCTAAGTCCTTTTCTTGTGTGGTTCTACCTAGTACAGCATCCCCCATTTTATATTCTTCGTCCCTGTTTCCATATCCTATGTGTATGCATTTACACTTCCCAAAATTGAAAAACATTTGCCATTTTTTTGACCATTTAACTAATTCATCTAGATTATCCTGTAAACATTGTTTATCTGTATCATTAGTAACCTTTCTGAATACTTTTGTATCATTTGCAAATTTGAGTACTTTGCTAGATATGTCATCTTCCAAATCATTTATATATTATATATATATTATATATATATATATATATATATATATATATATATATATATATATATATATATATATATATATATATATATATATATATATATATATATATATATATATATATATATATATATATATATATGTATATGTATGTATGTATGTATGTATGTATGTATGTATGTATATATATATATATATATATATATATATATATATATATATATATATATATATATATATATATATATATATATATATATATATTAAAAACAGTATAGGACCTAATACTGATCCCTGTGGTACCCCACTCAGAACAGATTTCCAGTTTGAAATCTCACCATCTACTATTACTCTCTGTCTTCTGTGTGTAAGCCACTTTTCTATCCAGGTGATTACATCATTTCCTATGCCATGGGCTTTTTGCTTAAGTAACAATCTTTGATGTGACACTTGATCGAAAGCTTTCTGAAAATCTAAATAGCCAATATCCACCGGTGACTTTGCTTTTAGGAACCCATGTTGAGATGTATTTATTAATTTACGTTTTACAAGGAATTCCACCATGTGGTCTCTAATGAATGTTTCAAGTAATTTACATACAACTGTTGTTAAACTCACTGGTCTGTAATGTTATGTTTTGTTCTTTGATCGTTTCTTAAATAGCGGTTTAATGTTTACCTCTTTCTGAAGGAACTATTCCTTCTTCTAGTAACAAGTTAAACACTTTTGCTAGCGGTGTACTAATTTGCTCAACAATTTCCTTAAGCAGTTTTGGTGGTATCCCATCAACTCCAGGTGATTTATTATTTTTCATCTTCTTAATTTTATTTGCTATAATTTCAGGAGTTACAAATAACTGCCCCAACTCTTCTGATTTATTTCTCTAAAATTTTGTAAATGGAACTGGTAGTGAACTGATATCTTCTGTGGTAAAAACTGAGCTGAAATACTCATTCAGGACCTCTGTCATCTGAAACCCGTCTGAAATTATGTTTTCACAGTTTTCCAATGGTCCGACCTCATCTCGAACCTTCTGTTTACTCCTTACATAAGCATATAAACTCTTGCTGTCATTTTTTATATTACCTGCCAATTTTTGTTCAAAGGTTCTTTTAAATTTTGTAATTTCAGTTGTAGCTAGGTTACGTGCCTCTTTGTCATTTGTGTAGTCTTCAACATTTCCAGTGTGTTTATATACCCTCCACAGCATCTCTTTGTGAATTTTTTTTAATAGCCTCTCTTGACAGGTGTTTCATCCTGGACCTTTTTCCTTGTTTTCTTAATGGAAAAAATTTCGCAATAATGCCCTCAATCTCATATTCATATAGTCCAGCATAATGTTGCGGTCTTATTCTTCAGCAAATTATTCCACTCTATATTTGCTAGATATGTTCTCATCTCTTTGTATTTACCTTTGTTGAAGTTCCTCCTCCATTGTTTTTTTATATGTATTCCCTGTCTTTACTTTTATATTAAAATGGATTTGGTTATGGTCACTTGAACCCAAAGGTTCGTGTACTTTAACATTGTCAACTAATTCATTTTGAGAAGACAAAATTAAATCTAACACATTCCCACCTCTGGTTGGTTCCAAGACATGACGATCAATATCTGCTACCATAATGTCTAATTCACTTTTTTATTTACTATGCTCCTGGCATTTAAGCTTACACATGTAAGTTCATTGTCTGAAAGTTTTAGTAAACATTTATTTGGAAGTGTATTTGTAGTAGTACTCCTTTCAGTTTTCTCTGTCAGTTCCCCCTGCGCATCTAGTTTAAATAGTTGTCACATTACACTCAGCAAGTTGTCACATTTCACTCAGCGAGTTGCTGCAGTGCATTCAACGAGTTGTTGCAGTACACTCAGCGAGTTGCTGCAATGCACTCAGCAAGTTGTTGCAGTACACTCAGCGAGTTGCTGCAATGCACTCAGCAAGTTGTTGCAGTACACCCAGCGAGTTGTTGCAGTGCACTAAGTGAGTTGTTGCTGGGCATTCAGCGAGTTGTTGCAGTACTCTCAGCGAGTTGTCACACTACACTCAGTATGTTGTTGTTGCACACTCAGAGAATTAGATGCAGGGCATTCAGTGAGTTGTTGCAGTACTCTCAGCGAGTTGTCACACTACACTCAGTATGTTGTTGTTGCACACTCAGAGAATTAGATGCAGGGCATTCAGTGAGTTGTTGCAATACACTTACCGAGTTGTTGCAGAGCATTCAATGAATAGTTGCAGTACATTCAGCAATTTGTTGCAGTACATTCAGCAATTTGTTGCAGTACATTCAGCGAGTTGTTGCAGTACATTCAGCGAGTTGTTGCAGGGCATTCAACGAGTTGTTGCAGGGCATTCAGCGAGTTGTTGCAGGGCATTCAGCGAGTTGTTGCAGGGCATTCAGCGAGTTGTTGCAGGGCATTCAGCGAGTTGTTGCAGGGCATTCAGCGAGTTGTTGCAGTACATTCAGCGAGTTGTTGCAGGGCATTCAACGAGTTGTTGCAGGGCATTCAGCGAGTTGTTGCAGTACATTCAACGAGTTGTTGCAGGGCATTCAGCGAGTTGTTGCAGGGCATTCAACGAGTTGTTGCAGGGCATTCAGCGAGTTGTTGCAGTACATTCAACGAGTTGTTGCAGGGCATTCAGCGAGTTGTTGCAGGGCATTCAACGAGTTGTTGCAGGGCATTCAGCGAGTTGTTGCAGGGCATTCAGCGAGTTGTTGCAGGGCATTCAGCGAGTTGTTGCAGTACATTCAGCGAGTTGTTGCAGGGCATTCAGCGAGTTGTTGCAGTACATTCAGCGAGTTGTTGCAGGGCATTCAGCGAGTTATTGCAGGGCATTCAACGAGTTGTTGCAGGGCATTCAGTGAGTTATTGCAGTACATTCAACATTCGATGTTACTCTGCATAGACATTGCGCCAGACTTAGTAGAAAGCCAAAACCAAGATATTTTTTACAATGTAACTTTCTAGGTTCTTACATTGCATGGCAGACTTCAGTGTTTGGTGGTCTTGGGAAGGGATATTCCACAATAGTTGGTACATTTCCCATGGCCCCTTAAGTGTTTTGCACATGTTTGCATCGCTGCCGATGCATATTTCCAGATGATTTGACATTTGTGCGTAAACCCACTTCTTAAGAAGACATCTGTGTCTATAAATTATCTGACAAAATACAGACCTGTTTCTAATTTGAGCTTTATTTTCATAATATTGGAAAAACTTGTAGCAAGCTACCTAGGGTATATTGTCGCATTAAATTGAATATTTAAAGTATTACAATTTGCTTACAAACATTTATTTTCGTTATACAGATACTGGTCTTTTAAGTGTGCATAATGATGTAAGTTTTGTAACTCTAAATTGAGCCAAAGGTAAAGTTAAATGTCTTATCTATCTGCCGCTTTTGATACCACTGATCACACAATTCTGATCAAATGCTTGTTTTTATGCTATGGTGTATCTGGTGCAGCTGTCATAAGAAGGTCCTAACGCCGAGCTGCGTGTATGGGATTGCACAACGCGGCCCAATAAGTGACCTATGCTGTTATAAGAAACTAGAGAACTCTCGTAAAAGCTGAATGCGATAAAATACTGACGCTAGGCTGCGTATGTGGACGTGACTCGAGAGAACTCTCGTAAAGGCTGAATGCGGTAAAATACTGAAGCTAGGCTGCGTATGTGGACGTGACTCGAGTGAACTCTCGTAAAGGCTGAATGCGATAAAATACTGAAGCTAGGCTGAGTATGTGGACGTGACTCGAGAGAACTCTCGTAAAGGCTGAATGCGATAAAATACTGAAGCTAGGCTGCGTGTGTGGACGTGACTCGAGGGAACTCTCGTTAAGGCTGAATGCGGTAAAATACTGAAGCTAGGCTGCGTGTGTGGACGTGACTCGAGAGAACTCTCGTTAAGGCTGAATGCAGGTAAAATACTGAAGCTAGGCTGCGTGTGTGGACGTGACTCGAGAGAACTCTCGTAAAGGCTGAATGCGGTAAAATACTGAAGCTAGGCTGCGTATGTGGACGTGACTCGAGAGAACTCTCGTAAAGGCTGAATGCGATAAAATACTGAAGCTAGGCTGCGTATGTGGACGTGACTCGAGAGAACTCTCGTAAAGGCTGAATGCGATAAAATACTGAAGCTAAGATACGTATGTGGACGTGACTCGAGGGAACTCTCGTTAAGGCTGAATGCGGTAAAATACTGAAGCTAGGCTGCGTGTGTGGACGTGACTCGAGGGAACTCTCGTTAAGGCTGAATGCGGTAAAATACTGAAGCTAGGCTGCGTGTGTGGACGTGACTCGAGAGAACTCTCGTTAAGGCTGAATGCGGTAAAATACTGAATCTAGGCTGCGTGTGTGGACGTGACTCGAGGGAACTCTCGTTAAGGCTGAATGCGGCAAAATACTGAAGCTAGGCTGCGTGTGTGGACGTGACTCGAGAGAACTCTCGTTAAGGCTGAATGCGATAAAATACTGAAGCTAGGCTGCGTGTGTGGACGTGACTCGAGGGAACTCTCGTTAAGGCTGAATTCGGTAAAATACTGAAGCTAAGCTGCGTGTGTGGACGTGACTCGAGGGAACTCTCGTTAAGGCTGAATTCGGTAAAATACTGAAGCTAAGCTGCGTATGTGGACGTGACTCGAGGGAACTCTCGTTAAGGCTGAATTCGGTAAAATACTGAAGCTAGGCTGCGTGTGTGGACGTGACTCGAGAGAACTCTCGTTAAGGCTGAATGCGATAAAATACTGAAGCTAGGCTGCGTGTGTGGACGTGACTCGAGGGAACTCTCGTTAAGGCTGAATGCGGTAAAATACTGAAGCTAGGCTGCGTGTGTGGACGTGACTCGAGAGAACTCTCGTTAAGGCTAAATGCGGTAAAATGCAAGGAATGTTGATAAATGGCAGTTTAATTCGACATATGTCGGAACTATCAGCGCGCTTTCGTGAGCTGTAGCTGAAAACCAGCAGGCATCACAACCGAGTCCGACAAGTGCATCCAATGGACTAGCGCCAAAGGCATCTACAGAACATTGACCATGCACGAGTAAACAACAGGAGTGGCCACGTGGATTAGACGGGGGCGCCAGGCAGGCAGAAACTCGTACGAAAACTTCAGGACACGGTCATATTGATAAGTGTTCACAATTACTGTTGTCCTGAAGAAAAAACAATCGCAAAAGAGCAAACGTATGTTTACGGCGTTGTCGCATTTAACACACGCTACATTCGGGTAACTGACACTTGTTTGTGGGTTCTCGCTCGTTGTTATCTACGGGTACTATCGAACTGACGACCGGAGCAGGTGCTATCTACGTTGTTATCTACGGGTACTATCGTAGAGCTTACGACCGGAGCAGGTGCTATCTACGTTGTTATCTACGGGTACTATCGTAGAGCTTACGACCGGAGCAGGTGCTAACGGTTCTGCCGCCGTCGGCTCTAATAGCACAGTAAGGACTGAGTAGGGGAGACCTGGGCTGGTTGCTACAATTTTCAGTTAAAGTCACTTTTTGTAATGTACATTAAATGTATTATACATGTTAATAAAATGTACCATACTATTGATATTCCATATTGTTATTAGGTAGATATGTGCAGTTTCCCAGGCGCTGTCTACTGTAGCACCAAGCGCCGTAGGCAGGGCACGTTGTTACATCATACAGGGCACGTTGTTATATCATACAGGGCAAGTTGTTATATCATACAGGGCAAGTTGTTATATCGTACAGGGCACGTTGTTGTATCATACAGGGCAAGTTGTTATATCATACAGGGCAAGTTGTTGTATCATACGGGGCAAGTTGTTATATCATACAGGGCAAGTTGTTACATCATACAGGGCACGTTGTTATATCATACAGGGCAAGTTGTTATATCATACAGGGCAAGTTGTTATATCATACGGGGCAAGTTGTTATATCATACAGGGCACGTTGTTATATCATACAGGGCACGTTGTTATATCATACAGGGCAAGTTGTTATATCATACAGGGCAAGTTGTTATATCATACAGGGCAAGTTGTTATATCATACAGGGCAAGTTGTTATATCATACAGGGCAAGTTGTTATATCATACGGGGCAAGTTGTTATATCATACAGGGCAAGTTGTTATATCATACGGGGCAAGTTGTTATATCATACGGGGCAAGTTGTTATATCATACGGGGCAAGTTGTTATATCATACAGGGCAAGTTGTTATATCGTACAGGGCACGTTGTTGTATCATACAGGGCAAGTTGTTATATCATACAGGGCAAGTTGTTATATCATACAGGGCAAGTTGTTATATCATACAGGGCACGTTGTTATATCATTCAGGGCAAGTTGTTATATCATACAGGGCAAGTTGTTATATCATACGGGGCAAGTTGTTATATCATACAGGGCAAGTTGCTATATCATACAGGGCAAGTTGTTATATCATACAGGGCAAGTTGTTATATCATACGGGGCAAGTTGTTATATCATACGGGCAAGTTGTTATATCATACAGGGCAAGTTGTTATATCATACAGGGCAAGTTGTTATATCATACAGGGCACTTTGTTATATCATACAGGGCACGTTGTTATATCATACGGGGCAAGTTGTTATATCATACAGGGCAAGTTGTTATATCATACAGGGCAAGTTGTTATATCATACAGGGCAAGTTGTTATATCATACAGGGCACGTTGTTACATCACACGGGGCACGTTGTTATATCATACGGGGCACGTTGTTATATGATACAGGGCAAGTTGTTACATCATACGGGGCAAGTTGTTATATCATACAGGGCAAGTTGTTATATCATATGGGGCAAGTTGTTATATCATACAGGGCAAGTTGTTATATCATACGGGGCAAGTTGTTATATCATACGGGGCAAGTTGTTATATCATACAGGGCAAGTTGTTATATCATACAGGGCAAGTTGTTATATCATACAGGGCACGTTGTTATATCATACGGGGCAAGTTGTTATATCATACAGGGCAAGTTGTTATATCATACAGGGCAAGTTGTTATATCATACAGGGCAAGTTGTTATATCATACAGGGCACGTTGTTACATCACACGGGGCACGTTGTTATATCATACGGGGCAAGTTGTTATATCATACAGGGCAAGTTGTTATATCATACGGGGCACGTTGTTACAAAAAAATAACTCGTACATGTTACTGTTATTACATTAATTGGATTATATGCACCTATACATCTTATACACAGTGTGCATAACAATGTAGTTGTTCACAGCTTCATACATATTAAGTTTTTCATTTATAGTTACCAAAGGGGACTCATTCCCCGGATTCTTACATAACAAACAATTGTGAATGGAATGTAAATTATTAAATGGAATAAGAAATAGTGAATGGCAATATATATGTAATGCGACTACTTGATCGAATGATACACGCATTCACGCACTCACGCACACGCGCACAAACATCCACATTTCAATTAATCGTGCAATATTTATTAATTGTTCAAATAGGGCTGTGCTATAAAAAATTACAAAATTGAACAAGATCGTCATCCAAGGCAAAACACCCTGATGGCAAGTGGACAAGGAAGTCATTGACTTATCGAGAGTCCAAGTGGACAAGGAAGTCATTGATTTATCGAGAGTCCAAGTGGACAAGGAAGTCATTGATTTATCGAGAGTCCAAGTGGACAAGGAAGTCATTGACTTATCGAGAGTCCAAGTGGACAAGGAAGTCATTGATTTATCGAGAGTCCAAGTGGACAAGGAAGTCATTGACTTATCGAGAGTCCAAGTGGACAAGGAAGTCATTGATTTATCGAGAGTCCAAGTGGACAAGGAAGTCATTGACTTATCGAGAGTCCAACAACTGTTCATTATGTGTAACCCGCCCTTCTGAGATATTTGTTCATGTTGCTTGACGCTGCTAGTATTTATAGTACTGGTAATAAACCAACACACTTGACTTCACTCTATTTCACTGTCAATACACTGTTGTGTACTGACAGTGAAATAGAGCAATCACACGTCGTGGTTAAATAAATTTTGTTCTTTCAGTCATTGTCAGTACACAACTCACTGGCTGAACCATCGGTGCGAGCCGCCGGAGCGTTGTTACAGTTGTAACAACTCACTGGCTGAACCATCGGTGCGAGCCGCCGGAGCGTTGTTACAGTTGTAACAACTCACTGGCTGAACCATCGGTGCGAGCCGCCGGAGCGTTGTTACAGTTGTAACAACTCAATGGCTGAACCATCGGTGCGAGCCGCCCGAGCGTTGTTACAGTTGTAACAACTCACTGGCTGAACCATCGGTGCGAGCCGCCCGAGCGTTGTTACAGTTGTAACAACTCACTGGCTGAACCATCGGTGCGAGCCGCCCGAGCGTTGTTACAGTTGTAACAACTCACTGGCTGAACCATCGGTGCGAGCCGCCCGAGCGTTGTTACAGTTGTAACAACTCACTGGCTGAACCATCGGTGCGAGCCGCCCGAGCGTTGTTACAGTTGTAACAACTCACTGGCTGAACCATCGGTGCGAGCCGCCGGAGCGTTGTTACAGTTGTAACAACTCACTGGCTGAACCATCGGTGCGAGCCGCCGGAGCGTTGTTACAGTTGTAACAACTCACTGGCTGAACCATCGGTGCGAGCCGCCGGAGCGTTGTTACAGTTGTAACAACTCACTGGCTGAACCATCGGTGCGAGCCGCCGGAGCGTTGTTACAGTTGTAACAACTCAATGGCTGAACCATCGGTGCGAGCCGCCCGAGCGTTGTTACAGTTGTAACAACTCACTGGCTGAACCATCGGTGCGAGCCGCCCGAGCGTTGTTACAGTTGTAACAACTCACTGGCTGAACCATCGGTGCGAGCCGCCCGAGCGTTGTTACAGTTGTAACAACTCACTGGCTGAACCATCGGTGCGAGCCGCCCGAGCGTTGTTACAGTTGTAACAACTCACTGGCTGAACCATCGGTGCGAGCCGCCCGAGCGTTGTTACAGTTGTAACAACTCACTGGCTGAACCATCGGTGCGAGCCGCCGGAGCGTTGTTACAGTTGTAACAACTCACTGGCTGAACCATCGGTGCGAGACGCCCCAGCGTTGTTACAGTTGTAACAACTCACTGGCTGAACCATCGGTGCGAGCCGCCCGAGCGTTGTTACAGTTGTAACAACTTGTTCCAAATACAATGTTTGCAGTTGAACGTACGTATACGGTAGTAAATTCTGAATTTCAATTTAACTTCTTCTTGGCATAAAGCCTTTTACTATATAGTATACACGTTGTTTCAAGTTTCATTCGCGAAACATAAAAAGTGGCTTCGTGAGATAATATTATGTGGGCACAACATGTTAGGTGGTTAAAAAGTAATTTTTTTCCACATCTCGTTAATTTCGTTTTTTCGACTCCCGATTTTTGTACAGTGTGTCTGCTGGTGGACTTCCAACCAACTACTGTTGATGGTGACTCCATATGTATGCTATGTTTTCGTAAAACGCATCTGTGCCAACTTGCCCCCTGTATACAACTAGCCTCGGTCTCCCCTACTCGGTTCCGCTGTCGGCTCTAACAAAGCAGTAACGTCGGCTCTAACAGAGCAGTAACGTCGGCTCTAACAGAGCAGTAACGTCGGCTCTAACAGAGCAATAACGTCGGCTCTAACAGAGCAGTAACGCTTCCCTCACAAGGACTGAGCGGCCAGGCTGTGCAGTGGTCTGATGAATGTGTTTAACGTCATCACTGAATCAGTGATCGGCGGTAAGACGAGAAGTGAAAGAAAGCGTCGCCGAAGAAATATGATGTACTTGCGGTGTTAATGCAACAGGCAACATCAATAAATGCGTTGTCACGAGTGCAACCGTCAGATACTAAACATTATGCAAAAATCTTAACGCAAATGCTATAAATCTACTTAATGTAGTGTTCAGCTTTCATTCAATGCGGTCTTGATGTTTTTCCTTGTCCGGGACAACGCAAACAGCGTAACGCATGATCGCTCATAGGCAAACAAATTGATTTCTTGAAGCATTATTGATGCCGTTGTGACAAAGGTGGCCGAATTGATTGATGAGACCGCCATCGACCACTCCTGCTAGAAACAACCTATTTATAAAGTAGCGCGACAAATGTACACTCAGCGCCAATAAGTTGTTGTCATGCCGGATATTCAACAGACGTGCTCAGTTTCTAGCGAAGCGACTCAAGTCCGCTTTTGTTGCTAACGTCCCGAAGGCGTATCATTGGCTGGCGACGCAACTAGGGTCCTCCTCAGTTGTAGGCGACGCGACTAGGGTCCTCCTCAGTTGTAGGCGACGCGACTAGGGTCCTCCTCAGTTGTAGGCGACGCGACTAGGGTCCTCCTCAGTTGTAGGCGACGCGACTAGGGTCCTCCTCAGTTGTAGGCGACGCGACAATAGTCGACTTCAGATGTTGGCGACGCGACAACAGACGGCTTCAGTTGTTAGCGACGCGACAATAGTCGGCTTCAGTGGTTGGAGGCGTGACATTAGTCAGCCTTAGTTGCTGGCGATGCGACAATAGTCGGCTTCAGTTGCTGGCGACGAAAAAATAGTCGGCTTCAATTGCTGGCGATGTGACAATAGTCGGCTTCAGTTGCTGGCGATGCGACTATAGTCGGCTTCAGTTGCTGGCGAGGCGACAATAGTAGGCTTCAGTTGTTAGCGACGCGACAATAGTCGGCTTTTGTTGTTGGCTATGCGACAATAATCGGCTTCAGTTGCTGGAGACGCGACAATATTCGTAGTAGGTGCTACAAGGCGTCCAGTCGTAGGTGCTGCAATGTGTCCAGTCGTAGTAGGTGCTGCTAGGCGTCCATTCGTAGCAGGTGCTGCAATGTGTCCAGTCGTAGTAGGTGCTGCAAGGTGTCTAATCGTAGTAAGTGCTGAAATGTGTCTAGTCATAGTAGGTGCTGCAATGTGTCCAGTCGTAGTAGGTGCTGCAATGTGTCCAGTCGTAGTAGGTGCTGCAAGGTGTCCAGTCGTAGTAGGTGCTGCAATGTGTCCAGTCGTAGTGGGTGCTGAAATGTGTCCAGTCGTAGTAGGTACTGCAATGTGTCCAGTCGTAGTAGGTACTGAAATGTGTCCAGTCGTAGTAGGTGCTGCAAGGTGTCCAGTCGTAGTAGGTGCTGCAATGTGTCCAGCCGTAGTAGGTGCTGCAAGGTGTCCAGTCGTAGTAGGTGCTGCAATGTGTCCAGTCGTAGTGGGTGCTGAAATGTGTCCAGTCGTAGTAGGTACTGCAATGTGTCCAGTCGTAGTAGGTACTGAAATGTGTCCAGTCGTAGTAGGTGCTGCAATGTGTCCAGTCGTAGTAGGTGCTGCAATGTGTCCAGTCGTAGTAGGTACTGAAATGTGTCCAGTCGTAGTAGGTGCTGCAAGGTGTCCAGTCGTAGTAGGTGCTGCAAGGTGTCCAGTCGTAGTAGGTGCTGAAATGTGTCCAGTCGTAGTAGGTGCTGCAAGGTGTCCAGTCGTAGTAGGTGCTGCAAGGTGTCCAGTCGTAGTAGGTGCTGAAATGTGTCCAGTCGTAGTAGGTGCTGCAATGTGTCCAGTCGTAGTAGGTGCTGCAATGTGTCCAGTCGTAGTAGGTGCTGCAAGGTGTCCAGTCGTAGTAGGTGCTGCAAGGTGTCCAGTCGTAGTAGGTGCTGAAATGTGTCCAGTCGTAGTAGGTGCTGCAAGTTGTCCAGTCGTAGTAGGTGCTGCAAGGTGTCCAGTCGTAGTAGGTGCTGAAATGTGTCCAGTCGTAGTAGGTGCTGCAATGTGTCCAGTCGTAGTAGGTGCTGCAATGTGTCCAGTCGTAGTAGGTGCTGCAATGTGTCCAGTCGTAGTAGGTGCTGCAATGTGTCCAGTCGTAGTAGGTGCTGCAATGTGTCCAGTCGTAGTAGGTGCTGCAAGGTGTCCAGTCGTAGTAGGTGCTGCAATGTGTCCAGTAGTAGTAGGTGCTGCAAGGTGTCCAGTCGTAGTAGGTGCTGAAATGTGTCCAGTCGTAGTAGGTGCTGCAATGTGTCCAGTCGTAGTAGGTGCTGCAAGGTGTCCAGTCGTAGTAGGTGCTACAATGTGTCCAGTAGTAGTAGGTGCTGCAAGGTGTCCAGTCGTAGTAGGTGCTGAAATGTGTCCAGTCGTAGTAGGTGCTGCAATGTGTCCAGTCGTAGTAGGTGCTGAAATGTGTCCAGTCGTAGTAGGTGCTGCAAGGTGTCCAGTCGTAGTAGGTGCTGAAATGTGTCCAGTCGTAGTAGGTGCTGAAATGTGTCCAGTCGTAGTGGGTGCTGAAATGTGTCCAGTCGTAGTATGTTCTGCAAGGCAGACCTGGGGCGGAAGTACTCGGTACTCGTGTACTCGAGTACATTTTTGAAGTACTTGTACTCATATAACTTATGGGTCATGTACTCGTACTCATACTTAATGTACTCAGATTTTACGAGTACTTTCTCGATATATGCTGTGAAAATTTATTTATTTGTAGTTAACAAAATTAAACTTTCCTGAAGTATTTGAATGTTCAATTATTTTTTTTAAATACTTTGTTATTTGTTATTTCTAATTAATATGACTATGGTACCATCGAGTCTCAGTACCTCCCGAGACGGTTACCCCCCTTACCATCCCTACACCCCCATGGTGGCATTCTCCCATGACTATGATACCACCGAGTCCCAGTACCTCCGGAGACGGTTACCCCCTTACCATCCCTACACCCCTATGGTGGCATTCTCCCATGAACATGAATATGTTACCCAAAAAAGGCAACAGGCAGCATATTGTCCCAGTCAGAAACACCCAGTTAAGCAAACAATTGTAGGCTGCCAGTTCAGGCCATAATCCATGTTTGTTTAATTAAGCCACCAGGATGTCCACAAAGCACCATTAATCAGTTAACCCATCAGTTAGCCATGGAATGCCTTTAATGCAGTAAGTCACTGGGCACTGGCTGACAATGCACCATGTTAAGAACTGCCAGCTGAGTCTTCCTCTGTAGAAGTAAGGTCATTCAAGTCAGACTGTCTGCAGCCATACACAAGTATAATTATAAGTCTGACTAAAAAGTACAAAGTGGATTTTGAGCCTGTTATATTGTCATGTGCTAACCCTCTCAACAACCAGTGATCTAACTTTATTCAAATTGCCACACATCCCCTTTGTTCCAATTTGGACGAATCATCTCATCTCTACCCCTTCAAATGATGTACATGTTAAGGGGGGGGGTAATGTTTAGTCACTGGTAGACTAACTACAGAGGTATTGGTTTAATTAGTATTATTATATCAAAGCATGTGGTTTATGAATTGTTAATTATTAGTTAAGAATGGACTCCAATAAAAAATATATATATCATGTCTGTATGTTTGTAAAAGGGAGGGGTTCGTGAAAGTATGTTTGGGAATTGAAATATCATAAAAAAAATGTACTCATACTTTTACTCGTACTCGTGAGAATGTACTCGTACTCGTAGTCAGCTTTGAACAATGTACTCGTTCTTAGCTTTGAGCAATGTACTCGTAGTCAGCTTTGAGCAATGTACTCGTAGTCAGCTTTGAGCAATGTACTCGTTCTTAGCTTTGAGCAATGTACTCGTACTCAGCTTTGAGCAATGTACTCGTAGTCAGCTTTGAGCAATGTACTCGTTCTCAGCTTTGAGCAATGTACTCGTACTTGTACTCATGCAAATGTTCTCGGCCCCTGTTCTGCTGCAATGCGTCCTGTCGTATTAAGTGCTGCAGGGCGTCCACTCGTGGTAGGTGCTGCAACGCGTCCACTCGTGGTAGGTGTTGCAACGCGTCCACTCGTGGTAGGTGTTGCAACCCGTCCATTCGTGGTAGGTGCTGCAACCCGTCCACTCGTGGTAGGTGCTGCAACCCGTCCACTCGTGGTAGGTGCTGCAACGCGTCCACTCGTGGTAGGTGCTGCAACGCGTCCACTCGTGGTAGGTGCTGCAACCCGTCCACTCGTGGTAGATGCTGCAACGCGTCCACTCGTGGTAGGTGCTGCAACGCGTCCACTCGTGGTAGGTGCTGCAACGCGTCCACTCGTGGTAGGTGCTGCAACGCGTCCACTCGTGGTAGGTGCTGCAACGCGTCCATTCGTGGTAGGTGCTGCAACCCGTCCACTCGTGGTAGATGCTGCAACGCGTCCACTCGTGGTAGGTGCTGCAACGCGTCCACTCGTGGTAGGTGCTGCAACGCGTCCACTCGTGGTAGGTGCTGCAACGCGTCCACTCGTGGTAGGTGCTGCAACCCGTCCACTCGTGGTAGGTGCTGCAACGCGTCCACTCGTGGTAGGTGCTGCAACGCGTCCACTCGTGGTAGGTGCTGCAACGCGTCCAGTCGTAGCATGTGCTACGAGGCGTCACTAATTCATTCCCGGCGAGCCTACGTGCGGTGCGGGGAGCCGACGCTGTGGGCAGCACCAGCAACGATTGCTGCTTTGATCACTTCACCGTCCTCTTCGGGCAAGATCGTTGAGTAGTGGCAGACGCAGAGAAAGAGAGAGAGAGAGAGAGAGTAAACACGCGTCGTCGCTGTCATTGCAGGTAGGTCCAGTGGCTGTCTTGTAGCATATCTCACGTTAGTTAGTTGCTTTCTACGGGTATGTTGACCCTACCTTCACATGGTTGCTCTACTTTCCTATGCTGACACAATGCAACCATATTGTCGGACAAACAAACCCATAGCCAGCAACCAAGACACATCATTTAGTAACGTCGGTACTTACTTAAAGTACGTACGTACTTATCGTACGTACGTACTTAACGTACGTACTTACACTCCTCAAATATCACGACCACCCATCAACAGACCAAAACCCACCAAACCACCAGCATTCACATCTACCAACACAACGATCACCAATCCACCCAAACTGTGCCAATCCACTGTCAGACTGTTGCTGCCTGTCAGTAACCGATTATGCTTTTACCGCGAGTTGTGTTTTTCTTGCAAATAATTTCTGCGCAGACAACGACGAAACATGTTTTGCCATAGCTCATTGTGTATGCGTGCACAACAAATCGCTTTGGTTTTAAGTTAAGCACTGCATCAATAAGCTCTGCCTTAGCGCAATATGACGGATGGCGCCAGGCGTGGCTTGTCTATTTAATTGCCACATTTCGTCGTCACTGGACAGATTATTTTACGCAGCTGTATGACCGTACTAAACTCATTCCGTTCGAATGCAATGTGGATGTAGCAGCAGCAGCAGCAGCAGCAGCAGCAGCAGCAGCAGCAGCAGCAGCAGCAGCAGCAGCAGCAGCAGCAGCAGCAGCAGCAGCAGCAGCAGCAGCAGCAGCAGCAGCAGCAGCAGCAGCAGCAGCAGCAGCAGCAGCAGCAGCAGCAGCAGCAGCAGCAGCAGCAGCAGCAACAGCAGCAGCAGCAGCAGCAGCAGCAGCAGCAGCAGCAGCAGCAGAGAAACAAGCTCAGAGAAACAAGCCCTATGTCACACTACCAGGCAATATACATGTGCTTGTAGGGACAGGCCCTGTGTCACTCTACCAGGCAATAAACGAGAGCTTAGAGAGACATATCCTGTGTCACTCTACCAGCCGATATACGTGTTCTTACAGAGACAGGCCCTGTGTCAAACTACTAGCCAATACACGTGTGGTTAGAGAGACAGGCCCTATGTCACTCTACCAGTCAGTATACGGTGCTGCGGTGTCCCGGGCTGTGGTGCCCCGTGCTATTGTCCCGTGCTGTGGTGCCCCGTGCTGTGGTGTCCCTGGCTGTGGTGCCCCGTGCTGTGGTGTACCGGGCTGTGGTGTCCCGGGCTATGGTGTCCTTGGCTGTGGTGTCCCTGGCTGTGGTGTCACGGGCTATGGTGTCCCGGGCTGCTCCGACATCCTTAATCAAATTAGCATTGTGCTTCACAGTGACCTGTGTCTGCCAGTTACAATGAGGAGGTTACAGTTCTTCCTGGATCAAATGGTCAAGGAACCTCCACGGATTCTGACGTCACTAAACACGTCCTCGACTTAGTCCTTACAACTCATCCAAATGTAGCTGCTCATTGCAAGGTTGTTGCCAGGTTATTGCTGGCATATGTGACCATGAGGTCGTCTCCTTCTCCTTTAACTCCAAACCAAACCTAAATAAAAAGATGCCAAGGAAAGTATCTATATTTGGCAAAGCGGACATACCCAGCATGGAATCTGACATGATACATTTCCAACACTCTTTCTTCAACTGTGACCCACTTTCCCACACTGTCCAGGAAAACTGGGACATGCTCAACTCGGAAACCAAGGGTCTCATGAATAAACACATTCCAACCAAGATGAGTTGCTCCAAACACTTAAATCCCTGGCTGATTAAAGAGATAAAAGAATGTGCAAAAAGAAATAAAGATTGTATAACAAAGCACAAGCATCAGACAATAACGAGGACTGGAAATCCTACAAAAACTTCCAAAATCTAACTCAAAAGAAACACCTTCACAAATACTTCACAGATCCAATAAATCCTTCTAGTGCTTCATTTTATCAAAGGACCAGGATTCCACCAATATCTCATCCCTAAAAAATGGATCTAAATTAATTTTCGACAGTAAAGGAAACACTGACACCTTCAAAGAACAGTTTTTACTGATGAAAACGCAAACAACATTCCAATCATAAATGAACCAGACCATTGACCAGTCCGTCATATATCATTAACTCCAGATGCCAAACTTAACCAGGCACTTAAAAACTAACAAGGCTACTGGACTTGACGCTATCACTGCCCGTACGAGAGAAAGGCGACAGTTGAAATTCCTCCAATACTAGCTACTATATTTCAACAGTCATTAGATACAGGTCCACAAGAAAGGTGACAGATCCACACCATCCAATTTTCGCCCTGTATCCATCACATCCATATCCAGTAAGTTGATTGAACATATACTATTCAGCCAAGTCATGGCACACTATGACAAACACAATTTAATATTCTTACAGATGCCCAGCATGGTTTCAGACCCGGCCATTCATATGAATCCCAACTAATCACTACAACCCAAGACCTTGCAAAATCCCTCGATAACCGTGAACAAGTTGATGCACTGGTCCTCGACATTTCAAAAGCATTCGACCGAGTCCCCCACAAACGATTACTTCTAAAACTTTGCCATTATGGAATCCGTGGCGCATTACTGAAGTGGATCAATCCATTTATAACATGTCGATCCCAGCGAGTGGTAGTGGACGGAAAGTCATCTGACTGGGTTTCCGTCATCCCTGCAGTACCCCAGGGAACAATCCTGGATCCACCACAACCGAAAGCAGGAAGACCTGGGCAGACATCATAAATGGTCCAACTTGTGGCAAATGAAGTTTAACATCAACAAATGCCACACCATGAAAATAACCTCCGTCGCGATACGATCAATGCCGACTACCATATAGAAAGAAATTGGAGACAGCCTGAAAACTAATCCAAAACGGTTCTGGTCATTTATTAAGGCAAATAAACGAGAACACATTGGCATTCCCACACTTCGAGTAAACGACCAACCAATAATTAATGATCAAGATAAAGCAAATGCCCTAAACAACCAATTTAGCTCTGTATTTACCCAAGAAAAGCACCCCATCCCCCAAATAGCCCCCTCTACTTACCCCAACATCCCCCTTCTCGAAATTGGCATAGATGGCGTAATAAAGCAGCTGGAAAATCTAAACCAGAACAAAGCTACAGGCCCAGATGAACTCCCAGCCAGAGTCCTTAAAGAAACTGCAAAGCAGATAGCTCCCATCATCACCCAAATTGTCCAACAATCATACAACACAGGTACACTTCCTAACGACTGGCTACAAGCATTATTAACTCCTATACACAAAAAGAGCCATAAATCTGACCCAGTTAACTACAGACCCATATCACTAACCTGCATCCTCTGTAAAGTAATGGAACATATCATCCTAAGCAACATGTGGAAACACCTGCACAAGCATAACATCATTCTCCACTTCCAACACGGATTCCAGTCGGGACTGTCTTGTGAATCTCAACTCATTGAGATAGTCCACGACTGGTTGACTGCTAAGGAAAACAAGCACCAATTTGACGCATTCCTGCTTGACTTTGCCAAAGCCTTCGACAAAGTGCCTCACCTACGTCTTCTATCAAAATTGACCTCCTACGGAATCACTGGAAACACTCAAAATTGGATCAAATCTTTTCTATCCAACCGCAAACAGAGAGTCTCAGTTAACGGTGCCCTGTCGGACATCACAGGTGTCACATCTGGTGTCCCATATGGTTCAGTTCTAGGACCTGTCCTCTTCTTACTCTACATAAATGACATAAATGGGAACATCAAATCTTCTATTCGCCTTTTTGCAGATGATAGTATTATATATCGTAAAATTTCTTCCAAAACCGACCACGAAATTCTCCAAACTGACCTAAGCCAACTCCAAACATGGTCAGACAAATGGCAAATGGAATTTAATGTATCTAAATGTGTCCACCTTCCAATAACAAACAAAACTAAACCCAGCACACACAAGTACTCGCTTTCTGGCCAGCCATTATCCACTGTATCCAGCCACTCATATCTCGGAGTAAAATTGGATTCCAAATTAACCTGGACAAATCACGTCACTGACATAACTTCAAAATCTTCGAAATGTTTAGGCATGATTAAACGAACTCTTGGCCCATGTAAACCAGAAGTTAAACAAACAGCCTACAACATGATAATCCGGCCAAAACTCGAGTACTCTTCACCCATATGGAATCCCCACACCTTTTCAAAAGTTAAAAGCCTTGAAAGAGTGCAACACTCTGCTGCCAGATTTGTTAAAAATGATTACAGTCGGAACACAAATCCAGCAGATCTGATTACTGCCCTTGGATGGCCAACCCTCGAACGAAGACGCATTATTAAACAAGCCACAACCTTCTACAAAATTCTAAACAACATTATTGAAATCACCCCCTCCCCCTCCAGGCCTACTAACCCGCTCTCGAACCCGTGGATAATACATAGCCCCCAGGTGTCGCATAAATGCAATGGTCTTTTCATTTTATCCCAGAGCCATTCGCATATGGAATATGATTCCACCAAAAATTACCAACATAAAAAACCCAAAATCATTTCACGAAGCTATTATGGAACTCCCTTTCACCACACCTCCTCACCTAAACTGCCTTTAAAACACAGTGCTCAGCGTAAACGTATCCATGGTGTGGGTATGGAGACTGTCTATGTGTGCATGTGGCAAGGCAGCGACAGTATCCATACACATAACCAACCTATTAAAAAATTTCGTTTAACATCCTATACATAAAATAAATAAAACTATCAGATAAAACCAATTTCAGCAACATTAATGATACTAATCTTTTAGTCGAATGTACCACCCACAGCGCATGCGCACAATCCACCACAAACTCCTGCGTTAGCCCAAGTTTGGGCTGTTTGGAGTAAACCACTTGAGACTTGAGAAATGCGCTTTCCATTGTGTCACAATACCCATATCTATCCGTGATCATGTCCAACACCATGTCCAACACCATGTCATAGCAAACTCACACAAACAGCTCGCGCCAATAAAATGCTGGGCCTAATCAGACGCAATCTTAGAGGAACCTCCCAGAAGCTACGACAGCCTACACTGCACTAGTCCATCCACACTTAGCATATTATTGCACCGTGTGGATCCCATACACCAGGAAGGAGGTAACTAAACTTGAAAACATCCAGCGCCGTGCGGCCAGATTTGTCTCTAAGAACTACGGTCAACGGGAGAGTTTGCCAGAAACACACTCGAGAAAAGAAGACAACTCTCTTGATGCATATGATCCATACCCATCCATACCCGTCCATACCCATCCATACCCATCAGCAATCGCTACCCTGCTCCAACGCTCCCGAAGAGTACAATATATTACCACCCAAACAAATATAAAATCATCTCAGCTCGCATCCAGTGGTACAGCAACTCATTCTTCCCACGCACTATTATTTGGTGGAACGCGTTCCCCGGGAACGTGTTTGTAGCTCCAACCTTCGAAGCCTTCTGAGGAGCTGTTACCACACAGTCACAAATCTAAGCCGTGACCTATGTTTTTACTCGCACTCTGTTCATACTTTACTCTCACCTTCACACCGACACAGTACATTGGCGTTAAATACTTCACACCGACACAGCACATTGGCGTTAAATACCTCACACCCGACACAGCACATTGGCGTTAAATACTTCATACCCGACACAGCACATTGGCGTTAAATACTTCATACCCGACACAGCACATTGGCGTTAAATACTTCACACCCGACACAGCACATTGGCGTTAAATACCTCACACCCGACACAGCACATTGGCGTTAAATACTTCACACCCGACACAGCACATTGGCGTTAAATACTTCACACCGACACAGCACATTGGCGTTAAATACTTCACACCGACACAGCACATTGGCGTTAAATACTTCACACCCGACACAGCACATTGGCGTTAAATACCTCACACCCGACACAGCACATTGGCGTTAAATACCTCACACCCGACACAGCACATTGGCGTTAAATACTTCACACCGACACAGCACATTGGCGTTAAATACTTCACACCGACACAGCACATTGGCGTTAAATACTTCACACCCGACACAGCACATTGGCGTTAAATACCTCACACCCGACACAGCACATTGGCGTTAAATACTTCACACCCGACACAGCACATTGGCGTTAAATACTTCACACCGACACAGCACATTGGCGTTAAATACTTCACACCCGACACAGCACATTGGCGTTAAATACTTCACACACGACACAGCACATTGGCGTTAAATACTTCACACCCGACACAGCACATTGGCGGTAAATACTTCACACCCGACACAGCACATTGGCCTTAAATACTTCACACCCGACACAGCACATTGGCGTTAAATACTTCACACCCGACACAGCACATTGGCGTTAAATACTTCGCACCCGACACAGCACATTGGCGTTAAATACTGACTTATGGACGCTGCCAATTAAAGAAGTAGAACATGAGAGTCTTGTTTTAGAAGAAACTATGTACTGGCAGACAACGCTTACTCACTTGGCACAGCTACCTAGCACCACTTCAGACAAGGCTTACTCACTTGGCACAGCCATCCGGCACCACATTAGACAAGGCTTACTCACTTGACACAGCTACCCGGCACCACATTAAACAAGGATTACTCACTTGGCACCACATTAGACGCATTACTCAAAGCTGTACTGTAAATCAATACCAACCAACTGTAGAAATACAATTACATATATATCGGCGGCTTAATATTCGATATACACTGGCGTGTCGTCCCCATAGAGTTACATCATTAATCATCTCCCTTCTACTAACGGGAGTTATATTTATGTTTGTCGTCATCCCTCGTCTGGCGCAGTCTTAGACGTTGACGGTGAAACACCGACATCGCTTCTCTTTGGCGTCTTCCACAAGCTTTGACGTGAGACAGCGCATCAAATACAGCTGTCAACTCGACCAGACGCCAGAATGAGCTTGTCATCACGGTTTGGTCATACGTATCATGGTATGTCTAAATGAGCCTATCGTCACAGTGCAGTCATACGGCTTATGGTCCGTTTAATTGAGTCTCTCATCACAATGCGGTCATACGGATCTAAATGAGCATGTCGTCACAGTTTGGTCATATGGATCGCGGTCCTTCTAAATGAGCCTGTCGTCACAGTGTTGTCATGCGGATCATGATACGTCTAAATGAGCCTGTCGTCACAGTACGGTCAAGCGAATCATTGTTGGGTGACAACATCTGGCAGTTGACGCAGTCACCATTGATTGTTTGACCTGCTACATTCAACCACACAGCGACCTTCTCATCGATTCGTAGTCGAGACATCACTTGACTTACATCGTGTTGCAGTCATCGACTTCACCGGCAGCAGTGACTCCGACGTCATTGCCACGAGACATGTGTGATAAAGATAAACAATTGTGGACTCTGTGTAAACCAATGGCTTCATTGTCCATTTCACATCTGGAACTTGTTGCTTTGGATATCCATCTGATAAAAGTTGATTAAATCTCAATCTTGTTAAGCGCTTCGAGAACTTTATCTCCTATTTTGTTCTCTTATTTATCTCCTTGTCTCAGGTATTGTCAAAACGCATTCTTTTAGGCGTATTCCATGGCTTAGTTACTTCTGTTCCTGCTTTCTGCGAATCTGTCTCATCTCAGTCGCATATTTGCTGGCGCAAACATAGGCCACTACTATCGGGTCATATTTCTACTAATCAATATGTTCATTTAATTTCCTCTTTAATGTGTTCAGTCCAACTGTTCTGAACCATCGATGTTTCCACAGATGAAGCCAGTAATTGCAAGTCTTCCCGGTGACAGGTGCAGATATTGGGAGCCAGACAGTTCGAAACGGGTGTTGTGTAATTCTTGTATTAGTATACAACTACAAATAAATGCTAATACTTTAATGTGTGAGTACATAGCACTCGTGGAACGTGGCAAGGCGAAGGGTCAATTTGTGCAGTACGTCCCCATATTTAATTAAGATTGATGTTCATGTTATCGACGTATTTACCGCGATCCATCTATTGATATGCCGGCCACGTACAATATTCTAACGAGACGAGGTACCGCGGACAGATGTCCTCGCTTATTTGAATCGGATGTAAACATGTTATTGCTAAATTGATTATCGTAATCCGACTGACTCGTATAGAGCCGACAGTGTCGTCATTGTGATGCACAACTAACTCGGTACACAAACAGTGAAAGTAGGCGGCCGTTTGATGCGATAATAATGTTTCTACGATGTGAAATTTGTCCGTCCGAAATGAATCATCTGCTTTTATACTAATGACAACACTAAGCAGTCATGCGTGTCGTTGCCGTATACCGCTTTATTCAGTGCAAAAACTTTTAATATGAACCGTGCAATGTGAGATAATAACTAATTATATACGTCAGCTCACCACTCGGTGATAGTTTTGGCCGCGACGTCGTTAGGAATAATGTTACATTGTCGTCTACACATTTCCTATAAGGACTTGCTTTTGGCTGATTGCCACACTAAAGACCTTTCTGCCCCGTCCATAAAACGCAGACATTACTGGCGTTGCCATGGGAGACAAGTCTCAAGAAACAGTTTATAGACACGTGAATGTGCACACAACACAACTATTGACAACCATGATGGCAAGCGACAACTTGAGCAGCCCTACTTCGGATTTATTGATCTAGATATTCTACCCCACACTATTCACCACCCCAAATACCACCCCATTCGATTCCCTCCATACTCAATAGCCCTACCCACAGGCCCTAACCCAGTCGTTAGACAGCAAGACGGCAATGTTTGTCGTTAGACAGCCAGACGGCAATGTTTGTCGTTAGACAGCCAGACGGCAATGTTTGTCGTTAGACAGCCAGACGGCAATGTTTGTCGTTAGACAGCCAGACGGCAATGTTTGTCGTTAGACAGCCAGGCGGCAATGTTTGTCGTTAGACAGCAAGACGGCAATGTTTGTCGATAGACAGCCAGACGGCAATGTTTGTCGTTAGACAGCCAGACGGCAATGTTTGTCGTTAGACAGCCAGACGGCAATGTTTGTCGTTAGACAGCCAGACGGCAATGTTTGTCGTTAGACAGCCAGACGGCAATGTTTGTATTTAGACAGCCAGACGGCAATGTTTGTCGTTAGACAGCCAGACGGCAATGTTTGTCGTTAGACAGCCAGGCGGCAATGTTTGTCGTTAGACAGCAAGACGGCAATGTTTGTCGATAGACAGCCAGACGGCAATGTTTGTCGTTAGACAGCCAGACGGCAATGTTTGTCGTTAGACAACCAGACGGCAATGTTTGTCGTTAGACGGCCAGATGGGAATGTTTGTCGTTAGACAGCCAGATGGGAATGTTTGTCGTTAGACAGCCAGACGGCAATGTTTGTCGTTAGACAGCTAGACGGCAATGTTTGTCGTTAGACAGCCAGACGGCAATGTTTGTCGTTAGACAGCAAGACGGCAATGTTTGTCGTTAGACAGCCAGACGGCAATGTTTATCGTTAGACAGCCATACGGCAATGTTTGTCGTTAGACAGCCAGACGGCAATGTTTGTCGTTAGACAGCCAGACGGCAATGTTTGTCGTTAGACGGCCAGATGGGAATGTTTGTCGTTAGACAGCCAGATGGGAATGTTTGTCGTTAGACAGCCAGACGGCAATGTTTGTCGTTAGACAGACATACGGCAATGTTTGTCGTTAGACAGCTAGACGGCAATGTTTATCGTTAGACAGATAGACGGCAATGTTTGTCTTTAGACAGCCAGACGGCAATGTTTGTCCTTAGACAGCCAGACGGCAATGTTTGTCGTTAGACAGCCAGATGGGAATGTTTGTCGTTAGACAGGCAGACGGCAATGTTTGTCGTTAGACAACCAGACGGCAATGTTTGTCGTTAGACAATCAGATGGGAATGTTTGTCATTAGACAGCCAGACGGCAATGTTTGTCGTTAGACAGCCAGACGGCAATGTTTGTCGTTAGACAGCCAGACGGCAATGTTTGTCGTTAGACAGCAAGACGGCAATGTTTGTCGTTAGACAGCCAGACGGCAATGTTTGTCGTTAGACAGCCAGACGGCAATGTTTGTCGTTAGACAGCCAGATGGGAATGTTTGTCGTTAGACAGCCAGACGGCAATGTTTGTCGTTAGACAGCCAGACGGCAATGTTTGTCGTTAGACAGCCAGACGGCAATGTTTGTCGTTAGACAGCCAGACGGGAATGTTTGTCGTTAGACAGCCAGACGGCAATGTTTGTCGTTAGACAGCCAGACGGCAATGTTTGTCGTTAGACGGCCAGATGGGAATGTTTGTCGTTAGACAGCCAGATGGGAATGTTTGTCGTTAGACAGCCAGACGGCAATGTTTGTCGTTAGACAGCCAGACGGGAATGTTTGTCGTTAGACAGCTAGACGGCAATGTTTATCGTTAGACAGATAGACGGCAATGTTTGTCTTTAGACAGCCAGACGGCAATGTTTGTCGTTAGACAGCCAGACGGCAAAGTTTGTCGTTAGACAGCCAGATGGGAATGTTTGTCGTTAGACAGGCAGACGGCAATGTTTGTCGTTAGACAACCAGACGGCAATGTTTGTCGTTAGACAATCAGATGGGAATGTTTGTCGTTAGACAGCCAGACGGCAATGTTTGTCTTTAGACAGCCAGATGGGAATGATTGTCGTTAGACAGGCAGACGGGAATGTTTGTCGTTAGACAGCCAGACGGCAATGTTTGTCGTGGCGTTTTATTGAAACAATGTTTGAGAACTGGTGTCAGTTAATACTAAATACGTTTGCACATTGTAGTTCGGATGGCTCCGGGGGGCAGCTGATACACGTGTACGTAACGATATCTGCACTTGAAGCTGAGACACGTGTACATTACGATATCTGCACGCTGTCACGATGAACGTCACGGGGTTCAGCGAGTGGCATCACGTGGCCTACACGGATCTTTCGTACGTAACAGAGGATGTCATGTCAAACAAGAATGCGGATGTCGCCCAAAACTCGACCTTTGACCTGACCCAGTTGCTTGGCCCGCGGCGAGACGCGCTGTACAAGGTCATTCCAATGACGGTCGTGTACTGCGTGATCTTCGTGACGGGCGTCATCGGCAATGTGTGCACGTGCCTCGTGATCGCGCGCACCAAGTACATGCAGACCGTGACCAACTACTACTTGTTCAACCTGGCGGTAGCCGACCTACTGGTTCTGCTGCTGGGGCTGCCCCAAGAGACCTACTCCTTCTGGTCGGCCTACCCGTGGGTGTTTGGTGAAACGTTCTGCGTGCTACGGACAATGGCGGCCGAGACGTCTACCTATGCCTCTATCCTCACCATCACTGCCTTCACGGTCGAGCGCTACGTCGCCATCTGTCACCTCATGCTCAGTCGCACCGACTCGAGCCTGCGTCGCGCCGTCAAGGTGATCGTGCTGCTGTGGGTCGTGTCCGCCATCTGCGCTGTGCCAATGGTGGTTCAGTTTGGCCTCGTCTACGTCCCTGACGACTCTGGTTCGCCCGTGCCGGAGTCCGTCACGTGTAACATCAAACCTGACCGGTACCTGCGTCACGCCTTCGAGACGTCCACTTTCCTCTTCTTCGTCACGCCAATGACAGTCATCACAGTGCTTTACGCCCTCATAGGGGTGGCCATCCGCCGATCCACGCTGTCACGGACCTCATCTGACACGTCGACCCAGAGCGGCCCTCACATCGGCGCCGAGGCTCGCACGCTACAGCAGGCTCGGGCACGCAGGGCCGTGCTCAAGATGCTCGGTGAGTCTCACGAACATACGCACACATGCACGCACAAACGTACATGCACGCACGCCCCTGCACGCACACACGCAGGCACGCACGCAGACGCATGCATACGTGCATGCATACGCGCGCACACTCACTATATTCATGCACACAACTTTTATGAAAGTTGACGTCTTACACAAATAATCATTAAAAAATATCCTTAGCTTCTTAGTGCTAAAAAGGAAATAAATGTCCGGAGGCTTGTAATTCTTAAATGCCATTTTACACCACAATTCTTAATTTTAAGACTTACAGAAATAAAACGTTTAATAAAGCAAATGCTGCCTTATGAAGCACATATGTTTGTAGCGTATATTTGAGGACACCATTTATGCGTGATCTACATTGAGGTAATCGTATTTATGGGTGATCTACATTGAGGTAATCGTATTTATGGGTGACCTGCATTGAGGTAATCGTATTTATGGGTGACTTTCATTGAGGTAGTCGTATTTATGGGTGATCTACATTGATGTAATCATATTTGTGGATTATCTACATTGAGGTAATCGTATTTATGGGTGATTTACATTGAGATAGTCGTATTTATGGGTGATCTACATTGAGGTAATCGTATTTATGGGTGTTCTACATTGAGGTAATCGTATTTATGGTGATCTACATTGAGGTAATCGTATTTATGGGTGATCTACATTGAGGTAATCGTATTTAAGGGTGTTCTACATTGAGGTAATCATATGTATGGGTGATCTACATTGAGATGATCGTATTTATGGGTGACCTGCATTGAGGTAAGCGTATTTATGGGTGATCTACATTGAGGTAGTCGTATTTATGGGTGATCCACATTGATGTAATCATATTTGTGGATTATCTACATTGAGGTAATCGTATTTATGAGTGATTTACATTGAGGTAGTCGTATTTATGGGTGATATACATTGAGGTAATCGTATTTATGGGTGTTCTACATTGAGGTAATCGTATTCGCCACTGAGGACGAAAGACAAGCCGCCGACGATTGCTGCGGGCGATGTAAAATACACGTGGCGTCTTTCGGAAGACAGCTATGTCTATTCATCTTGGCCACGATATGTCAAACTTCCGATCGATCAAATGTAAAAAGTAGTCTGCGCACATGGTACATCAAACACATGCCAGTATCAGAAACACTTTTAAATGGCGGTGTTACTAATGAAATGTTGTGCTATTGCAAATGTTAACATTGACTGGTAATTACAACTGTTTGAAGACGCAGTGACGCAGGAATGGCGCCGTGCCACGGGAACCGTCAGTTCACATCTATGTCTGTTAGCAAGTGTGCCGATCACCCGGCGTGTTATGTGAACTATTAGCCTCTCTGTTCTCCGTTTCTATTGAACAAATTCTGAATATCAAAATATTAAATTGCCAATGGTAAAGGGACGTACGATGTCTTACAGTGTCTGAAAGGTAGGTGTCATTTTGGCATGAAATTCCGTCTAGATAAACTATATAAACCACGCCTTCCATTTGGAATTGAGAATTTGAAGTTTCTCATCTTCGACTTTATTTTAAGACATCTGTGTTCGACATTGAGGTAACCTAAGTCACATGTCATAGAGGCAAATGCCGATGAACACATGCACATGAGGTAAATGGTTATTACACCACCCTTCCGATGAACACATGCCCGTGAGGTAAATGATTAGCACACCACCCGTTCGATGAACACATGTGTTCATTGCTAACCTTCCTCGTGTAAAATTATATTCGGGATATCGTCTTAGCGATGCGACTTCTGGAAGCTCGTAACACGTGAACGTGAGTATATAACGACGTCAATTTGTCAATGTGCCGCATTAATCGACTATGTCGATGGATCATTGATTTCATATCCAGTCATAAAGCGCCTGCGACTTCACTGCTTAATCAACCGCGTACCGCGCGCTGTGCGAGATGTGGTGAACACGTGAGACATGTCGTAACGCACGCTGTGCGACATGTGGTGAACACGTGAGACTTGTCGTACCGCACGCTGTGCGACATGTGGTGAACACGTGAGACATGTCGTACCGCATGCTGTGCGACATGTGGTGAACACGTGAGATATGTCGTACCGCACGCTGTGCGACATGTGGTGAACACGTGAGACATGTCGTAACACACGCTGTGCGACATGTGGTGAACACGTCAGACATGTCGTAACGCACGCTGTGCGACATGTGGTAAACACGTGAGACATGTCGTACCGCACGCTGTGCGACATGTGGTGAACACGTGTGACATGTCGTAACGCACGCTGTGCGAGATGTGGTGAACACGTGAGACATGTTGTAACGCACGCTGTGCGACATGTGGTGAACACGTGAGACATGTCGTACCGCACGCTGTGCGACATGTGGTGAACACGTGAGACATGTCGTAGCGTACGCTGTGCGACATGTGATGAACACGTCAGACATGTCGTAACGCACGCTGTGCGAGATGTGGTGAACACGTGAGACATGTCGTAACGCGCGCTGTGTGACATGTGGTGAACACGTCAGACATGTGGCAGCGAAAAACACACCTCTTGAGTAAACATGTTCTCAATGCGTCAATGACACATTGCCTAGCCGCATGTTCTCAATGCGTCAATGACACATTGCCTAGCCGCATGTTCTCAATGCGTCAATGACACATTGCCTAGCCGCTGCTGTTAGAGTTAAACCATCGATAATTTTAATTATTTGCCGACCTCTGCTTCTGACCTCTCAATCTGTCCCGTAGTCACTATATGTGTTCAAGTTTTCTCTATCTCATCACGTGACGTAGAAATGGTGCTTGTCTTTGTTTGATTTTGCACACGATCTTCCTTTTATCGTTAGTTCCTAGACCGTCTTCGTTACTTTTCTGTTCTTTCCACGATACTCTGAGCATTCGTCGCAAAAACCTAAATTGTTTTGCTTCTATGTTCTATAGGATTCGCATCAATTATAGTAGCATGGGCTTTATATGACATTACAGAACATGTTTCCTAACTTCAAGTGAAAGACTTTTGTTGATTAAAATGCTTTTCATGTTGGTAAGCTGTGTTTCATGCTGGTAAGCTGTGTTTCCTGATGGTAAGCTGTCTTGGCTTGTGCAGTTCGTCTCTTGACTTTGTTATTGCATCTCACATATTAGTTACTCTTGTGAACCTGTTTAAGAACAGTCCCGTTTACTTCGATATTGCATACCGGTGCAAGAAACTTTGGAGATAGCCGTGGTTTCCGTTTGTTAACTATTTAGAGATGGGCCGTTTTCTCACTTTCCCTGAACACTAAGTCTAACATCCGTTGTAAGTTTATTTAATTTTCCGCGAGCAGAAACCTGTCGTCTGCGTATCTTAAATTATTCATGATGCATCCACCTACTTTAATACATTTGTGTTACGACTTACTAAATAATTTATGTTTTATGCTATTGTTCGTAATTTGACGCATTCTGTGGTGTATTCTTGGGTGTAACACAACACGGCACAGACGTACATCTCCATTTCCGTGTGACAAATTAATCCGTAATCGTTACTATTCGGCATACACAATGTGCACTCACACAACGACAGCTCGTACTGATCCTATTAGGGCCGTAAGTGTGAAATGTCGGGTACAAGGCGTCCAGGAGCGGGTCCCATTCGTACTGATCCTATCATGGCTGTCAGTGGGAGGCGTCAGATACAAGGCGTCCAGGAGCGGCTCCCTGTCGTACTGATCCTATCAGGGCCGTCAGTGGCAGGCGTCAGGAACGACCAGGAGCGGCTCCCGGTCGTTGTGACTCACGACTGTCGTGTGACGAATGCGAGCGGGGACAGAGGTTAGAACGATCACATCAACCTCGACATCAATTACTCGGGGCTCGGATGTATCAGACGATGCAGTAATCAGAAGTCGTTACGTTGGATTTAGTCGCTCGACTAAAGGTCCATTGATTGCGTCTCGTTGTGGCCAGTCGGTTGGCTCGCTCCGTGGCGGCGAGGACAGCACGCACGCACGCACGCACGCACGCACGCACGCACGCACGCACGCACGCACGCACGCACGCACGCACGCACGCACGCACGCACGCACGCACGCACGCACGCACGCACGCACGCACGCACGCACGCACGCACGCATGCACGCAGGCAGGCAGGCACGCACACACGCACGCAACCAGCGGATATCGCGGAGACATGACCATCAGTATGTTTAAATACAACATTGACAAATATATCACAAGGGCGGATTATACACGTATGACTAATGGACGTTCGATAAGCCACTGGCATCCTTGTCCACTTGTCCACTTGCCATCTGGGTTTTTGTTTTTGATCGCCATCAATATCCCCTGAAGAATATATCACATCATTCAATACCTCAAGCACAGCATCTCGTACTGACCCGGAGAATCGTGTGTCCTTGCCCTCCTACCCCCAGAACCAAGTCCGTGCCCTCCTACCCCCAGAACCAAGTCCGTGCCCTCCTGCTCCCAGAACCAAGTCCGTGCCCTCCTGCCCCAGAACCAAGTCCGTGCCCTCCTGCCCCAGAACCAAGTCCGTGCCTTCCTGCCCCTAGATCCAAGTAAAGGAGTGACTTCTGCGGCGCACGTCTCTAGAATCGTTCAATCCGCAATAAATCGTTGTGAGGCAATTACCTAAATGCGACGAGGTAGCTGTAGCCTGACGACCTCTATAGTTAGATGCCGTCGTCAAAGCGCTCGTCGCTAATCAATATTGTGCCATTTGCGCCCGATTTCAATCAAATTGAATTATACAGCGATTTGCAAGGTTCCGATATTTATGCACATATTTGTCACATCACTGGTCAGGCGCAGTATATCCAAAGAGGGGGCGTCTTATCTACAAAGTGCAGCGTCTATCTATAGAGCGTAGAGTCTTTCTTCTACAAAGTGTAGCCTATGTCTACAGAGCGTAGCGTCCATTTGCAGAGCGTAGCGTCTATATACAGAACGTAGCATTTATCTACAAAGCGTAGCCTCTATCTACATAGCATAGCGTATATATATATATATATATATATATATATATATATATATATATATATATATATATATATATATATATATATATATATGCGTGTATGTGTGTGTGCGCGCGCGCGTATGTGTGTGTGCGTGCGCATGTGCGTACGTGTATACGTACGTGTATGCGTGCGACCGTGTGTGTGCGTGCGTGTGTATGTGCGCGTGCGTTCGTATGTATCGGCAGGTATATAGTATATATCAGGACATAGAACATACCATATGCGGATGAAAGAATATTGCCATCTGGAGGAAAGAAATGACAAATTGTTGATTATTAAAAAAAAAACCTTGTTTCTTTCCGGCGTAATGTATGTGACAATATTTAGTGCTTCTGTCTTTATTGTGTCGTCAACCTGCCTGGCATGTGTATTTGTATGACACGTCTGTCGCATTAGAGGGTCGTTCTCACTGCTTGCTATGCGTGGTTGTGTGCGAGTTTAGCGGATATGTGTTTACTATGATAGCTCGCTAGATGGCACCAGAGACGACATCAGTTCATTGGTTCACTTCAGATGTCTGCTATCCATATCCTCTGTTATTGTCTACTCTATTTTGTTTCAAATAAAATATATCGTTTTCCAAGTGTTTGTAAATCATTCCCAGATATATTTGCCAACGCCATGCACACAACGTTTATTATTGATACCATGTCAATACGAGTGAACTACCTTCGTCAACCAAAAGCTATGACTGATGGCGTTATTGTCCAGGTGGGTCCACAGCAATAAACCTGGAGTTGACGTTGTCCCGCTTACAACACTGCCTACGAGTTATGTTGTATACAATGGGAATCATTAGAGAGTGCTGGAGGGGACGACCATCAGTTTTTACTTCTTCAGGATTGTTTCCTTACTCAACATGTCTTGGAACCAACCAGAGGTGGGAATGTGTTAGATTTAATTTTGTCTTCTCAAAATGAATTAGTTGACAATGTTAAAGTACACGAACCTTTGGGTTCAAGTGACCATAACCAAATCCATTTTAATATAAAAGTAAAGACAGGGAATACATATAAAAAACAATGGAGGAGGAACTTCAACAAAGGCAAATATAAAGTGATGAGAACATATCTAGCAAATATAGATTGGAATAACTTGCTGAAGAACAAGACAGCAACAGAATGCTGGACTTGTTTAAAATATGAGATTGAGGGCATTATTGAGAAATTTATTCCATTAAGAAAACAAGGGAAAAGATCCAGGAAAAAACACCTGTCAAAAGAAGCTATTAGAAAAATTGCTCACAAACAGATGCTGTGGAGGGTCTATAAACACACTGGAAATGTAGAAGACTACACAAACTACAAAGAGGCACTTAACCTAGCTACAACTGAAATTAGAAAATCTAAAAGAACCTTTGAAAAAAAATTGGCAGGTAATATAAAAAATGACAGCAAGAGTTTCTATGCTTATGTAAGGAGTAAACAGAAAGTTCGAGATAAGGTCGGACCACTGGAAAACAACAGTAAAACTATAATTTCAGATGGGTTCCAAATGGCAGGGATCCTGAATGAGTATTTCAGCTCAGTTTTTACCACAGAAGATATCAGCTCACTTTCAGTTCCATTGACTAAATTTGAGGGCAATAAATCAGAACATTTAGGGCAGTTATTTGTAACTCCTGAAATGATAGCAAAGAAAATTAAGAAGATGAAAGATAATAAATCACCTGGAGTTGATGGGATACCACCAAAACTGCTAAAGGAAATTGTTGATCAAATTAGTACACCACTTGCAAACTTATTTAACTTGTCACTAGAAGAAGGAATAGTTCCTTCAGAATGGAAAGAAGCAAACATTACGCCGCTATATAAGAAGGGATCGAGGAAGAAGCCAGAAAATTACAGACCAGTGAGTTTAACATCAGTTGTATGTAAATTACTCGAAACATTAATTAGAGACCACATAGTGGAATTCCTCGTAAAACATAAATTAATAAATACATCTCAACATCGATTCTTAAAAGCAAGGTCATGTCTAACCAATCTCTTATGTTTTTTAGAAGAAATTACCAAGTGGGTAGATGACGGGTCACAAGTGGATGTTGTCTACTTAGATTTTCAGAAAGCTTTCGATAAAGTGCCACATCAAAGATTGTTACTTAAACTAAAAGCCCATGGTATAGGCAATGATGTAATCAACTGGATAGAAAAGTGGCTTACACACAGAAGACAGAGAGTAATAGTAGATGGTGAGATTTCAAACTGGAAATCTGTTTTGAGTGGGGTACCACAGGGATCAGTATTAGGCTCTATACTGTTTTTAATATATACAAATGATTTGGAGGATGATATATCTAGCAAAGTTCTCAAATTTGCAGATGACACAAAAGTATTCAGAAAGGTTACTAATGATACAGATAACCAAAGTTTACAGGATGATCTGGAAAAATTAGTTAAATGGTCAGAAAAATGGCAAATGTTATTCAATTTTGGGAAGTGTAAATGTATACACATAGGACATGGAAATATGGACGAGGAATACAAAATGGGAGATGCTGTACTAGGTAGAACCACACAAGAAAAGGATTTAGGAGTAACATTTAATGCTGACATGAAAGTTTCAGAGCAATGTGGGATTGCTGCTTCGAAAGGAAATCAAATTCTAGGGCTAATTAGGAGAACTATCACGTATAAGGAGAAACATCTAATTGTACCCTTGTACAAAGCAATAGTTAGACCACATTTGGAATATTGTATTTAAGCATGGAGGCCATATCGTAAAAAAGACATAGATAAGCTAGAAAGAATACAACGAAGAGCAACTAAGATGATCCCAGAATTAAGAGACCTTAGTTACGAAAGTCGCTTATTACAATGTGGTTTGACAACACTAGAGACCAGGAGACTAAGAGGAGACCAAATAGAAGTGTTTAAAATAGTGAACGGTTATGAGGATGTTGATAGGAATATGTTCTTCAAACTTAAAGAAGGCAGTAGAACCAGAGGACACAAAGCAGCATTAGTTAAGGAGCAGTGTAGGTTGGACATGAGAAAGTACTCTTTCTCACAGAGGGTGATAAATGAATGGAACAAACTGCCAAATGATTGTGTTAATGCTAGTAGTGTGAATATGTTTAAAAATAGAATTGACAGATATCTGATAAGGGCGGGCTACACATAGATGAGAAAATTGTTGGACTCTCGATAAGCCAATGGCTTCCTTGTCCACTTGCCATCTGGAACTTGTTGTTCGAAATGGCAATCTTGTTAAATCTTGTTAAATCTTTCTTCCGGCCAAATGTTCCATGGTTTCCACTTTTGTTTTTCAACTATAAATAATAAATAAATATAAAATATTGTACAAACTATCCGTTGTTTATTTACATAATAATCCACATTCGACATCGTGGATATGTGCACATTCGACACCGTACACATGTACACATTCGATACCGTAGACATGTACACATTCGACACCGTAGACATGTACACATTCGACACCGTACACATGTACACATTCGACACCGTGGACATGTACACATTCGACACGGTAGACATGTACACATTCGACACCGTGGACATGTACACATTTAACACAGTAGATTTGTACACATACGACACCGTGGACATTTACACAATCGACAAAGTGGACATGTACGCATTCGACACGGTGGATATGTACTCATTCGACACAGTAGACATGTACACATTCGACACCGTGGGCATGTACACATTCGACACAGCGGACATGTACATATTCGACACCGTGGATATGTACACATTCGACACCGTGGACATGTACACATTCGACACAGCAAACATGTACACATTCGATATCGTGGACATGTACACATTCGACACCGTAGACATGTACACATTCGACACAGCAGAAATGTACACATTCGACACAGCAGACATGTACACATTCGACACCGTAGACATGTACACATCAGCAGTTATGGCTGTTGGTAGTTGGCAGTACGAAGTTTATTTGATAACATTACAATTACATTGTTACATAAATTAAGTTCCGTCAAGGACAGGTCGAGGTCCTCACACGACGCACACAACACACACGACACAACACACACGATGCATCACACGACACACACGACGCACCACACATACGACGCATTAGCCGATGCACCACACACACGATGCATCACATTACACACACGACGCACCACACACACACACACACACACACACACACACACACACACACACACACACACACACACACACACACACACACACACACACACACACACACACACACACACACACACAACGCACCACACACGAGGCATCACACACACACGACGCACATGTATATATATATATATATATATACATATATATATATATATATATATATATATATATATATATATATATATATATATATATATATGTATATACATATATATATGTATATATATATATATATATATATATATATATATATATACATATACATATACACATACACATATACATATACATATATATATATATATATATATATATATATATATATAAATATATATATAGTGCACTCTGTAATCACTGTTGCCCTAGACAGTTTCCTGCAGCTAAATTGATCGAGTCAATGAGAACCCACCTTTATTTACCTTTGTAAACGCAGATTATCGCCAGTTGCTCAGGATAGGATCATTAATGAAATTAAGTTATTTCTAGACGCGACGTAATCTTGACGATAGTCAGTGTGAGATCATTGAAAACTCCGCTTAAACACGACGTAACAACAGCTACGACGTTCTAACAACAGCTACGACGGCATAACAACAGCTACGACGGCATAACAACAGCTACGACGGCATAACAACAGCTACTACGGCCTAACAACAGCTACGATGGCATAACAACAGCTACGACGGCATAACCACAGCTACGACGGCCTAACAACGGCTACGATGGCATAACAACAGCTACGACGGCTTAACAACAGCTACGACGGCATAACCACAGCTACGGCGGCATAACAACAGCTACGACGGCCTAACAACGGCTACGAACGCAAAACGCTATAAAGGAAGTGAATAAAGTGGAATTTTCATAATGGGAGATTTTAACCATACAATGGAAATCTCTGTAGAGTTCTGGGGGTGAGGCACAAGAATTTCTATTTTTAATTCAGGATAGCTTCCTTAATCTGAACGTGCTAGAATCAACCAGGGGAGAGAATGTATTATAATTTTATATATATATATATAGTTTTGTCATCACAAAAAGAATTAGTGGACAATGTAAAAATACATGAAACATTAGGTAACAGTGACCATAATCAAATACATTTTGACATCTATGTAAAACCAGAAAGCAAAACTAAAAAAAACCTTACACTAGGAATGATTAAATTCAACTCAACATGGATTCCTTAAAGCGAGGTCATGCTTAACAATTTTTTTTTAAAGAAATCACTAAGTGGATAGACGAAGGATCGCCAGTAGATATTATCTATTTAGATTTTCAGAAAGCTTTTGACAAAGTGCCATATCAAAGATTACTACTTTATTAAAATCCCATGGTATCGGGGATGGCATAATCGACTGGATAGAACAATGGCTGAATGACATAAGACAGCGTGTTGTAGTAGATGGAGAAGTTTCAAACTGGAAATCAGTTTTGAATGGGATACCACAAGAATCAGTATTAGGACCTTTATTATTCTTAATATAATATCAATGACTTGGACGACAATATAACTAGCTGATTGTGATAAACAACATTTATAAAACGATTTAGACAAATTGGTTTAATGGTCGGAGAAATGGAATATGTTATTAAATTTTGGGAAATGTAAATGCCTACATACAGGACACAGGAACTTGGATATATATATATATATATATATATATATATATATATATATATATATATATATATATATATATATATATATATATATATATATATATATATATATATATATATACTATAGTATGGGAGTTACTGTTCTAGACACTACTGTAAAGAAAAGGACTTAGGAATAACAATAAGTGCTGATATGTATGAAAGTTTCAGAACAGTGTGGTATAGCAGCTTCAAGGGATGATAAAATTCTTGGGTTGATTAGGAGAAATATAACATACAAGGAAAAAACTAATTATACATCTAAAGCAATAGTTAGACCTCGTTTAGAATACTGTATACAAGCGTGCAAACTTTATCGTAAGAAGGATATAGGTACGCTTGAACGCATACAGAGGAGAGCAACTAAAATGATTCCAGAACTGAGATACCTTAGTTTCGAAGAACGCCTGAAAGAATGTGGTTTAACAACTCTAGAAACAAGGAGGTTAAGAAGAGATCAGATTGAAGTTTTAAAGATATTGAATTGGTATGAAAATAGTGATAGAAATATGTTTTTCTTATTCAAGAAAGATAGTACAACTAGAAGACATGATGTAACATTAGCAAAGGATCAGTGTAGATTGGATATCAGGAAGTACTCGTTCTCACAGACGACAATAATCACTTGTCCACATGCCATCTGGGCCTTTGTCTTGGATGGCAATCTTGTTAAATCTTGTTAAAGTGACTGTTGTTGTCGTGGTCTTTGTACGAACTCTATGTGTTACAGTGGCTGTCGTGGTCTATGTACGAACTCTATGTGTTACAGTGGCTGTCGTGGTCTTTGTACGAACTCTATGTGTTACAGTGGCTGTCGTGGTCTTTGTGCGAACTCTATGTGTTACAGTGGCTGTCGTGGTCTTTGTACGAACTCTATGTGTTACAGTGGCTGTCGTGGTCTTTGTGCGAACTCTATGTGTTACACTGGCTGTCGTGGTCTTTGTACGAACTCTATGTGTTACAGTGGCTGTCGTGGTCTTTGTGCGAACTCTATGTGTTACAGTGGCTGTCGTGGTCTTTGTACGAACTCTATGCGTTACAGTGGCTGTCGTGGTCTTTGTGCGAACTCTATGTGTTACAGTGGCTGTCGTGGTCTTTGTACGAACTCTATGCGTTACAGTGGCTGTCGTGGTCTTTGTGCGAACTCTATGGGTTACACTGGCTGTCGTGGTCTTTGTACGAACTCTATGTGTTACAGTGGCTGTCGTGGTCTTTGTGCGAACTCTATGTGTTACACTGGCTGTCGTGGTCTTTGTACGAACTCTATGCGTTACAGTGGCTGTCGTGGTCTTTGTGCGAACTCTATGTGTTACAGTGGCTGTCGTGGTCTTTGTACGAACTCTATGCGTTACAGTGGCTGTCGTGGTCTTTGTACGAACTCTATCTGTTACAGTGGCTGTCGTGGTCTTTGTACGAACTCTATGCGTTACAGTGGCTGTCGTGGTCTTTGTACGAACTCTATCTGTTACAGTGGCTGTCGTGGTCTTTGTACGAACTCTATGCGTTACAGTGGCTGTCGTGGTCTTTGTACGAACTCTATCTGTTACAGTGGCTGTCGTGGTCTTTGTACGAACTCTATGCGTTACAGTGGCTGTCGTGGTCTTTGTACGAACTCTATGTGCTACAGTGGCTGTCGTGGTCTATGTACGAACTCTATGCGTTACACTGGCTGTCGTGGTCTTTGTACGAACTCTATGCGTTACAGTGGCTGTCGTGGTCTTTGTATGAACTCTATGTGTTACAGTGGCTGTCGTGGTCTATGTACGAACTCTATCTGTTACACTGGCTGTCGTGGTCTTTGTACGAACTCTATGTGTTACAGTGGCTGTCGTGGTCTTTGTACGAACTCTATGTGTTACAGTGGCTGTCGTGGTCTTTGTACGAACTCTATGTGTTACAGTGGCTGTCGTGGTCTATGTACGAACTCTATGTGTTACACTGGCTGTCGTGGTCTTTGTACGAACTCTATGTGTTACAGTGGCTGTCGTGGTCTTTGTACGAACTCTATGTGTTACAGTGGCTGTCGTGGTCTATGTACGAACTCTATCTGTTACACTGGCTGTCGTGGTCTTTGTACGAACTCTATGTGTTACAGTGGCTGTCGTGGTCTTTGTACGAACTCTATGTGCTACAGTGGCTGTCGTGGTCTATGTACGAACTCTATGTGTTACAGTGGCTGTCGTGGTCTATGTACGAACTCTATGTGTTACAATGGCTGTCGTGGTCTTTGTACGAACTCTTTGTGTTACAGTGGCTGTCGTGGTCTATGTACGAACTCTATCTGTTACACTGGCTGTCGTGGTCTTTGTACGAACTCTATGTGTTACAGTGGCTGTCGTGGTCTTTGTACGAACTCTATGTGTTACAGTGGCTGTCGTGGTCTATGTACGAACTCTATGTGTTACACTGGCTGTCGTGGTCTTTGTACGAACTCTATGTGTTACAGTGGCTGTCGTGGTCTTTGTACGAACTCTATGTGTTACAGTGGCTGTCGTGGTCTTTGTACGAACTCTATGTGTTACAGTGGCTGTCGTGGTCTATGTACGAACTCTATGTGTTACAGTGGCTGTCGTGGTCTTTGTACGAACTCTATGTGTTACAGTGGCTGTCGTGGTCTTTGTACGAACTCTATGTGTTACAGTGGCTGTCGTGGTCTTTGTACGAACTCTATGTGTTACAGTGGCTGTCGTGGTCTATGTACGAACTCTACGTGTTACAGTGGCTGTCGTGGTCTATGTACGAACTCTATGTGTTACAGTGGCTGTCGTGGTCTTTGTACGAACTCTACGTGTTACAGTGGCTGTCATGGTATTTGTACGAACTCTATGTGTTACAGTGGCTGTCGTGGTCTTTGTACGAACTCTATGTGTTACAGTGGCTGTCGTGGTCTTTGTACGAACTCTATGTGTTACAGTGGCTGTCGTGGTCTATGTACGAACTCTACGTGTTACAGTGGCTGTCGTGGTCTATGTACTAACTCTATGTGTTACAGTGGCTGTCGTGGTCTTTGTACGAACTCTACGTGTTACAGTGGCTGTCGTGGTCGCCTTCTTTATCTGCTGGGCGCCCTTCCACGCTCAGAGGCTCATGGTGATGTACCTCAAGAAAAGTGACGATCCGTCCGACATACGCAATGTCATACACCACGTGTTGTACTACATCAGTGGCGTCTTGTACTACGTCAGCTCTGTCATCAACCCGATACTCTACAATATAATGTCGCTCAAGTTCAGGCAGGCGTTTAAGAACACAATATTAAAGTTGTTCAGACATAAACGTACACGAACGAGCGGTGTGTACATTTTTCGATTCAATCGAAAACATTTGGCGGCAGACACGAACCAAACACTGATTCAGCGACAACTCAACGGTGGAGCCACACACAACCACAGATGCTTCAATGCGCATGTCTACGTCGGCGCACGCGCAAACAACTCGAGCTCGGCGAGTGGCGGAAGCTGCGCGCGCATCATTCACGATGACTCTGCTCATCGAATAGAACTAGAACCTGTGTTAGCTAACTCAAAGTCTCGGCATTCCTTGCAGCCGTGTCAGACGGCCACAGTGGCACACGGCACCGCCAGGCTTCACCACAGTGTCGCGTGAATCGATGAAACTAGAGGACTTGTTGTGAGCAATAAATCGTGTGGTCTAATCCTCTCACACGGGTAACCTAGACTAACTGTACACACAGACACGAAGTTACCGCAGGGGCATCTTTTGTACAATCATTAAGTTTGTTACAAAAATAACTTATTATAAAATGTCAATAAAATGTATTTAATGTATTTCCTGTGATACGTATATTAATTGTATTATGCATAGGCCTACTTGCGTTGTTGTTGTTGTTGTTGTTGTTGTCATGTGATACTGTCACTGAATCACACTTGAGGTGTTCGTTTACCTGTGCAAAGAGACACGTACAATATACGAAGTTATCCTTTCTCGGCCTTGTCACAAGACGCTCACAAACTGCGACTTTATCCATATTAGATGACGACGTGTTGTCTATGCATAATGGGATAATGTCAAATACTGTACGCGGTTAATCTGGCAGAGTTAATTGTTTCAAAGAGTGGATAGCATCTATATCCCTTCCTAAACATTATTTCTTTCCTAACATTACTTTGCCAACAAGTCTTTCACACTGCCATGGCACAATTATTAATGCTTTTCTATTTAAGTAATATTACCAGAATACTTTTTCTAATCCTCAGCTGGTATTGTACTATTAGTTTTTTTGTAGTTTTACATATACTCTATCAAAATAACAAAATTATTTAAACATTAAACGAATCCTGATACATTTAAGAAATGTGAAACATAACTAATAAGTTCAACTATTTATGATAACTAATAAATTAAACTATTTATGATAAACTAAAAAGGTTAAGTTTGCCTGTCCCAATAAAACTACAACATTCTTGGAGAAATCAGTACGAGTAGTTTACATTAAGAAATAAGTTGTACTCAGGAATTAAAACAACTCCTGTAAACACTGAGCAATATGTAATAATGTTTGCATTTATAATGAAATTATGAAAAGATACATTGGATTACCAAATGAAATGCACCATCAGTAGTTTTTAAAAACATATCACGGTGTAAAAATATGTTGGGCATACCTTGGTAATTAAAAATGTATAGTCAAGAAACAATTCATAAAATCAACAGCCGTCTCCGGCAGCACATTCCATTGGATTTAACATTTCCTCACTAAAATGAAGCAAGAGAAGTTGTAGATGGAGAGAATTCGGAGTGGCTCGACGTCAAGTCAGGTGTGCCCCAGCGGTGCCCCAGGGGTGCCCCAGGGGTGCCCCAGGGGACAATGCTCGGTCCTTTAC
Organism: Lamellibrachia satsuma; assembly: GCA_033239005.1. Lineage (NCBI taxonomy): Eukaryota > Metazoa > Annelida > Polychaeta > Sabellida > Siboglinidae > Lamellibrachia > Lamellibrachia satsuma. Next base: position 10,790,352 of record BSQZ01000018.1, read on the forward strand.
GTTTTCTTATGTATATTAATGGATAACATCAACTCCACAGTCAGTCGGACTGTTTGCTGACAATTGTGTCACGTATACCCCAACTGTTAGCCGACAATTGTGTCACGTATACCCCAACTGTTAGCCGACAATTGTGTTACGTATACCCCAACTGTTAGCCGACAATTGTGTCACGTATACTCCAACTGTTAGTCGACAATTGTGTCACGTATACCCGTACTGTTAGCCGACAATTGTGTCACGTATACCCCAATTAGAGGCACACCAGATTTCCAGCAACTCCAGTTAGATCTCAACACCCCGTCCAAATGGCAGGTTTCATGGCAGATGAGATTTAATATTTCAAAATGCTTTGTATTTCGTCTGTCACATGCTAGGTCACCCAAGCAATTCAAACACACGTTAGGCAACTAAACACCATCTCGCTCATACTTAGATGTACAAATCACCTCGAGTGGCGGAATCATGTCAAAATTATTACGGCCAAAGCAAATCAAATAGGGCCCTGGAGTTTATTAGACGTAAACCTTTATTCATGTTCCCAATACCTCAAATCAACAGTCTACCAAACCGTTGTTCGCCCACACCTTGAATACTCATCGACCGTCTGGGACCCCCACACACCGGAACTTAAAGACCAAATCTAGAGTCCACAGAAGATCAGCCTGCTTTGTATGCAAAGACTACAAGCGAACCAGCAATGTAACGTCAGTGCTGAAGTCACTCCAAAGACTACAAGCGAACCAGCAGTGTAACATCAGTGCTGAAGTCACTCCAAAGACTACAAGCGAACCAGCAGTGTAACATCAGTGCTGAAGTCACTCCAAAGACTACAAGCGAACCAGCAATGTAACGTCAATGCTGAAGTCACTCCAAAGACTACAAGCGAACCAGCAATGTAACATCAGTGCTGAAGTCACTCCAAAGACTACAAGCGAACCAGCAATGTAACGTCAGTGCTAGAGTCACTCCAAAGACTACAAGTGAACCAGCAATGTAACATCAATGCTGAAGTCACTCCAAAGACTACAAGCGAACCAGCAATGTAACGTCAATGCTGAAGTCACTCCAAAGACTACAAGCGAACCAGCAATGTAACGTCAATGCTGAAGTCACTCCAAAGACTACAAGCGAACCAGCAGTGTAACATCAATGCTGAAGTCACTCCAAAGACTACAAGCGAACCAGCAATGTAACGTCAATGCTGAAGTCACTCCAAAGACTACAAGCGAACGAGCAATGTAACGTCAGTGCTGAAGTCACTCCAAAGACTACAAGCGAACCAGCAATGTACCGTCAATGCTGAAGTCACTCCAAAGACTACAAGCGAACCAGCAATGTAACGTCAATGCTGAAGTCACTCCAAAGACTACAAGCGAACCAGCAATGTAACGTCAATGCTGAAGTCACTCCAAAGACTACAAGCGAACCAGCAATGTAACGTCAATGCTGAAGTCACTCCAAAGACTACAAGCGAACCAGCAATGTAACGTCAATGCTGAAGTCACTCCAAAGACTACAAGCGAACCAGCAATGTAACGTCAATGCTGAAGTCCCTCCAAAGACTACAAGCGAACCAGCAATGTAACGTCAATGCTGAAGTCACTCCAAAGACTACAAGCGAACCAGCAATGTAACGTCAGTGCTGAAGTCACTCCAAAGACTACAAGCGAACCAGCAATGTAACATCAGTGCTGAAGTCACTCCAAAGACTACAAGCGAACCAGCAGTGTAACGTCAGTGCTGAAGTCACTCCAAAGACTACAAGCGAACCAGCAGTGTAACATCAGTGCTGAAGTCACTCCAAAGACTACAAGCGAACCAGCAGTGTAACGTCAGTGCTGAAGTCACTCCAAATACTACAAGCGAACCAGCAATGTAACGTCAGTGCTGAAGTCACTCCAAAGACTACAAGCGAACCAGCAATGTAACGTCAGTGCTAAAGTCACTCCAAAGACTACAAGCGAACCAGCAATGTAACGTCAGTGCTGAAGTCACTCCAAAGACTACAAGCGAACCAGCAATGTAACGTCAATGCTAAAGTCACTCCAAAGACTACAAGCGAACCAGCAATGTAACATCAGTGCTGAAGTCACTCCAAAGACTACAAGCGAACCAGCAATGTAACACCATTGCTGAAGTCACTCCAAAGACTACAAGTGAACCAGCAATGTAACATCAGTGCTGAAGTCACTCCAAAGACTACAAGTGAACCAGCAGTGTAACATCAGTGCTGAAGTCACTCCAAAGACTACAAGTGAACCAGCAATGTAACATCAGTGCTGAAGTCACTCCAAAGACTACAAGCGAACCAGCAATGTAACGTCGATGCTAAAGTCCCTCCAGTAGGATACTTTAGGGTCATTCCATATCAACTCAAGCAAGCCACACGCACTTCAGTCTCATATTCTTGACATTTTTACCAAATATTCCACAGTCATGGACAAATGATAAGTTTTAACTCTATATTCCAAGTAGTTTTTGAGTAATTGCCGTTTTACTAGGTCTGGTAGGTGTCGAATTTTGCTAAAAAAAATCGCGGCCGTCATTTTTATGCTACATTTCAAATCCCATTATCTCAGGAAAGTATTGCCAATAGATTAAATTCGTCTTTTATTGTAAATATTGGTCCTACTCTTATCTGTCAGTAACTGAAAGATTACTTTAAAAGCCCAAGTTTTCACACCTTCAGTGTTTATCCAGTAAATACAACAAGCAATAGTATTGATCCTTTGCACACGAAACCTAGTTGTCGAAAAGAATGCAATAAAAAGTTACAATTATTAAAATTGGTAAAACATTTCAGTTAGACCCATTTTTAAAAAGGTGATACTTCCAATTTATATCGTATCAGTCATTTATAAAATGGTTAAAAGAACTATGTTCAAATGCTACGACTCCCCTTTGATCCAATATTCAATAAGGATTTATAAGAAACTATACTGTACTTATAACTCTGTAATTATATATAATAATTATCATTATATTTGACAAATCGGCTACTCAAATAAGTACATTAAATTATCAAAATGTTTTGACACCATTGATCACAACAGACTTACATAAATTAAATTATTTTGTTTAATCAATCAATCAATCGTCAAATTTATAAGGCGCCACTCCAACAGTCGTTGCTCCTGGCGCCGTACAAAATGTGCAGCATATTAAATGGTGCATCTACTTAAAGTAGAAATTTTTGCTTTCTACGTTTACTCAAGTAGATTTTGTTGGGGGTACTTTTACTTCTACTTGAGTAGATTTTTCAGGATCTATTTCTACTTTTATTTAAGTAGAAAAATGTTCTACTTGTTACAGCCGTAAAAATGGTAAATGACGAGTCTGAAGAAAAAAGTGGTTTTCGGTAAGGGGTAAATATTGTGCATATTAGGAATGTTGAATAACCACTTGATATTTTACAACAAATTATGTGGAATTCACTAGATACCAGATTGATCATAACACTTTCAGAGATTTTAATTTGAAGCACACTCGTCAGATCACAAATACATTACTTGTATTTCGTAGACTTTAAAGCATCCCAACCAACAAATATTTATAGCACATTTTGTAAAACTCCAAGTGCTGCGTGGCCAGGCATACGGACGACTCAGCAGATCGACTCAGCCATTGTCTCGCACTATTTTGTTCATGTTGGAGCCACCATGCGAGGACGGGGGTTGGGGGCTGTTCTTGCAGAGCTTAGTCAACTGTACGGTTGGAGCCACCATGCGAGGACGGGGGTTGGAGGTGTTCTTGCAGAGCTTAGTCAACTGTACGGTTGGAGCCACCATGCGAGGACTGGGGTTGGAGCTGTTCTTGCAGAGCTTAGTCAATTGTACGGCTCGTAAACGAGAACATTATCTTGTTATAATAAGAAACTGTTTAGTTATAATAATAAACTTTCTTGTGACTCACAGTGAGTAGTGTTACACGAAGAGAAATATAATGATTAACGTGGATTCCATAAGGTATTATGTTCGTGTAATACTACCCACAGTGGATAACCCCCAATTACCTCGTGTTTCTTCTGATCGTTCATCGATTTCGACATTGAATGAATGAATGAATGAATGAATGAATGAATGAATGAATGAACTGAAATTTATTAGACCAATAATTACAAGTGCATATTACTTAACGATATTTAACAAGATTGCCATCTCGAACAACAAGTTCCAGATATCTGTCAATTCTATTTTTAAACATATTCACACTACTAGCATTAATACAATCATTTGGCAGTTTGTTCCATTCATTTATTACCCTCTGTGAGAAAGAGTACTTTCTCATGTCCAACCTACACTGCTCCTTAACTAATGCTGCTTTGTGTCCTCTGGTTCTACTGCCTTCTTTAAGTTTGAAGAACATATTCCTATCAACATCCTCATAACCGTTAATTATTTTAAACACTTCTATTTGGTCTCCTCTTAGTCTCCTGGTCTCTAGCGTTGTCAAACCACATTGTAATAAGCGACTTTCATAACTAAGGTCTCTCAATTCTGGAATCATTTTAGTTGGTCTTCGTTGTATTCTTTCTAGCTTGTCTATGTAATTTTTTACGATATGGCCTCCATGCTTGAATACAATATTCCAAATGTGGTCTAACTATTGCTTTGTACAATTGTACTATTTGTACAATTAGGTGTTCTCCTTGTACGTGATAGTTCTCCTAATTAGCCCTAGAATTTTATTTCCTTTCGAAGCAGCAATCCCACATTGCTCTGAAACTTTCATGTCAGCACTAAATATTACTCCTAAATCCTTTTCTTGTGTGGTTCTACCTAGTACAGCATCCCCAATTTTATATTCCTCGTCCATATTTCCATGTCCTATGTGTATACATTTACACTTCCCAAAATTTAATAACATTTGCCATTTTTCTGACAATTTAATTAATTTTTCTAGATCATCCTGTAAACTTTGTTTATCTTTATCATTAGTAACCTTTCTGAATACTTTTGTATCATCTGCAAATTTTAGTACTTTGCTAGATATGTCATCCTCCAGATCATTTATACATATTAAAAACAGTATAATATAGTATATACAATAGGTCAGGAGACTCCGTTAAGACATTTAAATGCCGCTATCACGACAGCCACCTTGAATAATAATTGTAGTATAATAATAGTAATAATACATTTACAGAGTAATTTAGCTAATAATACATGAACATGCCATAGTAAAGATTACAATCAAAAGTTCATATAGTAGCTGACATATACATGTGAACATATACACCTATAAGCAAAAAAAAAACTAAATGCAATTACAATATATTTATTTTAAAGACAACATTTAATCTGTCAAAGTATAATTAGCTAGTAACTACAAACTACAAGGCGACGTATTCTTTTAATATAGGTGAAGAATCCATGGATAATGTGGGTGAATATTTTATTAATAATGATATCGGGAGAATTATTAAATATCTTTGCTATGCTGAACCTGATGTTTCTTTTGGAGAATTCGTGATTGACTCTAGGGATAAATACATCTGTGCCTGTCCTAGTGGCATGTTGATGGCGCTGGGTATTGTATAACTACATCTGTGCCTGCCCTAGTGGCATGTTGATGGTGCTGGGTATTGTATAAATACATCTGTGCCTGCCCTAGTGGCATGTTGATGGCACTGGGTATTGTATAAATACATCTGTGCCTGCTCTAGTGGCATGTTGATGGCGCTGGGTATTGTATAACTACATCTGTGCCTGCCTTAGTGGCATGTTGATGACGCTGGGTATTGTATAAATACATCTGTGCCTGCTCTAGTGGCATGTTGATGGCGCTGGGTATTGTATAAATACATCTGTGCCTGCCTTAGTGGCATGTTGATGACGCTGGGTATTGTATAAATACATCTGTGCCTGCTCTAGTGGCATGTTGATGGCGCTGGGTATTGTATAAATACATCTGTGCCTGCCTTAGTAGCATGTTGATGACGCTGGGTATTGTATAAGAGTAGGTTTTGATTGAAATAATCAGGCAGCTGCTTGTTGGCCAATTTGTAAATAAATATGAGTAATTTAATTCTATATATGTCATCAAGCTTTAAGAGGTAAAGTTTCTTAAAAATTGGTTCACTATGAGCCAGGTAATTACTAGAAGTTATAATTCTAAGTGCTCTTTTCTGTAATTTGGTAATTTTATTATTTAGGTTACTCTGAGTCCCCCAGACCAACAGTCCATAATTGATAGGATGTGTTTGAGACTATTTAACACTCCTATGGTTTTTGGAAGCCAGTGCATCTATATGACTAGCACAATTTAGGTGTTTATTAATAGTGATACCGAGAAAATTAAAATTATCTACATATTCAATATTTGATTCAGCTATTCGAAGGAGAAGAAGCTGAACCTTTTTTTGTGGCATATGAAATAGCATGGCTTTTGTTTTCTTTACATTTAATGAAAGTTTGTTCACTTTGAGCCCAATACTTATTTTTTCTAAATCGTTGTTTAGTCTTTCATTGTGAATATCATAGTGCTCATTAGAATTTAGTGTAGTGAATAATGTGGTGTCATCTGCAAACATTATGAACTTAAATGAATTACTAGAGTGAATGATATCATTCATATATAGAATGAACAATTAAGGACCCAATATTGAGCCTTGGGTCACACCCACTGTTGTGTTACCTCACACGAGAACACGGGAACTAGAACTGCGACTAGGCCACTCCGGCAAGGCCGCTAAACTGAGTGGGTTATGGCTACACGGGAACTAGAACTGCGACTAGGCCACTCCGGCAAGTCCGTTAAACTGAGTGGGTTATGGCTGCACGGGAACTAGAACTGCGACTAGGCCACTCCGGCAAGGCCGTTAAACTGAGTGGGTTACGGCTGCACGGGAACTAGAACTGGGACTAGGCCACTCCGGCAAGGCCGCTAAAACGAGTGGGTTATGGCTACATGGGAACTAGAACTGGGACTAGGCCACTCCGGCAAGGCCGCTAAACTGAGTGGGTTATGGCTGCACGGGAACTAGAACTGCGACTAGGCCACTCCGGCAAGGCCGTTAAACTGAGTGGGTTATGGCTGCTAACGTTGATCACCGCGCTAGCGCATGTACGCAGGTCACGTGTTAGTTTCTTGTTATATCAAGAAATTAGTTACCTATCTTGTTACTTGTTATGTATGTAACTAGCGTCTTGCTATAACAAGGTACACAACTAATTCCTTGATATAACTATACAGTTGTATTGCTATAACAAGATATTGTTCTTGTTATAACAAGAAACTAGTTATCTCACAAAACGTGTTTTGTGATTTGCATCATGTCCTTTCTACGCTTCAGTACAACTCACATAATTAGATGGAATTAATATTTAACACTGTGTTCGTTATTTTGCATGGCCATTCAAACCTTAACCTTTTGATCGCTGGTTCATATTTAAGAGGTAATTTATTCGTACTATATTTTAGGATACGTCTTTATTTTGCATGAAGATGTGCTATACTAGTAACTTAATTTCGTTATTCAAGAAACACATTAACACAACAGAATATTAATTATGCACATAAACAAAGCAACATTAATTAATCCGAATAGTGCTGCCATCTGACGGTAACAATAAAACGACCAGTGGACGGGCCATGAAAGATATGGTCGGCGGAGAAACTAGCTCGACATCGCACTTTTAAGATAAACATCACTAGCATAACAGAATCATATCCTGTGACTTGAAACTATGTGGTGCTTACACCCAGTCGTTTGTATACTATTTATACCGGTCTGAGCGAACGCAGTGACCACAGTAGTGGCGACACGTAGTGGAATAGGAACTAGGCAACAAAAAGATTAAATCAAGTATTTCATCCGAATATGTGTATGTTAGCATGCTTGTTCATTTCACAACTACAGCAGCGTGCCGAACTTGACGTTTCACTTCAACTCACCTGAAGTTCGAAATGAGATTTATGGGCAAGCAAATTCCATTAGTGAGACACTTACGTGCAGGTTTCACACAGAGTGGGTTCAAATTCAAGAACATTTGAGGTGAAAAACGGCACTTTTTCCAAGAACATTTTCAAAAAGAAAGTTTTTCACGTAAGTTACGTGTCACGCCATCAGACGGCAGCGTTGTCGCAGCAAATTGAAACATGAGGAAGTATTAACACTACCTACATGCTGTGAGGACGTGTCAACACATGCCCATCCTTAGGGGGTTCGCACGAATCCCCTTTTTTTGAGAGAGAATTTGATTAACTATAATATTGATCAGAAATCATCCCAGAAATCCCTGGGTGATTGTGTATGCTCGAACTCCCCTTGTCACAACCCTGGAGACAGGCCTGCAACACTACCTACAGGCTGTGAGGAAGTGTCAACACTACCTGCAGGCTGTGAGGAAGTGTCAACACTACCTGCAGGCTGTGAGGAAGTGTCAACACTACCTGCAGGCTGTGAGGAAGTGTCAACACTACCTGCAGGCTGTGAGGAAGTGTCAACACTACCTGCAGGCTGTGAGGAAGTGTCAACACTACCTGCAGGCTGTGAGGAAGTGTCAACACTACCTGCAGGCTGTGAGGAAGTGTCAACACTACCTGCAGGCTGTGAGGAAGTGTCAAACACTACCTACAGGCTGTGAGGAACTGTCAACACTACCTACAGGCTGCGAGGAAGTGTCAACACTACCTACAGGCTGCGAGGAAGTGTCAACACTACCTACAGGCTGCGAGGAAGTGTCAACACTACCTACAGGCTGCGAGGAAGTGTCAACACTACCTACAGGCTGTGATGAAGTGTCAACACTACCTGCAGGCTGTGAGGAAGTGTCAACACTACCTACAGGCTGTGAGGAAGTATCAACACTACCTGCAGGCTGTGAGGAAGTGTCAACACTACCTGCAGGCTGTGAGGAAGTGTCAACACTACCTGCAGGCTGTGAGGAAGTGTCAACACTACCTGCAGGCTGTGAGGAAGTGTCAACACTACCTGCAGGCTGTGAGGAAGTGTCAACACTACCTACAGGCTGTGAGGAAGTGTCAACACTACCTACAGGCTGTGAGGAAGTGTCAACACTACCTACAGGCTGTGAGGAAGTGTCAACACTACCTACAGACTGTGAGGAAGTATCAACACTACCTGCAGGCTGTGAGGAAGTGTCAACACTACCTACAGGCTGTGAGGAAGTGTCAACACTACCTGCAGGCTGTGAGGAAGTATCAACACTACCTACAGGCTGTGAGGAAGTATCAACACTACCTACAGGCTGTGAGGAAGTGTCAACACTACCTGCAGGCTGTGAGGAAGTGTCAACACTAACTACAAGATGTGAGGAAGTGTCAGTACTACCTACAGAATGTGAGGAAGTGTCAACACTACCTACATGTGTGAAGATGTGTCAACACACTGCATGGATGCATCAACACTGAGGATGTATCAACACTATGAGAGGATGTATCAACACTGCATGAAGCTGTATTTACACTAGCTGCAGACTTTATTAACAATAATGGCAAACAACACAGTGCACTGACATTCAAGTTTGGCTTTAATAAATACCAAGGACGACCATTTCAATGCGTATTGAACTTGAAGTCAAGATATCACAATAAATCCTCAGACATACTCTAAATGCTGGAAAATATGAACTCCTAATAAAATGTTAACATTAGTTAGTTCGGGCTGAGCCTTGGTTAAACTGTTCCCGTTTAATCTGCTCCCTTTCCTCTGGGGGAGGCATGTTGGGTTTGATTCCCAGTCTTCGACGCTCCCGCGAAATCCCTTGCTGAAACCCAATACAAAAAAAATTATTTAATATCATCGTTTTTTCCACATCAATCCAATTAAATGTAGTTACTACAGGTTAAATAAACGAAAGCACAAGACAAGGTTCTCATTATAAATCAAACACAATTTTTTTTCATGCACAACACATTTAATCACTCACTCAAAGTGATTTAGGTGACGCATATAGTTACTTCATTACAGTTCCTGTTGAACTGGCCCTATACACACCCAGAATCCCAAACAGTTCCTGTTGAACTCAAGTCTCAAGTAGTTATACTCCAAACAGCCCAAACTTGAGCTAACGCAGGAGTTTGGACCAACGGCTTTTAGTGTCTCTTCCGAAAGACACGGGCAAAGTGGGGTGAACGAAATTGCCCAAGCTTCGAAACGGCGGAGGTGGAATCGAACCACCGTCTTCTCGATCGACAGGCGGGTGCTCTAACCATTAGACCACCGCTCCCCACTGGCCCTATACACACCCAGAATCCCAAACAGTTCCTGTTGAACTGGCCCTATACACACCCAGAATCCCATACAGTTCCTGTAGAACTGGCCCTATACACACCCAGAATCCCAAACAGTTCCTGTTGAACTGGCCCTATACACACCCAGAATCCCATACAGTTCCTGTAGAACTGGCCCTATACACACCCAGAATCCCATACAGTTCCTGTAGTTCTGGAAGTAGAGGCTGCAGTCATCCTTCGAGAAATTGCTGTCGTGCATACATTTCATCGCCAGCTCACTCTCCTGAAGTATAGAATTGAGGAACATAACAGTTGAACATGAAACACCTTCGTAGCTGGTCATGACCACAGGTGTGTTGTTTCCCAGCAGTTTTAGCAAGTGGTATGTTGAATTATGTTGAAAGAAATTATAAAAGTGTTATCTGTAGATCAGGCCTGGGTTCATGGGCATCCACGGGGTGGGGGGGGGGCGTATGTTCGTGAGCTCAATTCAAATTCAATTTGTTTTCAATTCCAATTCCAAATGCTTAAATATTTCAATTCCAATCCAATTCCAAATTAATTCTATAGGAGTTTTTCCAATGCAAACATGTGTGAAACGTAACAACATGCAGAGGATATACAGGATTTAAAGTAATTACATGAACATTATTGTTCCAACTGCCAGTAATTGTAAACAATGTACAGACAATGGCTGAGCTGTTATTCAAACAATATGAAAAGTCCAATAGGCTGATCATTTGATGGTTTCAGAAATACCTGCTCAATGAAACAATGCAGGAGTATCAAGCCAATTACTAATTTGTTAGGATGCCCCATTGGGGTGGCTATGGCTTCACACATTCCTAGCACACACAAAGAGCATGGTTTCAGATATGCCCTTTGTTGCAGGCAGACAACAAATGTTATCTTAGAGCAGGAGCTGCTACCTGTATTGAATTTAAACTAAGCTCATCACACCACACCATAATTTCATTTGGGCAGAACTTCTGAGTTTTATTTCAAATTGCTACATAGTAACATTGCCACACAGACCCTTTGCTCAAATTTGGACAAATGTTCTCACCTTAGATCTTCAAATGGTGTACAAATGGTGTACACATGTATGTTTAGCTGCTACAAAGACTTTGAGTTCATATACAATTCTAGGATTGGATTGAGGATCACATTGGAAATAAAACCAGATCACACTAGCAAAAATTGTAGCAATTATTTTTTTTCAATTCCAATCCAATTTACTAAAAATCTTTCATTTCAAATTCAGGAATTGAATTGAATAATTAAAATTCAGGAATGGAATTGAATAATTCAAATTAATTTCTGAATTCACCCCACCCTGATGTGGATGATGTCTACAGTCCAAGTTCGACCAGGAAGAACGATGATGTCAAATCAGCTCTGGTAAAATTATAAAAGTGTTTTTGGCAAGTTACAAATCTTAAAGGTCCTCAATTTTTCAACTGATCTCGTTTTGCAAAAAATTAAACCTACCCATTATCGACTACAAATTTGATATTTAGTTTGGTGAAATAACCGGCCAAACTTTACATTATTTTTATCTTAATTTTTTTATTGCAGTGACTAATCCAAATTCACTAATTACTTTGATTTGTTTGTTGTTTTGTTGCTTCTGGGAGTAGCCATAATTTTTTACTGGGGGGAAATAAAAAATTTAATGTTGAATGCCAGTTGATGTCGCTTGTGGCACCAAATTGTCAGTCACCTGGTCAATGGTTGGGCAAGTGTTCCTATGTACTTGGAGGATTGAAATTGGATGAAAAGGGGACCACCAAAGAGGTTTTTGAGTGAAAAGGGCATGAAAATTAGCCGTGAAGTGTTGCATTGTTAACATAAGGGGATGCAACGAAAGCCTTAACAGAAGGAAACAAGATGACGTAAATAAGACACTGCTTTATTCAAGGACCGTGAAGCCGTATGTGTTCTGATCAAATCTTGGCTAGCCGCTGTACAGGGGTTCCACTATATTTTATATGTACTAAAGGTATATCATTCCAGGGAAAATATGTCTCTAAAAGGGGTATAATTTCAGTGAATAAACCCCCCAAAAGGGCAAGATTTTTTACAGGTGAACTAACTGTACCTACAGATAATAAGATCCTTCCAGAAAGACATAAATAAATAAATCTAGTTAACACCTACTCAAGGTGCTTTACATTAAAACTACATAATTAAATTAAATAAAAATTAGATAATTAAATTACATTAAAATGACACAAACATTTAATAAAAAAATTTTTTTAATCAAATAATTTAATTACATTAAGGATAAGGATAAATTTCCCATTAATATTAAATTAAAAAAAATTAACTAAATTGTAATACAACTGAATAGTATAGCTAGTACATTTGTCTTAGATACATGCAGGTGATTTAACAGTTCAGAATTAAAAGGGCTTAAAGCAAAGTTTAAATGTCTTCCTATCTGTTAAAATATTGGTTAAAATAGAGTGTTTTTAAAGTCATTTTAAAAGTGGCCTCACTGGTCAGAAGCGGGGACAACCTTCCAACTGTACTTACGAAACCTTTATAATGGAAAACGTTGTGACGAGGCAATAGTTAGTTGTTATGTCATTAGAAAATATCAAGCCCATTTCATGTCATATCATATGCATAAAAATAGAATCATTAGAAATGTTGATTTATTGTGTATGCGTCGCCTCGATGTGCCACAGTGACGCACAGTTTACACGGTATGATCAATCTGCAATAATATTTGGTGCTGGTGATGGTATCACCTATGTAAAAAAATTGCCCCCTCCATCCTAAATACATCAGTGGTTTGCAGCAGATAGTTTCACCTTGTCGATGATTGGGAGAATCTCCAGCCAATGTTACATGTAACACCAGCTGAAGAATGTTTGATATCTTATGGTGGTAGAAGTGGAAGCGTTGCCCGCGGCAGGATGCTAAATACACCAACTTGTTAGGTGCAAAGTGTACTTTCATCCAGGTGTATTTGGGTTTAATTGAAATGGGGTGTGCAATTTATTATTTAATGTTGTGTTGGAGAGCTACTAAAACACTCTTGAAACTAATGTTAAGTCATGTTGAATTTATAGAGTTGTCAGTAGAGATGGGGTTAATTTTGATGGCAACATATTGTTTTTTTTCACCAAAACTGTGGTGGCATTCAGTAGTATAAGCCACTTATTCATTGTTATAACTTATATACGCAGGCACTCAGCTGGAGTTACATAACGGTATACCGGGTATATGTATAGTCTATTACAGACTATAGCTGACTTTGCATTACAAACGTGACATAAACAAAACTATCACGGTCACCTTTTTGCAGGGATTCTTTATTTCGTCTGACACCCGTGTAGCGCGAGGAAGCTTCCTCGGTTTCGAGTTACTCTCAGATCGTTTTTCTTCTACAACGTTTTCCATTATAAAGGTTTCGTAAATACAGTTGGAAGGTTGTCCCCGCTTCGACCCGACCTACGCCATTGCCGAATGACGTCAGGGATTTCCGTTTGACGAAACGATCTCGCCCTCTGTCGGGCATAAAAACGGCTTTTATATAATTCGCTATTTTATCCAGCACGGAAATGCTGGTTCACAGTCCACCGTGCGGCGCCACTGTCGTGACTACGGTACACCCGTCTGTAGGCATCGTCGGCAGTTACACTACGTAGGGCGGCTGACGAGAGCGTCGATTCTGCCATTCCGATACAGATCTGTGTCGGAACTAAATAACATAAGACTTAACCGTTTGACAGGTTTATTCATTGACATACTATCTGCACATTAGCGTCAAGAAGCAGAACAATTATGCTCAAAATAATTGATTATGAGTAGGTTTATGTTATAACTAGAGGGCAATATTTCCCTAAAAAACCCGCACACGACGTCTCGTGATGTTACGGTTTTCATCACAAAGCGTCAACATTCACGCACTGCGCTAAGCGACCCGGAGTCACGGGCCAGAAGTAGATATCTGTGTCGGAACATAATAACGCCAAATAAACTGCCAAATGATTGTTTTATTGCTAGTAGTGTGAATATGTTTAAAAATAGAATTGACAGATATTTGATAAGGGCGGGATACACATAGATGAAAAAGTTGTTGGTATCTCGATAAACCAATGGCTTCCTTGTCCACTTGCCATCAGGAACTTGTTGTTTGGGATGGCAATCTTGTTAAATCTAGAGGTGACACCATTGATCACCACATAATGTTACATAAATTAAATTACTATGGTATAAATGGTGCTGCACTTGATCTCTGTAAGAACTACCTATACAATCACAAACAATATTCGAGAAATAAGCCAGAGAATTACAGACCAGTGAGTTTAACGTCAGTGATTTGTAAATTATTAGAAAGGTTAATTAAAGACCATATGGTGGACTTCCTCGTTAAGCATAAATTATTAAATTCATCTCAACATGGATTCCTTAAAGTCATGCTTAACAAATATGTTATGTTTTTTGGAAGAAATCACTAAGTGGATAGACGTGGGATCGCCAGTAGATATTATCTACTTAGATTTTCAGAAAGCTTTTGACAAAGTGCCACATCAAAGATTGCTACTTAAATTAAAAGCCCATGGTTTCGGGGATAGCATAACTGACTGGATAGAACAATGGCTGACTGACAGAAGACAACGAGTTGTAGTAGATGGAGAAGTTTCAAATTGGAAATCGGTTTTGAGTGGGGTACCTCAAGGATCAGTATTAGGACCTATATTATTCTTAATTTATATCAATGACTTGGACGAGAGTATAACAAGTAACGTACTGAAATTTGCGGATGACACAAAACTGTTTAGAAAGGTTAATACTGATGGTGATAAACAACATTTACAAAACGATCTAGACAGATTAGTGAAATGGTCTGAGAAATGGCAGATGCTGTTCAATTTTGGGAAATGTAAATGCCTACATACAGGACATGGGAACTTGAATGTAAACTATAAAATGGGAGATACTGTTCTGGGTACTACTGTAAAAGAAAAGGACATAGGAGTTACAATAAGCGCTGATATGAAAGTTTCAGAGCAGTGTGGTATTGCAGCTTCAAAGGGTAATCAAATTCTTGGATTGATTAGAAGAAACATAACATACAAGGGAAAAAAGTTAATTATACCTCTTTATAAAGCAATAGTTAGACCTCATTTAGAATACTGTATACAAGCATGGAGACCATATCGTAAGAAGGATATAGATACGCTTGAACGCATACAAAGGAGAGCAACTAAAATGATTCCAGAACTTAGAGACCTTAGTTATGAAGAACGCCTGAAAGAATGTGGTTTAACAACTCTAGAGACAAGGAGGTTAAGAGGAGATCAGATTGAAGTTTTTAAGATATTGAATGGGTATGAAAATATTGATAGAAATATGTTTTTCTCACTCAAGAAGCATAGCAGAACTAGAGGACATGAGGTAAAATTATTAAAGGATCAATGTAGATTGGACATCAGGAAGCACTCTTTCTCACAGAGGACAATAAATAAATGGAACAAATTGTCTACAGATTGTGTAACTGCTAGCAGCGTGAATATGTTTAAAAACAAGGTTGACACATATCTCAGGAGGGCGGGTTATAAGTAAATGAACATTGTTGGACAGTCGATAAGCCAATGGCTTCCTTGTCCACTTGCCATCTGGGCCTTTGGCTTGGATGGCAAATCTTGTTAAATCTTGTTATACTCCAACAGCTGACATTTTATTTCAAATTAATTAATCAGCTCTTACCAGAATACTTCAATCACATCCTATACACACACAACTTTGAAATTCATCAATACTACACACGTGGAAGAAATAATCTGTGTATTCCCAGAACCACTCATGAATTTGCAACAAAGTACATTATACACAATATAATACAGACTGTTAACGATACTCCAAATATTATCCATGACAATTTTTTTACTCACAGCCTATATGGTTTTTCCACTTACATTAAAAATTATATAAATCATGCTGTCTAATTCCAAATTGTTATATTTGTAAGTCTTTAACCTAAACTACAATAGAGTCTCTTTGTACTGTAGTGATCATGTGACTATGTAATATATTATTTTTTTTTACTTTAATAGGGTGGCTTCCATGTACGGACATTTGATGTCTTAATGGGAGTCTCATTTACCTATCTTGAATGTTGTTTTATAATGCACATACACGATACTACAGGTCAAATAAAACACGCCTGAGTCTGATCTCGAACAAGAACTCAGGCAAACTGCTGAACAATTGGTGCGTACCTGCCAGTCAGTAGCGTATTTGAGGGGAGGGGGGGATTTGGGCAGATCCCAGACACGCAACTGCTCCTATGTGTAGGAAACAAATACAATAAACACTGCGAAATGCGGTTGGCCGTAGGATGCATGATGCCAGTAACGGACGATGTCAACTTAATAACTAAATCAGCACATGAATTATCAGTCACATATAAACACTACCAGGAACTCGGTATGCCTTGTGCATTCCCGCCATGCATAGACACTACCAGCATCTACATGTGTCGTCACGCCTCGTGCTTACGCAGCCCAATAATATAAAACAGGTCATCGTTTTGAAAAAAACATGAAGCCCACTTTACTGAGAACAAGAGTAGCAACCCCCCATTGTAGAACTAACTTTACTGAGCACCCCCATTGTAGAACTAACTTTACTGAGCACCCCCATTGTAGAACTAACTTTACTGAGCACCCCCATTGTAGAACTAACTTTAAAAGGTCAAAGTGTGTATACTGCGCAAGCAGTTCGCATACGGTTTATTTAGACCGCCTTCCATCTAGTCCATCCCAATGCAGTCCTGGTACATGTATTGGCGTTGACAATCTTTGACCCGCCGCCTAACTGCACTCAACGCTGGACACTGCTGCTTAGATTACACGACACATCCGGTTGTAGCAGTGGTTATTGTTTGTAAACACATTTAACAAGATTTAACAAGATTTGCCATCCTTCTTCCACGTGTGTAGTATTGATGAATTTCAAAGTTGTGTGTGCATAGGATGTGATTGAAGTATTCTGGTAAGAGCTGATTAATTAATTTGAAATAAAATTTCAGTTGTTGGAGTATAACAAGATTTAACAAGATTTGCCATCCAAGCCAAAGGCCCAGATGGCAAGTGGACAAGGAAGCCATTGGCTTATCGAGAGTCCAACAATGTTCATCTACTTATAACCCGCCCTCCTGAGATATGTGTCAACCTTGTTTTTAAACATATTCACGCTGCTAGCAGTTACACAATCTGTAGACAATTTGTTCCATTCATTTATTGTCCTCTGTGAGAACGAGTGCTTCCTGATCCTTTGATCCTTTACTAATTTTACCTCATGTCCTCTAGTTCTGCTATCCTTCTTGAGTGAGAAAAACATATTTCTATCAATATTTTCATACCCATTCAATATCTTAAAAACTTCAATCTGATCGCCTCTTAACCTCCTTGTCTCTAAAGTTGTTAAACCACATTCTTTCAGGCGTTCTTTATAACTAAGGTCTCTAAGTTCTGGAATCATTTTAGTTGCTCTCCTTTGTATGCGTTCAAGCGTATCTATATCCTTCTTACGATATGGTCTACATGCTTGTATACAGTATTCTAAATGAGGTCTAACTATTGCTTTATAAAGAGGTATAATTGACTTTTTTCCCTTGTATGTTATGTTTCTTCTAATCAATCCAAGAATTTGTTACCCTTTGAAGCTGCAATACCACACTGCTCTGAAACTTTCATATCAGCGCTTATTGTAACTCCTAAGTCCTTTTCTTTTACAGTAGTACCCAGAACAGTATCTCCCATTTTATAATTTACATTCAAGTTCCCATGTCCTGTATGTAGGCATTTACATTTCCCAAAATTGAACAGCATCTGCCATTTGTTTATCACCATCAGTATTAACCTTTCTAAACAGTTTTGTGTCATCCGCAAATTTCAGTACGTTACTTGTTATACTGTCGTCAAAGTCATTGATATCAATTAAGAATAATATAAGTCCTAATACTGATCCTTGAGGTACCCCACTCAAAACCGTCTACTCCATCTACTACAACTCGTCGTCTTCTGTCAGTCAGCCATTGCTCTATCCAGTCAGTTATGCTATCCCCGATACCATGGGCTTTTAATTTAAGTAGTAATCTTTGATGTGGCACTTTGTCAAAAGCTTTCTGAAAATCTAAGTAGATAATATCTACTGGCGATCCCACGTCTATCCACTTAGTGATTTCTTCCAAAAAACATAACATGACCTCTCTTTAAGGAATCCATGTTGAGATGAATTTAATGATTTATGCTTAACGAGGAAGTCCACTATATGGTCTTTAATTAATCTTTCTAATAATTTACAAATCACTGACGTTAAACTCACTGGTCTGTAATTCTCTGACTTATTTCTCGAACCCTTTTTAAATAATGGTATGATGTTTGCTTCTTTCCATTCAAACGGAACAACTCCCTCTTTTAATGACAAGTTGAATACTCTTGCAAGCGGTATACTGATTTGTTCTACTGTTTCCATTAGTAATTTTGGAGGAATCCCATCCACTCCCGGTGATTTGTTATCCTTCATTGCCTTTATTTTCTTAGCTACCAATTCTGGAGTTACAACTAACGGACCTAACTATTCAGATTTAGCCCCCTGAAATTTAGCATCAGCAACTGGTAATGAACTAATATCTTCTTTGGTAAACACTGAACTGAAGTAACCATTTAGGTCTTCCGCCATTAAAAACCCCTGTGATATTATATTTCCAGTACTGTCTTCTAGAGGTCCAACCTTGTCTTGTACATTTTGTTTACTCCTGACATATGCATAAAAACTCTTGCTGTCATTTTTTATGTTACATGCCAGTTTTTGCTCATAGCTTCTTTTAGATTGTCTGATTTCAGTTGTAGCTGCATTAAGTGCTTCTTTGTATTTTGCATAGTCTTCTTCCTTTCTGGTACGCCTATAAACCCTCCACATAGTTTGTTTTAGCATTATTTTTCTAATTGCCTCTTTTGACAAGTGTTTCTTTCTACACCGTTTTCCTTGTTTTTGGAAGGGAACAAATTTATCGATGATACTCTCAATTTCATATTTTAGAATATTCCAACATTCAATTGCGGTCTTATTCATCAGCATGTTATTCCAATCTAGCTTTGCTAAGTATTTTCTCATATCTTTGTAGTTACCTTTGTGGAAATTTCTCTTGTACGTTTTCTTATTTTTACTTTCTGATTTTACATTGATGTCAAAATGTAATTGATTATGGTCACTATTACCCAATGGTTCAAATATTTTTACATTGTCCACTAATTCTTTTTGTGATGACAAAACTATATCTAATACATTTTCTCCCCTGGTTGGTTCTAGTACGTGCTGAGTAAGAAAGCTATCCTGGATTAAACATAGAAATTGTTCATCCTCAATCCCTGTGCTCTCTAGAGAATTCCATTGTATGAGTCCATGGTTAAAATCTTCCATTATGATACATTCCCCTTTACTAACTTCCTTTATAGCGTTTTTTATTTTTGTGTTGTCCTCTTCGTTTATGTTTGGACTTCGGTAAACTAATCCAATAGTTAATTTTGAATTTCCTGAAACAATTTTGCACCAAACAGCTTCACCGCAATCTGCTTCCCTTTCTAGTTTTATTTCATAAGCCTGAATAGATTCTGGAGTTATAACATATAAAATAACTCCCCCGCCCCTTCTTCCTATTCGATCTTTCCTAAACATTACGTATCCTGTCAGTCCTAGTTCAGCATCTGTTATATCTATGTTGACCCATGATTCAGTTATACCAATTACGTGAGGGTCAATATCTTCTACCATAATGTTTAATTCGTTTTTCTTATTTACTATGCTCCTTGCATTTAAACATACGTATCTATAACCTTTTTCAGAGATGTTTTTCGGATGATTTGATATTGGTTTATCTGTGCTAGTGGCCTCTTGTTCTGCTTGAGACACCTCTAGGTAACCCCCCTGCACTTCTAGTTTAAAGAATGTTTACTTCCAAAAATATTTGTCATTGTACTCAAGTCGCTATCTACTGCTGCTAAAAGTTTGTCCGCGAATACTGCCGCCTCCTTTCCACTTAAATGAAGCCCATCCTTCATGTACATATCAGCCCTCCCAACAAAACTTCCCCATAAATCCACAAATCCAACTTCCTCTTCCCTACATAGCTTCTGGACTAACATGTTAACTGCCATCCCCCGACGATTTCGATATTTGTGACCCCTCCTGCCCATTACAGGTAAAATCCCTGACAGTATTACCTGCTCAACCCGCGTCTGTTTTAGTGTTCTGACCAACTGCCTATATTTCCTAACTATGGCAGTTGTACCCTCCCTCTCTACGTTATTTGTCCCTACGTGTGCTAAAACAGATCCACCCTTACCCGAGCCTACAGTGTTTTTTACCCTCTCAGTTATCGCCTCTATTTTGGCTCCAGGCAAGCAGACCACCACATCATCTCCCTTGTTTAAGACTCTATCGGTCTTCCTAACTATCGAATCCCCCATGGCTGTCTGCAGCTATGTACCAGCAGTTACGTAATTGAAAGTACGATATATTAATATTGGTAGGATTGTCTCGTTGTAAATGACTAATGCCAGGGAGAACAGTGTCTGTACATTGAAGACTGATCCGCGATAATAATTAAATAAAACACGTGCAAAGTAATACGTTGATGCATTAATTGTTTATTTGACGGAGACTCGGCTGGTGAACTGTTTACTTACAACACTACTTACAATGCATTCTCGCCACACCTAGACACTACCAGCATCTACACGTGTCGTCACGCCACACCTAGACACTATACCAGTATCTACACGTGTCGTCAAGCCACACCTAGACACTACAAGCATCTACACGTGCCGTCACGCCACACCTACACACTACCAGCATCTACATGTGTCGTCACGCCATACCTAGACACTACCAGCATCTAAACGTGTCGTTACGCCACACCTAGACACTACCAGCATCTACACGTGTTGTCACGCCACACCTAGACACCATACCAGCATCTACATGTGTCGTCACGCCACACCTACACACTATCAGCATCTACACGTGTCGTTACGCCACACCTACACACTACCAGCATCTACACGTGTCGTCACGCCACACCTAGACACCATACCAGCATCTACACGTGTCGTCACGCCACACCTAGACCCACTACCAATATCTACACGTGTCATCACGCCTCAACTACACAATACCAATATCTACACGTGTCGTCACGCCACACCTAGACACTACCAGCATCTACACGTGTCGTCACGCCACACCTACACACTACCAGCATCTACACGTGTCGTCACGCCACACCTACACACTACCAGCATCTACACGTGTCGTCACGCCACACCTACACACTACCAGCATCTACACGTGTCGTCACGCCACACCTACACACTACCAGCATCTACACGTGTCGTCACGCCACACCTACACACTACCAGCATCTACACGTGTCGTCACGCCACACCTACACACTACCAGCATCTACACGTGTCGTCACGCCACACCTACACACTACCAACATCTACAAGTGCCGTCACGCCACACCTAGACACTACCAGCATCTACACGTGTCGTCACGCCACACCTACACACTACCAGCATCTACACGTGTCGTCACGCCACACCTACACACTACCAACATCTACACGTGTCGTCACGCCACACCTACACACTACCAGCATCTACACGTGTCGTCACGCCACACCTAGACACTACCAACATCTACAAGTGTCGTCACGCCACACCTAGACACTACCAACATCTACACGTGTCGTCACGCCACACCTACACACTAACAACATCTACACGTGTCGTCACGCCACACCTACACACTACCAGCATCTACACGTGTCGTCACGCCACACCTCGTATTTACGCAGTCCAAATAATTTAAAGGTCATCGTTTTGAGAAAGCATGAACCCCAATTTACTGGGAACAAGGGTTGCAACCCCCATTATAGAACTAACTTTAAATCGTCAACTTGTGTACACTGCGTAAGCATTTCATTGGGTCATGCCCCTTTGGCTTACATTTTCTTATTGTTTTCCGTTTTTTCCCCGTTGCTCCGCTACACGGCAGCCTGGGCGCTTAGGCTTCACCCCATTTGCCCCCCCTTTGGGAGATTCCAGATATGCCACTGTTATCAGTAGGGGGTATTTGACCTAGAGGAGTCATTGACCGACAAACTCGTGCAATCTGCTGCACCCTCCAGTCGGGACACACGAGGGTTACAAGCGGGTTACAAGCGGGTTACAAGAAACCAGCAAAGAACTCAACCTGTTTCGTCTGCTTATCAAAAAGTATCTGGCGCACAGTTTAAAAAAAAATATTGGAATCGCGCTAAGCCTTTATCTGTGAGCAGTGTGTGACCGTGGTATCAACCCCCACCATCACGTACCTGTGTTGTGTTGTAGGCCAACCTCCAACCCCACCTGTTTGTGGGCCAATCTCCCACCCCCTAGTCACAAGCGTCCCCCCTACTGCGTTCAGGGTTAGCTTAATGACATCAATAACCACGGTAATAGAAAGAACTCACTTCACTCAGAAGATTCCAGGTCAACTCGTTATGACTTTAATCAGATAAAAGATGATACAGTTACATACATAGACAATCATTTCTGTTGTCTAAGACTACATGATGACGTACGTAGTCGTACGCCCACCAGAACTGACTAACTAAAACTCATTCTAACGCTCTTCCATCAAGATTAAACTAAAACTAAACATTCTTCCATCAAGACCAAACTAAAACTAAACACTCTTCCATCGAGGCTAAACTTAAACTAACTCTCTTCCATCAAGACCAAGCTACCACTCATTCTAATGCTCTTCCACCAAGACTAAACTAAAAACTGACTATCTGTATTTTTGGCGTCCATTTATACGCCAGGCACAGTCATGATCAGTCCTCCCAGAAGGGAGGGCATGTCCTTATAAGTCAACGGAGCAGTCTCAGTCGTGCACCACTATTCTGGTCATCCCAGGCTAACCCACACAAATATATATCTGGACACTCCCCTGGATGCTTTATGTAACTACACTGGTGGCTTTCTAGAACAACATCTTTGAGTGCAGAACGGGTCAGCAGACATCGTTAATAGTATAGTTATACCGTCCGCTATCTGGATATAGGTATTCTAGGACGGGTCAGCAGACATCGTTAATATAGTTGTAGTCTTCTACTGGGACAGTCTGTTTTGATATAACATTTTCTAGGAGGCTGACCTATTCGTCCGCACTCGCTTAACTAGAGGGATACATGACTTTACAACGTGTCTCATTGTATGTTAGGCAGTGGGAAGGGCTCGTCTTTGGGACAGAGAGAGGATGGACGTCCTTTCGCTCATGTCAATCGAGTGCGACATATTCCAGAAACTTGGAATTTTCATCCATTATTGACGACTTTTCCATAAGAACATCCTAAAAGTTGGTATTTTGAATTTCGGGATTTTTTTTAAATTATATTTTATAAATTTCACTACATTTTCCTTGCAGGCCCTATTTGCGGTCTACTTGAATGTGGCCAGCGGGAGCTCGGGGCCAGCGTGAGCTCGGGGCCAGCAGGAGCTCGGGGCCAGCGGGAGCTCGGGGCCAGCGGGAGCTCGAGGCAAGCGGGAGCTCGGGGCCCCGGGAGCTCGGGGCCAGCGGGAGATCGGGGCCCTGGGAGCTCGGGGCCCTCCGATTGAAACACGTTTTATAAAAACAAGCCTTATATTGATTTCACTTTGGTGTTTCGAAAAGCAACAGCGGATCCAGTGGATTTGGGGTCTCAAGACCCCCTAGACCAAAGAGGGGATGGTCTTAGACACCCTTATCTGTAAGACAAATACAGTAAATGGGTAAAGGACAACGTATACAGGCCTACAGCGGAACTAGTGTCAGTGTAAAGACTGAAGAATTAACAACCGGCTAATATTAACCCTAGGAATAGGACGACAGTTGTGTCGCCCCCCCCCCAGTTCGTAAGTAGAACAACATGACTACAATTGACTGAGACACCCCCTTACCAACAAACCTAGACCCGCCCCTGAAAAGCCTCACTGTACCGTAAGACACAACGAATTAGATGCATAAATATCGCTGGGCCTTTCGTTAACTCTCCTGAAATGATTTAATTACTACGAATAGTTGCGTATATTTCCGCTCGATAAAGTGAAATATGGCGTGTTTACATAACATGTTACCTATATGTCGCAATAATACTGCCATCTAGCGATTAATAAAAAATATGTCTCAAAAACTTGTTTATATGTTGAAATGATTATTTTAACATCAAAACTTGTTTTTACTTTTGTAGACATTTTCATCGCCTTATCATAGCAACTTCATCAGTACTAATGACATTGGATGACGTCATCGTACACGTGAGGAAGTTCGTAATTGCCCTCGTCTCGGTTGAGTGCTGCCTTGTTCTTGCGTATCGGCATGACCTCTTTTTTGTGCGTTATCAACATCTTTCTTGCGTTCATTTAGTCTGGTCTTAAACAACCTCCCTGGCTCTCGTGTGTACGCTGCGCCGCAACGCTTACACGGTGTTTGGTAGATTAGTTCTCCCGGTTCTACTTTGTCCTTTGGGTGTACCAACATATGTCTCAGTGTTTGTGAAGTTCAAATACTGGTTGGAGTGGGTCTTCTGTATACACGGACATCTGCCGTCTCCTCTTTAGTACATTTAGCATCAAGGAATGGCGCGTGTTGTTGTTTTCTTCATCCTCTCTTGTCAATCATATGCTATCTGTGGGGCCGACCGTGTTCATATGCTATCTGTGGGGCCGACCGTGTTCTTATGCTATCTGTGGGGTCGACCGTGTTCATATGCTATATGTGGGGTCGACCGTGTTCACATGTTATGTGTGGGGTCGACCGTGTTCATATGCTATCTGTGGGGCCGACCGTGTTCATATGCTATATGTGGGGTCGACCGTGTTCATATGCTATATGTGGGGTCGACCGTGTTCATATGCTATCTGTGGGGCCGACCGTGTTCATATGCTATATGTGGGGTCGACCGTGTTCATATGCTATATGTGGGGTCGACCGTGTTCATATGCTATATGTGGGGTCGACCGTGTTCATATGCTATCTGTGGGGTCGACCGTGTTCATATGCTATTGCAATTCCTCTACCTTGCCTGTGTGTACTAGACAAATGACATCATCCATATACCGTTTCCAGTTCCTTGGTTCATCTGGGGTCGTGGCTATAATTTTTTGCTCCAAATCAAGACAAGTTCATAACAATGGGGGATATTGGACTGCCCATAGTTACACCTGCTTGGACTGCCCATAGTTACACCTGCTTGGACTGCCCATAGTTACACCTGCTTGGACTGCCCATAGTACACCTGCTTGAACTGGGCATAGTTACACCTGCTTGGACTGCCCATAGTTACACCTGCTTGGACTGTCCATAGTTACACCTGCTTGGACTGCCCATAGTTACACCTGCTTGGACTGCCCATAGTTACACTTCTTCTGGTATTTATTCTCCATATCTGCAGTAAGCTTAGTGTCGCTCGATCTGCCGCTACTACGAATTCTTCGACCGGTACTTTGTCTGGTGTCACTGCGTAATTCAGCCCCTTTGCGAATACCTTATTCTGATCGTCTGATGATTTGTCTTTCGACAGATTGATCGCCCACCTCTTTAACTATGATCCTGTCCGCTCGGCTACCTCGCTTGCAAGCGCAGAAATTTCTGTTGATGACGTCATTTCGTTTTCTCGTGTGTCTGTCGTTCACGTTCGAAATGTGTCGCGTGACGTATTGTTGATCTTCGCTTGACAGCAAAGTAAATAACTGCGGTTCCAAGGTGAGTCTGTTATCTTTGTACGTGTCCAATTTGTTGTTTATGACACGTATCCTCTCTCTTATTAAATCCTTACTAGCTTTGTCTACTATTCTCCTTGCATTTGCCGTGTTCATTGGGTATTTCATGCTGCGTCTGGGAGGTGTTACTTCGGTATCCTTACATCGTAACGTGAATACATTGTTTTACCTTCGTAGAAATGTCTACAGAGGTAAACAGATGTGGCAACATAATCGCTTCAACATGAACACAAACTATCCTGAGAAATGTTCACTATTTTGTTTATTCATTGTTGTGTTCTTCGAAAAAAGTCAACTCTGACGTTTATACTCCCACTGACCAATATATCCGACTAAAGACTTCAAGGGTAGCCAATTGCTCGAAAAGTGTGATTCATATAGCATGCAGAAGATACACTAACATTATCGTTAAGTTGGTAGAGAACAATGAAGTAACGATTTTCTTCTAATCAATACTATTGAGATATTCTTACTCAACGTTTTGGCTACCTTTGGTAAACTTCACCAGGAACTGAATTCTGGGACGACTAGTTCTAGTTATGCTCGCCAGTTGGCGTGGCTAGCAGACCGTCCCATACGTGACTGAGTGGCCTCGATTTATGATTGGCGTCGTCTTACTGATCCAGATGGCCTCTTTAACCCATTTCACGTTTCTGCTGCTTTCTCTGTCTATGACCTTTGCTCCCTCCAAGTCAATGATGCAGTTGTTTCTGTTTGCTTAGCCGGTGTTTGCACACTTATGCAGACTCTCTATTTCGTTCACTGGTAAGTCGTCGTGTTGAAATGGTCTCAACCTCCTTCTTGTGCTCCTCGAGTCTTCTTCCAAATGTTCTCCCTGTTTCGCCAATGTACGTGGCTACAGGTCTTACGTGGGTTCTACACAGTCCTCCACGTTGTCCGCATGCACTGCATTTCCCTGATGTTTAGATATGGTCTCGTAGCCATGGCGATCGATATCATGATGTTTTAATAGCCACAGCCACCCTTTAATGGCACAGCCAACCTTTGGCTTAAATTATATGTTTTTTATTTTGTTCCATATTTGACCGTTGCGCGCTACATGGTAGCATATGGTCAATTAACTGACCACCAGGCTTGCCCCCAGTGGCCTTCCCTTTGCGAGATCCCAGATACGCAACTGCTCCTACGTGTAGGAAACAAATACAATAAACACTGCGTAGTGAGGTTGGCCGTAGAATGATGCCAATAACGGACAATGTCAACTTAATAACTAAATCAGCACAAGAATTATCTGTCACATAAACACTACCAGGAACTCGGTATGCATCGACATGTGTCGTCACGCCACACCCAGTGTTTACGCAGTCCCAATAATATAAAGTAGGTCATCGTTTTGAAAACACATGAACCCCACTTTACTGAGCACCCCCATTGTAGAGCAAACTTTAAAAAGGTCAAAGTGTGTATACTGCGCAAGTTCATGCGGTTTATTTATACCGCCTTCCATCTAGTCCACCCAATGCAGTCCTGGTACATGTATTGGCGTTGACAGTCTTTGACCCGCCGCCTAACTGCACTCAACGCTGGACACTGCTGCTTAGATTACACGACACATCCGGTTGTAGCAGTGGTTGTTGTTTGTAAACACATGGCTGTCTGCAGCTATGTACCAGAAGTTACGTAATTGAAAGTACGATATATTAGTATTGGTAGGATTGTCTCGTTGTAAATGACTAATGCCAGGGAGAACAGTGTCTGTACATTGAAGACTGATCCACGATTATAATTAGATAAAACACGTGCAAAGTAATACGTTGATGCATTAATTGTTTATTTGAAGATCACCAACTCGGCTAGTGAACTGTTCACTTCCAACACATGAACGAGCAATGCATTTTGTTTCCATAACCTAGCTAGTTTTTACCAGTGTTTGCATGACAAGTTAAATTTTGTCTTCACCCTTGCCCGTGCGCCTGTTTCCCCGGGCCTATCCCTCTCGTGGCAAAGGGCACACTGCGGTCATGTTGACACAAGTCGTGCTCAGCGTCCGGCTCGAACCGCTTCTGCCTGGTTGGCGAGTCTCTATAAGTTGTCACTTCAACCAACTCTAATCCAGCTTTACGTGCATTTGTGGAAGACCAGCATCGTGACAAGAAAATAACGTACAGGTAAAACATTGTTTGTTACATTTTAAGTGTCGAAGGCTATATATATATATATATATATATATATATATATATATATATATATATATACACATATACATATACTCTCTCTCTCTGTATGCGGCGTGTGTGTGTGTGCGTGTGCGTGTGCGTGTGCGTGTGCGTGTGTGTGTGTGTGTGTGTGTGCGCGCGCGCGAGGGACAACGCACGCCGTTTGCTTCGCTTTCTCATTAAAACGTATTTTACGCAAGTACTACGTACTACGTGGCAGTCAGCTAAAGTCCTACGTGCTACGTGGCAGTCAGCAAAAGTACTTCGTACTACGTGGCAGTCAGCTAAAGTACTACGTACTACGTGGCAGTCAGCTAAAGTACTAAGTACTAGGTGGCAGTCAGCTAAAGTACTACGTACTACGTGGCAGTCAGCTAAAGTACTACGTACTACGTGGCAGTCAGCTAAAGTACTACGTACTACGTGGCAGTCAGCTAAAGTACTACGTACTACGTGGCAGTCAGCTAAAGTACTACGTACTACGTGGCAGTCAGCTAAGGTACTACGTACTGCGTGGCAGTCAGCTAAAGTACTACGTACTACGTGGCAGTCAGCTAAAGTACTACGTACTACGTGGCAGTCAGCTAAAGTACTACGTACTGCGTGGCAGTCAGCTAAAGTACTACGTACTACGTGGCAGTCAGCTAAAGTACTAAGTACTAGGTGGCAGTCAGCTAAAGCACTACGTACTACGTGGCAGTCAGCTAAAGCACTATGTTCTACGTGGCAGTCAGCTAAAGTACTACGTACCACGTGGCAGTCAGCTAAAGTACTACGTGACAGTCAGCTAAGCTACTACGTACTACGTGGCAGTCAGCTAAAGTACTATGTACTACGTGGAAGTCAGCTAAAGTCTGGGTGAAGTGTTCAAAACCCTCAACCACGTAGAATATATGCTGTACTGTTGAAAGGAATCGTGAATGATTATGTTAAGCTTCCTGGTGGTAAATGCAGAAGCCTTTAATTATAGTATAGTTTAAATGCTAACACGGTGTTAGAACAATGGCCAACATTTGAAGATAAGTAATGAATAGATTAACTCGAAATACACGATCTAACCCCATTACCCCGTCATATATAAGGTTAGGGTAACCCTATATCTATATACCCTAACTCTAACTCCATTACCCCGTCATATATAGTGTCATATTGTCATATATACGAAGGGTATGCATATGGTTGTCAGATATAGTGCCATAACATTATATATGTCTAGGATGTGAGTAGATTTGTCAGATATATCTTCATAGTATATATCTTCATGTTAGATACGCGTCAGATATATCATAATGTGCGCAGCACTGTCAGAAAACATACACTTGCGTGCGTAGGGGCGTATATTTCAACCCTGTGTTAGACACCACAGCTGTTGAGAAGTTGCTACATGAGCACAAGCGGCCGCTATCCAACCAACGGTCTTTCGTCTAAAAATGTCCACATTGTATGGAAAAAGAAAGCTTGTGGTGGAGACAGCTGTTAACTACACATGTTACAGGTTGTCGAAATAAATAACATCCACAGAGAGTTGTTGGCAGCAGGACACATTAGGAAACTGTGAAGAGCAGACGGAGACGATGGCTCCCGGAGTGGATGGCGCCGATTCTAGTGATCCTTATTGCGACCCAGACAACCCACGGGTTATACAGTTCCAGGAGATCAGCGCAGCAGCCTACAAGATCAAAGACGGGATACCACGAACCCCCTGTACAGTAAGTACAGCGAACCTCTTGTACTGTAAACCAACGAACCCCTTGTACAGTAAGTACAGCGAACCTCTTGTACTGTAAACCATCGAACCCCTTGTACAGTAAGTACAGCGAACCTCTTGTACTGTAAACCAACGAACCCCTTGTACAGTAGGTACAGCGAACCTCTTGTACTGTAAACCAACGAAACCCTTGTACAGTAGGTACATCGAACCTCTTGCACTGTAAACCAACGAAACCCTTGTACAGTAAGTACAGCGAACCTCTTGTACTGTAAACCAACGAAACCCTTGTACAGTAGGTACATCGAACCTCTTGTACTGTAAACTAACGAACCCCTTGTATATTAAGTACAGCGAACCTCTTGTACTGTAAACAAAGGAACCTCTTGTACAGTAAGTACATCGATCCCTTTTGCAGTAATAACATGCAGTAAACCCCTTGTACAATAAGAACAGTGAATCCTTGTACAGTAGGTACAGTGAACCCCTGGTACAATAAGAACAGTGGATCCTTGTACAATGGGTAGAGTGAACCCCTTGTACAGTTGGTACATCGAACCCTTTTACAGTAAGAACAGTGAACCCCTTTTACAATAAGAACAGTGAATCCTTGTACAGTAGGTACAATGAACCACTTGTACAGTAAGAACAGTGAATCCTTGTACCATAGGTAGAGTGAACCCCTTGTACAGTTGGTACATCGAACCCTTTTACAGTAAGTACAGTGAACCCCTTTTACAATAAGAACAATTAATCCTTGTACAGTAGGTACAGTGAACTCCTTGTACAATAAGAACAGTGAATCCTTGTACAGTAGGTACAGTGAACCCCTTGTACAATAAGAACAGTGAATCCTTGTACAATAGGTACAGTGAACCCCTCGTACAATAAGAACAGTGAATCCTTGTACAGTAGGTACAGTGAACCCCTTGTACAATAAGAACAGTGAATACTTGTACAGTAGGTACAGTGAACCCCTTTTACAATAAGAACAGTGAATCCTTGTACAGTAGGTACAGTGAACCCCTTTTACAATAAGAACAGTGAATCCTTGTACAGTAGGTACAGTGAACCCCTTGTACAATAACAACAGTGAATCCTTGTACAGTAGGTACAGCGAATCCCTTTTACAATAAGAACAGTCAATCCTTGTACAGTGGGTACAGTGAACCCGTTGTACAACAAGAACAGTGAATCCTTGTACAATAGGTAGAGTGAACCCCTTGTACAATTGGTACATCGAACCCTTTTACAGTAAGAACAGTGAACCCCTTTTACAATAAGAACAATGAATCCTTGTACAGTAGGTACAGTGAACCCCTTGTACAATAAGAAAAGTGAATCCTTGTACAGTAGGTACAGTGAACCCCTTGTACAATAAGAAGAGTGAATCCTTGTACAGTAGGTACAGTGAACCCCTTGTACAATAAGAACAGTGAATCCTTGTACAGTAGGTACAGATAACTCCTTGTACAATAAGAAGAGTGAATCCTTGTACGGTAGGTATAGAGAACCCCTTGTACAATAAGAACAGTGAATCCTTGTACAATAGGTAGAGTGAACCCTTTGTACAATAAGAACAGTGAATCCTTATACAGTAGGTACAGTGAACCCCTTTTACAATAAGAACAGTGAATCCTTGTACAGTAGGTACATCGAACCCTTGTACAGTAAGAACAGTGAACTCCTTCTGCAGTAGGTACAGCGAATCCCTTTTACAATAAGAACACTGAATCCTTGTTCAGTAAGTGCAGTGAACCCCTTGTACAATAAGAACAGTGAATCCTTGTACACTAGGTAGAGTGAACCCCTCGCACAGTAAGAACAGTGAATCCTTGTACAATAGGTACAGTGATCCCCTTGAAAAATAAGAACAGTGAATCCTTGTACAATAGGTACAGTGAACCCCTTGAACAATAAGAACAGTGATCTCCATTTAAAATAAGAACACTGAATCCTTGTACAGTAGGTACAGTGAACCCCTTGTACAGTAAGAACACTGATTCCTTGTACTGTAGGTATAGTGAACCCCTTGTACAATAAGAACAGTGAATCCTTGAACAGTAGGTACAGTGAACCCTTCGCACAGTAAGAACAGTGAATCCTTGTACAATACGTACAGTGAACCCCTGGAACAATAAGAACAGTGAATCCTTGTACAGTAGGTACAGTGAACCCCTTGTACAGTTGGTACATCGAACCCTTTGTACAGTAGGCGCAACGCCACCCTTTTACAGTAGATACGTCGAACTCTGGTAAACGTAAACACTAGATCTAGGAAGGTTTTGGTTCATTAGTGCGTCTTCCTTCAGTTTTCCTATTGACTCTTTTTTTCATGAGCAAAAAATTTAAACTCTGCAATCCTCAGGTGACGGAAATTAATTGTTGATGCTGACATTATTATATCCGTGGAATATAATGTAACGTAGATTTGTTACTGAGAAATTCAGGAGAATTAATGTAAACTAGTACTGCCCTCTGGCGGGTTGCAGATACAGCTAACATAGATAGAGATAAATAATACTTTATTTATCCTCGCAGGGAAATTGCGTTTCTGCCTGTGCAACGGATGCAATTACATAAACATGCGCAAGTAAAAACCACATTTATCACACATAATTATATATACAAAACATTTAAAACACCCATATACGCTTACACACTCATAAATTTTTTTCTCCACAGTTCTTCCTATCTTCTGATTAAAAACGGTGATCGCCGAAGGCACAAACGAACGGGCATATCTTGTCGTTCTAGTTCGCGACGTTCAATGATTCTGTTATCAAAGTCTGCCTTCAGTGGTTGCGTGTCGTCATGAAGTATGTCTGTCAGTCGTCCCTGGTAGTATGTGTCATGATTTAGTGAATATGCCGTTTAGTAAGTCATTCGTACGCGTTACGGCTGTGTGCCTCTGTCGATCTAACATAGTTGTTTTTGTGCACGGAAGTATAGTTTAATAATTTCAATAAAAGATGCACTTTATAATGTGATTGTACTTGCAGCGATCTGGTCTGTCGAGTGCAGTTGGAATGGAAATATACTTCAAGAAAGAATATCTTCAATTCACTGGAAGGTTGGCCGTTGTTTGTCAGTTTCAGTAAAACAACAGTTATACAGCTATGCGATTTTTTCACAGTACATTTTACCTGTATTCGTTGTGACGTTTCAACAGGTTGCTCTTGTGTTCACCAGACTGACTACCGCTAGATGGCGGCTCGTTAGTCGTCGTGCGCTGGTGCTGGCCCCGGTCTCTTCGTGGGGTCGTCGTAGATGTGCGGGAGACGGTACCGCCCTCGTCCCAGATCCCGTATCGCCCCTTATCTACAAACGATGCTCCATCCCAGTCTACTGTTTCGTTCTTTTGAGTAACGTGGTCTGTGATGGCTGCTTTGATTGATTCTGACGTGTTTATTGCTTCTGGTGTCAACTCGACCTACCGATGCTTTCTCTGCGCCTTCTTTGTGCTCATCATTTCTGCCTCTTTAAGGACCCACACCGGTGACATCACCTGCGCGCGCCATCTAGCGGTAGTCAATCTGGTGACGGCAGCTTAAATCTATCGAAACGTCACAACAAACAAAGGTAAAATTGACTGTGAAAAACGAAACAAATTACAGATTACAGTCGCCAGTCCGTTTGTACGATGCCAATTGAACACATCTAATGCACATACGAACATGCATGCATACTTGCGTACGTATATACGTGCGCACGTGCGTACGTGCGTACGTATGGACGAACGTAGATACGTACGAAAGGACGCACGCTCCTACGCACGCAAGCATCATGCACAACGCACGTACCACGCACACACGCAAACACGCATGTCCTACCTACTGTAACTCGTTATACCTGGTTGTGTGGGCAATGTTGCATTCCCAAACTATGTGTTTGTAGTTTCAAAGAGCGAGGAGCTCGGTACAGTCTCATGATGCTGAAGCCGGTAAGTTGTTGGCCGCATAGAACACACTTCACACCGACCTGTGTTGGCCAACAGTAGGTTGTGTGTACACTTGTCTTTCAGTTCGTAGCTGCTTGCACGCATCTCATTTCAAACGATTAAGCTAAACATATGTAATCATTTGATTTGTTTGTAAAAAAATAGCAACACAATACAGCTGTTGTTACGATTTACGAGTTACATTCTGACCGATATCAGAAGCATTGCAATTCATAGTGGAATTACGTAGGGAGGAGAACAACTACATAGATACCTTACAATGTTCTACTACTTTAATACAATCTATGTTGCCGACCTTAGCAAAGCGAAGATAGCTAAGGTGTTGTCACCAACTCTCCCATCTCGTAGCCAGCCGTGCCATGGTGCGTCATGGCGAGTGGGCGTCTTGCCATGTAGCCAGCCGTGCCATGGTGCGTCATGGCCAGTGGGCGTCTTGCCATGTAGCCAGCCGTGCCATGGTGCGTCATGGCCAGTGGGCGTCTTGCCATGGGCTCACCTAATGCTGTGATGACCTGTCCATTGCCACATTGACCTTTCCATTGCCGTGTTGACCCGTCAACTGCCGTGTTGACCAGTGGTTCTGCTAACAGGAGCACCGGCAGGTCGGGGTGATTGCAGCGAGCGCCGGTAACCACGCCCTAGCTCTCGCCTACCACGGCAGTCAGCTCTCAGTGCCCGTCACTGTCGTCATGCCGATTGTCGCACCCATGATGAAGGTGCAGCTGTGTCGCCAACATGGCGCCGTCGTCATCGAACACGGCGCTGACATCGGTGAGGTGAGTGTCGTAACAACCGTCTTCAGAATATATTATGTCCTTATTCAAGCTCTGGTTATATTTAATATTTTTTTTTCTTCATGTTCACTGTTAATTTTTAACATCAGGGTGGCTAGCTACGACGCCTGGTCTTAATAGCAGTCTCCCTGGCACACATTAAAAATGTATTTTCTTCATGTAACTGAATGTAATGATGGGCCAATACAAATACGTATTGTATTTTCATTGTGTTTATTTTTAATATTTATTTCCTTTATGTTTTGTCTACGTTCATTAGCCGTATTGACTTGTTCATCTTGGGTTCCTATTTTCCCATTATTGTTCATACATTTTTACAAATTGTTCACTAACACACGCACGTGTACGCACACACAGACTCACGCGCACAGACTCGCGCGCTCACACATATTCCTAAAAGCGTGGACCTATTGCATGCTTTCAGGCAAAGGTGCGTGCATTGGCAATGGCAGCCGAACACGGCTACGTCTACATTAACGGGTAAGCAGTATTAATAGACCCCTCGCCCTCCCAATTAAATGTTTTTGCTCGTCTCATTTCAAATTCATTTTGCAAAAAATCAAACCGACCTAGTATCCACTGCAACATGCCAGCTCGTTTGTGCAACTTTTGCATGTCGCTTTTGTGAAACCATCAAACAGACAATTAAGTTACTTAATGTTTGGTCAAACATTAATTGAAGTGAAAATGGAAGCGCTGAAAACTCACGAATTTAGCTTTTGGTGACATTTCTTCACATGACAAGAAATTGATTGCCATTTTGAATATCAACTATTTTGATCCTTACCAGATCTAACGAATGAAGTAAATTCTTTCGATGACTTTACATAAACTATGTACCACTTCGGATGTTACATCAAGTATCCACACGCTACATATTTATACATCAACGAACCAGATTTGCGTTAAGCTAAATCAGTTGAGGAGTTTTAATCATCATCGTCATCAACATCGTCATCAACATCGTCATCGTTTTTATAATTATCATTATGAGCGGCGGTGGCGGCGGCGGCGGTGGTGGCGGCGGCTTTGGCGGCGGCGGCTTTGGCGGCGTCGGCGGCGGCGGTGGCGGCGGCGGTGGCGGTGGCGGCGGTGGCGGCGGTGGCGACGTCGGTCATATGGAAATAGTCATACAAATGTTTCCCTACTCCAACAATATTACCCCACGTCTACAATGTTACCCCATCAATACAGTGCTATAACTACATTGTCGATAATATGTTTGGTTACTGTGATCATGTTAGATATGACCACCCTCACATCTTGGCGGGCCAAGGCACGATAGGGCTGGAGATCGTTGACCAAGTGCCGGACGTCGACGCAGTCGTCGTGCCTGTGGGGGGCGGCGGCCTTATTGCCGGCGTCGCCCTCGCTGTCAAGAGCCTTCGTCCTAACGTCAAAATAATTGTAAGTTTAAGCGTTTTTCTGTCCTCGGTCCTCCTTCCGTTCACCCCTCTGTCGTCCTCTTCACTTCTCGGTCCTCAACC
The DNA here is from genome assembly GCA_033239005.1 of Lamellibrachia satsuma. Taxonomy (NCBI): domain Eukaryota; kingdom Metazoa; phylum Annelida; class Polychaeta; order Sabellida; family Siboglinidae; genus Lamellibrachia; species Lamellibrachia satsuma. The sequence goes on from BSQZ01000018.1 coordinate 10,826,513, forward strand.
CATTCATGCATCGGTACTTCTCTCGTTCATCCCTCTGTCCATCTCCGTTTCATCCCTCTGTCCTCACCCCGTCCACCCCATCCTCCCATCCATCCATCGATCCTCCTCCCGCTCATCCTTCGGTCCTCATCCCGTTGAACATTCGGTCTTCCTCCCGTTTATCCACCAGCCTTCATACCTTTCATCTCTCTGTTCTCCTTCCGTTCATCCCTCGATCCTCATCCCATTCATCCCCCTTCCCTACTCCCGCTCATTCTCGGTCCTCATCCCTTTCAACCCTCTGTCCTACTCTTGTTCATTCCTCTGTCCTTCTCCCGTTCATCCCCCGGTCCTCCTCTCGTTCACCCCACCGTCCTCTCCCCGTCCATATATTGGTCTTCATCTTTCCTTTCTCCTACCGTTCATCCCTCTATCCTCCTCCAGTTCATCACTCGGCCCTCCTCCCGTTCACCCCTCTGTCCCCCTCCCGTTCATTCCTGTGTCCCCCTCCTGTTCACCCCTCATCCCATTCATAGCCCGGTCATTTCCCGTTTATCACTCGGTTTTACATAACGTACAACACATCACATGTCATACATAGCATTTCATGCATGACACGCTATCCGTGTTATATATGCCGCATGTTGCATAACGTATTTTACGAAACATAGCGTCGAGTCTGAAAAATGTGTCGCACGATACATGACATATTGTGACGTACGCTACAGGGCGTCGAGTCTGAGAAGTGCGCCAGTTTCACGGCATCGCTCGAGTCCGGGAAGCCCGTGTACGTGAGGGCGTCGTCCACTCTCGCTGACGGTCAGTGTCCCATTAACTTCACACTCGCAGCATCCCGCTAAGTCCATCCTCGCTGAAAGTTAGTGTTCCACTAAGTCCCAAACACCTAACCGTTCTCCTCAGTCTCTTGAACGCATTGTAACACCCAAACACCCAACCGTTGTCCTCAGTCCCTTGGGCGCGCTGTAACACCCAAACACCCAACCGTTCTCCTCAGTCTCTTGGACGCATTGTAACACCCAAACACCCAACCGTTCTCCTCAGTCTCGATACATCAGTGTGTACTGTTTCATGTGCTCCAACAGGTCTGGCCGTCCCGCTACCGGGTGTTAATGCCTTTGCCACAGCAGCGCCATTGATCGATAAAATGGTTGTAGTAAGGTAAGCTGTCTCTCTCTCCTGCATAACAGTCTCACCGACTCTCTCTTCTTCCATTACCTTTCTTTCTCTCGACATGTAGATGGACATCCCTGTTGGTTTCTCTCTTTTCCTTCTTTTGTTTCACTGACTCGCTCACATTAACGTCATTCGCCACACGATTCATGCCATAATAAATGGCCTGCAACAATTGAATTATGATGTCGTCTCTCATTTGCGGCTGTCTTTGCACAACGATACACATTAAAGCAAAACTGAACACTTTATATTCGCGTTCGGGTGAAATAAATTCTACATACGTGCCAAGTAGTAATAATAAATCTGGTTTCGTAGGCTTTCAGTTGACCAAATAAAAAATGGAAAACATGATATATAGTTTATTTCAAACTATGAACAAAGTGTACGACCTCAGCCATCCGCCCACCGCTCGCAAGTTTTCCAGTCAACACAATACGCCATCTTAGAAGCAATATCGTCGTGCGACGTGACCGTGTGACGTGACCGTGTGACGACCGTGTTCCAGAGAGGAACACATTGCACTGGCCATCCTGCGCCTCGTCGAGCTGGAGAAGGCGGTCGTGGAAGGCGCTGGTGCGACGGGGCTGGCAGCCGTACTGGCCGGACTGCTGCCCGAACTCAGTGGTCAGAGGTAAGTGGACGTGAAGGCTACTGTCTGAACTTAGTGGTCAGAGATAAGTGGATGTGATGGCAACTTTCCGAAATCAGTGGTCAGAAGTGAAAATGTAGGCCACTGTCCGAGCTGAGTGGTCAGAAGTAAGAGACTCATCTTCGGTAATGGAAGCCCAGACCGTTCATGAATGTAGGCCACTGTCCGAGCTGAGTGGTCAAAAGTAAGAGACTCATCTTCGGTAATGGAAGCCCGGACCGTTCATGAATGTAGGCCACTGTCCGAGCTGAGTGGTCAGAAGTAAGAGACACATCTTCGGTAATGGAAGCCCGGACCGTTCATGAATGTAGGCCACTGTCCGAGCTGAGTGGTCAGAAGTAAGAGACTCATTTTCGGTAATGGAAGCCCGGACCGTTCATGAATGTAGGCCACTGTCCGAGCTGAGTGGTCAGAAGTAAGAGACTCATCTTCGGTAATGGAAGCCCGGACCGTTCATGAATGTATGCCACTGTCCGAGCTTAGTGGTCAGAAGTAAGAGACTCATCTTCGGAAATGGAAGCCCAGACCGTTCATGAATGACACACATGATTATGGTCTGAGATGTTTATTTGAAAGTGTCCATGAGCTGTGATGCACTATGCAGTGCAATCAGGTTGTGTGCTAACGTTTCTGACCTATCGTCAGTTGTGTAGTGCAGTCAGCAAGTGTGTTGGTGTGCTTCACAGCTATGTAGTGCAGTCAGCTAGTGTGTTGGTGTGCTTCACAGCTGTGTAGTGCAGTCAGCTAGTGTGTTGGTGTGCTTCACAGCTGTGTAGTGCAGTCAGCTAGTGTGTTGGTGTACTTCACAGCTGTGTAGTGCAGTCAGCTAGTGTGTTGGTGTGCTTTACAGCTGTGTAGTGCAGTCAGCTAGTGTGTTGGTGTGCTTCACAGCTGTGTAGTGCAGTCAGCTAGTGTGTTGGTGTGCTTCACAGCTGTGTAGTGCAGTCAGCTAGTGTGTTGGTGTGCTTCACAGCTGTGGTTCGATGCATAGTGCAGACACGCCTCGTGTTTCAGGGTTGTCATTCCGCTGTGTGGAGGTAACATTGACACGACAGTTCTGGGTCGATGTCTCGAGCGAGGTTTGGCGGCCGACGGACGACTGTGCCGATTCATTGTTACTGTCAGTGACCGACCAGGCGGCATCGCCGAACTGACCAGGCTCCTCGCCGGCATCGGAGTCAGGTGAGTCAATAAAACTCCCTCTTCAACTGATTTGGTCCAACGAGAATCCGGTTCGATGATGTCCAAATACGTAGTGTGTAAACAGTGTAAACAATGTAAACAGTGTAAACAGTGTAAACAGTGTAAACAGTGTAAACAGTGTAAACAGTGTAAGTGATGTCCTTAACCGTGAAGTAAAATAGTACGTTTGGCCAAATCTTCCAAAGATTTACTTTGTTCTGGTAGTTTGATCTGGTAACTTGCAAAGTACGGATCCGACCTACAGCCTTCGACCGTTGATCTTGTCGGCACGTGTCTTTTGAGAGAGCAAGGCGAGTCGACATAAACAATAAAACACGTGTTGGGGTCAATAATCGAAACTCATGAGTTTTCCACTTTTACTATAATTGATATCGTAGTGGATATTAGAACAATTATATTGTTTTAGCAAAATGAATTTGAAATGAAACGGGCGAGGACAAACCTGTAACACGGCGTCGGTGTAATTACACGTAGACGACTAATCATTGGACTCTTGATAAGCCAATGGCTTCTTTGTCAACTTGCCTTCAGGTTTTTTGGAAATCTTATTCAGTTTGGCTAAATCTTGATATGCTACGTGCGAATATGCTAGCTTGGAGGCGCCTATGTAGTGATTACACGTCATTTATGTTACGTACGTAGATACATGCTTGGAGGCGACTGTGTAAAGGTTACACGCCATTTATGTTATGTATGTAGATACATGCTTGTAAGCAACTGTGTATTGGTTACACGTCATTTATGTTACGTATGTAGATACATGCTTGTAGGCAACTGTGTAGTGGCTACACGTCATTTATGTTACGTATGGAGATACATGTTTGTAGGCGACTGTGTAGTGGTTACACGCCATTTATGTTATGTATGTAGACACATGCTTGTAGGCGACTGTGTAGTGGTTACACGCCATTTATGTTACGTATGTCGATACATACTTGTAGGCGACTGTGTAGTGGTTACACGCCATTTATGTTATGTATGTAGACACATGCTTGTAGGCGACTGTGTAGTGGTTGCACGCCATTTATGTTACGTATGTAGATACATGCTTGTAGGTGACTTGGTAGTGGTTACACGTTACCTATGTTACGTACGTATGTACATGCTTGTAGGCGACCGTGTAGTGGTTACACGTCACTTATGTTACGTACGTATGTACATTCCTGTAGGCGTCTGTGTAGTGGTTACACGTCACTTATGTTACGTACGTATGTACATGCTTCTAGGCGACCGTGTAGTGGTTACATGTTACCTATGTTACGTACGTATGTACATGCTTGTAGGCGACCGTGTAGTGGTTACACGTCACTTATGTTACGTACGTATGTACATGCTTGTAGGCGTCTGTGTAGTGGTTTCAAGCTATTTATGACCTAATGACAAACTAAAAACTATGCGGTGCGAATTAAAGGGAAACAAAGGTCAAAGGTCATGGTTGTGCGCCGATACACATATGAACATTAGTATAAACTAAGTCAAGAATATCACGCCAGTGGCTTACTAGAAAACCCTTGTTGACTACACAGCATCTTAATTTCATGTGCTGCACCACACTGTTAGCGCTACGTCACGAATGCTTGTACTCTGGCAATATTCGCGAACGAAATAAACAGTTATTTGTAAACACCTATTTTTATTCTTACAATACGATATGGCCATGCTGTTTGCGTCCAAACTCAACTTGTGCAACCTATTATTGCCATCGTTTACTAAACTTATCCCGTTCTGACTTAGCATATCGCTTGATTGACAGTCTATTGATTTCGCTTGATTGACAGTTTAGTTATATTGCTTGATTGACAGTTTAGTTATATCGCTTGATTGACAGTTTAGGTACATGTTTATTGGTCGTCCTGGTCAACGGCCATGTCAGTCGCCATTTGAAATAATTGAACATATTCACAACAATTCTGCACCTGAGAGTCATACTCGTGTACTAATAAATAATTATAAAAAATATAAAATAGTTATGATCTGCTTGCAGCATAAAAGACATATTTCACGAACGAGCCTGGCTGATGTCACACATCTACTCCGTTGAGGTAATATATGTGCGCTTTATATATGTGATCCTTGGTTCGTAAGAATGTGCTTCAATTCAAATGATGCACTAAACTATAAAATTTCTATTTTAAAACCTGTCATGAACTCACAAAGCAATGATCTCGATCTATACAGAACAACACATGCGCTGCAGTAGCCTTGTTTTGGCGGATACCGGTGCTATATAAGATCACACAGGCTGCAGTACCTTGCCTTGGCGGATACCGGTGCTATATAAGACCACACAGGCTGCATTACCTTGTCTAGGCGGATACCAGTGCTAAATAAGACCACACAGGCTGCAGTAGCCTTGTCTTGGCAGATACCAGTGCTATATAAGACCACACAGGCGCTGCAGTAGCCTTGTGTTGGCGGATGCCAGTGTTATATAAGACCACACAGGCTGCAGTAGCCTTGTCTAGGCGGATACCGGTACAATATAAGACCACACAGGCGCTGCAGTAGCCTTGTCTAGGCGGATATCGGTGCTATATAAGATCACACAGGCTGCAGTACCTTTTCTTTTCGGATACCGGTGCTATATAGGACCATACAGGCGCTGCATTAACCTAGTCGGATACCGGTGCTATATAAGATCACACATTATCAGTGCTTTTCAATGTTTTTCTCACGATGTTAATGCTATTGCTTTTTTCGAAATCATTAGTTATTATCATCATTGTTGCCCAAATGAATAACTTGCTACGTGCGTCTACCTGTAGGTGAAGTGTGTGGTCGAGACACGTGATCGACAACACGCGAATGAACTGGAAGAGTTGCTTCGTAGTCATTACGGTCAGGTCGTGTTTGGAGTAAACGAGATCCGTACCAACCACGTGTAGTGTTACGTCTACATTACGACCAGGTCGTGTTTGGAGTAAACGAGATCCGTACCAACCACGTGTAGTGTTACGTCTACATTACGACCAGGTCGTGTTTGGAGTAAACGAGATCCGTACCAACCACGTGTAGTGTTACGTCTACATTACGACCAGGTCGTGTTTGGAGTAAACGAGATCCGTACCAACCACGTGTAGTGTTACGTCTACATTACGACCAGGACTGTTTGGAGTAAACGAGATCCGTACTAACCACGTGTAGTGTTACGTCTGCATTACGACCAGGTCGTGTTTGGAGTAAACGACATCCGTACCAATCACATGTAGCGTTACTACATCGGCAACGAGGCGAGCCTTCATCGAACTCAGGGTGCAGAGTCTTCTGATTGTATCATTCCCTGTGAATGTGGACCTCAGCGTATTTGGGCACATGTCACACGCACTCACCCACGCGCTACGGGGAATTCCTTTGTTCTATTATACGAATTGATAAAAATGGATGACACCACCGATGGAAGAACTTTGTATGTTGATATGCGATCAACACTAACAAATGCCAACTGTGACGTCAGTGTATCGAACCGATGTGTGTGGATTACAGATGTGTACTGGTGTTCGCTCAAGGCGACGACGATGACGAACTAACCATACCGCACTACTTAAAATAATCAACCAGCCACGGTTGGCATCGGTGCAGAAATTTCAAAAAGACGTCTCGAATTGATGTGAACGTCCGTGTACAACGGGTGGCAAAACTGTTTAATAATTGGAGTAATTGTGGTAAATGTATTTTATATTTTCATTTATAATGTTGTATCAGTAGTTATGTTCACAATAAAGAAATGTGTGTTTCTCATAATATATTTGTGTTTTTTATTTAGAGACATAAGTATTATGCTATGATAACGACGTCTGCTGCACACACAATGACGACAGGAATCGTTGCTGTCGTCAACATTGGTTTATGGCTGGCAAAGTTGGCATCTGATGTCTTGTTTGCATGCTTTCCTAACGGTAGTATCTCTTTGCATACAAAAAACATGTCCAGACCACCAGAGTCTTCTGTGTCTGACGATATATGTGAGGTGTCCTCTCTGATCTTGATATGACAATGCGAGCTGGGTTCATCAATACGTATGACCACGTTTGGGTGTGTTCTAATTTGCTGCATCACTCTATTATGTAAACATGTTGACGTTTACCGGCTGTCAACTACTGGCCACAGGGGCCTACATTATGAAGACGAACTTAACGGTGCCACTCAAAACACATTCGGATCCATTCAGTCAAACAGTCAGAACGTTTGCTTCAATGGACTTGTCAAGGAAATCTGCTCCTACATGTTCATTGTCTTGGATAGTTACCATCCAGATTGAGGAAGACCGGGATACATCCTGAATGAGGAAGACCGGGATACATAATGAATGAGGAAGACCGGGATACATCCTGAATGAGGAAGCCAGGGATACATCCTGAATGAGGAAGCCCGGGATACATCCTGAATGAGGAAGACCGGGATACATCCTGAATGAGGAAGACCGGGATACATCCTGAATGAGGAAGCCCGGGATACATCCTGAATGAGGAAGCCCGGGATACATCCTGAATGAGGAAGACCGGGATACATCCTGGATGAGAAAGACCGGGATACATCCTGAATGAGGAAGCCAGGGATACATCCTGAATGAGGAAGCCCGGGATACATCCTGAATGAGGAAGCCCGGGATACATCCTGAATGAGGAAGCCCGGGATACATCCTGAATGAGGAAGACCGGGATACATCCTGGATGAGAAAGACCGGGATACATCCTGAATGAGGAAGCCAGGGATACATCCTGAATGAGGAAGCCCGGGATACATCCTGAATGAGGAAGCCCGGGATCCAACCTGGTAACTGTCCTCCCGTTTCTCTAACGAGGACCGAACCTCTAACGAGGGATCATCCTCTGTATCTAAGATGGCGGCCGTGGCCGCAATCTCCTCAGTCACTACCACGTATCTCTTCAGCATGTTTACGTGGAAGAGTCGGAGTTTGTTCCCTACGGGGATCTGATAGTCTGTTACCCCTACCTTCTTTGTTAATTCATACGGACCTTTTCAATGCATAATAAGCTTGTTAGGATCAGTAGGTTTTAATACTAACACATGATTTCCTACTTCTAGGGTTCTCTACCGTTCTTATCGAAGTTCCTCTTATACCGTAATTGGGAAGAAGCCAAATGTTCTCTCGCCAATTCACATTTCCTCAACTCGAAAACGTACTGATAGGTCTGTCTGGTCTCGCTATCAGTGGTATCATTGGCCCACAACTCCTTCAGGATTGCCACCGGACCAACGACAGTTTACCATAAAGGAGTTCGAAAGGAGAGAAGTTAGTAGTCTCTTGCGGAGTTTCACGATAGGCAAAACGCAACGGTTCAACATAACGATCCCAATCTCAGGGTCGTTCTGCTCACATCCTAACCAGCTTCTTCATCAGCGTTCCGTTAAATATTTCTACCAAACCATTGGCCATCGGGTGGTAAGGAGAAGAATGGACCTGATGTATAGACATCAATCGGGCTACTTCCTTCATCACTCCAGATACAAAGTGGGAAACCTTCGCGCGTGAAGATGGACAGTAATGCTTCAGCGACTGCTTCAGTGGTCGTGGAGGTCAAACGGATCGCTTCCGGATACCGAGTAGCGCAAGCTACCAACGTTAACACCCATATGTAGTGTTTATCCGTAGGGGGAGATAAAGGGGTAGGGGAGATAAAGGGGTAGGGGAGATAAAGGGATAGGGGAGATAAAGGGGTAGGGGAGAAAAAGGGGTAGGGGAGATAAAGGGGTAGGGGAGATAAAGGGGTAGGGGAGATAAAGGGGTAGGGGAGATAAAGGGGTAGGGGAGAAAAAGGGGTAGGGGAGATAAAGGGGTAGGGGAGATAAAGGGGTAGGGGGAGATAAAGGGGTAGGGGATATAAAGGGGTAGGGGAGATAAAGGGGTAGGGGACATAAAGGGGTAGGGGAGATAAAGGGGTAGGGGAAATAAAGTAGTAGGGAGATAAAGGGATAGGGGAGAAAAAGGGGTAGGGGAGATAAAGGGCCTATTAAATCGATAACTACCTTGTCGAAAGGAATTCCCACTAACGGCATCTGCTGCACAGGGGCAACCTTCACACTGTCTCTGTTGACCGTCCTTTGAGAAATGTCACATAATTGACAGAACCGAATTACGTCACCAAGTATTCCCGGCCAAAAGAAATTCCTAAGAATTCAATCGGCGGTCCTCTTAACAACCAAGTGTCCTGCTAAAATGGCTTCATGACTAACTCGCAGAATCTGCTTACGATACACCGAAGGCCCTACTAACTGAGACCACTCTTCCTGCCCTTCTCGATGTTGAAATTGTCTCTTTAACAGACCCGCCTTCATGAAGACATAACTCGATTTCGAATATCCAAATCGAGGAATGTGTGCTTCAGAGAAGCATGCTTTTAAGGTGGAATCTTCCCCTTAGGTTTGGCGAAAAGAACCAACCGACATATTAAGGGAATCTGCTTTGGGAATGCAAAGGGGTCGCCTATTTTTTCACGTTGTACCTTTTGACTACGTGTTTCTACCGCACAAGCGATCTCGGCCTCAGGGACAAGCGCCTTTCTATCATCGTTGCGCTATCTGCAGATTATCGGGTATATGGATTATCGGGTCAGATTGTACCTATAATTCTCCTCGTATATGGGCATGCACCCACTCAACATGTCCAATGATCACATCGCAGATAGGATTGTCAATACATAGAACATCGGTCTCACCTGACAATACAGGAGAATCGATACTGCACCGAGCAATTGGTACCGATATAGCCGAACGATTAATGACTAGAATTTTGTTCTTATCAGTGAACTGATCGGGACGGATCAAGCTCCATCCAACTACAACACCGCTGCATCCAGTATCCCTAAGAACACTAACTGGATTCTCATTCCTTGTGGCCTGTCTGGAAACATATCATGGGTTCACGGGGGAAATTAAGTATCCTAAACCCAGAGTCCCTACTTTTGTGAAGGGAAGACTTCCGCATGAATCTCGAATACTGGCTAGGACAGGATTTATCCTACCTATAATTTCTCTTAGTGGTCTTCTTTATACCTGCGGCCGAACGAGACGGCATAAACGTCTGCCAGTTCTTTAATACAATAAATTTATTCAAACAACAAACATAGTAATGGCTGCAATAGCCGTGACAATATATACATTTTTTCAGTGACGTAAAGTGATGTTTGAAAGGAATACACAAGAAGTTAAAATAACTTGTATATAATGTATCCCCTACATAGCTATTCGTTTAATAGCACTTGAGTAATCAGAATATATGCAATTAGAAAATACTGAATCACATGCAATTAAAATGCCTACATTTATGAGGAATTATGTTATACAGACTAACTATGTATATTCACTTATGATTGCTTTCTTATACCTGTGTTTGAATGACCTTACTGTTTTAATGTTAGTGAGCTCAGTATTTAGAGAATTCCAGAGACTTATTCCATATACAGAAAGAGTCATAGCTCTAATATTTGTGGTAACACAACATCTCACAAGTTGATTTGTTTGACGGGTTGTTGTTGAAATATCTTTCACAAAGTGCTGTTGTATGTTAACTGGTAACTTGCACTGGTATGCTTTAAACATAAAAACAGCTGTTTGAATTTTACCAGGTCTACACATTTTAATGTATTTGACCTGTAGAATAGAGGGGTTGTGTGGTCAATACGATTCGCACCATACAATAGTCTCATTGCACTCTTTTGGAGTATGACAATACCACTGATATTGGTAGGATATGTGTTTCCCCATATTTCAGAACAGTAATTAATATACGGTAAGAACATAGAGCAGTACAGGAGTTGCATTGACTGTATGTCTACTAGCTGACTACACTTATACAATATGGCTGTACTCTTTGAGAGTTTAGATTTAACACTTGCTATATGGTCTTTCCAATTCAGCTTCTCATCGATTAGTACACCAAGAAACTTGGCAACCCGTACTCTATCAATGTTTACACCATTGATTGTTATGTCAATATTAGCACTCAGAGTATTATTACCAAATAACATGTAACTTGTTTTCGAAACATTCAAGGACAACTTGTTTACAGCAAACCAAGTACACATTTTGTGCAGAACAGATGATACTGTTGTAATAAGTTGTTTGATATTTTTGTTTGCACAAAACAAATTAGTATCATCAGCAAACAAGATATATTTTACGAGTTTAGAAATGTTACATAAATCATTCACATACAATATAAAGAGTTTAGGACCTAATACTGAACCTTGCGGGACACCACATGATATATTTAACAAGTTAGAGTGGAATCCATCAAAACAGACAAACTGTGATCTATTTGATAAATAACTTCTTATCCAATTATGTGCCACACCTCTAATACCATAGAACTCAATTTTTTGCACAAAGCAATTTATGATCAACTGTATCAAAAGCTTTTTTAAGTCAATGAAAACACCCATTGTGTGCATTTTGCTATCTAGAGATGCAGTTATTTCATTAACCAACTCAGTTAGGGCATACGAGGTAGACATATTTTCACGAAATCCATATTGATTAGGATTAATGACCTTATATTTGTCAACAAATGCACTTAGTCGAGTATTAAAAAGTTTCTCTAATATTTTAGAAAATTGTGGCAGTAATGAAATTGGTCTATAGTTTGATTAATGGCCTCCGTGTTCGAGGGAGAACGCTCCCTAATGAACACGGCTAGTTCAGGAGGACAGAAATGCAAGAATTGCTCAAGCAGAAACAACTCCCTGAATTCTTCAAATTTTTCCCAATACCGGCTAATGTTATTCATTGATTCAAGCAATAATCTAGTCTACTGAGATATTAGGATTCAGTTTCATCTACCACCTGTATACATTTGTAAAACTTTCCTTCTGTAGTCATCTACTGTTAAGAGAAACTTAGCCAAGAGGGCTTGCTTAAGTTTAGAATAATCCTTCATGTCTCCAATGGGGGGGTGTACTTCTAACGCTCGGCCCGTTAAAAACTGCTTACTACTAAAGCATAATCCCCTTTTCCCATCCTGCATTTTTTGCATATCGTCCAAAACGGGTCAGATAAGCACATATACCGTCTTCTGCTTCGCGGAACTCGGGAAGTTTGGGCATGTTAATTCCTAATCTAGAATTAGTCAGACCACGGGTTTGATCTAATCCCTCAGCCACAGCATTATCGGCCTCCCAAATGCAATGTTGTCATCTCCTTCTCGTATAACATCTCCTCCAATATCATATTCTTTTCCATCTCTTCCTTAGCTCGCTGGCTCTGGCGCTCAAACCCTCTCTCTTCGCGCTGTATAGCGGCTTCTGCTTCTGAAAATTCACAATGAAGGAACAAACTATCAGTACATCCTATTACTAAATATACACGTAATATTTAGGAAATACTCTAGAGGCAGCTGTCTGTCTATCTCCCAACTCGGTCAACACGGGACCGTATACTAGTACCACAAAGGACTTCCCAGTGATGCATCAATTCTACAATGCTGGATGCAAGGAACTCTCCAATGCATGAGGCCAACGAGGGATCACTTCTAACTACGCATAAACAACTTGGTCGATACGGGACCGTCTACTAGGATCATAAAAGTCCTTCTAGCGATGCATCTGTCCTACAAGGCTGGCTGCAAGGAAATTTGGGAAATGTAAATGCCTATATACAGGACATGGGAACTTGGATGTAAACTCTAAAATGGGAGATACTGTTCTGGATACTACTGTAAAAGAAACGGACTTAGGAGTTACAATAAGCGCTGATATGAAAGTTTCAGAGCAGTGTGGTATTGCAGCTTCAAAGGGTAATCAAATTATTGGATTGATTAGAAGACACATAACATATCAGGGAAAACAGTTAATTATATCTTTATAAAGCAATATTTAGAACTCATTTAGAATACTGTATACAAGCATGGAAGCTGTATCGTAAGAAGGATGTAGATACGTTTGAACGCATACAAAGGAGAGCAACTAAAATTATTCCAGAACTGAGAGACCTTAGTTATGAAGAACGCCTGAAAGAATGCGGTTTAACAACTCTAGAGTCAAGGAGGTTAAGAGGAGGTGATATTGAAGTTTTTAAGATATTGAATAGTTTTTAAGATATAAAAATATTGATAGAAATATGTTTTTCTCACTCAAGAAGGATAGCAGAACTAGAGGACATGAGGTAAAATTAGTAAAGGATCCATGTAGATTGGACATCAGGAAGCACTCATTCTCACAGAGGACAATAAATGAATGGAACAAATTGTCTACAGATTGTGTAACTGCTAGCAGCGTGAATATGTTTAAAAACAAGGTTGACACATATCTCAGGAGGGCGGGTTATAAGTAGATGAACATTGTTGGACTCTCGTTAAGCCAATGACTTCCTTATCCACTTGCCATCTGGGCCTTTGGCTTGGATGGCAAATCTTTTTAAATCTTCAATGCATGAGGCCGACGGGGGATCACTTTTTACCAACACAACTCAGCTATGGACCGTACACTGGTCGACTACAGGACAAACTCTGGGATCACTGGCGCATACCTTAACTGTATGCTTACTAGACAATAATTAACAAATGCAATCACTATCGTCACCGTTTTCAGTTAATCTTATTATCAATCGTCGTTACAAATGAATATCTCACTTTAATTAATAAATTAAATAATTATTCATTCATAAGAATTAATCTAAGTTAATTCCATTTAAGGAGATGAATAGCTGGAGGGACCAAGTTAAATTAGGGTAACACTGCCTTGCCTCTAAACTGATAGCTTCACCAGTTGTTATACGGTCTGCTATGTTCGTGCTCGACAACACTGAGTACAAACATTCACCGTCTTACTCAAATCCCAAAGAAGAGCCCCCAGTTATCGCAAGTTCGACCACCTTAATCTAAGGAATTACGCTCAAATGTAATGGTATAAATTCACTCATATATATACACCTTAGTCACCAGGTGGTACTTTTGCATTGTACAAATATCACTCCCTGCCGTGCTCAAGTAGATGCTTGCACAATGGCAACACTACTTGCGTAGACTACCGCACGCTACTGAACAAAGGAGCATAAGATTAATCCAAACTCATTCTCATAAACCACTTTGTGACAATGTATATATATATATATATATATATATATATATATATATATATATATATATATATATATATATATATATATATATATATATATATATATATATATATATATATCTGCGTATGGTGCTTTAACATGAGAATGTAAGATGAGTGTGTTTACATTGGGAAATATGTTGTAGTTCGGCAGACAAGTCAGTGTGTTTATATTGGGAAATATGTTGTAGTTCGGCAGACAAGTCAGTGCGTTTATACTGGAAAGATTTTGGGAAAAATAGTTGTTGTCTATGTTGTTTTTAATTAAATTTTACACTTTCATAAAATGTTGGGCAGCTATTAATTCACTGGTCAAATATACCCTGTAAAGTCATGACTGCCTTTGTTGCCAAACAATATTTATTAAGATAATAATGTAATCCTTTATCAAAGTTATATTCTGTTTGCATCTCTCTATGGGTGTTGACATTTATTCTTTTACCGCAAAATTTAATGGATCTGGTAGGACATCAATACTTTCATCCACGGAGAGGCACAACGTGGTTCAAACTGTCCAGGCACAATATCAGTGGATGTAACAGTAGCACAACACATTTCATTTCATTACTAGGTTGCAGCTGTATCTTGATTCACAAATTTACATTTAGCCACAAATTGCTCCCTAAATCAGCTCAGAGATTGTCTCCAATGAACTGACAAAGTATTCAAGTTAAATGCAGATAAAACTAAGTTTCTTATCGGTGCACAAAAGCGGCGTAGTAAACTTGATTACTCTTTTCCAACAACTATGGTGAGCCAGAATTTCGCACCGACCGTCTCAGCACGGAATTTAGGAGTCATCTTTTATAATAATTTTAATTGTAGACAGCATATTTCACAAACTTGTCGTTTGTGAAATGAGGTAAAACGACATATTACGGTTCAACGGGGTATTAAAATTGATTGACCCATACCAACAAATTGTTGAACCCAATCAAAAATGGCTACTAACTTAAGGAAGCAGAGATAAATGTTTGGTGCTTTTAACCGGTCTGTCCCCACATCATCAAAATATGTCGCTAATGTACCTGACTAGTAGTGTCTAACATTATATATAGTACATGTTTTTGTGCAATAAAAATGCAATTAAAAGTAGGGTTTTGATTTCATTTAGTCTGCGTTGGATAGCGTAAATTAAGTTGAGCGTTAATAGGGTGTATCCGTTAATAGGGTGTATCCGTTAATAGGGTGTATCCGTTATCCTCTTGTTTACTTACAGTGTTGAATATACATTTTATGAAATAAAGTGATACATTTGCAGAAACTACGTATTATCTGACACAATTATAGTAAAACGCTGGGTGGAAAAGCACATAACGCCAGGACTTTAGAGTGGGTTGGTGTAGTCGAGCGATAATATTACTTAGAACGTTCATCTTTACTGAGTATTTGCTTACACCTTTGCAAAGATTCGTGTGAACATTAAACAGTCTTACTAAAGACTCCTTTAAGCTTAGCATTAAATGTTAGCAATATAATATAAACCAAATGAACATGTAAATAAGTATATGTTTACTCGTTGATCTCTTATTAAGTTCACTAGTCTAAACACTAGTATACGTTGCAAAAGCACAAGTAAGACAAAACCGGGTATAGGTTAAATAGCTTAAAAGCAATGTAGCCCCTGTAACGTAACACAACATTGGATTTTACAATGCAAATGCAAACGGCAGGTCAAAGCTAATAGGCACCAAGTACCAGCTGGGCGGACTATGCCAATTCCAGATGCGATAAGCGGATGGTTTTGAGTGTAGGGGTATGAGAAGCTAAAGGGTCTAGTGGTGCATATAGATAAGCTGAAACACGTTGTTTTGGCGTTAGTGGGACGTGGAGAAATGGGTTGTTTCAGTGAATCGGTAAGACAGTGGACAACAAAGAGAGAAGTGATAAGGAGAGAGTTGCCACGGAGGGCTCACCTCAGCATGGAAGATTAGAAGGTGATCGAAGGGAAGGAGACAATAGGTAAGGTAAGTGGAGGGATAGACACACAGGAAACAGAAGGGACAGGTGAAATGTTGACAGGTGAAAATGAGATGGTCAAGATGATGTCAAAAGGCGTGTTTATGAGGGACTCTGTAGCTAGAAAGGTAAAGAAAGCACTGAACAAGGGTGACGTGGTAGTTTGTTTACTGGAGGCAATAATAGAGGGAAACCGAAAGGGTGGAGAAAGTCCTGGGTCCTGGCAAGGGTAGGTCTATTCTGGTTCACGTGATTACAAATGACGCAGAGAGGAAGTTAAGTTAAGAAATACAGGCAGTTAGTCAGAGTGCTAAATCAGGCAAGGGTTGGGAAGACAATTTTGTCAGGAATATTACCAATAATAGGAGGTAGGGGTCAGATATATTAAAGTTGCAGGAGGATGGCGAGAATTGGATTCGTTTATAGGAGATGGGCTACATCTAATCGGAATAGGGGAAAGCAGGACACGAGACCAGGGGTACGCACAAATAAGTAACAAAATGTCCGAAAAAGCTGGAGGTAAACGAGTGTGGACTTCTTTGTATGTAGATATTCATAAATCAAACTCTACATAGATTCCTTAACAAATACTTTATATTTTCTGAGAAGAAATCACTAAGTGTGTATATGAGGGATCACAAGTTGTTGTCGCTCTCCTCTTTGTCCCTGTTGTCCGGCGTGACGCTGGCATCGATACCGGTCGTCGATATTTGCTTCCCTTTCTATATTTTCTGAGAAGAAATCACTAAGTGTGTATATGAGGGATCACAAGTTGTTGTCGCTCTCCTCTTTGTCCCTGTTGTCCGGCGTGACGCTGGCATCGATACCGGTCGTCAATGTTTGCTTCCCTTTCTTCATCACTAGTCCCTTTTAACTGCAATCTCTACCAATGGTATCCTCTCCCCTCTATCCCTCGCCCTCATTCTCCACTCCTCTCTATCCCTCGCCCTCATTCTCCACTCTCCTCTATCTCTCGCCCTCATTCTCCACTCCCCTCTATCCCTCGCCCTCATTCTCCACTCCCCTCTATCTCTCGCCCTCATTCTCCACTCCCCTCTATCTCTCGCCCTCATTCTCCACTCCCCTCTATCCCTCGCCCTCATTCTCCACTCCCCTCTATCCCTCGCCCTCATTCTCCACTCCCCTCTATCCCTCGCCCTCATTCTCCACTCTCCTCTATCCCTCGCCCTCATTCTCCACTCTCCTCTATCTCTCGCCCTCATTCTCCACTCCCCTCCCACTTCCGCCAAATTTCTCTTCATGCTTTCCTCCCATCTCAGTCTCGGTCTTCCTCTTCGTTTTCTCCTTCCACCCTCCACTCTGAGTGCATCTGCTCTCTTCATCAGCAATACCCTTTCTGTTCTTTCCACATGTCCAGCCCACTTTAGCCGGCTCCTCACCAGCTTCGCAAACTTGTTTCCTTAGTTGTTTTTGTCCGTCATCGCCATGGTCTCTAGACGGTATAGATAGGCTGGAGTTATGCATGAGGTAAGCACCTTTGCTTTCAGCTTCCGAGATATACGTCTATTTCTCATCACCCCTTCCACTTTCCTCCATACACTCGCCCCAGCTTGTATTCCCCTGCACCACCGCACCACCCAGATATACAAAGTTGTCTCTTTGGTTCAGTTTCTTCCCATCCAATCTCATACCTAGATATTTCTTTGTGCTGCCTGACCCAAGGCACCTCCGTCTTCTCTAGACTTACTATCCTCACCTCCACCTCTGGCACATCCATCCGCCTCAACGTGGCCCTGGCCATATCTCTCGGAACTATGTCGTATGCCTTTTCCCAGAGCCATATTCTCCTGTCCCTCCAGTTTTTTACCACCATATGTCTCAGAGTGAACGTCCCGTCCGCCAAACCTCCTAATCTTCTGAAACCTTGTTTTTCTTCTTACATTTCACACTCCAATATCCTCCTTATCCTTCCACCCAGAATCCTCTGTAACACCTTCAGAACATGACTCAGCAACGTGATACCTGGGTATTTTCCAGCGTCGTGAAAATCTCCCTTTCTTTTACAAATAGGGACTATCAATGTGATATTCCCTTCCTTCTCTCATGCATTTAACAATCGCCTTGTCCACCTAACCCCAGCACATTCAACCATCACCAGCATCTCCACTGGCACTTCATCAATACCTCGCTCGGCCTCTCTTAATTTTTTTATTGCTCTCTTTCTGCATCACCGATCTCCTCAAAGTTCACTTGTTCCTCTACTGCACACGGTAGTTTTAGTTCTATGTTTTCTCTTTGGCTTAACAGGTCCTTGAAATACTTCTCTCAGACCTGTAACATATCTTTCCTGTCCGTGACTAGCTTCCCATTCTTTTCTTAATTACTGACCCAGTTGTTTACGTCCTTCCACATTCTCCTTGATAATTTATATCATATTCCACTGCTCTCTCTGTTCTCCGATTGTTTTCGCTAATTCTTTCATCCACCATGTTTAGTTTGTCCTTCTTGATGAGGATCCCCTTTTCTTGACATTCTGTCACACAGCTCCTCTGCTACGTCAACAAAACATCTTTGAAAGTCTTCCATTCTTCTTCCACTGTTCCTATTTATGTTCCAAGTTTCTCATAATCTAATGTCAACCTCTCTTTGTACACAGCGGTTGCATTTCCACCATTTGTTGGTCTTTCGCAACACTACTTTATTGTATATCCTCTTCTGCATGCGCACAAAAAAGTAAACACATTAAATAGTATAATATATTTACATTTTTCGACAAAGCACCACATTAAAGACTACGACTTAAAAAGCCTGTGGTATTAGAGATGACATAATCAATTGGATTGAAAAAATGGTTTACTGACAAAAGATAACGTGTTGTAGTAGATGGAGAGGTTTCAAACGGGAAATTATGATTTGAGTGGGGTACCACAAGGATCAGTTTTATTACTTATGTTATTATTCTTATTCAGAATATGTATAAGTTACTTGGACATTAATGAATGCCACAAATGCATTTAGAAAGGTTTAAAATGATGGAGATAAACAACATTTACAAGACAATCCAGACAGTTAGTGAAATGGTCTGAAAATTTGCAGATGCAACATACAGGACACGGGAACATGGATGTAAAATATAAAATGGGAGATACAGTTCTAGATGCTACCATAAAATAAAAAGAATGTTTCTTAGGAGTGTTGGATTGTAGCTTCTAATGGTAATCAATGTGTTGGGTTGATTAGGAGAAATATAACATATATGGACATTAAAAGAGCTAGGATACATATATACTAGAGCGAATACAGAGGAGAGCAATCAAGCTAATTCCAGAGACCTTAGTTAATCTACTCGAACATAGAGGGCCAGATGTGAATGTTTAGTAAAGCAAGAATGACGCTTCAAACGAGTAGCTACAGTGGACGTATATATTGCCCAATGACAAGCCACGCGATATGAGTTGGTGTGCATGTGCACTGGCACAACTTGCAGCAATGGAGTAAATTGATAATTGCATTGGCACGTGATAAGAGATAGGTGGATGACGAGATCGCGTCAGTTCAATGTCCAAGATTGTCGATGTGGGCGAGGTCAAGTGCATAGACGTCAGCACTTCTGTTTACCAATGAGATCGACTCAGTAGTAAATATATCTTATCGCGCATGCGGCATGCAGTGTGACCGCTGTCAGTGGCTGCAGTGCAGGCGTGTCGGGGCGAGCTGTGGCAGTCACAATGTCTGCGAGTGACGACAACACGATCACCCTGGCCGTGGAGACGTTCTCCAACAAGAAGCATCCGTACGTGTTGCCGCGGCCTCGGGTGCCCACCAAGCGGGATCTCTTCTGCTGGCAGTACTCCGTCATCGTCATCCTTGCCGTCGGTCTCATCTCGTTCTCCATGTGGCTTTCGATGAGTCTCTTCTGGCGAGAGACGCTCAGGAGCCAACTGCTCAATGCATGTGAGTAGCGACACTGACAATCCAAACACTATGACAAATAACTTCGTATCCCGGTGATACATCGGTGTTTTAAAAGATCGTCGATCTAAGTGGCACATGAAGCAACGTGGTGGGCCACTAGGCAGCGGTCCGAGGCGGCTAAAGCAGGCGGCCGCTTGAACCTGACTGAGATAGTCTGGGCACTAAATAACTCGCAGTCAGCACCGTCTCACGGCCGACTGCCTGCTGATAGACGCCGCCTCGTGTCTGCCCGCAGTTATCAATCACATAACACTTCCATTTGCAGAACATGCCCAGTGAGTTGTCAGTGCAAACTATCACGCACGCACGTGAGCACGCCCCCACTTATTTGTAGTTTATCACAGTTATTTCTTAGCAATATATAATTGCCTATTTTAGTAGTATGATGTATTAATGGAGCAGCGTAACATATACATATTGAACGACAACTCGTCACAAGTGAACCACTATTTAAATACATCCTACGCTGGTGACAGCTCTTCAATGAAGAGTTTTATGTAACAAATGTGTAGCATACCAAACACTTGCGAGTGGCATAGTTCTACTTATTAGTCAATACATGTTTTACATTGCAAACATTAAATAAGTATTTATATAACGACATGATCGAGACATAATATAAATACCCATATTATATTCATAATGTACTACACAAATGCACAGCCTCGTCACTACATTATTGCACACCTTTCATCTAGTATAATTGCGTTTCTTCAGACGAATTTACAATTATGTTTCTTCGCCTTTAGTTCTTGGGGTTAAAATGCGAAGTTTATTTCCATGTAGTTCTTCTACAGAAAGTCATCTTGTATCCAAATATTTCTTTGATGATACGACACCGTTTCAGTTGTTAGCTTTTCACCGCAGCATCCCTGGTTCTTGACATGTTTCCTTTCACCGGTGTCATATGTAGTAACACATCGTTTATATTTTTAGAACAAACCTCTATGTGAGTAGATGAGGGGTCACCAGTATATAGTATTTACTAAGGTTTTCAGTAAGATTTTGATAACGTGCATATAGTATATTTGATGTACCTAAATTATATGTCCTATTCCTATATAAAACAATAATTAATACACATCGAAGCTTTGGAGCCAAATTCAACGAGGCAGTGCAACAGAAGGCTACATGCGTCGTGTGGCTTGCAGAGATCAATCGAATTGCTGGGGCTGCAGACTGTCGGTTCACTGCAGTGCATGCACCAAGTGCTGGGGCTGCAGACTGTCGTTTCGCTGCAGTGCATGCACCAAGTGCTGGGGCTGCAGACTGCCGGTTCGCTGCAGTGCATGCACCAAGTGCTGGGGCTGCAGACTGTCGTTTCGCTGTGGTGCATGCACCAAGTGCTGGGGCTGCAGACTGTCGTTTCGCTGTGGTGCATGCACCAAGTGCTGGGGCTGCAGACTGTCGTTTCGCTGTGGTGCATGCACCAAGTGCTGGGGCTGCAGACTGTCGTTTCGCTGTTGTGCATGCACAAAGTGCTGGGGCTGCAGACTGTCGTTTCGCTGCGATGCATGCACCAAGTGCTGGGGCTGCAGACTGTCGTTTCGCTGTGGTGCATGCACCAAGTGCTGGGGCTGCAGACTGTCGGTTCACTGCAGTGCGTGCACCAAGTGCTGGGGCTGCAGACTGTCGTTTCGCTGCGGTGCATCCACCAAGTGCTGGGGCTGCATACTGTCGTTTCGCTGAGGTGCATGCACCAAGTGCTGGGTCTGCAGACTGTCGTTTCACTGCAGGGCATGCACCAAGTGCTGGGGCTGCAGATTGTCGTTTCGCTGAGGTGCATACACCAAGTACTGGAGCTGCAGACTGTCGTTTCGCTGCGCATGCACCAAGTGCTGGGTCTGCAGACTGTCGTTTCACTGCAGTGCATGCACCAAGTGCTGGGGCTGCAGACTGTCGTTTCGCTGCGGTGCTTCCACCAAGTGCTGGGTCTGCAGACTGTCGTTTCACTGCAGGGCATGCACCAAGTGCTGGGGCTGCAGACTGTCGTTTCGCTGTGGTGCATGCACCAAGTGCTGGGGCTGCAGACTGTCGTTTCGCTGTGGTGCATGCACCAAGTGCTGGGGCTGCAGACTGTCGTTTCGCTGTTGTGCATGCACCAAGTGCTGGGGCTGCAGACTGTCGTTTCGCTGCGATGCATGCACCAAGTGCTGGGGCTGCAGACTGTCGTTTCGCTGTGGTGCATGCACCAAGTGCTGGGGCTGCAGACTGTCGGTTCACTGCAGTGCGTGCACCAAGTGCTGGGGCTGCAGACTGTCGTTTCGCTGCGGTGCATCCACCAAGTGCTGGGGCTGCATACTGTCGTTTCGCTGAGGTGCATGCACCAAGTGCTGGGTCTGCAGACTGTCGTTTCACTGCAGGGCATGCACCAAGTGCTGGGGCTGCAGACTGTCGTTTCGCTGAGGTGCATACACCAAGTACTGGAGCTGCAGACTGTCGTTTCGCTGCGCATGCACCAAGTGCTGGGTCTGCAGACTGTCGTTTCACTGCAGTGCATGCACCAAGTGCTGGGGCTGCAGACTGTCGTTTCGCTGCGGTGCTTCCACCAAGTGCTGGGTCTGCAGACTGTCGTTTCACTGCAGGGCATGCACCAAGTGCTGGGGCTGCAGACTGTCGTTTCGCTGTGGTGCATGCACCAAGTGCTGGGGCTGCAGACTGTCGTTTCGCTGTGGTGCATGCACCAAGTGCTGGGGCTGCAGACTGTCGTTTCGCTGTGGTGCATGCACCAAGTGCTGGGGCTGCAGACTGTCGTTTCGCTGTGGTGCATGCACCAAGTGCTGGGGCTGCAGACTGTCGTTTCGCTGTGGTGCATGCACCAAGTGCTGGGGCTGCAGACTGTCGTTTCGCTGCGGTGCTTCCACCAAGTGCTGGGTCTGCAGACTGTCGTTTCACTGCAGGGCATGCACCAAGTGCTGGGGCTGCAGACTGTCGTTTCGCTGTGGTGCATGCACCAAGTGCTGGGGCTGCAGACTGTCGTTTCGCTGTGGTGCATGCACCAAGTGCTGGGGCTGCAGACTGTCGTTTCGCTGTTGTGCATGCACCAAGTGCTGGGGCTGCAGACTGTCGTTTCGCTGTGGTGCATGCACCAAGTGCTGGGGCTGCAGACTGTCGTTTCGCTGTGGTGCATGCACCAAGTGCTGGGGCTGCAGACTGTCGGTTCACTGCAGTGCGTGCACCAAGTGTTGGGGCTGCAGACTGTCGTTTCGCTGCGGTGCATCCACCAAGTGCTGGGGCTGCATACTGTCGTTTCGCTGAGGTGCATGCACCAAGTGCTGGGTCTGCAGACTGTCGTTTCACTGCAGGGCATGCACCAAGTGCTGGGGCTGCAGACTGTCGTTTCGCTGAGGTGCATACACCAAGTACTGGAGCTGCAGACTGTCGTTTCGCTGCGCATGCACCAAGTGCTGGGTCTGCAGACTGTCGTTTCACTGCAGTGCATGCACCAAGTGCTGGGGCTGCAGACTGTCGTTTCACTGCAGGGCATGCACCAAGTGCTGGGGCTGCAGACTGTCGTTTCGCTGAGGTGCATACACCAAGTACTGGAGCTGCAGACTGTCGTTTCGCTGCGCATGCACCAAGTGCTGGGTCTGCAGACTGTCGTTTCACTGCAGTGCATGCACCAAGTGCTGGGGCTGCAGACTGTCGTTTCGCTGCGGTGCTTCCACCAAGTGCTGGGTCTGCAGACTGTCGTTTCACTGCAGTGCGTGCACCAAGTGTTGGGGCTGCAGACTGTCGTTTCGCTGCGGTGCATCCACCAAGTGCTGGGGCTGCATACTGTCGTTTCGCTGAGGTGCATGCACCAAGTGCTGGGTCTGCAGACTGTCGTTTCACTGCAGGGCATGCACCAAGTGCTGGGGCTGCAGACTGTCGTTTCGCTGAGGTGCATACACCAAGTACTGGAGCTGCAGACTGTCGTTTCGCTGCGCATGCACCAAGTGCTGGGTCTGCAGACTGTCGTTTCGCTGCGGTGCTTCCACCAAGTGCTGGGTCTGCAGACTGTCGTTTCACTGCAGGGCATGCACCAAGTGCTGGGGCTGCAGACTGTCGTTTCGCTGAGGTGCATACACCAAGTACTGGAGCTGCAGACTGTCGTTTCGCTGCGCATGCACCAAGTGCTGGGTCTGCAGACTGTCGTTTCACTGCAGTGCATGCACCAAGTGCTGGGGCTGCAGACTGTCGTTTCGCTGCGGTGCTTCCACCAAGTGCTGGGTCTGCAGACTGTCGTTTCACTGCAGGGCATGCACCAAGTGCTGGGGCTGCAGACTGTCGTTTCGCTGAGGTGCATGCACCAAGTGCTGGGGCTGCAGACTGTCGTTTCGCTGAGGTGCATGCACCAAGTGCTGGGGCTGCAGACTGTCGTTTCGCTGCGGTGCATGCACCAAGTGCTGGGGCTGCAGACTATCTTTTCACTGAGATGCATGCACCAAGTGCTGGGGCTGCAGACTGTCGGTTCACTGCAGTGCATGCACCAAGTGCTGGGCATATCCTTCTCTTGCACGGTCGCCATTTAGTTTGTTGGGGATACTCTGCTCACTGCTGAGACACGTGACCGAATGCAGAGTAGTTGATGACTATAATGTTTAAAATTGAAACTAAGTTTTGAGTAGAAAAGTATTAAGACACATGTCGTTCTTAACCAATTCCAATACATTGGAAAATGGTTTATCAAGCAAAGTCCTGAAATTTGCTTTCGACACAAAAAGTGAATCCAGTTAAATGTTAGCAAGATAATGAAGACAAATTATATATATATATATATATATATATATATATATATATATATATATATATATATATATATATATATATATATATATATATATATATATATATATATATATATATATATATATATATATATATATATATATATCTGTAGTCCATGTTTTTGTAGACGAAGATTCGAAAGATCCGTTCACATTCGACGACATATTCAACAGTAGTTTCAAGCCGAAGTCGTTCGTTGTACACTGGAGGAAAGGTTAGTCGCAAGTTACCAATCATACATCACAAGGCGAGAACAAGTTCAACGGAAACACAGTGAGACATTGGGAGGACAGACTCGGTGGGACATTGGGAGGACAGACTCGGTGGGATATTGGGAGGACAGACTCGGTGGGACATTGGGAGGACAGACACGGTGGGACATTGGGAGGACAGACACGGTGGGACATTGGGAGGACAGACACTGTGGGACATTGGGAGGACAGACACGGTGGGACATTGGGAGGACAGACACGGTGGGACATTGGGAGGACAGACAAGGTGGGACATTGGGAGGACAGACACGGTGGGACATTGGGAGGACAGACACGGTGGGACATTGGGAGGACAGACACTGTGGGACATTGGGAGGACAGACACGGTGGGACATTGGGAGGACAGACTCGGTGGGACATTGGGAGGACAGACACGGTGGGACATTGGGAGGACAGACACTGTGGGACATTGGGAGGACAGACACGGTGGGACATTGGGAGGACAGACACGGTAGGACAATGGGAGGACAGACACGGTGGGACATTGGGAGGACAGACACGGTGGGACATTGGGAGGACAGACACGGTGGGACATTGGGAGGACAGACACAGTGAGACATTGGGAGGACAGACACAGTGAGACATTGGGAGGACAGACACAGTGAGACATTGGGAGGACAGACACGGTGGGACATAGGGATGGAAGACATTATAAGACATTGGGAAGACGGACATTGTGAGACATTAAGAGGACGGACAATGTGAGACATTGGGAGGACGGACTCTGTGATACATTGGGAGGGAGGACAATGTGAGGAATTAGGAGAACGAACACTGTGAGACATTGGGAGGAGGGATACTAGGATACATCGGGAAGATGGACATAGTGAGACATTGAGAGGGAGGACACTGTGAGACATTGAGAGGGAGGACACTGTGAGACATTGGGAGGGAGGAGACTGTGAGACATTGAGAGGGAGGACACTGTGAGACATTGAGAGGGAGGACACTGTGAGACATTGGGAGGGAGGAGACTGTGAGACATTGAGAGGGAGGACACTGTGAGACATTGGGATGGAGGACACTGTGAGACATTTGGAGGGACGACACTGTGAGACATTGTGAGGGAGGACAGTGTGAGACATTGGGATGGAGGACACTGTGAGACATTGGGATGTGGAACACTGTAAGACATTGGGATGGAGGACACTGTGAGATATTGGGAGGGAGGACACTGTGGGACATTGGGATGGAGGACACTGAGATATTATGACGGAGGACTCTGTGAGACATCGGGAAGACAGACACTATGAGACGTTGGGAGGGAGGACATTATAAGACAGTGAGAGGACGGATTCTATTATACATTGGAAGGGAGGACATTTTCAGACATGGGAAGGACGGTCTCTGTGAGACATTGTGAGTGAGGACATTGTGGGACATTGTGAGTGAGGACATTGTGGGACATTGGGATGGAGGACATTGTGGGACATTGGGATGGAGGACATTGTGGGACATTGGGATGGAGGACATTGTGGGACATTGGACGGACGGTCTCTGTGAGACATTGTGAGTGAGGATATTGTGGGACATTGTGAGTGAGGACATTGTGGGACATTGGGATGGAGGACATTGTGGGACATTGGGATGGAGGACATTGTGGGACATTGGGATGGAGGACATTGTGGGACATTGGACGGACGGTCTCTGTGAGACATTGTGAGTGAGGACATTGTGGGACATTGTGAGTGAGGACATTGTGGGACATTGGGATGGAGGACATTGTGGGACATTGGGATGGAGGACATTGTGGGACATTGGGATGGAGGACATTGTGGGACATTGGACGGACGGTCTCTGTGAGACATTGTGAGTGAGGATATTGTGGGACATTGGGATGGAGGACATTGTGGGACATTGGGATGGAGGACATTGTGGGACATTGGGATGGAGGACATTGTGGGACATTGGGATGGAGGACATTGTGGGATATTGGGATGGAGGACATTGTGGTACATTGGGATGGAGGACATTGTGGGACATTGGGATGGAGGACATTGTGGGACATTGCGATGGAGGACACTGTGAGTCATTGAGAGGGAGGACACTGTTAGACATTGGGATGGAGGCCATTGTGGGACATTGGGAGGGAGGACACTGTGAGACTTTGGGATGGAGGACGCTGTGAGATATTGGAAGGGAGGACACTGTGAGATATTGGAAGGGAGGACACTGTGAGACATTGGGAGGGAGGACACTGTGAGACATTGGGTTGGAGGACACTGTGAGACGTTATGAGGGAGGACCCCGTGAGACATTATGAGGAAGGACACTGTGAGACATTTGGACGGAGGACACTGCGAGACATTGGGATGGAGGATATTGTGAGACATTATGAGGGAGGACACGGTGAGACATTGGGATGGAGGACACTGTGAGACATTGGGATGCGGAACACTGTGAGACATTGGGAGGGAGGACACGGTGAGACATTGGGATGGAGGACACTGTGAGACATTATGAGGGAGGACACAGTGAGACATTGGGAGGGAGGACACTGTGAGACATTGGGATGGAGGACATTGTGAGACATTATGAGGGAGGACACTGTGAGACATTGGGATGGAGGACATTGTGAAACATTATGAGGGAGGACACGGTGAGACATTGGGATGGAGGACACTGTGAGACATTGGGATGTGGAACACTGTAAGACATTGGGATGGAGGACACTTTGAGATATTGGGAGGGAGGACACTGTGGGACATTGGGATGGAGGACACTGAGACATTATGAGGGAGGACTCTGTGAGACATCGGGAAGACAGACACTATGAGACGTTGGGAGGGAGGACATTATAAGACAGTGAGAGGACGGATTCTATTATACATTGGAAGGGAGGACATTTTCAGACATGGGAAGGACGGTCTCTGTGAGGCATTGTGAGTGAGGACATTGTGGGACATTGTGAGTTAGGACATTGTGGGACATTGGGATGGAGGACATTGTTGGACATTGGGATGGAGGACATTGTGGGACATTGTGGGACATTGGACGGACGATCTCTGTGAGACATTGTGAGTGAGGATATTGTGGGACATTGGGATGGAGGACATTGTGGGACATTGTGAGTGAGGACATTGTGGGACATTGGGATGGAAGACATTGTGGGACATTGGGATGGAGGACATTGTGGGACATTGGGATGGAGGACATTGTGGGACATTGGACGGACGGTCTCTGTGAGACATTAGGATGGAGGACATTGTGGGACATTGGAATGGAGGACATTGTGGGGCATTGGGATGGAGGACAGTGTGGGACATTGGACGGACGGTCTCTGTGAGACATTGGGATGGAGGACATTGTGGGACATTGGGATGGAGGACATTGTGGGACATTGAGATGGAGGACAGTGTGGGACATTGGACGGACGGTCTCTGTGAGACATTGGGATGGAGGACATTGTGGGACATTGGGATGGAGGACATTGTGAGACATTGTGATGGAGGACATTGTGAGACATTGGACGGACGGTCTCTGTGAGACATTGGGATGGAGGACATTGTGGGACATTGGGATGGAGGACAGTGTGGGACATTGGACGGACGGTCTCTGTGAGACATTGGGATGGAGGACATTGTGGGACATTGGGATGGAGGACATTGTGAGACATTGTGATGGAGGACATTGTGGGACATTGGACGGACGGTCTCTGTGAGACATTGGGATGGAGGACATTGTGGGACATTGGGATGGAGGACATTGTGGGACATTGGGATGGAGGACATTGTGAGACATTGTGATGGAGGACATTGTGGGACATTGGGATGGAGGACATTGTGAGACATTGTGATGGAGGACGTTATGGGGCATTGCTTATTACACTTTCAAGCTGCCACACTGCCCTGGAACGTTCACATCCGCACTTATTGTCACGCCTAAGTCCTTTTTACGGTAGTACCTAGAACAGTATCTCATTATCTACTACAACACGCAGTCTTCTGTTAGTCAGCCATTTTTATCCAGTTGATTATGCCATCCCGATACCATGGACGTTTAATTTAAGTAGCAATATTTGATGTGGCACTGTGTCGAAAGCTTTCTGAATATCTATGATGATTATCTTCTGGTCATCCCTCGTCTACCCACTTAGTGATTTCTTCCAGAAAACATAACATATATGCAGGAGACCAGCCAAGTAGGGCGGTTGTTGTGTAGATAGAGCACCGTATGTATGAGTGGATAGTTTACAATTTATTCAATAAATAGCAGGAAGACAGTGTAACTGTTCAAGTAGAGGTAATGTTGGTGAAACACGAGGCGCCCTGAGTGCCAGACAGTTTTGTTATCGTTGCAGTTTAGCTAAGTATACTTTAGCAATGTTGTTTGATAGTGAATTACATGTCAAGTGAAGGCGGCTACTAATTAATGCTGTTGAATCTGCTATAGCAGTAGATAAATATATGTGACGCCGAATTCGACGGATATTACGTATGTGGTAGCAGGTCGAAATATGGAGGTTTGTTTCGGGGCGTGGTAATAGGTCGGAACATGGAAGTTTGTAAGGGTTCGATCCATGCTCCGTGCTGTGTTGTAGACGTCGACGGCTACACCTACCAAGACCACGACGGCAACGTTGTCTACTTTGACGTGACCACAAACACATCAGACATCATCATGGAAGCTTCAGAGTTTGTATGTCAAATTGATTTAAGCCTCCCACAAAATGAATAGCGAATAGTTTATATATATAAACATATATAATAACATTTCAAGTTAGCAAATATTTATTTGACAAAACCACGTCTGTAGTGCGACAAAGACTGATAGGACAACTGGAATTATGATTAGCCGAAAGAAAAAAAAAGACATGCACAAGTTGCGTCAAAGAAAGGTTATACCCGAATATATAACGTTATCTTACAGTAATGTTTACAACGGATCATTCTCGAAGTTAAAACGAACGTAAAACGTTACACACATACATGTAGCATAGGCTTCAGATATTATGTTTTGTGTAAAGAATATTTAATACGACATGAAAAACAATTGACTTGTTACAGATTAAAAAGTCTGTGATCCCACATATTGGTTATGGACCAGTGGTTTATTAATTGACTTGTTACAGTTGAAAGAGCCAGTGAACCCACAGGTTGGTTATGGACTAGTGGTTTATTAATTGACTTGTTACAGTTGAAAGAGCCAGTGAACCCACAGGTTGGTTATGGACCAGTGGTTTATTAATTGACTTGTTACATTCAGTGTAACATTTCACACGCCATTATCACACATTATCCACCCACTAAAGTTATATTCTCTTTGGTTTCAGAAGAAAAGCGGAGCTTCTAAATTCTATGTTTCTGATGACCTTCAGTTTGTTCTCCTAGCTCGCGACGTTGTTAGTGTAAGTGACCGTAGTCTGGCAATATTCACCCGCCAAATAAAAATATATTTATATACACCTATTCCTATGCTTGCCAATATGACATGGCCATGCTATTTAAGTCCAAACTCAACTTATGTAACATATGTTGGCCTTTGTTTATACAACTAGTTCACTTTCTGTCAAAACAGAAGGTTTGTTTGATACATTGCGATGGTTCGGTGTATGTCTGCCTCACTTAACACGTCACAGATATTCTATGTTACCCTGATTTAATAGAACTAAGCATGCGCTTATCGGTCGCGTTGGTTAACACGTCAGCCCTCAATCAACCTGAGAAATGACCGGAATTTCCAACTTTTCGAACACATTCTGGGTAAACGACTGGCGTGATATTCTTGATTTTAATTGCACGTTTTATTATATCTTTTAGGTGCATATATCCAAAACTACGACTTTTGTTTCGCTTTAACAAATTCTGATATGACTATGGTGTTGACATCCATATATCCTGTCATGAAACAGGTTACTGAAGACATTCTTTTCACAGAGACACATGCATACCACTAGAGGTATAACACAGTACCAAGAGAACTAGGGTTTGGAGTCGTGGTGCGTAAGTGAGAATAGTGGAGGCAATGTACAACGCAGTCGTGAGGGTTGAATTAGAGAGCGTTTCGAGGAGGGAAATGCATCGAGCCCGATTTGGATAAAGGTTTCATAACAGGAATACAACCTTTGTTAACGTCTGCAAAAAACAACAAGTATGCCCTACACGTGTTTTTGTTTAAGAACCACACGTTACACCGTTTCCTAGTACTTTGCAATGACGTACACATTTACCTACGAATCATTGCATAAACATTTAAGTCGACGTTTCCATACAAATGTATAAAAAGTTAACTTTACACTTGTCGTAAACAACGAAACAGCATAGTTTTTAACTGTAGTCAGGGATGCACTGCTATTAATATTCCTTTTTTTGTCAGACAGTAATCATGTTAGCACTGCATGAAGTAGGCCGTTATCCAAATGTGTTTTTTGTCAGACAGTAATCATGTTAGCACTGCATGAAGTAGGCCGTTATCCAAATGTGTTTTTTGTCAGACAGTAATCATGTTAGCACTGCATGAAGTAGGCCGTTATCCAAATGTGTTTTTTGTCAGACAGTAATCATGTTAGCACTGCATGAAGTAGGCCGTTATCCAAATGCGTTTCTATGTTTCGAAAGAACATTCACTAAACAACTGAATTTATCACTTACCATTTTCTTTCAGAAATGGCGGCATTCGTTCTCAGCCAAGTACCAGATATACTGCAGGACCAGAGTATCCGTTACAAACAAGTATGTGGCACACTAGTTTCTATTCATTCTCTCTAAGGTTAACTGCAAACAATGATTGTCTTCGCAGATTTCTACTGCATCTCGCAAAATACTTTATTGTACATCGGAGCAGTGCGTGTTCGGGGGGGGGTGGGGGGTGGGGGGTGTGGGGGGGTATGGGCGCATTGGCTATGGCCTCCTGTTGGCTTAAATGTTTGACTTTTTCATACATTAGCTGTTGCGCCTGCCCCTTTGCGAAATCCTAGAGTTGCCATTGCACTGGATTGTGTCTAGTCAGCATAAAGACAGTTGAAAGCTCATAAACAAAATGATACTACCGGACTGGCAATATATTATCGTTAGAAAAGAAGTACAATGTATTTAGAAGTACGGAAATGCAGTAGGCCTACATAAATCGTGGATGGGCAAGGTTCTTTATGTTCTAATTCTTTCTTCTAGCATTACGTTAATTCACTTAGCTGTTCAGATGCACGTTTTATTAATTACGACATATGCTAGGATTCGTCGTCTATTTTATTTTGCAGAAAATTACTTGATTTTCCGAACTGTCCTGGTTTACGAGGCAAGCTGCTGCAGTTTGCTGGTTGGTCGCCAGGTGGACACCACCTGGTGAGTGACTTTCCGTACAGCTTACAATATCGTTGCTGGGTGGCGGGAATCACGCGAGTTAACACTTGTCGTCGGGTCGTTATCAAAATTCTGACAAATGATCGGGCAATTTATATTAATGACTTACATGCAACGTTCATTATTATTAATATAGCATTATATTTATCGAGGAAACTTAATTTTACTTAATCAATAAAATATATAAATTATATAAATATATAACTAGACTATAAAAATAAAACTGTAGATTTGCAAATT
This sequence comes from Lamellibrachia satsuma, assembly GCA_033239005.1. Taxonomy (NCBI): domain Eukaryota; kingdom Metazoa; phylum Annelida; class Polychaeta; order Sabellida; family Siboglinidae; genus Lamellibrachia; species Lamellibrachia satsuma. Next base: position 10,859,085 of record BSQZ01000018.1, read on the forward strand.
CGTTCAAGATATTATATATTTTACTTATCCTTAAATATATTAATTTAGAATGTAATTTCTGTTGGTTCCAGTCATTCGTGCACAACAATAACCTATTTTCTCAGTCTGCGCCCGATTCGGACGCCATACAGTTGACAACGACAGGGGAAACTGAGCAGATATTTAATGGGTATGCTGACTGGCTGTACGAAGGTATGATTTAATTAAAAAAAATTTCATATAAACCTTTTTATTACATACAGTGCTATAGCTTAGACCCCATGTACTGAAAGGTAAAATGTGTGTATTTATTTAATTGTGTTGATCATACAGATGCACACAAAACATTTTGGGAACAGTGGACGTTTTAATAGAAATATAAAGCAATTCCATGGATTAAAAATTACTACGAAAAAGATCGAATTGTAAGTGATCCAAATACTCTACTCGTTGTATGATGTATTTCTCTTTTGGTCTTTTGATCGTGCATTGATGGTGATGGGAAGTTGCTGAATTGCTCTACTCGTTGTATGATGTATTTCTCTTTTGGTCTTTTGATCATGTGTTGATGGTGATGGGAAAGTATTCAAAATCGGAAGATTTCTCTTTGTACCGGTCAGCATTGACATTGTCTACATGTGCAACTGATATACGAAATGTAAATTATTTGATAATATATCGTATTTTATGTTGGATGTTTTTTTAAATTTTTACACTGAAATGACCGATCAGGATCACATAAATCAGCAAGTCAATAAAATAATGCTTGGCGTGAGTTTACCCGTGCTCTCATACTGAGGAACCTCTATAGAGGCCGTCATTTCTGATGAAAGGCAAATCTAGAGTGTCTCCAATCTTCAATATGGTCCCTTAAGTATGTAGAGTGCGTGCCAAATTTCATGTTTTTGCCAAAACGCGCACGGTTCTGACATATACACGCACACACCCTCGTTCATGCGTCAAACGTAAGTTTTAACATCACGACATCCAAGTGACACGCCGACGTTGGACAATACAATTGTACGGAACATGACGGGATGTGTATATGATCCGTGTCTCTTGTTTACAGAAGAAATACTGTTGCAGTCTGCGGCCCACTGGTGGTCGCCAGAGGGCACTGCCATCTGCTATGCAGTCTTCAACGTCACCCAAGTGCCGCACGTCACTTTCCCGTACTACGGACCCAGTAGCGCCATCTATGGACACCTAATTGACATTGCCTACCCGAAGGTATAGCGTAACAGTCTCGTTGTTTTTACTTTTTACTTTTATTAGCCAAACCTATTTACAAAATAGCGTTTTCTTAAATCGTTTCTTCATAATATAGTTTAACAATTGTCATCGAAAAACAGATAGAATAAACTGTGACGCTTTGGCCAGCAGTGGTTATCTGTAGTACACTTCTATTTTTAGAGGCGTATATTTTAAATAAATTTTGTGCTAGCATAATAAATAACACGAAACAGCATCACATCAATAAATGTTATAATAATCTTTCGGATAAATTCATGAGTCATTGTGATATACACAATGTTCCTTTCAATGGCACGCAGATTGGTTACTCCAAATAGATGGGCACTTTAATCACTGCGTTCGATGTTCACAAGTATTTATAAAAAAAGTTGTCACGCCATCTTTTTGCAATATGTTTCATGACCAACGTTTGATATTGTATAGTTAATGTATTCATATGTTACTATAATATGGCGGCTCGATTGCTAACGATATCGCTTGTTTGATGAGTTTATTTATGTCGCTTTTACTTGTATTTAATTATTGTTGTTATTGATGATGATGATGATGATAATGCTGTGTCTGCAGGCAGGAGACCTCACTCCGGGACATAACACACGCGTCACGTTGTACGTGACGGACACAGCTCACGTCAATTCATCGTCCGTCAAACTCGAGCCGCCGGTGCAGCTGGCATACCAGTGAGTCCAATATATAATGGCCTTACACCTAGACAAGTCACGTCGTAATATGTATAAAAAAAATTTGGGAAGTAAACAGTTTTGTTTGCCTAATTCATTGCAAGTTGTATTTGTTGTATTCTATGTTTCAAGTCTTACACCCGTAAACTCAATGATTCAAGCCTTGCACCGTAAGCTCGATGATTCAAGCCTAACACCCGTAAGCTGAATGATTCAAGCCTTACACCCGTAAACTCAATTATTCAAGCCTTACACCCGTAAACTCTATGATTCAAGCCTTACACAAGTAAACTCAAAGGCTTCAGTTAACGCTGTTTCCTTAATTTAAGTTTTCGTTCGTCTTGTTTCAAATTCATTTCGCGAAGCCTGGAACCTAACTAATATCGACCACTATATCCTGGCTCTTTTTGAGAAATTGTTTTTATCTAGTTTTTATTTAGAATAACTTTAAACTGGGTAAAAGTGATTATGTCTAGCACGTACGTTATCAATATAACGATGAAAGTCAATTATTTCGATGATGTTAAGAAACGTACATACTTTTATTAAACCAATACCGCATATTACTTAGACTTTTCACACATCGCATATCTGGACATTAACGAAACTGATTAACGATGGGCTCAATGAACCGAGGACGCAGGAGTACTATAGAGAACAATCATGAACATATGTTAACGCTACCTAATATTACAGAACAACCATTCACGTTTGCAATATTATATATTATATTATATTCATGTATAGCAGTTATTAAACCCATCCTCGCTGGCAGGTTTGTAGTAGTACTACATTACCCATGGCAGATAAACCTGTTGAAACGTACATTTGTTTATCCCACGCCAAGTGTCCGCTGAATCATTTGTACTTCGTCCTACTTCCTGCTTTGGTTGACATGTTTATGGAAACTAGAAGCGCCCAAACTTCAAAGACCGCTCCCACGAAATGTCCATCATTACCCGTCCGACCAGAGACAACAGGTCTACTACATTACCCGTCCGACCAGCGACAACAGGTCCACTACATTACCCGTCCGACCAGCGACAACAGGTCTACTACATTACCCGTCCGACCAGCGACAACAGGTCTACTACATTACCCGTCCGACCAGCGACAACAGTTCTACTACATTACCCGTCCGACCAGCGACAACAGGTCTACTACATTACCCGTCCGACCAGCGACAACAGGTCTACTACATTACCCGTCCGACCATCGACAACAGGTCTACTACATTATCCGTCCGACCAGCGACAACAGGTCTACTACATTACCCGTCCGACCAGCGACAACAGGTCTACTACATTACCCTTCCGACCAGCGACAACAGGTCCACTACCAATAAAGTTAAGTTCCCGTATGTGAGCCCCGTAAATCTGAATGAGCAATATGATTGGTTAACACAGCAACAGGTCCACTACCAATAAAGTTAAGTTCCCGTATGTGAGCCCCGTAAATCTGAATGAGCAATATGATTGGTTAACACAGCAACTGGCAGGGTCACTGATGTAGTCAGACGCCCTTGGCGGTGATGATGACTAAACTCACTAAACTAAAACCATTCCCCTTTGTCAGTCGATGAAAACTATCTAAACATAATATAAGTCCAATAAATCGCACTAATGTTAACCTCATCGGACGGACATCTTGAAAGGTTTAACCACAATAAAGCACATGTGGTGTTTGCTGTAGAGACCACTACATAACGCGAGTGGCATGGCAGGACGCCACGCACGTGGCTGTGGAATGGACGAACCGTCTACAGAACGAGTCATTCACTTACATCTATGACGTGTCTACCGGGTACAGTTTCAAGGTATGCCCGCCCGCCCGCCCGCCCGCCCGCCCGCCCGCCCGCCCGCCCGCCCGCCCGCCCGCCCGCCCGCCCGCCCGCCCGCCCGCCCGCCCGCACACACTCTCACCCTAGTAAGATATTTGTTATTTTTTGACATACTACAGCTAACGACATAACTATTTATTTTACCTTTTGACTGCATTAACATGTGAGTTAGCACAGTATATCCAACTCCCTAGTATGATCGAATATCATTATAAAGTTGACAGAATATATATGGAGCGAACGTTTTCAGAATTACCATCGTGTTGTCGTCGGCGGTTGGATAGACGTGAGTACACTTTATATTAGCAGTGCCATCGACGTGAGTACACTTTATAATAGCAGTGCCATCGACGTGAGTACACTTTATATTGGCAGTGCCATCGACGTGAGTACACTTTATAATAGCAATGCGATCGACGTGAGTACACTTTATATTAGCAGTGCCATCGACGTGAGTACACTTTATAATAGCAGTGCCATCGACATGAGTACACTTTATATTAGCAGTGCCGTCGACGTGAGTACACTTTATATTAGCAGTGCCATCGACGTGAGTACACTTTATATTAGCAGTGCCATCGACGTGAGTGCACTTTATATTAGCTGTGCCATCGACGTGAGTACACTTTATATTAGCAGTGCCATCGACGTGAGTACACTTTATATTGGCAGTGCCATCGACGTGAGTACACTTTATATTAGCAGTGCCATAGACGTGAGTACACTTTATATTAGCAGTGCCATCGACGTGAGTACACTTTATATTAGCAGTGCCATAGACGTGAGTACACTTTATATTAGCTGTGCCATCGACGTGAGTACACTTTATATTAGCAGTGCCGTCGACGTGAGTACACTTTATATTGGCAGTGCCATCGACGTGAGAACACTTTATATTAGCAGTGCCATAGACGTGAGTACACTTTATATTAGCAGTGCCATCGACGTGAGTGCACTTTATATTAGCAGTGCCATCGACGTGAGAACACTTTATATTAGCAGTGCCATCGACGTGAGTACACTTTATATTAGCAGTGCCGTCGACGTGAGTACACTTTATATTAGCAGTGCCATATACGTGAGTACACTTTATATTAGCAGTGCCGTCGACGTGAGTACACTTTATATTAGCAGTGCCATCGACGTGAGTACACTTTTGTATTAGCAGTGCCATCGACGTGAGTACACTTTATATTAGCAGTGCCATCGACGTGAGTACACTTTATATTAGCAGTGCCATCGACGTGAGTACACTTTATATTAGCAGTGCCATCGACATGAGTACACTTTATATTAGCAGTGCCATCGACGTGAGAACACTTTATATTAGCAGTGCCATAGACGTGAGTACACTTTATATTAGCAGTGCCATCGACGTGAGTACACTTTATATTAGCAGTGCCGTCGACGTGAGTACACTTTATATTAGCAGTGCCATCGACGTGAGTACACTTTATATTAGCAGTGCCATCGACGTGAGTACACTTTATATTAGCAGTGCCATCGACGTGAGTACACTTTATATTAGCAGTGCCATCGACTTGAGTACATTTTATATTAGCAGTGCCATCGACGTGAGTACACTTTATATTAGCAGTGCCATCGACGTGAGTACACTTTATATTAGCAGTGCCATCGACGTGAGTACACTTTATATTAGCAGTGCCATCGACATGAGTACACTTTATATTAGCAGTGCCATCGACGTGAGAGCACTTTATATTAGCAGTGCCATAGACGTGAGTACACTTTATATTAGCAGTGCCATCGACGTGAGTACACTTTATATTAGCAGTGCCGTCGACGTGAGTACACTTTATATTAGCAGTGCCATCGATGTGAGTACACTTTATATTAGCAGTGCCATCGACGTGAGTACACTTTATATTAGCAGTGCCATCGACGTGAGTACACTTTATATTAGCAGTGCCATCGACGTGAGTACGCTTTATATTAGCAGTGCCATCGACGTGAGTACACTTTATATTAGCAGTGCCATCGACGTGAGTACACTTTATATTAGCAGTGCCATCGACGTGAGAACACTTCATATTAGCAGTGCCATCGACGTGACTACACTTTATAATAGCAGTGCCATCGACGTGAGTACACTTCATATTAGCAGTGCCATCAACGTGACTACACTTTATAATAGCAGTGCCATCGACGTGAGTACACTTTATATTAGCAGTGCCATCGACGTGAGTACACTTTATATTAGCAGTGCCATCGACGTGAGTACACTTTATAATAGCAGTGCCATCGACGTGAGTACACTTTATATTAGCAGTGCCATCGACGTGAGTACACTTTATATTAGCAGTGCCATCGACGTGAGTACACTTTATATTAGCAGTGCCATCGACGTGAGTACACTTTATATTAGCAGTGCCATCGACGTGAGTACACTTTATATTAGCAGTGCCATCGACGTGAGTACACTTTATATTAGCAGTGCCATCGACGTGAGTACACTTTATATTAGCAGTGCCATCGACGTGAGTACACTTTATATTAGCAGTGCCGTCGACGTGCGTATACTTTATATTAGCAGTGCCATCGACGTGAGTACACTTTATAATAGCAGTGCGATCGACGTGAGTACACTTTATATTAGCAGGTCCATCGACGTGAGTACACTTTATAATAGCAATGCGATCGACGTGAGTACACTTTATATTAGCAGTGCGATCGACGTGAGTACACTTTATATTAGCAGTGTGATCGAATGCATACATAATCATCTGGGAAGAATGAATTGGGAAATTACTAATTATTACCTTAATGGTGGACATTGCATAATAGGCGAATGACCAGTGTGATTTGATAGTACCGTTTCGTGTTATATTCTCCAGCGCTAACATACTCAACATTACAAGTGTTGTCATTATCAACATTTATATGTGTGATTGTGCTATGAGTAACACGTAATCTTACTTATGATTGTGTTGATGCTAAAATGGCAGATATGGCGTTTATTCACCTTCACAACGTTTGTTTGAATTATATATCGGTGAACAAATCGTTTGTAAATCCAAACTACACTGCTAAATTATTAATCTTACCGCATACACTCAAACACTCATTAAAACAGTTGGCATCATGACTTCCAAGAGTCTACTGCTTTCACCCACAGTCAATATTGCGGGAGAACTTGTAGTTTTCACCCCAACAGTAGATATCATAATCTCAGGGCATTTATAGCCTATATTTGATTTCGTCAATACCGGGTGTTTGTAGCCTTCGCCTCAACTTTACTTCATCGACGGTGGTTCCTCTTACCTTCGCTTGCTATCACGAGACGAAGGAGTGAGTGGCCGTTGGAAACATATGGCTGTCTTGAATGTCCAGGTAGGTCGACTGTGCTATTTTGAATGTCCAGGTTGGTCGAGTGTGCTATGCTGAATGTCCAGGTTGATCGACTGTGCTATGTCGAATATCCATGTTGGTCGATTGTGCTATGTTGAATTTCCAGGTTGATCAACTGTGCTATGTTGAATGTCCTGGTTGATCGACGGTGCTATGTTGAATATCCAGGTTGATCGACTGTGCTATGTTGAATGTCCAGGTTGGTCGAGTGTGCTATGTTGAATGTCCAGGTTGGTCGATTGTGCTATGTTGAATGTCCAGGTTGATCGACTGTGCTATGTTGAATGTCCAGGTTGGTCAGCTTGTACGATTCTCGTTATTACTCGCCTCTTATTTAGTTCATTGTATAAACTAAATTCATTTGTTAAGAACAAGTCAAACAAGTAATCACAACTTTCTAGTTGACCGGTAACTAGTACAGACTGAGGCCAAGTCGGGACAAATATAACCGAGAGTCAGAGAGAATCAAACTCCCAGAACTGGATATAACCAGTTTACGTGCGTAGGCAGCTCTGACCACCAGCTTGCCCTAGGTGCAATCATTAGCATAACATTAGTCACAGCGAGGATGTCTTCCTATGGAGAGGATCATACCAGTCAGAGCATGGTTGTATATTGGTAATGCAAAATAAGTAGAACCGAGATGGCCAGACCGTGGCTGGAACGTACGAGTAGGCATATCTCTTAATATATAAACTCTAGCAGTACACGATTGAGGAGGAGCGCGATGCGAATACGACTACGCATAGGTATGTCATCATGTAGCCTTAGACAACATAGGTCTGTCATCATGTAGTCTTAGATAACATAGACAACATAGGTCTGTCATCATGTAGTCTTAGACAACATAGACCTGTCATCATTTAACAAGATTTAACAAGATCTGCCATCCAAGCCAAAGGCCCAGATGGAAAGTGGACAAGGAAGCCATTGGCTTATCGAGAATCCAAAAATGTTCATCTACTTAAGTGCTTCCTGATGTCCAATCTACATTGTTCCTTTACTAGTTTTACCTCATGTCCTCTAGTTCTGCTATCCTTCTTGAGTGAATAAAACATATTTCTATCAATATTTTCATACCCATTCAATATCTTAAAAACTTTAATCTGATCTCCTCTTAACCTCCTTGTCTCTAGAGTTGTTAAACCACATTCTTTCAGGCGTTCTTCATAACTAAGGTCTCTCAGTTCTGGAATCATTTTAGTTGCTCTCCTTTGTATGCGTTCAAGCGTATCTATATCCTTCTTACGATATGGTATCCATGCTTGTATACAATATTCTAAATGAGGTCTAACTATTGCTTTATAAAGAGGTATAATTAACTTTTTTCCATTGTATGTTATGTTTCTTCTAATCAATCCAAGAATTTGATTACCCTTTGAAGCTGCAAAACCACACTGCTCTGAAACTTTCATATCAGCACTTATTATAACTCCTAAGTCCCTTTCTTTTATAGTAGTACCCAGAACATTATCTCCCATTTTATAGTTTACATCCAAGTTCCCATGTCCCATTTCCCAAAATTGAATAACATCTGCCATTTCTCAGACCATTTCACTAATCTGTCTAGATTGTTTGTAAATATTGTTTATCACCATCAGTATTAACCTTTCTAAACAGTTTTGTGTCATCCGCAAATTTCAGTACGTTACTTGTTATACTGTCGTCCAAGTCATTGATATAAATTAAAAATAATATAGGTCCTAATACTGATCCTTGAGGTACTCCACTCAAAACCGATTTCCAATTTGAAACGTCTCCATCTACTACAACTCGTTGTCTTCTGTCAGTCAGCCATTGTTCTATCCAGTCAGTTATGCTATCCCCGATACCATGGGCTTTTAATTTAAGTAGCAATCTTTGATGTGGCACTTTGTCAAAAGCTTTCTGAAAATCTAAGTAGATAATATCTACTGGCGATCCCACGTCTATCCATTTAGTGATTTCTCCTCCAAAAAACATAACATATTTGTTAAGCATGACCTCGCTTTAAGGAATCCATGTTGGGATGAATTTAATCATTTATGCTTAACGAGGAAGTCCACCATATGGTCTTTAATTAATATTTCCAATAATTTACAAATCACTGACGTTAAACTCACTGGTCTGTAATTCTCTGACTTATTTCTCGAACCCTTTTTAAATAATGGTATGATGTTTGCTTCTTTCCATTCAAATGGAACAACTCCCTCTTTTAATGACAAGTTGAATACTCTTGCAAGTGGTATACTGATTTGTTCTACTGTTTCCATTAGTAATTTTGGAGGAATCCCATCCAATCCCTGTGATTTATTTATCCTTTATTGCCTTTATTTTCTTAGCTACCATTTCTGGAGTTACAACTAACGGTCCTAAATAGTTAGATTTAACCTCCTGAAATTTAGCATCTGCAATATCGATGACTTGGAAGTCGCACTTGATGACCATGAACAATAACTCAAGGAGAAACTCACTGACACTTTTCGGTCTTGTGGAAAGCGAAAACGAGGACATAACTAAATGAACAATAGATGCGCTAAATGAATCAATGAATCCAAAACTGAGTCCGCCCCTCCGATTGGAGGAGATTGACCGAATTCATCGAGTCGGACCCAGGGACAAGCCATCAAGACCAGTGCTTGTCAAATTTGCAACATACGCGAGCCGTAGGGGAATCTGCAAAACCAGGGTAGGGTTAAATCCCAACCCACGTAGACCGCGATGGGATGATAGAGCCGATGCATCAAGCAGCGTCGACATAGACCTGACTGGCACAGCAGGTAAGTCACATGAACAGAGTCAAGGCACTAGGACTCAAGTCCTATTCTTGAATGAGGACCTAACGCAGATCAGGGCCAGACTGCTCTACAACTGCCGGGTCGCAAAAAGGAAGAAGTTGATAAATGACTGTTGGTCGTCAGATGGGACCATCCTCATAAAGAACATTGCGAACAAAGTAATCGTTATCAAGACTCTTAAAGAATTGAATGACAATGCCAAATAATGCATCATGGACTTACATACCCAGTTTCAGTGATCCGTACCTGTATACACCAAACTATGATTGTATACAGCAAATTCGCTAAGTGCTATGATATAGTGCTATGATATAGTGCTATGTTCTTGTAATTGCAAATGTTTTTCTTTTTCATTCCACTGTGTTTACATGAATTCAATTTACATGTTTATTCAAACATATTTTAATGACGCCAAAGCAGTGTTGTATATGTAAAAAGTATGTTAATAAGCATACTTCCTTAACCTGTATCATTTGTTCTTGTGTATGTCATACTAAATGTTTACCTTATTTGCAAATTAATGATGTGAAGCTAATTACCAACTGGCACTGCATTAAATGCATTTCGTCTATTCTGCCATTTAATCATTTCAAAAATGACTATGATTTCTTCAATGCCATCTCTGATGATTGGTTTGATGTTACGAATATATCGTTTTGTGATTTACAAAATAAGCTGCTTAATCCTTTTGATTTGAATAATAATAGCCACAGTTTGCCTATGTACAATAATGATCCGGATTTGTAATATTTTAATAACGTTTACTCAGCCGTACAAAATAACTGTGACTACTTTGTTGAAGACACTTTTATTAACAAATGTTCTCAACTGTCAACAATGAACAAAATGTTTTCTTTACTACACATTAATCTTCGAAGTATTAGCAAACATCTACATGAATTAGATCGGTATCTCCATGTACTAAATCATGATTTTTCGGTTGTTGGTATAAGCGAAACATGGTGTCAAGACTACAATGTCAACAGTTGTGATTTACCAGGATACAAAGCAGAACATATTTATAGGCACACTAAAGTTGGTGGTGGTGTTGCCCTCTACATTAAAGACAATATTGCATACCACACTAGATTAGACATTACTAAATTAAATGAATACATAGAATGTCAGTTTATAGAGATTCATAAAGATAGTAATTCATATGGTAAAGATATTATAGTTTGTGTCATATACAGACCGCCAAACAATGATATAGACAAATGTATTGATGAAATGTCTAATATACTTAATCATCTTAACAATGAAAACAAATTATGTTACATTATGGGTGACTTTAACATTAATCTGTTTAACCATGAAGTACGTGTACCAACATGTTATTTTTTAACTTGATGTTTTACACTCTTATATTCCATTAATAAATAAACCAACAAGGGTAACTAATCAATCGGCAACATTAATTGATAATTTTTTTTTTACAAATAATCATAAAAACACGCTCCAGGGCATTATGTATACATATATATCTGACCACTTCCCAATATTTCTCATTGATAATAATTGCAAATTAACCAACAATCTTAAATACACAACAAACAGAAACTTTTCCCAGGCAAACATAGATACATTTTATAATAACATGCAAAATCTTGACTGGGATATTATGACATACACAAATAATTGTCAAACAGCCTACTCAGTATTTTATAAGTCATTACTGCGAGAATACAATGACTGCTTTCCCATAAAACAATCAAGCTGAACTACAATAATAGGAAACCATGGCTACCATATGGGCTAAAAAAACTCAGTAAAAGAGAAGAATAGACTATATGTTAAATATGTGAGACAAAACACAAGATATAACGAAACTAAATATAAATGGCTTACTAAGGAAATCTGAACGTGAACATTACGCAACTCTCTTTGAAGAAAATAAGCATAACTTAAAAAGTCTTGGTCCCTTTTAAAATAAATAATAAACAAGAAACATGAACGTGTAACGCAGACAAAATTCATCGTCAACAAAGTAGTAACATCAGACAAAAAACAAATAAGCGAATGTTTTAATAAGTTCTATATAAATGTTGGCTCTAACCTAGCAAAAAACATTCCACAAAACCAAACAGACCCTATGTCATACATGAAAAACAGCAATACTAAAACTATATATCTTGAACCGGTAACTGAAAATGAGGTATCAGCAATAGTAAACTCTCTCAAAATATCTAGTCCTCTAAGGGATGATATTTCCAGTAAAGTAATTAAAAAAACATATAAAAGCTTTATTAAATCATTAACATATTTATATAATCTCTATATAAATACTGGAATATTCCCAGATGAGTTAAAAATAGCTAAGGTAATACCTATCTACAAATCTAAGGGAAAAAAAATATTTTCTAACTACCGACCAATTTCAATATTACCAACTTTCTCTAAAATATTTGAAAGACTAATGTATAGCAGGCTGATACATTGTATTAATAAGTATAACATTCTGTACAAATATCAGTTTGGTTTTCGAAAAAATCACTCCACTAGCATGGCACTAATGACCATTGTAGACAAAATATCAGAAGTACTACAAAACAAACAATTTGTGCTAGGGGTGTTCTTAGATTTATCTAAAGCATTTGATACTGTTGACCATGAGATACTATGTCAAAAACTCCAATGTTATGGTATACGTGGCTTAGCCAATTACTGGATTAAAAGTTATTTATCTAATAGAAGTCAATATGTGTATTACAATAACACTAGCTCAACTAAACTCTCTATTACTTGTGGAGTGCCTCAAGGTTCCATACTGGGGCCATTGCTGTTTCTATTATATATCAATGATATTGCTAATGTCTCAGATATTCTTTTCTCCTTATTATTTGCCGATGACACTAGTCTATTTATACAGGGTGATCAATTGGATGATATAGCTAACAAAATGAATATTGAACTAAAAAAAATTGTAGCTTGGTTAAACGTTAAAAAATTATCTCTAAACATTGATAAGACCCAATACATGATATTTAGAACTTCTAACATAAAACTTATTAAACCGACAAAACCTGAAATTAATGATAATGCTATTAAACAAGTATCCTCTACAACATTTCTTGGCGTTACTATTGATAACAAACTTAATTGGGCTGAACATATTAACAAAGTTAAAGGTAAAATATCTAAAGGGGTAGGCATTATCAACAAAGCCAACATATTTTTAACTAGACCATGCCTGGTCACCTTATATTACTCGTTTCTATTCCCTCATTTGACATATTGTATTGGAGTGTGGCGTGGTGCATTTGACTCATATTTTTCAAATATTATATAAAGGTTCAAAAGAAAAAAACCCTGCCACCTAGCGAATACGGAGAACACTGTGTACCAAAACAACGAAATCAGTGTGTACTAATTTACGCTAAAATCCTGCTGTTAATTCCGTTTTACCGAAAACGTTTACTACCACTATGTCATATATTACCGTATGTATGTCATTTAAGTAAATATATCACTTGATCTTATATTATACATATATATATTTTTTATATATATATATATATATATATATATATATATATATATATATATATATATATATATATATATATATATATATATATATATATATATATATATATATATATAATATATATATATATATATATATATATATATATAATAATATATTATTGTTCTTATATATATATATATATATATATATATATATATATATATATACTAACCAATGTAAACCATTGTTCGATGCACCGGTTGAATTCACGACCTGTAAACAAACTCCCTTTTATTACTCGTTGAGTTTGAATCCGGGAAAAAAATACTACATCTGTTAACAAAAACGGTTTCTTAATATATGTCTACAAGAAGTTTGTGAACAAAATATGTATAATAGTAATACTTATTCTAACCAATATTTCTATGTTACTGATTATTCATTATGCTATCTCAATTTTCGAATGGTAAGCAACTCTATTAACGCTCCCTGACAGAGTCCGAAACTAACTTACGCTAAAATATTGCCTCTGACTAATAATTAACAAAACCTGTTTCCTAATATATGTCTACAATATGTTTATGTATAATATATATGCAATAGTAATACTTATTCTATTTGATATTACACGGTTTTCTATAAAGTCATAGATTTTCAGAAAGCTTTGACAAAGTGTCACATCAAAGATTACAACTTAAATTAAAAGCCCATGGTATCGGGGATAGCATAACTGACTGGATAGAAGAATGGCTGACTGACAGAAGACAACGAGTTGTAGTAGATGGAGAAGTTTCAAATTGGAAATCGGTTTTGAGTGGGGTACCTCAAGGATCAGTATTAGGACCTATATTACTCTTAATATATATCAATGACTTGGACGACAGTATAACAAGTAACGTACTGAAATTTGCGGATGACACAAAACTGTTTAGAAAGGTTAATACTGATGGTGATAAACAACATTTACAAAACGATCTAGACAGATTAGTGAAATGGTCTGAGAAATGGCAGATGCTGTTCAATTTTGGGAAATGTAAATGCCTACATACAGGACATGGGAACTTGAATGTAAACTATAACATGGGAGATACTGTTCTGGGTACTACTGTAAAAGAAAAGGACTTAGGAGTTAAAATAAGCGCTGATATGAAAGTTTCAGAGCAGTGTGGTATTGCAGCTTCAAAGGGTAATCAAATTCTTGGATTGATTAGAAGAAACATAACATACAAGGGAAAAAAGTTAATTATACCTCTTTATAAAGCAATAGTTAGACCTCATTTAGAATACTGTATATTGATATTGAATGGGTATGAAAATATTGATAGAAATATGCAGAACTATAGGACATGAGGTAAAATTAGTAAAGGATCAATGTAGATTGGACATCAGAAAGCACTCGTTCTCACAGAGGACAATAAATGAATGGAACAAATTGTCTACAGATTGTGTAACTGCTAGCAGCGTGAATATGTCTAAAAACAAAGTTGACCCATATCTCAGGAGGGCGGGTTATAAGTAGATGAACATTGTTGGACTCTCAATAAGCCAATGGCTTCCTTGTCCACTTGCCATCTGGGCCTTTGGCTAGGATGGCAAATCTTGTTAAATCTTGTTAAATTCTCTTCGATTGTCTCTGTATTAAACTGATACATCATCATTTGTCTGATTAAACTCATAACGAGTTGACCTGGAATCTTCGGAGTGAAGTGAGTTCTTTCTATTACCGTGGTTTTGATGTCATCAAGTTAACCCTGAACGCAGTAGTGGGACGCAACGGTATGGACATAATAAATGAGACACTCACTTATGTAAACATTGGACAACAGTCAGCAATAGTAATAAACAAAAACATAATAATTAAAGCATTGCACCTAAAAGTAATAATATGACAACAACAACGACAACGGGTCATGCAACAACATCACACGCAATGGCAACACATGTAAAACTATTGCTTTTGGAAGTAAAAATAGCAGCAACAAATCAAAGTTAATGTCAATAACAACCAATATGTATACTATGCCAGTCAATGTTAATAACAACCAATATGTATACCATGTCAGTCAATGTCAATAACAACCAATATGTATACCATGCCAGTTAATATCAATAACAAAACCAGCGTCATACGGTGATGTTTACCGACAACATTTATCCTTACAGAATGGCACCGAGAGCACTGCCACATTCCTGACACGGGGGGAATATGAAGTGAAACGAATCGTGGGATATGACAACGACAGGAAGTTAATGTAAGTGTCTGACATGCATATTGTACAAGCAGTTGCAAATGTACTGTAAAAGGGTAAGGGTCAGGGAAGGTTAGTTATTATATACTCGCCGATAATAATAATAATGGACTTGTATAGTGCACACATCCTCAGGAACTTGAACTCGGAGGCTCAACAAAGCATGATCATTAGGCATAATCACGAACACGGACGCACTAAAGTCATTATCATAGCAAGGGACCACTAAAGTCATTATCATAGCAAGGGACCACTAAAGTCATTATCATAGCAAGGGACCACTAAAGTCATTATCATAGCAAGGGACCACTAAAGTCATTATCATAGCAAGGGACCACTAAAGTCATTATCATAGCAAGGGACCACTAAAGTCATTATCATAGCAAGGCACCACTAAAGTCATTATCATAGCAAGGGACCACTAAAGTCATTATCATAGCAAGGGAACACTAAAGTCATTATCATAGCAAGGGACCACAAAAGTCATTATCATAGCAAGGAACCACTAAAGTCATTACCATAGCAAGGGACCACTAAAGTCATTATCATAGCAAGGGACCACAAAAGTCATTATCATAGCAAGGGACCACAAAAGTCATTATCATAGCAAGGGACCACCAAAGATGCAATTTGGAATAAATATGTCTTGAGTTGTGAAATACATGATCTGAGCTGCCTAAGGATATTTGAAAGATGCAGGAGACTATTAAAGTAGGGTGGCCATTGTATAGATAGAACACACTATGTAAGACTGGACAGTTTAAATTTGAATTGATAAGTAATAGGATGTCAGTGTAACTTAACTTTGTAACTTAATATTGTATAGATAGAACA